>CAWUFW010006630.1:0-600000 GCA_963921515.1 Calotriton arnoldi | reverse complement strand
CGTGCTGGGGCTGGTGTTTCAGGGTTTAGGGCAGTGCAGTGGTGTTCGGGCAGTGTAGGGGGTCGTGCACGGGGTGGTGTTTCAGGGTTTAGGGCAGTGGTGTTTGGGTAGTGTAGGGGATCGTGCTGGGGTAGTGTTTTAGGGTTTAGGGTAGTGCAGTGGTGCTTGTGTAGTGTAGAGGGTCGTGCTGGGGGTAGTGTTTTAGGGTTTAGGGTAGTGCAGTGGTGTTTGTGTAGTGTAGGCGGTCATGTTTTAGGGTAGTGCAGTGGTGTTTGGGTAGTGTAGGGGGTCGTGCTGGGGGTAGTGTTTTAGGATTTAGGTTAGTGCAGTGGTGTTTGGGTAGTTTAGGGGGTCGTGCTGGGGGTAGTGTTTTAGGGTTTAGGGTAATGCAGTGGTGTTTGTGTAGTGTAGGGGGTCATGCTGGGGGTAGTGTTTTAGGGTTTAGGGTAGTGCAGTGGTGTTTTTGTAGTGTAGGGGTCATGTTTTAAGATGCAACGCTCCAATACCTGACCAGTCTGCACTACATAAAACTGCAAAAAAATTAAAATAAAAAGTGTTTTGCACACTTTTGTCATTGGGCTATATGTGGGCTACATCTGGGTAATATTTGTGCTACATTTGGGCTCTTTTTTCTCTGGTGGCCATCTTGGAAGACTTCTTTGTTATGAAGTTTCCTAATTTCCTCATTTACTGCAGTCTCCTCAGTAGGAAATGCTTTCAGTTTTTACTTTGATTCCATCAAGAAGGCATTCAGATATGTCTCACATTTGCCATAAATTCAGAATGTTAGCACTGTAGTAAAGCTACTGCTCACCAGGGAGTTAACTGGAAGTCTGCTGCTGGTATTGAAAGTGATTGTTTCAGTCTGCATGTCAGAATTTTCTAATGAAATAGAAGAGGATTTGAGATCTCACTTAAAACATGCCCTCATTTTTCTTTCTGCAGCACTAACCATAATTTCTATTTCAAAAAGAACCCCCTCATGTTGTTCCTTTTTAAATTCAATGTTTTAAGTATTAACGGTTTATTCCAATAAAGATGGCTTCAGGTGTGCCATACTTTTGTCATAAGTAAGGCTGTTAGCGCTCTAGTTGTTCTTTAGAACACTCTGGGAAGCTGCAGTAGAACACAAAGGCATCAACTGGCAGGCTGCTCCTGTTGAAATATAACAGGAAGATATTTGAGATCACACTTGAAACATGTCCTAATTTTTCTTTCTACAGCACTACCCATAATTTCTATGACAAAATGAACCCCATCATTTTGTTCCTTTTTAAATTAAATGTTTTAAGTGTTACCAGTTTATTCCAATCAAGATGGCTTCAGGTGTGCCACACTTTTGTCATAAGTAAGGCTGTTAGAACTCTAGTTGTTCTTTAGAACACTCTGGGAAGCTGCAGTAGAACACAAAGGCATCAACTGACAGGCTGCTCCTGTTGAAATATAACAGGAAGATATTTGAGATCTCACTTGAAACATGTCCTAATTTTTCTTTCTATAGCACTAACCATAATTTCTATGACAAAATGAACCCCATCATTTTGTTCCTTTTTAAATTAAATGTTTTAAGTGTTACAAGTTTATTCCAATCAAGATGGCTTCAGGTGTGCCATACTTTTGTCATAAGTAAGGCTGTTAGCACTCTAGTTGTTCTTTAGAACACTCTGGGAAGCTGCAGTAGAACACAAAGGAATCAACTGACAGTCTCTGCCCTTGTTGGATGTACATGTTTTACTGAGAATGTCAGACTTCATTCTCACATGACTGAGAAAGATAATGTGAATTTACAGAAAATATGCTCTCATTTTAGCTTCTGGAGCACCTTCCAAAACTCTATGGGACAAGCATGTGAAAATAGTTTTCTCTCAAACATGATTCATGATATCCCAGCAGAAGGTTTTTCACAGGGTAAAATCACCTTAGAACATACCACAATTCCTGAAATTAGTATGGTACCATCAACAAATGAATTCTAATGTAACTAAAGTCTGTTATCACCCTTTATAGTTCTCCTTTTGGTAACCCTCAAAATCTTTGATTCACTACAATGCATTTCAATGGGGTACTATCATTTATATTGGTCCCAAGATGGCTGCCAGCAATTCCAGGATGAAGTGCTGACAGCCAATCAGATCTCACGATGACATGTGTGGTTAGGCTCCGCCCAGATATATATGTGATTTTACTTTTGATTTTCTCAGCAACTACTGAACGGATTTACACCATTTAACAAAAAGGGTTCTTTCTGAACCAAGAACTACCTCTTTGCCAAATTTGGTGTAATTCCGTTCAGCAGTTCGGGCTGTAGCCGTGTCCAAAGTTTCCTATGGAAAATTGCATGGGGAAAACACGTTTTGGGACCCCCCTTTTTTCTCGGCCCAGACTTTCAGAATCACCCCGAAACTTTCAGGATAGGAGCGGACCGGAGCGGGCCATAAGTTTTGAAAATTTCGCGAAGATTCGTCAACCGGCGCCAAAGTTATTGGAAATAGAATGTTGTGAATTTCCTATGGAAAATAGGTCCTAACTATAACTATCTACTGGCGACCGCCAGTAGATAATATGTGTGTGTGTGTATATATATGTATATATATATATATATATATATATATATATATATATATATATATATATATGTTCCAAAAGATTCCCTGAGCTTTAAGGACGCCACTCCGTGAGGGATTATTCAACATGAACTTTATTCAAAAGACCAGCTTCTTCTTTCTAAGTTAAAATCCATTACTCCCTGACGCGTTTCGGGGCTCCTGCCCCTTAATCATAGGGAAAGCTGTCAGTTCACGGCTGCGCACAACAGATCTATTTATATTCCATCTTCATGCTGCTCCCAGGTGAGCCTGATTGTTCCTGCATGCTGGGAATTGTAGTGCTATTAATAAATCCCCTCTAGTGTGGTCCGAGTTCTGACACAGTATTCGCTTTTAAAGTTAATTTCAACCCTCCAGTGGGCCTCAGAGTGAAGAAACCGGTCTTAAATTGTAGAAATCCTCCACGCTGCTAGATCGGCTCGGAACAATTCCAGCACAGCAGCCCCATACTTCCTTTACGTGGGCGGTGCATCCTCCACGGCCGGACTGCCGTGTTCAGATATGTTCCAAAAGATGCCCTGAGCTTTAAGGACGCCACTCCATGAGGGATTATTCAACATGAACTTTATTCAAAAGACCAGCTTCTTCTTTCTAAGTTAAAATCCATTACTCCCTGACGCGTTTCGGGGCTCCTGCCCCTTAATCATAGGGAAAGCTGTCAGTTCACGGCTGCGCACAACAGATCTATTTATATTCCATCTTCATGCTGTTCCCAGGTGAGCCTGATTGTTCCTGCATGCTGGAAATTGTAGTGCTATTAATAAATCCCCTCCAGTGGGGTCCGAGTTCTGACACAGTATTCGCTTTTACAGTTAATTTCAACCCTCCAGTGGGGCTCAGAGTGAAGAAACCGGTCTTAAATTGTAGAAATCCTCCACGCTGCTAGATCGGCTCGGAACAATTCCAGCACAGCAGCCCCACACTTCCTTTACATGGGCGGTGCATCCTCCACGGCCGGACTGCCGGGTTCAGATATGTTCCAAAAGATGCCCTGAGCTTTAAGGACGCCACTCCGTGAGGGATTATTCAACATGAACTTTATTCAAAAGACCAGCTTCTTCTTTCTAAGTTAAAATCCATTACTCCCTGACGCGTTTCGGGGCTCCTGCCCCTTAATCATAAGGAAAGCTGTCAGTTCACGGCTGCGCACAACAGATCTATTTATATTCCATCTTCATGCTGCTCCCAGGTGAGCCTGATTGTTCCTGCATGCTGGGAATTGTAGTGCTATTAATAAATCCCCTCCAGTGGGGTCCGAGTTCTGACACAGTATTCGCTTTTAAAGTTAATTTCAACCCTCCAGTGGGCCTCAGAGTGAAGAAACCGGTCTTAAATTGTAGAAATCCTCCACGCTGCTAGATCGGCTCGGAACAATTCCAGCACAGCAGCCCCACACTTCCTTTACGTGGGCGGTGCATCCTCCACGGCCGGACTGCCGTGTTCAGATATGTTCCAAAAGATGCCCTGAGCTTTAAGGACACCACTCCGTGAGGGATTATTCAACATGAACTTTATTCAAAAGACCAGCTTCTTCTTTTTAATCCCTCACGGAGTGGCGTCCTTAAAGCTCAGGGCATCTTTTGGAACATATATATGTATATATATATATATATATATATATATATAGATAGATAGATAGATAGATAGATAGATAGATAGATAGATAGATAGATAGATAGATAGATAGATAGATAGATAGATAGATAGATAGATAGATAGATAGATTCCAAACATAAACACTCCTTCCGGGACCAAGGACCCGAGAGAGGTGGCGCGTATGCCGGTGGAGCACGCCGGTAATCAATTCCACTTGCAAACGACCACAAAACACACTTTCAGGACATGGAAACATTCCAGTATTTGTTTAATTAAAATCTCACTACACGTTTGGACTACTATGCAGTCTTGTTCACATCTCAAAAGCTACTGAACAGATTTACGCCAATTTACAAAAAGGTTGCTTTCTGCACAACAGCTACAATTCTGCCAAATTTGGTGTAATGCAGTTCAGGCTGTAGTCGTGCCTAAAATCTCTATGGAAATTAACATGGGAAAACACGTTTTGCCCCTCGATGGATCACACTGAAACTCTCAAGTCAGCAGCTGAAGTGAGTGTCATACAAGTTAGGAAATTTTCACGAGAATTCGTCAAATAATGCCAAAGTTACTGGCAAATGAAAAAATGCTCTTCCAATGGAAACTACGTCCTAACTATAACTATCTACTGGCGACCACCAGTAGGATATATATATAGATATTACCCAGTGGTTGTTGCCACTGGGTAGTTATAGTTAGGACTGCTTTTCCATAGACAAGGCATTCTTTGATTTGCTTATAACTTTGGTGCTCTTTGATGAATCTTCACAAAACTTTCCCAAAAAAAACAAATTTCCCTCAGCTCATTCCTGGAAAGTTTCGGGATTCGAGAGAAAAAGGGGGGCCCTAAATGCAAATTTCCCCATGCATTTTCCAAAGACTTCTTTAGGCAGCGCTGCCACAAAAATTGCTGAATGGAAATTTGGCTGGAAGCTAGATCTTGGTCCGCAGATTGCGCTTTTTGTGATGTGTTGTAAATCCATTCAGTAGTCTTTGAGAAATTAAGGTTTAAACATATTTGTATATCTGGATGTTTGGGTTTGAGGGATTCTCACTTTTTTCTTTTGGGCCAATTTGCTCCCATGGGAGTCAGACTCCGGTGGGAGTGAGTGCTCTCATTGGCTGCCAGAAAAATGTTGCTTGCAGCCATTACAGTAATTGGGATTTAGTCCCCTGTCTTGAAGTTTAAAAAATATATATATAATGGGGCATGGTAGGGATACGCGGCCCCCCTAGACCCTGTGGGTGGGACCCAGAGGGACACACCCTGGACCCCTAGGATCTCAGCAAAAAAAAGAAAATTGCGGCTGCCATTTTTTTATTTAAATATTTAGGGAGCCTTCAGTGGGGCCCATGGCCCGAGCCCATTTTGGGTCCAGGCCCCCTACCCCTAGCCGATTGAGGCCTCGGGACCCCATACCCTGGGGGCAATGCATTAATTAAGGGAAGGGGTACACTGCCCCTTTCCCTGAACCTTGTTAGGCCCCTGGGGCCCCATCCCTTGGGGCCAAAATCATAATAAAAGGTAAAAGGGACCACACGGCTCCCTTCCCAAGCCATTGTAGGTCCCGGGACCCCATCCCCAGGACCAAAAATACGCTTATAGGAGGGGAGCTGTGTGCCACCCCCCCTCTCCCCCCACCTCCCTGAGCCTTTATAGGCCCCTGGGACTCCATTCCCTGAGGCAGGCTCAGTGATTATGTCTCGGGGATCCCACCCCAGTACACATTAGTTTACCTGAGGGCATGGAAGCATGTGTTTGGTCCCATCTGACAGGAGCATTTTTAAATCTTCCACTAGATGGGAGCAAGCATGCAAGTCTGCTTTCACCTGGCAGGAGATTTAAACATGCTCCCTGGGGCTCCCCCTGTAGCCCCCAAACATGGTGGTTGCTGGGTGCCCTCATTTAGAAATGCCCTATGGAGTGGAATTCAAACTTTGCTTGGGAGGGGGCCCCCCTTTATGAAAACATTCAGCCCTGAGGGATTGGGTTACCATGGCCTAATAAGGCTTGGGGAGTCATGCTGTATGGACCCCTCCCCTTTTTATTGTACTTGGCCACAGAGGACGTGGTCCCCGGACCTATTAAGTGTCTGGGAAGGGAGCTACAAGCCCCCTACCATTAGAAATTGGCCCAGGAGGATGGGGGCCCAAGAAGGCTTGGGTCTGCAATTATATAAGGCCCCGTAGTATGGGGTCGCAGGGACCTTTTGAGGCTCAGGAGGTGGGTCACATGACAACGCAAGTTCACGTAACGCACACAACACCTCCTGGTACATATAGTGTTTCAGTTTGCACCAAGTCGCATAGCACTATTTTCAGAACTTGCAAACACTGAACAAACAACACCTACAGGAGCCACACAATACCTACTCTTAGTGGGCATGGGCAAAGTCTGCACCTTAGCAAAAAAGAGTGATATATTTATTGAAACACACAAAACCTTACTGTTCATTAATCTTTATTTCGGTTCAAGGAACCATAAAAGTGCATGATAACAACATCTCAATAAAATACATATCAATACAAAAGTATCGAGTTCTTTAAAATGTGTCACTATAATAAATTAATATCATAAAAGATCTGTGTACAGAGGTGGAGCACAAAATAGATCTCCATAGTAAGGTGATTCTATGACAGCTGATACGCGATTCATTCTAAGAAATAATTTAGAAGAAAAAACTAATTACATATGTTTTGTATCGTTCTATGCTAGAACACACCAGAATAACTCCCTGCTAGTCAAAGTCTAGTTAAGGCAAAAACCTCAAAAAGGGACTACTAATATATTAGGCACTAGGAGGCTCCACTATGCCAACTCTAATGTCTAGCAGTGTGCACTGATTCAAGAGATCTCAGGCGTTGCCTGCATAAAGTGCAAAGTGCGTAAATAAAAATGTTAATCGGTCAAGACAGCTTTTGTTTTAGTGGGATTCACCTTAAAAAACACATTAGCATATAACACAGATTAAAATTAACCATGACTCTTAGCAGATATTCAAAATTCATCATTGAGTGGTATAATGTCAAAGTGACTGTAAAAAAGTCAAACATGATGTACTTTAGAAATATTAAAATTTCAATCCTCTCTCCCTATGTATATGGCTCACAGCGAGCAGGAATCTACTGACGCCAAATAAAATCAATCGTAAGCTGTCTGTTTTCAGGATTCTTAGGGCCTCTGAAAATTTTCTAATGCTCAGACTCAAACACACAGGCTTTATCCATTTCCTTCTTATGACAGCATATTCAGGGCAAAAAAATAAGATATGTGCAATGTTTTCATCAGCGTCTAGCAAACATAAAGTGCATTTAGCTTCCCTCCCCACTATTTTACCAGGTGACCATTTGGCTGTAATTGAATTAATCTGGAGAATCTCATATCGAAACTTCATAAAAAGAGTTTTTGCTAGTGGGGGTTGGATTTCATCCAGATAAGATTCAAAACTTAGCATTGATTTAAAAGTAGGAATTGTGTGGTAAGTCTTCCTATTCTACAATCAAGAATGACCTTATCCGAAATGAAATCCCAATAAGTGCGCTTTAGTTCATTCTTAGAATTTGCAGTTAGTGAACTAGGGTCTGTACAAAATCTTCTCAGGCCCAACTGATAGGACCAATTACGCATGTGATGAAACCAGGGGAAGGTAAGCTGGCCATCAAGTTCCAATAACTCCTTCAGGTCTTGCCTATAGGGGTTTAGTTCTTCCATAATCTGGATTCTTAGCCAAAATAATAGGGGTCTCAGTATGGCTAGATGTTCTAATCTCTTGATACCAATATAATAAAACAATGGGATCAAGGGTGTATTTTGGGGAAGAGATGTTAACATCCGAATCACATTGTTTTCGACCACAATTATTGAGTTCAAGATCTCCCCACCCCATAGTTCTACCCTAGAAAGGGCTGCTGTCTGGGCTCTGGATCTATAGATCTCAAGAGCTGGGGAGATCGCCTTGGTCTTGGTAGCTTGTTGCTTTTTAACAATCGGCATAGCATTTTGAAGCAGGGTTACCTTAGCCTTGTTAATATGTGTTTTCCATGATAGTTTCGAAACAATTGTTATACCGAGATAACTAAACTTTGATACATGCTCTAATGGCGTTCGGTCAATCGTTATTTTTGTCTTGAAGCCTTTATGTGGTCTAATGGCCACGTATTTGGTCATACTAGAATTTATTTCAAGGCCCTTTAATATAAAATAATTACATTAAAGCCCCTAGGGATCTTTGAAAGCCCCTAGGGATCTGAGACAGCAAAATTGTATCATCTGCGAACATTAGTGCACATATGGGAGCCCCTCCTAATTTCGGTGAGTTATGGGTGCAATTTAGTAGATGCTGGACTACGTCATTTACATACAATAGGAAGAGAGTGGGTGCCAGGACACAACCCTGCCTTACCCCCCTCATTACGGGAATGGCCTCTGTAAGTGCCCCCTGGTCCCCATCATACTCTTGCAGAATTTTCTTGGTGAAGCCTGATTATATGTGTCAGGATCTCTTCCAGTACACCTTGATGTCATAATGAAAACCTTACTGATATATATGGTGTTTTAATTTACACCAAACCCTGTACACCATTTTTGTTGTTATACATTGACAAGAACAGACACAAAAGAAACACACACCCAGGGTAATTTTACATTATTTATATCAAAGCAGCACTATGTTCATGAACATTAAGACATCGATGAACATTAACACACCAAAATCAAACTAACCCGACCACTTCCATGAGTATGAACACTTCTCCCACCAGTATGCAAATGTTGTTGCACATTGTGCGAAATGTACCTTAAATGCTGTGATTGTATTTTTGTGCCTAAATAAACTGTCAATGTGCTACCACAGTTTAAAACATCACCACATCCAGTGCAAGTAACATTTCCACCAATCAATATTCCACATTCATGGATGACAACAAATACGTACACGCACAAGAGCTGTGTGGGCCTCTTTGTTGATATTGCATGCAACAACAAAAGCTGCTCCAGGTCTAGTACCCTTTGTCCACAGTCACAAGAGCAGTGAATCCATCTTCCTTACCTCTCCCTTTCCTGCAGCCACTTGTCCCTTGGGCACCATTAGTGTGAAAGACACCAACAGAATCTACTCTAGTGTAGGTGGCCCTGCTCAGTCCAGAGACTTGGTTAGTCAGCTAATGTTCTAAAACATTATGGGGCCGATTCACAAAGGTAATCTGAGACAAAAGTCTAACTTTGTGACTTTTGGTATTCACAGAGATCATTTACGAGACGCATCTTTACGTCCACAGTCGGGCCGGAATCTCCGCACCGGGGCTGTTCTCTCCGCACCCAGCCGTACTCTCCGGCTCAGGCCATACTCTCCGGCTTGGGCCGTACTCTCCGACTCGGGCTGGATGAAGTGTAATCAATGGGCCAGAATGCAATTTTTACAAAAGGGAACATTAGGAACGTGTGATATTTGGAGAGTACGGCTGGGGTGGAGAGAGTACGGCCCGAGGGCGGAGATTCCGGCCCGACTGCGGACGTAAAGATACGATTCGTAAATGATCTCTGTGAACACCAAAAGTTGTAAAGTTAGACTTTTGTCTCGGATTACCTTTGTAAATGGGCCTCAATGTTCGGATTCCACACCTACTAAGTAACATGTAAAGGTGAAAATACTTTATTATCTGCACATGGGCACATCTTAAGGCAAAAAAACAATATCATTCACATTAGACAGTCAATTACTTCTAGTATTAAATAACCCTGGGCGGAGTATGCGGAGTGGTGCTCCGCGTAGTTCCACGGAGTTTAAAAAAAACTCAGTGGAACTACGCTCCGCTCCGCCCCAGGCCCATGGAAAGTTTTTTAAATGAAAAAAAACACTTACCTTCTCTGTGGGCCGGCCTCCTCCTCGCCGCGGTGCCTCCTTCTTTCCGTCGTCCTCCTCCTCGCGTCCCTGTATGTATTACGTCTTGCGTGAACTGCGCAGTTCACACAAGACGTAATACGTACGGGGACGCGAGGAGGAGGACGGCGGAAAGAAGGAGACACAGCGGCGAGGAGGAGGGCGGCCCGCAGAGTAGGTAAGTGGGCTTTAAAAAAAAAAATTTAAGGTTGCTGGCCTCGGCTGAGGGGCGTACTCCGCTCCGCCGCGGAGTCGGAGTTTTGCCGCAACTTCCCGTTCCCAGCAGAGCGCGAAGTTGGTAAAACTCCGCAAACTCCGCTGGCGGAGCGGAGTACTCGGCCGGGGGGTTAGTATTAAAGTATTCCACTAGAGGTGAAACACAAGCAGACAATGTTGCATTTTGAGAGGACAGCAAACAGTAGCAAAATGATTTCCATATGTACTTTCAATTTAGTAAACCTTATGTTGGAAATTAATATATGGAATTTAGTAAAAAACATTTCCTTAGAGTATTAGTACACAAATTGAAAGCGTACATGAACATATATTATCATTTACCATGGTTTATGTGGGACTGCTTAAACTGTAGTTTCCCTACATTTAATGAAATCACTTTACTGACCTGCAGTTTTAACGAAACACTCTCCAGTTCACGTTTGAAACAATGTCACTGATCGCCATGGCATTAGCATATGGCACCATCTAATCTGTTTCACCTTCACTTTGTGATGAAAGGCTTTCATATTTTGAAATACTTTCTATTACACTTTAATAGCTGTGTAGATTGCCTTCAGTCACAACTATTTGTTACAGATGGAAATCTGACTTTCATTTAGACTTGAGGTTGACATTGCATCATGTAAATGGTGATAAGGCAGCACAGCGCAGTAAAGGCAACCAAAAAATGGAAACTTTGGACAATTAGCACCTTTGGTACCTGATCCACAGTACTCGGTACCCAGGCAGGTAGTTGTGGCTGGTTGTTCTGGACCACCTTGGTCCTAGCTATGGCAAAGCTTATGATGGCACAGTTTATAAGAGTATAGCTGGGGTAATGTGCTGACAATATGATGATGCTCTGAAACATGGAAAACCTCACTGTTGGTACAATATAGGCACAATCTATCTGCGAACATTCTGCTACAATGGCATTCCACATTAAATACATCTGCAGCTATCTCCAGGATTATCTTTAATGCTTTACATTCACCTACTTAAGGTCTTTTCTAAGGCTGCCAAATTATTTAAAAGTAGATGAAACATACATGTCATATATATGAGTTTTAATATGAAATCTTTGTGAATATTGGGCAAATTTTATAAAATGCAATAAAAATCGTAAATCTTGATGTAAATATATATGAATTGGTAGCTCTTAGAAAGCTTTGGGTTTGAGGGAGAGATGTAAGGTTATTTAGCAAAGAAGAATCCCTCACAGCACTTTACAGCCTATGCAAAAAAGACAGCATTACCAACATCAGTAAGATTGACACCATTTCTATGAATCAAATCTGGATTTTCATATCTTATACTTCCATGCTAAATACAGTCAAACTGGTTGTCTCCAGATTACGGTTATGACATGACTGATGTTACGAAAGCAACATCACAAAATAAAATGATGGACGGAGTGTTAAAACTTTTCAAACACTCTACCCCAGTCACAGATCTGGGTTTATTCCATCGCTATTTTGCTCGCCACGTCACCCCAGCTTGGACCAAGCTATATGCAAATCAGTCTTGACCTTGCTACCCATGGGAACAGCCCAGCCCTAACTGCCAAGCCAGGTCCTTCCTAGACTGGAGACAAGCACCCTGGGACCAGTTTCGGGGTATCACCCCTGCGCCACTGTATTCAAAGCTATCCTGGCTAATGAGGGGTGATACCCTGAAATTGCATGATTTAATCCTTTGTTTGAATACATTAGTTTACAGAAATAATTCTTATGTTTTTGATCAGAAATGCCAATTGTAAAATCAAAGCAAACATAATATATTAAACTAAGTAATCAACTAAGAGTTAATCATATATCAAAATGTGTTTAATTCATTTTGGAAAACCTGAGACATGGTATGGTTGCATATGTCCTATAATGACCTTGGAGTGTCTGCCTAAATGCTTGTTTAATTACTATAACCAACCTGACTCAAATATTGACTTAGTTTGCTAAGAATATGTTTTTTGTCAGGGTGTTGCTATCTTACTTTCTGTACCTTAGATGAGTCCTCTTATGTGTGCTTGAATATTTGTGAAGAAAATCGAGCACTTTGGACATGGAAGTCATTTTCCAATTTTCAGCACAACTTTAAGGAATGCATTCAACTCTTCCTCAACGTTTAACCAGTTCAGGAACTTGGTATCGAGGTTTACGATGTATTTGCATTCTAACTGTCTAAGTTGCTTTTTTTCAGTGCCCTCCTCTTCAAGATTTAGAGACTGCATCAATTACAAAATATGAGAAGGACTCGACATCATTGTTGTGCAGATTATGGACATGTCTGGCCACCTGATATGACCAGTCTCTGTTCTTAACTGCCCTTAGGTGGTAATGAATACAACAGTGGACTTGTAGGATAGTACTGCCTACATACGCTAGGCCACATTTGCACATAAGGACACATACTACAAATTCTGTCTTGCAGTTATTTATGCCTTTGATCTGGAGAGGTTTGGAATTGAACGGTGTTTTGTATTCACTGGTATTGATTCTGTGAAGACAAGCATTGCATCGATGAGATTTTCTAAAGCTAAGGCCCTGTTGTAACCTAATCCCTGATATATCTACTTCGGGGCTGCTGCGTACTAGAGCGTCTTTCATACAGAACGCTCTCCTGAAATGTTAGTTGCGGTGACTTCTGTTTTAGGGGCACCAACATGGCATCTCCTCTCACTAGATGCCAATATTATTGCATGATTTTCCTAATGACTCCTTCTTGCTCATTGAAAGTAGTTATCATCCTGATAGGTTGTTGATTTGAGTCCATCATGTTTACCTTATGAAACAGAATGGTTTCCCTATTTTTAGCCTGTACTTTATTAAGTGATGTTGTTAGAATTTGGGAGTAATAGCCCCGTTCCCTGTAGCGATGTATCATATCCTCTTTTCCTACATGTCAGTCTTCGATTACGCTAGTATTTCTTTTTAGCAAAAGGAGCTCCCCTAAGGGGATGCTAGTCTTTAGGTAGATTGGATGAAAGGTATTGCATGGAGGGTGGAATTCCCAGCGGTAGCTTTTCTGAAAAGTCGTGTTTGTGACTTTTCCCTGTTTTACAAAAACTTGTACATCAAGGAATTCAACCTGCTCTTTACTGATTGTACCACTGAAATGTAGATTTAGCTGATCATCATTGATTTGAGTGATAAAGTCCCTAGCAGAAATCTCAGACTCCTTTCAAATGACGAAGAGGTCATCAATGAAATGAAGCCATGTAACCACATGATCCTTGCACATCTTATTGTGTTCCATGATGAGCACCTGCTCCTCCCACCAGCCCACGTGTAAACACGCGTAGTTGGGGGAGAGGCAGGTGCTCATCCCCGTTCCATGCACTTGTCTGTAAATCTGATTTTTGAATAGAAAACAATTATTTGTTAAACAACATTCAATCATGGTATAAGCTTTTCCGTATGTTTGAACAATTTGGCAAGTCTAGTTTGCAAAAAGGTTTCACAGCACGTATCCCATCTGTATGCTTGATGCTGGTATAAAGAGTAGACACATCCAATGTCATCATACAATAATCATCACTTCATGGTAAATCGTAAATGTGTCTCAAAAAATCACCTGTGTCCTTAATATAAGAAGGCAAGTTTCCTACATAGGGTTTCAGAAAATAGTCTATGTACATTGATGTCTTTTCCAATAGGCTCTCATTGGCAGAAATGATCAGCCGACCAGGTGGTGTCACTGTGTCTTTGTGGATTTTTGGAATCAGATACATAATCTAAATTTTGGGAAAATCATTGGAAAGCTTTGTGGAGATTCATCAAATGGGAGCAAAGTTATTTGTAACACATAAACGCTTTCCAATGGAACAGTGGCCCTAACTGTAATTATCCCAGCAGCGACCGCCACAAATAATAATATGTATATCTATCTATCTATCTATCTATCTATCTATCTATCTATCTATCATATATATAGATAGATAGATATATATGTGTGTATATATATATTTATATATATATGTATATATATATATATATATATTCACAGGGAAAAAAGGTTACAAGGACGTTATAGTTAGGCTCACATTTCACTTGTAACAAACTATAGAAATTCAGCAGTTATAGTTACCTGAGCTAACTGTAACTTGGGTCCCTGCAATGCACTGCTTATGACCTCACATATTACATCACTAATGACATGGCCAGTGACATCACTGATTACATCAATAATGACATCTCAAATGACATCACTGATGACTTCATTCAGTGACTATAAGTGTTTTCTAGGAGTTTATGAGTGTTAAACATATATACTAATCTACTATTAAAAGTTAAATTAGTATACTAGGTGTACTACTAATGATTGATACTACTTCTAAAATATATTATGTGAGTGGTTGTGTGACTGTGTGTAACCATGTGTGAGTAGGTGCCTGAGTGACTCTATGTGTGTGTGAGTGGGTGTGTAAGTAGCTGTGTGGGTGAGTGGGTGACTGAGTGAGTGGCTGGATTGGTGAGTGAGTGGGTGTGTCAGTGGCTATATAGGTGAGTGAGTGGCTGTGTGGCTGGATTGGTGAGTGAGTGGGTGTGTCAGTGGCTATATGGGTAGGTGAGTGGGTGTGTGAGTGACTGTGTGGGTGAGTTAGTGGGTGTTTGAGTGGGTGTTGGGTTAGGTGTGTGTGTGTGTGTGCGAGTGGCTGTATTTGAGAGTGTTTCTCTGCGTGAATTGCTGTATGGGTAAGTGAGCAGATATGGGAGTGCTTGTATGGATGTGTGAATGGATATGTAAGTGGTTGTATGAGTGAGTGTGTCTGAGTGCTTGTATGGGTGAGTGAGTGGCTGTGTTAAGAGGCTGTATAGGTGAGTGAGTGCGTGTGTGAGTGGCTGCATAGGTAAATAAGTGGGTGTGTGAGTAGTTGTATTGGTAGGTGAGTAGTTGTGTGAGTGGCTGTTTGAGTGGGTAAGTGAGGGAGTAGGTGTGTGAGTGCCTGTATAGGTGAGTGAGTGGGTTTGTGAGTAGCTCTATGGTTGAGTGAGGGGTTGTATGAGTACTTGTATGGGTCTGTGAATGGGTATGTGAGTGGTTGTGTGGGTGTATGAACGGGTGTATGAGAGGTTGCATAGGGGTATAAATGGGTGTGTGAGTAGTTATATGGATGATGTCACCAGTAAAGTCATCAGTCATGTCATTTGAGATGTCATCAGTGATATCACTGATCAGGTCATGAGTGATGTAATATGTGAGGTCATAAGCAGTTTATTGCGAGGGTGTAAGTTATAGTTAGCTCAGGTAACTATAACTGCTGAATTTCTCTGGTTTTGTACAAGTGAAATGTGAGCCTAACTATAACGTCTTTGTAACTTTTTTTTTCCCAGTGAATTCCTAAGGTTTTGTTAAGTCTATTTCCTAACTATAACATCCCTGTAACCTTTGGTTTTTTCAGTGAATTTATATGTTTTAAAAAAATTCTATTTCCTAACCATAACATCCCTGTAACTTTTGTTTTTCTAAGTAAATTTCAATGGCTTTTTAAATTGTATTTGATAACTTAATTCAAGTGATTTGCTCCTTGGATAACCCCCTTTCATTCCACTTAAAACACTGTGCATACCAGTTACCTTTTCCCCCATTCAGTACCATTTTAATTTTCACCTGCTTTTTGTTTAACATGAAGTGAGTTGACAAGAAATTACAGTGGTAATTTTTTGTTTTCATAATTAAGGAGCCAGGAACTGCTGCACACTGCAAGTAACATTAGGTAAATCTAATAAAACAATTGCTCCTTTAATAATTTTCATAGTAAACGGTATTACAAAATGGGAATAAATACTGTTTTGCACATAAATTTAAAATCATTTCACCCATCTTCTAAGGATCATTAAAGGCCCATAGAGAAAATTAACTTGTCTTTGAAACATACAACAAACAGAGCTACAGCTTAATGCTGACCCACCAAAGTCCCCAAAAAAGGAATTAACTCTGACTCACCAGCAGAGCTCATGTTTGTGAAACAGCAACAGAGCCTTTCCCATACCCGTGACCTGAAAAAAGAGAAGGGACGAGCAAGAGCGTGTCATTCAAGACACGTAGGAAAAACAAGGCAACAGGAAATGTAACACCAATGATAGGGTACACAAAAAACACCCACCCACAAGCAGAGAGAGTCACAAACACACACATGCCTAAACACACATGCCTGCTCACACAGACACATAAGCAGACAAGCACAAACACATGCATGTCTGCGCACACACGGCCACACACCACACACAGAAGCAGACGTGCACAGACTTACTATGATTTTGATTAGTGATCGCATCAGCATCACTCAATAAATTTCGCTCAGCAGAACGAGAAGCAGGACAGGATACATCTCTTCAATTTTAAAGTCTCGGTCTTTGGAGAACCTTAATTCTTAACCCACAACTTCCATAGAATTATTTTCACCTTATTCTGGAGGCCAGGTGAAGGACATGCCAGGGTGATTGCCGAACACTACGTCTCTCTCCTTCATGTGCAGTGCTGTCACTGATGCTACACATTAAGGGTAAGAGACCATTACATCAATGCAAGGGGAAAACATGGCCAGTCATTACATGGCTTCACAATAAAGCTATACATTGATTGGCCATGTTTTGTGAACCTCCCACCTTTGCGCTGACTCTTCTGTGCAGGTCCATGTAGGACAGGCTTACTACCGGACTCCTGACCAAATTAATAAAGACACTGCTCCCTTGCTATTTGTGTTAGTTAGCAGGATGAAAGCGGCACCAGGATTGGCTGAAGCAGGCAAACCAAGAGCTACTTATGAGACTGGTGTCTGTGGCTATGTTCCCCTTTGATCTTTAAAATTACACAGGTAGGTGAGCCCTAAAGTGTGCATGTCAGGCTGGTCAGAGCAAGCCACCAGACAACCTGACATGCACACTTCACTTTAAGGCTGCTTCACTGTAGCCTGCTAGTTTGTGAAAGAAAGGCACCCAGCTCACCTTATCATCAAGACACTTTTAAACCTAATAAATGTGTCAGATCACAGGGGGTCAACATTCTTATGCCCAAATGAAGAAACCGCCCCTGGTTTCTGACCATTATTCTGCCTTTTCTGCTCATTTCTAACCTTTATTCTGCCTCTTTCTGCTCATTTCTGACCTTTATTCTGCCTCTTGCTGCTCCTTTATGACCTCTATTCTGCCTCTTTCTGCTCGTTTATGACCTCTATTTTGTCGCTTGCTGTTCATTTCTCACCTTTATTTAGCCTCTTTCTGCTTGTTTCTCACCTTTATTTTGCCTTTTTCTGCTCATTTCTAACCTTTATTTTGCCTCTTTCTGCTTGTTTCTGTTCTTTATTCTGCCTATTTCTGCTCATTTCTGACCGTTATTGTGCTTCTTTGTGCTCGTAGCTGATCTCTATTTTGCCTCTTTCTGCTCATTTCTCACCTTTATTTTGCCTCTTGCTGCTCGTTTCTGAACTCTATTTTGCCTCTTTCTGCTCATTTCTGTCCTTTATTTTGCCTCTTTCTGCTCATTTCTGACCTCTATTCTGCCTCTTTCAACTCGTTTCTCACCTTTATTTTACCTCTTGCTGCTTCTTTCCACTGGGACCGATGGGTAGCCTCAAGGCCCTCGCAGTCCTTACCAGCACCCCACCTCCTCCGGGAACTGTCATTGCTGCTGCACGGAGGGAGCTGCTGAAAGGCAGCTCCCTCCATGTAGGGGCAATCCTTTTGTCTGTTTCCTTGCCTACTGACAGACAAAACCTCAGCTTCCAGCAAGCAAGATCATTTTGTCAGCTCTCACTTGCTGGAAGCAGAGTGTTTGCTCTGACTTGGCAGGAGCGTCAAAGCTCCAGCCAAGTCACATCAAACAGCTATATCTGGGGGTGGGCACCCCGGGACACAGCAGGAGGTGGCCCTCGGGTGGCAGTCCCTACGGCCATTATTGGCTCCAGGAGGGGGACTGCGTGGCCCCCCTCTTTCTGTGAGCACGGGCCAGCCCCGGGAAGGTGGTGGTCCCTGGGGCCATATACGGCCTGGGAGGGGGGACTTTTTTTACACAGTCGGAAATAGTGTTATAGGTGGTGACACATGTGAGTGGGACAATGGTATTGTCTCGTGTGTGACTTTCCAAAAGAGCTTCTCTATTTTCGTTCTTTGCCCGCTTTCGTGTAAATTTATCACCGTTTCAGAGTAGTTGCGGTCCTGCAACTTCTCTAGCAAAGTCTTAGCTTGACGATTGAAATCTCATTTTATGTTGCAGTTTCTTATTAACCTGAGGAATTGTCCATAGGGTAGGTTTTCCCTCAAAGGTCGGGGGTGGAAGTGGTCAAACCTTAGTATGGTGATTTTATCTGTAGGCTTGTGATAAGCTTTTGTGTTAAGTTTGCCTTGTTCTGCAAACATGGTAATGTCCAGGAACGTGATGGATTCACTATTCATCTTGTGGGCGAATTTCATATTGTTATCATACTTATTAACCCAAGTGAGGAAGGGGGCAATAGAGGTGTTGCCTCCCTCCCTCCTTATACAGAATAACAGATCAAGTAAGCACCTTCTTTCAGCTACTGTTCCCTTCTTTTAATTACCACGTTTGCCTCTTTTCATTGCGATTTTTCATAGCCACGATTGCGCTCTGCAGCACATATGCCTGACCAGCGTTTCCATGACACTGCCAGGGATGTGACATGAAGTGATGTGGACATGTCCACGTACATGTGATGCGTACCTGTAGCACCGCACCATGCCAACTAAACAATATTTAGTCGCTCGTGGCTGGGGGCAAAGCAGCGTACAGAGCTCCAGAGGTTGGGAAATAGGTGACTCAAACGGGTGATCACCCTTGACGAAGTAAGTGTGGGCTGGGGGGCTGAACATCAGCATCTTTTTCCAAAAAATAATCGAGTGCTAAAGGGTCTTGGAACATTACATGTGATCCCTAACAGTGTGTAACTACAGGGCTCGCACCCTTGGATCATCCATGTTGTGAGGAAATACTGAGCAACTAGTATTTGATTTTGATTGTTAAAACATGCATGATATTCATGTCATTCTTTTCACACCACTTTGTGCACATTATCACTTTTAAGCCAATCACTATGAGCCTTATTACCCTACGCAATGCATGTTTTTCATACATTGTGCTGCCATTAGCATTGCATTGCAGTGCATGCAAATTCACAATGCGCTGCCCTGACAACACATACAGTGACACTATGCAGGAAGTTGCCTGAATCCTGTATTTATCTGCATGAATTTCAATGCAAGGCACAATTAGCAGTCCACTGCGATTTTTCTCAGGGTCATGGAGGTTCCATCATGCTTGGAACTTTATGCATGGTGTAAGCGCACTGGGTGTGCTATGCCCATTCTCCCTTGAATGTTTAAACTACCGTATAACAAATTTAGTCTTTCTCATTCCCTATATTTAATACAGAGACTCAAATAGAGTAAACACAGACAAGTTACGAGCTGTGATTAACCCTGGGTGGGTAACTCCGCTCCGCCAGCAGAGTTTGCAGAGATTTGCCTACTCCGCACTCCGTGGAGAACGCGGAGTAGGCAAAAACTCTGCCTCCGTGGCAGAGCGGAGTTAGCCACTCCCTCCCCCTCCCAAATGCTTTAAAAAGATATAAAGACGGCACTTACCTGTGTTTCTGCTGTCTCCCCGGCCTGGCCACTCTCCTTCCTGCCCCTCTCGCGTCCTCGTCGTTCTTCATTAAAAAACAACACTACGTTGTACGTCTTGCACGCGCAAGACTTACAACGTAGTGTTTTTTTTTATGAAGAAGGACATCGAGGACACGAGAGGAGCAGGAAGGAGAGCGGCCAGGCAGGGGAGGCGGCAGAAACACAGGTAAGTACCTTCTTTATATCTTTTTAAAGCATTTGGGAGTGGGGAGGGAGCGGGGAGGAAGCGGAGTGGAGCTACGCGTAGCTCCACTGAGTTTTTTTCAAACTCCGTGGAGCTATGCGTAGAGGCACTACGCCAGCTCCGCCCAGGCTTAGCTGTGATATTGTTGCATGCCTTAGTGAGCACGCGATTCTGGTCCTAAAGAAAGCCATACTGACCCTTTGGGCATTTAGACAATATGGCTGAAACATGTCGAACCGAAACTGAGAATGTGAGAGTTTATTGCTTTGAATCTTTGTCCAAGGTTACTACTATTAAACATACCACACTGGCTGGTAACCTGGAGGCAATTTTAATTCACCTTTTCTTCACTTGAGAAGCACCCCCCCCCAAAAAAATGTTACGCTGTAATCAGGTGTTGTAGCACACCCTTGATACACTAGGTATCTCGGGTAGGACCCCAATGATGAAGCATGCCACCAACTAGGTTGTTGGGTGAGGCGTCTTAAGAAAACCTAAAAGTGTTTTTTTCATACGGATGTGTGAAGAACATCTCAAGCAGACAGAATGTTAATGTTAAACATGTCCATACAGTGATAGTGACTAGCACCTAAAAGCTATTTTTATTGTAACAAGACTGGCTGTTATGTTGATAACACTAGGGTACACTTTTACATTTAATAATGCTATCTTTGGCTAGGAAACCATAGGAAACATCACCCAGCACTTTTTATAATGTTTATTAATAGCCCAATTCAATGGTGAAACCAAATTTTTTATAAAAAATCAAGGAACGGGTACTTTTAGAAAGTTAGCTTTTACCTGCCTATGGCCTCTGGATGCTAATTTGCATTAGCCTCCCGCTGCAGCCTTCTGAGAGCTACAGTTATGAATGAGGTGTGAAAACTGCTCCCAGAGCAGAGACAAAGTCCTGGGTGTGGAGAGAATTTTTGGTCATCTGGCAGGCTGAGCATTTGGCCTGTGCCTCAATACCTAATTTACTTCAAAGGGGTCTCCCCTGCTACATGCAGATGTCAAATGACACTGAGTCAGACCTCTTATTTAGTTTCCTCGGGCAGGCCGGACTAGGCATACAGGCTATGCACAAGGGGATAATGGGTTCCATCATCTTGGATTTAGGCAGATAGGGGTACTGTGGAACTGTTTCCAGTAGAGCACACAGGAAATAATGCAAAAGTGGGTTGGGAAACCCTGGGAACTTCTACCTCATTTGTTAGGGAGGAGCCAGGAATCACTCTCATTCTAGTTCCACTCTTTCTGGATCTTAGGAAGAACAGAACAAGACAAGACCTGCTGTCTGTTACTTGAGGAGATCCCAGAAAGACTAAAATTCCTCTCTCTTGTACCCTGGACAACAAAGTGGACTCCAAAGGTCATGAGGCTGACCTCCTGTTCAAGATACAGGGACACAACAAGCTAGAAGAGGCCTTTTTGGCAAATGCCCAACTGACCAGTTCCAACTGGACCTGCCCAGGACCCGACTGGTAGATACTGGAGTGAGTCCGGACCCTCCCACCCCTTTGCTGCCCATTTGTTGACCCTGTGGTTCTGGGACCATTGACTGTGTCTGGCTGGACTTATTCAACCACTCCTGAAAACCTGGGACTTAAAAACGTTTTGACTCCAGTGACCTCTGGAGGACAAACCTGTGCAGGTGTTCTGTCCAAGATGTGTTGCTACTGAGCTGAAGATACAGGTGTGCCCTTTTCAGAGCTTTTTTGTGATGGCAAATCCTCTGCAGTGGAACCTCACGGAAACAGTATCGAGCCTTGTGGAGTCCTCTTTAACTACAGCCTTGCCCCTTTAGCTGCAGCCTTGCCCCCCTGCAAGAATATGAGCTCCAAAAATGGAACTAAGTGCAAATGTAGAAGACTTGACTGGGCGACGGTGCCAAAAGTATTCAGCCAGCGAGAGGACATATATGGGCTCAAATTTTGAATTTTCCCATAACAGCTTTTCTCCCTAAACCAGTGGCTTTGCTAAGACCTTATCCAGTCCCTATCTGCCCTCATGGAGCCCTCCTCAGCTACAGCCTGCTGCCTTGCCAGACTGAAGATTTTGGACTCCCATTTTTGAGATGAAGTCCTAATGTAAAACCTTCAACCCGATCGAACCTGGTCCCTTTATCCAACCCACACTGTATCATGGTTAGACTCAAATCACACATAGGTCCCAGTCTGACCAGTTTGCTGCAGTTGACGCTTTGGTGGCTATTTTTATTTAAAACTGGATTTGTCATTTTGGTTCTATTTTTTTTACTAAATTCTACTCTTTTTTGCTAAATCCATTTCTGATTTTTATTGTATTGTGTTTTTATCTTGATTACTGCTGTGGTACTGAATATTCTTTATACATTGTCTCTAAATTAGACCTCTTTGCTCTGTGCCACAATTGCCAGGAGGTTGAGCTCAGTTTAAACTAGTGACTTTGAGGGTTCACTTTGACAAGGACTGTGTTTATTACTTAAAATGAGTATTCATCCCCGTAACTAATAACCCAGTTTCCTACATTGATATTCTGCTGTGGTTTCCAGTAACCCTGGGCGGAGTTCGCGGAGTTGCACTACGCAGAAGACCGCGAAGTGCAAACAAAACTCTGCTGCACTACGCAGAGCTCCGCGAGCGGCGGAGTACGATAGAAAAATGCTGTTCGCGATGATTGCACAGTGCCGGATGCTTGTCCACACTGTGCAATCATCGGGAACGGCACCATGCACAGAGCAAGCGGTCCCTGCTTTCCTTTTCTGCCGCTCGAGTAGATTTTTACTCGAGCGGCAGCTTTCTCAACGCGAACAGGCTGTTTCTCAACGCGAGCGGTCGCGAGCATACGCGACCACTCGCAATGAGAAACCTGACCCCCCCGCGTTGAGAAATCTCGCCTGGAGGTTGATTTTCCACACTCGCGCTCGCCAATTTGATGTTGGTGATCGCAAACGAGGAAAAATCTCGCTGGGAGGTTGATTTTCCTCGCTCGCGGTCGCCAACTTGACGTTGACGAACGCGAGCGAGGCAAAAAACTCCGCTCCGCAGGGCGGAGTTTTTCAGAAATCCGTGATCTCCGCGTAACGCGGAGTGCGGAAAACTCCACAAACTCCGCGAGCGGAGCGGAGTTCACCACCCAGGGTTAGTTTCCAGGACTTGTGTTTTGCAGTATCAGTCAGTGATTTAATTTGAAAGTAAAAAAAACTTTTTAAATTGACAGCAAAAATTGACCTTTTGGATTTTTATTTGACTTTTATTGGGTAATTTTTGATTTGTCATATATTTATTCCTGTCCTCTATTTTTGCACCTTGGATTATTGATAACATGGACCTGAATCTTGACAGCGTGGAGATTCATGGCATGGCAGAGCAGAGGAAGATGTGCAAGCAGAGGAGGCTGAAGCTAAGCAAGGAGTCCAAGAAGGGGGACTATCAGATTTCCCTCAGAACTTATGAGCAAGTATGCCTGCTGTGGTCCACCTCCCAATAGAATGAGGAGGAAGATGAGGTGGAAGAGGAAAATGTGAATGTCAGTGTAGAGGCTCCAGGTCCAGAGCAGTGTGTGTCCAATGAAGCAGCCTCAAAGGAATTGCACAGGGCAGGATGCTGATTGTGCTTCCACAGTTTTTCCCAGTCAGAGCTGGAGGACAGATGGTAGGAGAGGGATTTGAAGTTGTGGCTGGCTACCCTGGCCCTGGAAGAGAAAAACCTGGCAGCTGAGAGGAAATTAGCCCTGGTCCTGGAGGAGAAAATGCCATGCTGGGCCACGAAAGGAGCCAGGGGGGAGTTGGACCTGAGATCTAAAAGGGCCTCTGAGTCCAGAGATGATGGTGGCAGTGACAATGAAGTACCTACGAGAGGTAAACAAGTACACTTCTCAAAGACATGGTACCTAGTTATGTGCTGGGGGATGACATAGACAAGTGATGGTTTGGACCATATGAGGTGCTCCTGCATAAGCAGATGGTCTCAGAGGAGGACTTAGGGTAGCCGGTAGAAGCACATACTCATTGCTGTTAGGGATACTTTATTGGCCCTAAATGTAACTGGCCAGATGACCTATACCCCCATGAAGGAAGCCCTTGTCTGAAAGCTTGGTTTAACCCCAGAGAAGTATTGCCTGAAGTTCAGATCAAATCAAAAGCAGGCACACCGGTTTTTGCTGGATTTTGTGTATTCCTCTAGTAAGGCACTGGATGGTTAGGTGAAGGGCAGCAACGTGAATGATTATGATGGGCAAAACAATTTATCCATTAAGGAGCAAATTTTACAGAGTTGCACTAGCATCTGCTAGAGTTCAAGGTAACTGTGTCCAGAGAGCTTGGGAAAATAACTGACCGCTGGATCAATATAAGTGTGAAAGCAGGTACTTGGGAGGGCACAGGAAGGGATACATATAGGATCTACAAGTAACAGTGACATCGTTAACGCAACATACAGCGGGAAACATGAGGACCAAACATGTCTACAAGAAGTAATTGAAAGAAGAAATATCATACAGAAAATGTGTTGATTTGTAAATTTCTAACTAATCATCCATTCCTTTCAGAAAATGAATGTATAATGCAATTTAAAATATGTAATGCAGGGAATCTGAAGGAACATTGTAAAGTACTTTAAAAATACTCTAATCAAAACCACATACGACATTAATGTTAGTAAGATATGCGGATGAGACAAAAAAACACACTAAAACAACAGAATTTAAATTAGGACACATTTTCTACGCAAGAATATTTGTTTCATTTAAAGTTATCATATGGGAAGCTGGGCAACAATCAAATTGTGGACATGATACTACATATATCTGAAGAGTAAGTACATGCCAGGAAGTAAATGACAGTGTCATAGCTGTAAGAAATTGGGTTATTAGTTGAGAGGGGTGGAAGCCCCACTCAAATATTAAACACAATCTTTGTCAGAGTTAATCACAAAAGTCATTAAATGTTTATCCCTCTGGTAACTTGGCATAAAAGCAGTTAAGCTCAACTTAGAGGTAATGTGCAAAGTATTTATGGAGCACTCAAACAGTAAAAAGAAGTGAAAGCACAACAGAGGACAAAAATCTCAAAACAGTTTACAAAATAGAGTTATTTTAATCAATAAAATTACCCCAAACAGGGAGGAATTTAAAAAGTTTAACTGGAGTTATGACATTTTTAATTTTCTAGTGAAAATTGCGCCAAAAAGTACAAAGGGCTAATTGTGGTCATATGGTTGCACTGGAATGAGTCAAAATTAACCCTGGGCATAGTTCGCGAAGTAGCGCTACGCGAAGTGCACTTCGCACTACGCGAGCTACGCGTAGCACTACGCGAACTGCGTAGTGCGCTGTTCGCGATGATTGCACAGTGCCGGATGCTTGTCCGCACTGTGCAATCATTGAAAATGGCATCTTGCACAGTGCGAGCTGTCTTTTACTGCCGCTCGAGTAGATTTTTACTCGAGCGGCAGCTTTCTCAACGCGGACTGGTAGTTTCTCATCGCGAGCGGTCGCGAGCATACGCGACCACTCGCAATGAGAAACCTGACCTCCCCGCGTTGAGAATCTCGGTGGGAGGTTTATTTTCCACGCTCGCGATCGGCAACTTGATGTTGCTGATCGCTAACAAGGAAAAAGTCTCGCCAGGATGTCATTTTGCTTGCTCGCGGTCGCCAACTTGACGTTGAGGACCGCGAGCAAGCAAAAAATGACCGCTGCACTACGCTACGCGTGTTCGCACTGTGCTACGTGCAATTCGCGTAGTGCGAAGTAGCGCAAACTTTGCAAACTATGCGAGCGTAGCGTAGTGCTTTGCCCAGGGTTAGTCAAAATCACAAGCTCAGGCTGAACGTGGTGGAGTGTAGGTTGGGTACAGGGACCAGGTTAGTCTCACTGAAGATTTTATCTTTTCTGAGTCCAAGTCCAGCCGGGGAGCTGCAGCAGAACTTCGTGTTGGCTGTTGAATCAAGGAGCCCATTGTCAGGGTGAGGAGCAGGTTGGTCTTCGCAACAGTTGCTCTTTGGCATGAAGAGTCAGCCGTCGTTGGAGCTTTGTGTTGGTGGTCGAAGTGGACAGTTGCCATTGGCACTGAATCTCAGAGCTAACACAAGGAGCAGGTCGTCGCTGGAGATTCATGTTGGCGGGCAATGTGCACAGTCATCTGGCAATGCGTCTATTCACAGTCCTGAAGAGCCCAATAAACTTCGGTATCTTCACCCGGAGCTCAGAACTTGTGCTTTTAAAGCAGAAGGAGTATTCTCTGATGCCACCCACGAGTCCAGGACAGGAAGGGGGATCAGGACTCACTTCTGCAGAGGCTAGCATCGGGGCTCAGACAGGTTCAGTTGGTGCTGGTCAGCTAGGCAGGAGCGGGGAGGCCTCTAGAAAGTTGTTGTGTCCCTGTAGCAAAAACAGGGGTTCAGCCAACTGACCCTTAGGAGTCACTTCTGGAGAGCCTGGGTTCAAGGCAAGCAGGTCCAGTCTTCCTTCTGTAGACAGCAGGGCAGTCCTTCTTCTAAATCCTCCATAGGTACAGAAGTGTTCTAATCAGAGGTTTGGAAGATGTCACTTTTATCTCCTTCCAGAGTCAGTCTGTGGACGGGGGATGCCCCCTTGGTCTAACCTCCCCCCTTTCCTGAGTTTGGCTCTAAACTGTCTAGGCAGCCCTTGCAAGTCAGACTTTAAAGCTCAGGAAGATTGGGTACAACCTGCAGGACATCCTGCTCAGGAGAGAAACACCCTGTCCCACACTCAAGGCCATTTTGTCCCCATGTCTAGACGGAATTCACAAAACACCACAGGAGAGCCAATTAATAGTCAGATGACCCTGGCAGAAAGGCACATTTAGTTTAGGTAGAAAAATGGCAACTTTCTAAATGTGGCATTTTCATAAGGGTAACCTAAAATTCAACTTTACCATTAAAGAGGATTTTAAATTACAATTAATTTGAGTGGAAGAAACATTTCTCTATCTGTTACCAAGTTGATGTTATCACTTATTAAGCACAATAAGGTAGCCCAGTATTAGTCTATGGGAGAAATAGCCTTCTCTCAGTGAAAAACGACTTTAGGCATTTGCCACGGTCACCTTACACACACATGTCCTTCTTTTTAAATACAATGCACCCTGCTCTATGAGCATGCAAGGCCTACCTTAGGGGTTACTTATAAGTTTTTTAAAGGAAAGTTTATGCCTCGCAAAAAGTTTATTTTTCCAGGTCAAAATGACAGTGTAAAACTGCATTACAGACTGCAGTGACAATCCTGATATTTGTCTTACAGAGCTACTTAGTGGGTGGCATAATGAGTGCTGCAGCCCACTAGTATCATTAAATTTGCAGGCCCTGGGTACATGTGCTACCATTTACTAGGGACTTATAAGTAAATTAAATGGTCTAATCAGGTGTGTGCCAATTGTACCATGTTTTCAAGGGAGAGCACACAGACTTTACTACTGATTAGCTGGAGTGAAGTGCACAGAGTCCTAAAAGCCATCAAAAACAGGTTCAGCAAAGGAAGGCAAAATCTGGGGTGGGCTTACAGAACGGGCTAGGTCCAACAATAACCAACAAGGATAGGCCATCAAGGAATCTTGAAAATGCTTACATGCACTTACAAAATGAAAGATTCAATGATCCATCAACATGAAATCAGGCATTATTTATAATGGAATCTCCCAAAGTGATGGAAAATGCTAATATTTTTAAACTGCACTATGCATCTATGTATAGAGACTGAGATAACATAAAATAAATTAATTCAAAATGAATGTATACAAATACAACATGGAAATACTTTGAAAATATTAAAACATAAAACACCCCATTTAAATAAAACAGTTTCAAATAAACTGCTGGCAGTAAAAGTAAAAATAGAAATACATGCATTCCCACATGTGGGGAGAACACAAAAATGCAAAGAAAATATTCTAGAACTTTATAAGTACATTTGAAGTAGCAAAGGTGCCAGCACATCCACATACCTTGAGTAACATACTATGGGAGACATGCCATTTATGAGGTGTGCTACATTATAATTCTAGCAAATAACAGGTTTGAGTACCTAATGTCTTCAGATTGTAGAAATACATCGTATTGTCATTTTCTGTAAGCTCCTACTTTGAAGATTGTCTTTTTCCCAAATATTACTGGATGAATACATCCACATAGAAACATCACATTGTATTTCAACTCCAAGAGGGGTTTAGCCGTTATAAGGATAAAAGGCCTATAAAAACCCTTAATTGTATCAATACTAATATTCCAAAAATGTATCTTTATACTTTTTCAATATAAATAAATATTATCATGCTAAAGTTTGGTAAGAAATGGTCTCAACATTTTACACTCGATAGCGTGGAAGGGGGCCCAATTTGAAATAAATATGGTTCAACCTTCAATTACCATCATTTACAGGACCAAGCCCCAATTCTGTGCTGGTATTTCCTCCAAGATTCTCGCCTTAGGTGATGGGTCCTTTCCACCGTATTTTCACTCAAGAAGCTATTTCAGGCATTAAAAGTTCAAACATTTTATTTCTCATTAAGAGGTAAGTAAAGTTATTCTCTCTCTTGTTTTATTCAGATTAGTCAATAAATCAGTAAATTACAAAAATCTCATAAAACAGTTTAGTTTGAACATATAACCAAATTGTACATTAAGCGCATTCCATATAGGAATAAAGTCTGTATTGTAAATCTCAGGATTGGAATTCAAAATTACAAAGACCCATAAAGAGTCTAAGCTCAAAAAGAAAAAGAAAAAAAGAGTGAGATCAGGAGAGCATAAAGCTGCAGAACTTCCCATAAAGAGGGGTTCTTTAAACTCAGCCCATTCTCAATAACAATATCAAATCAATATACAGTTGCAAAGAAGAATAGAAGCAGCAGTAGACACAACCATCAGTCTAGGTCAAGGAAAGGGCAAAACGTGGGTAAAAGTGTAGAGTGAAGTGTTTCTTCTACACTAGGAACACGCAATAATATAAAGTACAGTTAAAGAAGTTGCAGACATTGTTGCAGGATCTGTTTGCTCAGGTCCAATCAGGAGACATCACTCGTCTGTGAGCTGGTTCAGTTCTTCCTTTCCCACAAAATAACATGCAGCTTTCAATGTTCTTATCTCAATGTTAGGTATAGACATTCTTACTTAAGTAGCCTTTGGAAGCATAAGCATTGGTCCCATAAGCTTCGATCACACCTCAACCAACTAATTATTCAATGTTTCATTGCGAGAACAATTAACTATACTAAAGAAAAGAGAAAGTTAACTTGGAATGTCACTGTTAGGTAATGCATTCAATTTAGCACGAACAAGAATTATTGTCTAAAGTGTAGTTATTCTATTCAACATGTATAGCAAATGTGAATGAACTGTTGCCTTGTAAAATAATACATTTTGTTAAACTGGAACATTCTGTGGTTATGAATAATATTTCTAAGCATGTCACATTAAAAACAAGTCCTAAATTGAGGTGTAAATATTACAGCAATGTCAATTTAGCTTTTCTGAGGCCCATTCAAATAAATATGACTGCCTAATGCAGCTTGCATATTATAAATGCTTGTCATTTTTTTACTTTTGAAATTTTACATTCATTGTTTCACCTTTGGCTGATAAACTAAATAATTAGCATTTTATTTATTAGATCTTATCAGTCCCTCATCTGATGGTTATCTTAACTATCACACTATCTTGATTTCACATGTGAGTTTTGCTCAAATTGCACTTTCATCATCTGTTGAGTCTTGACGCTTGCGTTTTACTCCTTGAAATTTCAATGACTTTATGTAATCCTCATAAAAAATGTAAATCCAGTATTTGTAAAGCGCGAACAGCTACCCGAAGGCATCCCAGCGCTGGGGGCCGTCGGGAAGATTAAGCAAGCTATTGCCCAGAGTCACATGGTGCTGGGCTGACCTGCATCCGGTGCCGGGGATCGAACCGTGAGCCCCAGATTCCAGCGTCAGTCGCCCTGGCCGCGGCGCCACACCTCTTCTTGATTTGCTTCAAATCTAGGGCCTTTTCAAAACTTTCAGTTCTTTTTCTCTCCTTTCTCTACTGTAAGTAATATTTGCAACCTTTAAATAAAGTCAAGAATAATAACAATCAAAGTCCTATTATCAGTACTGGCATAAGTATAGCTTTCACAATACCTCCTCCTGTGTTTGTAATCCAATTTCCAATTGTGTGAATCCCTTTTCCAAAATTTTCAAAAATGATAGGTGTTTCCATCTCTTCTAATTCAGGTTTCAAGTCCGATATGTTCTTTGCAAATTCCTTTATTTTGTTACTCTCGTCAGATATGTACAAGAAACAATAGGTTAATTTAAGCATCTTACAAAATCTTCCTTTTTCTGCAAGTAAAATGTGTAATGCTAAATGATCCTGCAAAACTATGGATCTAATTGCAACAAGTGCAGTGCTAACGGCCAATAAAGCTCCAGAAGTAATGGTTGTCAGTTTGTCGACAACAGTTGACAGTTTTCTAATCTTCTCATCATTTAGTGTGACTCCTTGAGGTGTAATGATTGCACCAAATATGTCTCCCACTAATTCACCTCCACTTTCTGCACTATATGTGTGTCATGTGCTGATGTCAATGTCAAAGCATCTATACTATCTACATAATATATTTTAGGAATTAGCACAGCTAAATAGCATATACCCTCCCAATCAGCAGGTAGCTGGAACTAAGCAATCTGTCCACAAATGAAATGAACTCCTGAAATTGCAGTTTCTTCTCCCTGTACAATTTGCCATGTTCCTCCCATCAATTGAAATGTGTGTTCACAGCTACTAATTCCTACATGAGTGGTTCATTTGAGTCTTCTTCTTCTATGAATGGAGATTTTTCCTTTATGTTGACTGTCTAATCCTAATTTTGGGTAAATCATTTTCTTTCTAAATTCATCTTCTTCTTTCTCCAAACATTCTTTGAAACATCACTATATTTATTTTTACTACATGTTATGTTAGCGTTCCTTTCCTCTAAAGTCATAATGAAAACCTTTTCTAGTGGTTGCAATAAGCAAGTTAAATTGTTTTGATAGGCTTTAACACTACCTATAGGTCTGTGTGACATAAAATAGTACCAAACGGTACCCATTTCTTTTTTTGCAGGTTTAAATTCATGCTTTCTACTGACGGCACTCTAGAAAGAATTAATTAGAATAAAAATATTTAAAATGTTCTCTTCTATATACAAGTGAATGCAGTGTCCTACAGGATATTACATTTGATAATGGCAGTTGGTAATATGTTACTTCTTCTGATGCAGATGACGGTAAATGAGCACAGACATAGCACCCGTTTGCTCCCTAAGTGTGTGTGTATTCCTGCACTAATCTAGAATAAATTAGTTGAGTAATCCTCTCAATTGTATGCCACAAATGAAACTTTCAATTGTTCTTCATCATTGATGTATGTATGGATTTTAGTAGCATTTGCAGACCTAGGGGCCCATTAGAATGGCGGGCGGATCGCCACCGCCCGCATGACGGTGGCGATCCGTCCGACATTCTCTCCCGCCCCCATGCCAATTCCCCCCGCCATATTACTACGGCGGGGGGAACCCCGGCGGACGGAAAGACCGTCCACCGGTTTTCCGCCCGGTAGATGAGTTGACCGGGCGGAAAAGCAGTTAATATGGTGGCGGTGTCTGGTAGACACCGCCATCCATATTATGATGCATGCGGGGTAATGCCTTTCCGCGGCGGCAACGCCGCCACGGAAAGGCATGCGGTCTTCTATATTGGGGGCCCGTAGCGGGCCCCCAGGGATTCTGGGGGGTGGGGGGTGCACATGGGGGTACCTATGGTACCCCCCCTGCATTTCAATGTACAACGTGGCAGGCACCGCGCGGTGCCTGTCATGTTGTGCATTGAAAAGCACAACTTGCATTTTGGCATTGCGGCGGGCGGTGCTTTCAGCACCGCCCGCCGCAATGTCAGATATGCGGGATGCGCCCGCCAGTGTGGCGGGCGCATCCTATGGCATGTGCGGGACCACCGCATGCATTGCGGGCGGTCCCATTTCCCGGGGTATGGCGGGTGGACAAAGTCCGCCCGCCATGCTAATGACCCACCTAGTGTCTTTCTCAGGTGTTAAGTATAATCCTACTAGCACGATGGAAATCATTATTACTGTTATCATGAAAACTGAGCACATAATATATTTACATTATTTGTAAGGCAACACATGTTTCTCCAAAAGCACACAAGATGCAGCAAAGTTCAAAGTTCAGGGCGGAATTCTGAAAGTAGCTTCTTTAAGGAGGTTGTTATATTTTAGCGAAGCAATTTTCTTATAGACAATCCTTAACCCTACTCTGTGTTCTTCTGAATTGTTATCTGCACTCTTCTACAGCAGACTCAGGCCTAGGTAATCGTCTTTAAAATAAAAAGACATGAATGTGTTAGTGTCATTCTCTTTTGTCTCTTTCAAACAGTTGTCTTTTCAATGTATCTTTGTGATTATACAGTTCGTTCTTGTCAAGCATCCTTATTCCAATAATGCTCAATGTGATGGTGTCATGGAGGTTTGAACAGTTCAGAATTCACATCACATAGCTCATCGATCATAACATTCAGTACTCTGTCCATGTAGTAAGACCACTCAGTTACTGAATACTTTCAACAAAGTACTCTGGTTCTTTAAGATCTTCTCAGTTTTTGTTGATCTCTCTACATTACTTTCATTGCTTGACTCTGTCTCTTCAGGGATAGTCGATAGAATCCAATCAAATGATATGCTCTTTTTCAGGCTCCCTTGTTTACTGCTTTGTGGCCATTTAGCATTGTGGGTAACTCTTCTCGTTCCAGTTCGTGTTCCTTCACACAGATCCTTTTACTGGACTGATGTTGTCTCAGTAACGTTCTCGAGTGGAGTATCAGTCTCTGCTTCTATTTTGTTAGAGACTTCAGTGCCGCTTTGTGAAACAACAGGTACTTGAATTTGTGTTCAATCTTCCCCGCTTGCCTCTTCTTGCTGCTGTTGTGCTAACAGTACCACTGTCCTTTGCTGTGTCTCAGCTAGTGGTGGTGCAGTTACCAATGCTCTTCGTCCAGGACCAAAGAACACAATTTCTTCTTCTGGATTTCTCACTATCTTTGTGTGAGTTCCGTGCACCCAGTTGCGAACTCCAGCACATTTAACAGCAGTATTTGTCACCAAAATAATCTGGTAGGGGCATTTTCATCTCGGTTCCAGGCAAGTCTTCCGAACGTGCTTCTTGATTACAACCCAATCACCAGGATTGAGGTTGTGGCACTGACCTTGTTGCAGATCTTTAGTGGCAGCTGCAACCTAGTAAGAAACAGAACAGGCCACGTCAGCCAATCCTTTGCAATAATCGAGTATCATATCATCTATGATGTTGAAAAGTGCATTCGCAGGCACAGCAGGTAGTGTCATTGCTCTGCCCATAAGGATCTCATGGGATGATAGACCAGTCTCTCTATCAGGGATACTTTGAATACTCATAAGCACTAAAGATAAATAATCTGGTCCATTTTAGTGATGTTGAAGCAAAGACTTTTGCTAAGTGAGACTTGATAGCAGGCCTGGGTGGAGTTTGCGAAGTTTCACTCCTCGTAATTCTGCGGAGTCACAGAAAAACTCAGCAGAATTCCGTGGAGTTCCTAGGGCAGGCTAAGTATTGCTCGGCCACCCCTAGCCACACAATGCTGCACAGGCGCGACTTGCATGGAATCACCACGATTGTAGAAACACATGTTGTGTTCCTGCTGTAACATTTCAAAGACCCTTCATCGTGCTTACCTTTTTAAAGTTGCCCCAGCGCTGCCTGTCCATGTCCATTATGGCAGAACTCCTCTGGCTCCAAATTTAGGAAGTGAACTACCGGAATGGACGAGTGGGTGAGTCTGCACTTTGTTGTCACCATGTCTGCCTCTGGGTTTCCTTTTCTTTTGACCGCAGAGCCCGGCTGACGCTGCAATGTCCACCTTCCTGTACTATGCTTGCGCGCCCATGGTAAAGCACTGCAGCTCACCGCCGAATGTCTGAACTTGTAGCCCGTCTCCCTCTGAATTATCAGACCAGAGCAGCAGCACGCTGAGTCAAGCTGCTTGCCTTGACCATTCACTAGCCTCTTGTTTGTCTTCACTTTAGGATAGCCTGGGTTAGGGTGTTAATTCAGAGTTCAGACACATTTGTCAGTGAGTGGTAGGTGCTGGGAACATGCGCTCTGTGATAAAAGGAGTGCTGCTATCCTTCTACTATTTTATTTCTTCCGTTTTCCTTACCACCACCTAAGAGTTCGCTTTTTTGCCTTTATGATGGCAATGATTGTTTATTTTTTAGTCTTCTTTCATTCACTAACATTACATGCAGGTTAAAACTAATGCAGAACCATGGCAAGCTAAGAGGCACGGGGAAGCAGGACTGACACGGTAATGGGTAGGAACAAGGGGAATTTTCAGTCTTTAACCATGTTTCAACACTTTGCTTGGCATTATCACCTTATTAACTCAGTTACACGTGACATTTTGAGCTTTCGGCATTGATGTAACATTTGCGCACAGACACTTTTATGGGGTATGGCTCGCTTGACGGTGTGGTGTGAACTTTATTTCATATTTACTCTGCAAAGAGAAAACTGCATTTCTAACCATAAAGCATGTTCCAACATTTGATTCTGTAATTGTGTAATTCATGATGTTTAAGATATTGAAGACTGAAGAGTTGTGTTGACCGCTTGGAATGTTTTGCGTGTACCTGTTCAGCTGCACACTAGAAAGTTCCAATGCTGTAATGATTTATTAGCAGTCTGGGTGTGAACTGCATGCAAATTTAGGTTCAATCCAAGTACCGTATAAGTTTGATTGCAAAGCTTTGCTTTTATAGTAACATGCTCATTCGTGTCACTCTTCGGCCTCAGTCAGAACCCAAGTAGGAAAAAATGGTATGTCTGCTCCTCTCAATTAAATAATCATGACATGTCTGAAGTGTGTTTGGATTGGTGAATAAATCCATTTTCTTTACAACGTTCCTCTGTTTTCAAAGGTGGTTTGATTCAGGGGCATAACGAAGGCCCCTGCAGTCCCTGCCATGAAGCTAAATAACGGGCAAGTCTAAAGTTCAATAATATCGCCGCAGTGTGCCTAGACTCAGCTACTGAGATCGTAGTTAAGTGCGTAGCATGCAACGCATCCCTCTGTCTTCATACAGGTGATAGTGAATTTGTTTGAATAGTGACAGTCCACAATGAGGCCATTCTCTCGCCCCATTATATCTATGCACGCATTATCAAGCCATAACTGGCTAAGTCTTGGCACTGTGGCAATTTGTGGCTGCTTGATAGCAGCATCATAGTGGCTTGGGGGAAAGGCTTGGCAGTCACTGTCATACATGATGGGATTGGGTGAGAAGCAACTGCAAGAGAGAGCCGGTAAACTCCGCTCTGCCAGCGGTAGGTTGAGTTTTTTGCCGAACTTTGTGCTCCAAGCGGAGCGTGGAGTGGGCAAAACTCCACAAACTTTGCTGGCAGAGTGGAGATAGGCCCATTTACTTGCTCCACTATTCCTGAAGCTTCAGGCCAGGTCAATAACTGCAATATAGTCTTTGCTCAATCTGTAATGCTGTACAAATCATCTTCAAAACTTCATTGTTACAGTGGGCACCCCTATCTGATTCCAGAGAAACCGGAATTCCTTACTGGGGGATCAATTCTCGTAATAACAGTTTTTCTACTGTAAGGCTGTCATTTCTTCTGGTAGGGTAAGCTTCCACCCATCTCAAAAAGACACATACTATGACCAGGACTTATCTCAGCCTGTTGTAAACAGGCATTTCGATGAAGTCCATCTGTATTCTGTTGAAAGGCCCACCTGATCTCCCTCTGTGACTCAGAGTAACAGGCATTCTTTTCTCTGGATTCATTTGTTGACATGTCATACATCGGTGGCATATCTCTTCTGTCAGCATTCTGAACCTTAAATTAGACCAGTTATGCTGGAATAGTCTCACCATGGCTTCACCCCCTAAATGTGTGTACCATGAAAGTATCTTGTCATTGGAAATACCAAACTACTTGATAACACTGGCCTCCCATCAGCTGACATCGATATGTAATTTGTGTTTTTTTTACAACCTACCCTGATCCAACTTTGTTGTTCTGCTTCTGAAACATTTTCTTGTACTCTTTTTAATTTATCCCAAGTGTCTGTTACTTTCATCAACATTGAAAAAGAAGTGTCCTCCTCAGACTCAAATGTTAAATGTCCATTAAATATGCAAGCCAGCAAAGAACAATATGCAACTGAGTCTGGATACCTGTTTCCCATGGCAATGTGGCCATTTCCATGTTGACGAGTTGCACATTTAACAACAGCAATCTATGCAGGCAACTATAGGGCATCCAATAGGTATCTCACTTGCACTCCGTTTCTAATGTGAGTGCCTGAAGAGGTCATGAAACCTCTTAGTGACCATAATTGCCCAAAATCATGGACAACACCAAAGCCATACATAAATATAGTCGCTCTCAATGGAGCAGTTAAACTGTATGTTCTGGTAAGGGAAATCAATTTTGCCACTTGAGCTGATTTAACCCCTTGAAGCCGTGAAACTTTGACAACATAATTTATTGTACACTTAGCGTAAGCTGCTCTCAGAGTACCTTCATTGTTTCTCAGACACGAGCCATCCACACAAAAAAATATGGTCGGGCTCAGTCAGGGGTTCATCCTTAATATCAGGTCTTGGCTTTGTGCATAAATCTGTGACATCTAGGCAATCATGTTCAATTTCATCACAAACAGTGTCATTTCTGGGTATAATGGTTGATGGATTAAAAATGTGACAGCATTTCAAAACCACATTGTCAGAGGATAAGATACTCTGTTCATATTTAGTGAGTCTGTTATGGGTCATATATTGAGTCTTTGTTCATGTCAATAGAAGTTCTACAGAGTGTGGGTCCATTACAGTTAAAGGGTAACTCATCACTATGCTCTCACTCTTTTCAGACTAGTGCTCACCGTGTCAGCCAGTTTAAAGCAGCAGGGCAAACCTGTTGCAACAGGGTCAAGGGTAAGCCACAGGTTTCAGAGCATCACCATGCACTTGAGTTAGCACTGAGAGAGCGCAGCCCTCCCCTTTACTGCAAAAAAGTGTGAATTCTTTACTGTAACCTGGAATTCCTAGTGCTGGGACATGACAAAGTTTTTCTTTCAGCTCTAGGAAGGCTTTCAAGCAATCATTGTCCCAATGTAGCAAATCAGACACAACTTTGTGTGCCAGCCTCAGTAAAGGCTTTGCCATTAGGGAAAAGTTTGGTATCCTCTGTCTACAGTAGCCAGTCATTTACAGAAACATCCTGTATTCTTTCTGAGTTTGAGGTGGATTCATCCAAAGAATTGCCTCCACTCTCTCTGGTTCTGGTACCTTCCTATCTCCTTTCTCAAATATGTGTCCCAGATATTCAACTTCTTTCTGAGAGTACTACAGTTTACCTGGGGACACTTAATGTCCATTCTTACCCAGGTGATTCAACAATGCAATGGTATCTTGTTTACAAGCTTCTCATGTCTCTGATGCCATGTGCAAGTCATCTATGTACTGCACAAGAACTGATCTGTAGGGCATCTGTAATGACTCCAAATTATTTTTCAAAATCTGGTTGAAAATGGATGGACTCTCTGTATCCCCCTTGTGGGACTCGGCACCATGCAAAAAACTCTCTGTTCAGAAATAAATGAAAAGAGGAACTGACTGTCCTTGTGCAATGGCACTGAAAAGAAAGCCTGGCAAAGCTCAATGAGAGTAAACCATTCTGCAGTACATGGACTATGGAATAATATAGAGGCTGGATTCAGAACCACAGGACAACATCGGACAACAATCTCATTAACTTTCCTCAAAGCCTGCACTATCCTGAATTTACCATTGGGTTCGGCAAACCCATGAATGGAGAATTGCATGGACTCCCAATCAACGCCCTCAAAATCCCTTTCTGTATCATGTTTTCTATCACAGGGGTTATTCCTGCAACTGTTTCTGGAGTCAGATGGCAAGGTAACATTTGCCTTTAAGGTAACTTGGACTGCTTCTACATTTTTAATCAGCCCGATATCTTTTCCTGTGAAGTCACATACTTCAAGGTTTCACAGTCTCTCTTAAATCAGCAGGCAATTCTTCGATTGTCATTAAGGGAAATAATCCTGTAATGGTCTTTTGTTGAACTATTTTAAATTCCACGTCCTTATCATGAGTCTGTAATTCAACACTGTCCGGTGTGCAATAAATTGGGCAATTTAACTTGCACAAAAAATCTCTTCCTAGCAGATTTACTGGCCTTGTGTCACAAACAACAGATTGGTGACTTTCTTCAAACTGGCCTATCTTTACAGGAACTTTCTCTGAAACTGGATTGGAAATCTGTTTATTTGAAACTCCTACAACTCAGATCTTCTTTCCTGAGAGGGCTAGGTCTGGGACTTCCACAGTTCTAACAGTGGATCAGGTAGAACCAGTATCAATGAGAAATGATATGGGGTTGTGTTAGAACTGGGGGTCTCTAGTTGACAGAGGTAGGTACCTTTGTACAAATAGGGACCCTTTCTTCTAGTCAGGGTAAGGGGGTACACTCCTGAAATAACCCCTGCTCACCCCCTTGGTAGCTTGGCACGAGAAGACGGGCTTAGTTCAGAGGCAGTGTGTAAAGCATTTTTGAACACATACAGTAATCCAGTGACAACACTACAAATGGACACCACACAGGTTGTATTATAAAAATAAGTATCTTTTATATAGATTTACCACAAGACCATAAACGACAAAAACAATCCACAATACTGTACTTTAAAGATGGTAGAATTAGCTTGAGTCTCTTAAAATTGAAAAGCAACACTTTGAGTTCAATGTACCTGAGATGCGTAACGCAAGGCAACGAAAGTGTTGCAGGGAAGGTGATGCGGTAGTCCCTTACACGCAAGGACGGTGATGCGTTGAAGATCTGGTGCAAAGAAACAAAGTGGTGTCTTCTTGAGGTTGCGACAACGAAGGGGTGATGCGTGCACGCCCGACGGCCGTGCGGCGATTTCTATGAATCTTTGGAGCCTCAACAGGCCCTGCGACACGCTTCCCTGGTGATGCGACGGCATCTGATGCGAGGTCGACGATCTTCTCCTGGGATGCGGGGCGCCTCATGTTGCGATGCGTCGGCGTCTGATGCGAGGTCGATGCTCTGCCCCGGGGATGCGACGGAGTCTGATGCGACGGCAACACTTTTCTCCGGTGCTGCGAGGCACTTCGAAGGATGCGAGGGTGTCAGCGGCGCGCTTCTTCGGGGATGCGCCGGGGTCTGCTGCGACGTCGACACTCTTCTCCGGCGATGCGAGAAGCAGCGGCTGCGGCGACACGCTTCTTCGTCTTGAGTCGCGCTTCCAGCTCCCAGCGACACGCAAGTGTGTCACAAGGTCCAAATTCCCAGCAAGGGAATACAGGGGAGCTGGTGGGTGAAGTCTGTTGTCCCTGAGTCTTCAGCAGGAGGCAAGCTCTGAAATCAAGCCCTTGGAGATCCTTCACAAGTTGATGAAAGTACACACAAAGTTCCCTTCTCCTTTCTTTGGCAGTCAGGCAACCACTGCAGGCAGATCCCTCTAGCTTAGGGATAGTCTTCTCCTCAGTTTCTTCTTGGTTCCGCTCCTCAGCAAAGGTTTCTTCTTGTTTCCCAAAAGTGATCTAATTTCCTAGGGGTTTGGGTCCCCTTTTTATACACCTTTTCTCTTTGTTCTCTGAAGGCAGAGAGGCCTTTACCTAGTCCAAAACCAGTTCTGGTCAGTCCTGGAGCACTTTGTTTACAGGACTCCTTCTTTCCTTTCAGAATGTGGGGCAGAGTTCTCAGCCGCCCGGCAGGAGGTGGAGCCAGCATTGTGGAAGGAAGGCACAGCCCTATTCAGACCCAGGTGCAACTCCTCACTCCACTCTGGATGCAGATCTCTCTATTCAGCCCTGTGCTGACTCACCCTGTCTCCTGGAGTCCCCCAGCCCCTGTCACTCACAAACCCAGACAAGGAATACACAACCTAGCAGAGGCAGGCTTGGAAGGTTAGGCAAGAAAATACCTACTTTCTAAAAGTGGTATTTTCAAACACAGAATGTTAAAACCAACTTCACTAAAAGATGTATTTTATCATCCTGAGTTCAGGCATACTAAATTCGTTTTTCTACCATGTTCCCTGGGTCAGTTAGGATTATAAGGTGTAATAATCAAACTGCCAATTCTGGCCTATGGGGAGCAGGTAGCCTTGCAATAGTGGAAAACGAAAATGGCTGTAATTCACTATTAGGACATGCCACACACACCAGGGCATGTCCTACCTTATACTTACAATGCACCCTGCCCTAGGGCCTACTTTAGGGGTGACCAACATGCAGTAAAGGGAAGGTTTAGGGACTGGTAAGTGGGTGTACTCACCAAGTCGACATGGCAGCCCTAGGCTGCACATAGGCTCTGCAATGGCAGGCCTGAGACACATTTTACAAGCTGCTTCTGTGGGTGGCACAACCAGTGCTGCAAGCCCACCAACAGTATTGGATTTACAAGCCCTGGGCACACTCAGTGCACTGTACTAGGGACTGACAAGTAAACCAATCATCCAATCATGGAGTCACTAATCCATACATCAATTTGCAATAGGGAGAGCATATGCACTTTAGCACTGATCAGCAGTGGTGAAGTGCCCAGAGTCATAAAACAGCCAACAACAGGTCAGAAAAAATACAGGAGGCAGGCGAAAAGTTCAGGGATGACCCTGCAAAAAGGGCCAAGTCCAACACAACCCCCTTCCAGCCAAAAACGCAGGGAGACCAATCACTACCTTGATGGGCTTCCTGCTTTGGGCGATAGAACCTGGACCCTGGCCCACAACAGCAGGGGCATACTCCAGTTCTACGCCAATCTGAACCTATTGGAATCCCTCTGTCCATACTCTCAGGGCCCACCAAGCTAATTCATGGGGAACCCTTCTCCTCACCTGTGGACACCACCTGTGCAGCACCTAACCTTAACTTGCTCACAGGTGTGTCCCAACAGACAGACAGCAAGCCACAGTGGCCACTGACAGTGGTCAGGGATGAGACCCAGGCCTTATGCCTCTCAGGGCTCTCAAACCTCTGTGGCGTCAGAGAGCAGGGGGCAGTAGCCCCAGGTGCTTGGCACCCTTTGTCCATTCTCCCTCCTGTCAGGTCAGGTATGACATCTTGGCGCTGACCCACCAGCCCTGGGCCTATACCCGGCAGCTGGACTGAAGACTGGGGTGGGCTTTCCCACACCCGGTCCTCCTCCTTGGGGCTCTATACCCTCCCACCTGGAGCGGTACCCCCTTCCAGAATTGCCAGGGCACCTGTGGCAGGTGTCCCACACAATTCGCCCACCAGTTCAGGGGATCTATCCTGAAACTGGGCGAACAGGTCAGGGGGGGCACCCTGAACCTGGTCCTCCAATCTAGGGTCTAAACCCTCCAGTTGAACCGGGGTCAGAGGCGAGGACTCCCTCCCTCTGCACCCCCTTCCAGAGTACTGCCCCCTCCCATCAGGAGCGGGACCCCCAGAAGACAAACCGGTCAGGACACTGTTTACAGTTGTCCCACCCTCCAGGTCAGACAACACCTGAACCTGGCTTCCCAACCCAGGGTCTGTACCCTTAGGCTGGACCTGTGCCTGGCAACCCAGGACTTCCGGGACCAACCCACCCCAAGGGAAACACACTCCTCTAGAGTTGTGTAAGAATCTGCCTGGCGCACCAGGACTTCCTGGGGAGCACGCATGCCCCCCCAGAGGGTAACACATCTCTCATGTGTTGTGTGACTGTCTGCCTGGCGCAGATCTCCCGACCCCTGTCCATCTGACAGTGCGTGAAGATCCCCCAGGACAGAAGTGGTGTCACCATGGTCATTCACTGGTGACTCAGCCCTTCTGGCTGGTCCCTGACCCACTGGTTCTTCCACTGGGGACTCTCACCCCTCACTCTGGACTTCTGCACCCTCCCAAGTGGAGTGGCACTGCCAGACACCAGAAACACTGGAGCTCTATTTACAGACGCTCCAGGTTCTCTAGACACTAGGAGATCCTCCTCAACGGGCGGCCCATCAGGACAGCCTAGGCTCCCTACCTGGTGTTCCCTTAAAGAACCATCCAGACTCTGAGACTGGGTTTCGGGCACCTTGGGACATGCAGCCCCACACTCACTCCTTCTCCACTGAGACAGGACGTGAGTCCCTACACCCCTCCCACTACCACGGGACCTAGCTGGGCTACACTGAACCTCTCCCACCACTCTGGGTTGGAAGACACCTGAGCCACTCCTCTTAGGGTCACTCCCCAATGCCTCTCCAGACCCTCTGGAATCCACCAAAAGGTCTGCCTCCATTGTGAGCTCCCTGGGGTCAGAGAACTCACTCTCCAACAGGTGTTGGCATAGCTCTGGAAAACAGGGACTTACAATATGCTCTCCCACAATTGGATCACACAACCCCCCACAGGGGTTAACCAAACTATCCTTCACCTCACCATCCAGTGCCTCGCACACGTACTCCACACCACTCTCCTGAGATTGGCAAGACAGTATCTGACTGTCTCTGTCATTCAACCCACACTCTTCTGGGTGGTCTTCACACTCACACACCAGGACTTCAACCATGGGGGAACCCCTCTCCCTGCACCTCTCATCTAGAGTCAGTAGAGTGTCCCGCCCACCACTAGGACCATGAACCCCTGCGTCAGTTTCCCAATTCTCCTCAGGGACACTGCGCACTACTGGAGCTACCTCATGTCCTTGAGCCTCCTGGTGTATGTTAACCCCCTCCTTCAAGTCAGGCGCCACATCTCTGGGTGTATGTACTACTCCCTCAGCATTAGATAACATAATGTTGCTGCCACCATCTGAGCTGGACTCCCCCTCCAACTCAGCAAAGCTCATTTCCTGAGCTACACACATTTCTTTTTTCTGGGCTGAGACACTCATGGCCTCCAGCCTCTCGAGCTTCAAATCAAGCTCACTCATTCTCAACTCATGCTCAAACCGCATCCTCTTTTCCTCTAGGGCCAACTCTCTAGATTGCAATTCAAATTCCAACTGCCCCTTTAAGTTGAGCTTGGTCAGCTCCATCTCATGCATCCTACTCTTTTCTCTGACCTCCAGCTCTTCTGGGGACAGACCTCTGGCAGAAACACTGCTACCCACGGGGGAAAATGCTCTCCTCTCCCCTGGACCCACTGGCCCATCCAGCTGCTCATCTGCATTCTCAGCCCCCTCCTCATTCTCAGCGGTATTACTTGCTTCAACCCAGGCCCTCAGCGCCTTTTGGAAATCATCCTTCTTGGTGATTCCGGTCATAGAAACTTTGAACCTTCTGCAGAAGTGCTTGAGCTGGTTAACGGAGTAGCATTCTAGTTTCTCCTCTTCCCAATCATTATCAACAGATACTATGGATGTTGCTGTAACCATGGTGATTAAACGTGGCAGTTTTTAGCAAAAATAGAAAGTCCCAAAAAAGAATATCTACCAAAAGTATGTGGTTGCGTTTTGGTCTGCACTCACTAAGTAGTGTTCACGAATCACTGTACATGAGTCACAAATGCAAGTCCAGAATCCCCACCGCTGACCACCAATGTTAGAACTGGGGGTCTCTAGTTGGCAGAGGTAGGTACCTTTGTCCAAATAGGGACCCTTGCTTCTAGTCAGGGTAAGGGGGTACACTCCTGAAATAACCCCTGCTCACCCCCTTGGTAGCTTGTCACGAGCAGACAGGCATAGTTCAGAGGCAGTGTGTAAAGCATTTGTGAACACATACAGTAATCCAGTGACAACACTACAAATGGACACCACACAGGTTGTATTATAAAAATAAGTATCTTTTATATAGATTTACCACAAGACCATAAACGACAAAAATAATCCACAATACTGTACTTTAAAGATGGTAGAATTAGCTTGAGTCTCTTAAAATTGAAAAGCGACACTTTGAGTTCAATGTACCTGAGATGCGTAACGCAAGGCAACGAAAGTGTTGCAGGGAAGGTGATGCAGTAGTCCCTTACACGCAAGGACGGTAATGCGTTGAAGAACTGGTACAAAGAAACAAAGTGGTGTCTTCTTGAGGTTGCGCCAAAGAAGGGGTGATGCGTGCACGCCCGACGGCCGTGCGGCGATTTTGATGAATCTTTGGAGCCACGACAGGCCCTGCGACACGCTTCCCTGGCGATGCTACGGCGTCTGATGCGAGGTCGACGATCTTCTCCTGGGATGCGGGGCGCCTCGTGTTGCGATGCGTCGGCGTCTGATGCGAGGTCGATGCTCTGCCCCGGGGATGCGACAGCGTCTGATGCGACGGCGACACTTTTCTCCGGTGCTGCGAGGCGCTTCGAAGGATGCGAGGGTGTCAGCGGCGCGCTTCTTCGGGGATGCGCCAGCGTCTGCTGCGACGTCGACACTCTTCTCCGGCGATGCGAGAAGCAGCGGCTGCGGCGACACACTTCTTCGTCTTGAGTCGCGCTTCCAGCGACACGCAAGTGTGTCAGAAGGTCCAAATTCCCAGCAAGGGAATACAGGGGAGCTGGTGGGTGAAGTCTGTTGTCCCTGAGACTTCAGCAGGAGGCAAGCTCTGAAATCAAGCCCTTGGAGATCCTTCACAAGTTGATGAAAGTACACACAAAGTTCCCTTCTCCTTTCTTTGGCAGTCAGGCAACCACTGCAGGCAGATCCCTCTAGCTTAGGGATAGTCTTCTCCTCAGTTTCTTCTTGGTTCCGCTCCTCAGCAAAGGTTTCTTCTTGTTTTACAAAAGTGATCTAATTTCCTAGGGGTCTGGGTCCCCTTTTTATACACCTTTTCTCTTTGTTCTCTGAAGGCAGAGAGGCCTTTGCCTAGTCCAAAACCAGTTCTGGTCAGTCCTGGAGCACTTTGTTTACAGGACTCCTTTCCTTTCAGAATGTGGGGCAGAGTGCTCAGCCGCCTGGCAGGAGGTGGAGCCAGCATTGTGGAAGGAAGGCACAGCCCTATTCAGACTCAGGTGCAACTCCTCCTTCCACTCTGGATGCAGATCTCTCTATTCAGCCCTGTGCTGACTCACCCTGTCTCCTGGAGTCCCCCAGCCCCTGTCACTCACAAACCCAGACAAGGTATACACAACCTAGCAGAGGCAGGCTTGGAAGGTTAGGCAAGAAAATACCTACTTTCTAAAAGTGGTATTTTCAAACACAGAATGTTAAAACCAACTTCACTAAAAGATGTATTTTATCATCCTGAGTTCAGGCATACTAAATTCGTTTTTCTACCATGTTCCCTGGGTCAGTTAGGATTATAAGGTGTAATAATCAAACTGCCCATTCTGGCCTATGGGGAGCAGGTAGCCTTGCAGTAGTGGAAAACAAAAATGGCTGTAATTCACTATTAGGACATGCCACACACACCAGGGCATGTCCTACCTTATACTTACAATGCACCCTGCCCTAGGGCCTACTTTAGGGGTGACCAACATGCAGTAAAGGGAAGGTTTAGGGACTGGTAAGTGGGTGTACTCACCAAGTCGACATGGCAGGCATGAGACACATTTTACAAGCTGCTTCTGTGGGTGGCACAACCAGTGCTGTAAGCCCACCAGCAGTATTGGATTTACAAGCCCTGGGCACACTCAGTGCACTGTACTAGGGACTGACAAGTAAACCAATCATCCAATCATGGAGTCACTAATCCATACATCAATTTGCAATAGGGAGAGCATATGCACTTTAGCACTGATCAGCAGTGGTGAAGTGCCCAGAGTCATAAAACAGCCAGCAACAGGTCAGAAAAATACAGGAGGCAGGCGAAAAGTTCAGGGAAGACCCTGCAAAAAGGGCCAAGTCCAACAGGTGGACATTCACCTCACCTACTATGAATATACCACTCTGGTCTACCTCTAAGACTACGCCAAGTATGCAATCTTCTTCCTTCTTCAGGCACCGCCATTGAGAAGTATCGGATCCTGCGCTATTATTATCAAAAACAGGAAATTGCTGAAAAACATTCTGATTGGAATTAGGGAATTGCTATAATGCATTTTGATTCTGATTTGGAAAAGGGTTAAAATTTGCCTATGGCATCTGGTTCAAATTAAATCTGGGGTTTCCAATATTATGCATGACCATTCGAGCTTGTGGGACCTGCATCATCAGAAATTGTTTTTGCATTGGCATCTGCATCTATTCTACCGCAGATTTTGCATCTCCACTTCTTCTCTGCATTTGTACATTTGTTTGCATTAACAGGATCAAATCTACACTCCCTCTTCCAATGCCCGATCCCGTGACAAATGTGACAAGGGATCCATTCCTGAACCTGGAGCAATTGGGACACCTCTACCTCTACCTTGTTTAACACCAAAACCTGCTGATTTACTCTGAAACCTTGTTTATGGAACAGCAACACCTTGCATACCTCCTTCATTTCCTGCAGAAGAAGGATTCAGAAAAACCTTCTGAGTAAATGTTGTCTGCGCCAACATAAATTTCTCTTTAGTCTTTTTCTGTTTCATCCCTAGTTCATCACTGCAATATTTTGCATACCTCACAATCTTATCAAGTGATTTATTCTGCCAACAGATTACACTTTGGGTTATATGCGAACTGATGTCTGGTCTCAATACTAAAACAAACTGAGGTATAAAAATCCCCATGTCTTTCTCATCAGGGTATTCTCTTCCATTGTGCTGCTGGAACACTATTGCTCATAAAACTCATGAATTGATTCTTTTGACTCTTGTGTCATTTGATTCACTTTTCTGGAAAGTAATCATATTTCTCCATAACTATAGGATATGTGCATCAGTGCATGCCATTCCCACTGGCTCTTTGCATGGCCATTGTACAGAAGTTTTGCACTCAGCCCACACATCACTTGGTACCACAATATCAAAAAATGTATTCAAATCAATCCACAGCACCTTTCAAATTTTCACAAATCGATTAACTTGTGTGTACCAGTGCGCAGGCTTGTCTCTCAATTTTGGGAAGTTGTTCATAAAAGCTGCAAGATCACCTCTCCTCTAAGGCACATGGACATTCACTCCTAATGCATTTTCTCTCAATGGTTAAGCTGAAGCTCCTTCCCCATTCTGCTCATTCTTTACCCTGACTAATTCAGGTTCTCTTTCTTTCTTTTCCTGTTTTCATGCCCATTTGGTTTCTAGTTTGTCAGTTTTGCTCTATTTGCGTATACATTTTATTAATTCTGTAATATGCAGTCACATTCCGGAATAAAGCATTGTTTCAATGGTCTCATCATCTATCTGAACCCTGTAACGTTTCTGCAAAGGATAACTTTTAGAAAGATCAACCTCATATTTCTGAGCCAATTCAATTTATTATGTGTAATTGCTGCTTGTCTTGTAATTTCTTTAAGCAGGTAAATCAATTCTTTTTCTTGATATTGGTCCATATTTTCTAGCTCTAAACATCCCCTAATTAATTCTTCCATTTCTACTTTTAATTTGGAAATATTTAATGGTCTCTCCTTTTCAGGTTCTGGGCTAGCTTGTTGCACTCGGCTCTCGGCCTTGGCAATCCTTGCAGCCTCTTCAAACCATGGTGGAAAAATTCCCTCTTCAAACAATTCTGTTTCCCCAGGGGTTATTGATGAAACATGCCTTCCCCAATCTCTTAATGCTTGTATCATCTGAGGTGGTCTTCATACAACAATCTGAGAATTCTGAGAAGTCGGAATAAATCCTGTTGTTGGTTAACCTCCTACAGGTCTTTGAGCCTCTGGAGTCAGGTTAACATTTACTGGGACATTTGCAACTGGACTAGGCGCTGTGTGTGGGGGAGCTGGTTGCAGTGCTGGCATCGGACAACAGGTGTATTTACCACAGGTGTAGTAACAGTCTTTGGCAGGGCAAGTTGTGATGGAGCCATCTGAAGTATTTGAAGAGGCCTCTCAATTTGCTCTACTCTGGTTTCTACAGGGGCAGTAGCTATTTCACTGCTTGTAGTGGCACCACTTTCAGTACCATCAGTTGTCATTGCATAAGGCGGGGGTCATGGAAAATATTATCCCCTGAATCACTATCTGTCTCGTTTTCTTTTTCTTTTTCCTCCTTATCCTTTTCTTGGGTCCTTTTCTTTTTCCCCTTCTCTGGTATTTACTTGGAAATAGCTGGATACAATCTAATCCCTTCAACTATGGCTTTCCTCCATCTCTGTTGTTCTTCATCCCACTGAGCATGTGCATAATTTTGCACTGCTCTCCTTGTTTTTTTCTGATATTTCTCTCCTTCTTTTCCACGTGCCACTTTCTCCCACATATTCAAAGCAGCCTCATACTGTGTGAGTCTAGGGGGCAGTTTCATTTTGTACAATTTTTCCTTCAATTGCCCATTGATGAAACTACAAACATGTATGTAATACCAATTCATTTGTCATATATTGTGCAGGTACACCCTCAGGAGGTACCTCCTCACCTGTCCATACCGGAATTGTAACATCACCTCTTACCAAACTCTTAAATTCTTTAAAGTATTTCATGATTCTGACAAATTTGTAAGAAAACAATTTCAATGTAATGTTTTGATTCTGTTCCGTAAACATCAATTTCGTGTACACCAATCCTGTCACAGTTGCTATTTATCAAAATCCTGTTAACAAAACCCAGTGTGATATCCACATGAACACTGACCTATCACACCACAGCACCCTGACGTCACCAACCAATCCCAGTGTGAACGTTCACCAACCAATCCCACCTGTGACGTATTGATCTCACTCAACACAGCATCTCACACTCCTTTACAATTTCTTTTGTACTCACAATAAGCTAACAAAAACTCTTCACAACTAACAATAACAAACATATATCAATTTTTGTTTGCTCTTCTAATGGAAATTATAGTAATTCAGCCACACAAAAGAATTCCACAATGACAAGTGAATTTTCGACCAGCGTGAAATCACCCTAATCAATACAATTTCACCCTTTACGCAATTAGGTTCCGCTAACTTCAATCAATATTAAACAATCATAGCAATTTATTAGTATTTCCATCTTAATATTCACACTCTACACCTCAAAACCTGCAAACAAGAAATAACATTTGACAATGGCTTCTTCTACAATTGTCTCAATATCTCTTATCTATCCTGGGGTCTTAGGTACAACAAGCCTGAACCTCTTCAATATCTTTACATAGAAACAATAATACCTCAGTTCATCAGACCATTTACCCTCAACTTCAATAATACTACAGAAAACACCATTATAATAGATGACTCATCACCCTATTAATGCTCACACCTCCAAAACAGATACTGCCTTCGAAAATCGCACCTTGTCAGGCCTTCACGCTCTGGGCATTGGATTTCAGGATTCAGGTATTTTATTCTAACTTGGGTAATTATTTTATAGCTCCTTAGGTAAGGTGTGAACCATACTCTGCTACTAGAAAACTGATAGCATGGAAAGGGACCCGCTTTTAAAAAATATGGTTCAACCTTCAATTACCATCACTCACAGGGCCAAGCCCCAATCCCGCGCTGGTCTCTCCTCCTGGATTCTTTCCTTAGGAGACACAACTTTGCCACCGTATTTTGACTCAAGGAGCTATTTCAGGCATAACAAGTTCAAAATTTCAATTTCAGATTTAGTTGAGTCAATGATGAGAGTTTAAATACGTTTTTAAACCTTTCATTCTTATTAAGAGATTAGTAGGTTTTTCTCTCTCCTATTTCATTCAGATTAGTCAATAATTCTTCAGTAAATTTCAGAAATCATATTAAAAAGCTTGGTTAGAACATATTATCAAACTGTGCATTAAACGCATTGCATAAAGTCCCTATTCTAAAGCTCAGGATCGGAATTCAAAATTAGAAAGACACATAAAAAGTCCAAGCTGAAAAAGAAAAAGAGAAAAGAGTGAGATCAGGAGAGTATAAAGCTCAAAGCCAAATGAAATCAGCAGAACTTCCCATAAAGAGTAGTTCATGAAACTCATCCGAGTCTCCATAACACAAACAAATCAATATACAGTTGTAGTAGCAAATTGTAAAATAAAGCGTCAAAATGAAAAGACGAACAGAAGCAACAGCAGTAACCACAACCCTCAATCTAGGAAAAGGAAAAGGAAAAAAATGGGAAAATGTGTGGGGTGAAGTATTACCTCTACACTAGGAACATGTACTAATAGAAAATACATTAAACTAAGTTGCAGACATTGTTGCAGGCTCTGTTTGCTCTGGTCCAATCAGGAGACATCACTCGACTGTGGGCAGTTTTAGTTCTTCATTTCCCACCAAATAATATGCAGCTTTATAAGTTCTTATCTCAATGTTAGTTACAGACATTCTTACTTAGGTAGCCTTTGGAAGCATAAAACTTCATTCCCATCGGCTTCGATCACATCTCGACCTTCTAATTATTCAATGTTTCATAGTGAGAACAATGAACTATACTAAAGAAAAGGGAAAATTAACTTGCAATGTTACTGTTAGATAATGCATTTCATTTAACATGAACAAGAATTATTGTCTAATCTGTACAGTTATTCTATTCACATTATGTGAAAGTATAAAAAATAGGAAGCTTAGCTAATGCGAATGAACTGTTGCCTTGTAAAAGAATACATTTTGTGAAACCAGAACATTCTGTAGTAATGTAAAATATTTCTAAGCATGTCACATTAAGGTCAAGTCCTAAATTGTGGTGTACATATTATAGCAATGTCAAGTTAGCTTTTCTAAGGCCTATTCTAATAAAGTTGCCTAATGCACCTTGCACATTATAATTGCTTGTCATTTTCGACTTTTAAGATGTTACATTAATCGTTGCACCTTCGGCTGCTAAAGTAAATAATTAGCATTTTAATTATTATACCTTATCACACTTAATTACATTTAATGTAATACATAAATTATAGTAAGAATGTTCATCTTGTAGGTAAAACCCATATTCGTAAGTACATTTCTTCTTAAGAAAACGAAAAAAAGATGAAATTCCGATAAAACTCCAAAGCCACAATACACCCACGCTTCCACCATCAGATGCCAGCACCATGAGCTTCCCATACCCCCACCCACCATTTACATGCTCTGCTGTTCAACTACAAGAATATAGTCATGCAATCATGCATTCTTTTACGCACTTATAAACATAATTAAGAATTATCTCTAACGTCACAGCTCAAACTTAGTCAGGTAATAACAGAAGGGACTTAGACATCATCAAATACACACACAGCCACAATTGTATACCAACGAAACCCCCAGTATACACACTAACACCCACCATTGTAAATGCAAACAGATGATGCAGCAGAAGTGGTGGGGTCATATAATATCCCACACCGACCTTTACAATATGTAAGGAAGCGTAAATACTATAATGACAGGCCCATAAATCATTATCATTTCTGTCAGCAATATCAAAGGTCCTCCGATGGATCTTTGGTAGAGCTAAAAGGGACTAAGTAGAGAAATTAGAGAACCATTTCTTCATGAGGACCTGTAATGAAGAAACAGCTATACCATAAAATTCACCACAATTACATCAATAATATGACATATGTTATCCTAAAAATAAGTCATGACTCAGGAAATAACGACAGACACTATTCTTTCTAGGTACCTTTTTGGTATTATTTCAGAAAATATGAATGGTCATACACAAATACAAATCATAAAGAAAACTTTGCTCATAGTATCACAGGTAAAACATCACAGCCATCTCAAGCAGAGTAATTCAGAGATCATCAAATTCAGGTGAGAAAATGGGAGGGAGAGAGAGAACAAGGAAACATAAGGGAAAATCACAGTTCAGTTACCTCTCGGTAAATTAGAAAAAACTAATGCACAGCGTGCAATTAGTCTAGAAAACTATCTCCACGGCCGTAGGAGAATAGTGTAGGCAGCATCACCAGCCGATGATGTGCAAAGTCTCTTAGGGAAAAAGTTCTCCGTAGTCAGGATTGCCAGCCAGATCAGGAATCAGCACAGCACAGCATACAGCATACCACGGATGCAGGACAGGTCACCAGAATATGAACGAGCCGATGATCATTTTCCCACCAGCGTCTTTATACTGACTTTGCAACTTTGTTACACTAGGTTAGAAACTCTCCTAAACCCTACAGATCTCTTTCATTGGTCAGAACTTGGGAAGACAAACATCTCCTAACGATGACTTTACAAATTTCTCTAAACAGTCTTTGTCTAAAATTGTATAACTTCCTAGAGAGGAAGAAGAAAACTACAATTTACATATTTTGTAACTACATAGCAACAGTTTCATTCTAAATCCTCGCCTAGACAGGAAAGAGTCGTACTATTCTCCACTCTCTAAGGATGTAAATGTTATTCTTTACAAGGACATCAGGAAACGGCATGAAAAGAAACAAAGGAGCACAGAAGCACATCCCCTAGCTAATACATTTGCTTAGGCCTGCATGTTTTAGCAAGGCAAGACAGAAAGGAAAGTTCATCTCTACATTTCTAGGCCTACACTACTTTCACGAAGAATAAATGAGCTTTTTCGTGTTTATGCTTGAATATTCCTGCAGTTCAGGAAACATACAAACATTAATATTAGACACGCAAATTAATACTTTCTTCTCATTCTATTATTATTCATATACCCTATAAAGAAATCTTCCATTCTACATGTGTTATTCTGACTCTTAAAAATACGTGCAGCTTTGCACATTTTCGGTCGTACCATCTAAGTCTTCACGTTTTAGTTATTTCGGTTTTCACACATGTTAGTTATTTATTAAAACACACACATGGGTGGATTTTCCCGAGCAGATTTTATTAGCAAAAATCATGCTCCATCAATCCCCCATTTGATGGTATCCCAAACCATCACACCAACCCATATCAGATTACTATCTGATAATGAACAATCAGAATGCAGTAGTTCTCATCTGTTTCAGCCTAACACCCTCTGTGTCCTTCCAGGCATCGTAATAAATCCCTCTTTGATCTTCTATTTCTATTTCTTCTCTTTTCCTTTTCCTTGCTCGTCGCTTTCCCTCAGTAGGCTTACTCCTGCTACAGTTATAAAGCAGCATTATCATTAATATGCTTGTAGCAATATCAATTATCGGTGTTAATATTCTCCCTAATAAGCTGTTAGAAAAATTAGAAAACCAGCTACCTGTGGAAGAAATACTCTTACCAATTTTCTCCAATGCACCATCAGCCTTCAGTTTTGACAGATCATCATGCAATGAGTAATGTTACTAATATATCCCTCCAAATCCTTACTCTTATCAGGGATATAAGTGCAGCATTGTTGAATCTTTAACATACTACAGACTCCGCCTTCTTTTGCCAATAATACATCTAAGGCAAGTCTATTTTGTAAAACCATGGTCCTCATAGCAACCATTTCAGTATCAACCATCAAGAACCCTCCAGCGGTATCCGTAGATAAACGATCAACCACTGTGGACAATTTTCGAATTTTCAGTGAATTTAGAATAACCCCAACTGAAGGTATCAATGCACCAAATATATCCCCAATTATTTCAGCAGCACTCAAACCCCTTTTGCTCCGTGTTATTTGCTTTTCATTGGTTCCTTGTTCATCATTCACGTGATAGATTTTAGGAAAGACAATTCTCATATAACAACATCCATACCAATGTGGTGGCAACCTATAGTATGCATTTTTACCACAAATGAAATACACCCCAGGGTAAACAGGATCTGTACCACCCTTTAATCCCCAACCACCAGTAACTAAGAAAGTGTGTTCACATTCACTGAAACCAATGAAATGGTTATTATAATCTGTTTTCTGCCTTAGTATGCAAAGCTTTCCCCTATGGGGCCAATCCAGAGCCATTGCAGCATAAGTCTCAGTCTTCTGATACTTTCCTTCTTTATGTGCCCATGGAGGCTCTTTACTCTTCTGTTCAGTAGCCCTGCGTTTAAACTCTCTACGTCTATCTTCTACAGAATTTATTAAATCAATCTTTACACTGTGTAACCTACATGTTAAATTATACCTATGTGCATAAACTGTATCGTTTTAATAGTATGAAAAAATTCTCCCAAATATTCTACATCTCTAGCACTATATACTATATTCATATATTTTCTAATAGGAATTTCTGAAAACACTAAATCATAATTTGAATAAAAATATTGAAAAGCCCCTTTAGCATAAAATAAGCTAGTTAGTACACTACACGATACACCATATGTTAGTGGTAAGTGGTGGTACGTTACACCCTCAGACACAGACGTAGGTAATTGCATGCACACATAACAATCTCTCGCATCCATAGTGTCTATATACTCATAAAGCAATTTTGTAAAGACATTCAACGAATAATCACTAATAGATTTATCCAAATGCAAAACACTACCGGTTATTTCTTTCATATTAATCTCTGAATCTTCTTTCAGAACACTTTTAGTAACCAAAGTCACATGTTCATTATTATTAGTAGTAGTATTCACTATATTAATAAACATAAAGCGTGGTAACACAAATGTTAAAACCAACCATACAAACATTGTTAATAAAACACAGAAAACACAAACATTGAAGCATTTTCACCTACACATTCCCTGATTCTGTTTACCAGTCTCAGGTCTAATCATCTTTAAAAATTATATAAAAAGGAAAAAGTAGACAAAAATCTTAACTAAAAAATGTACTCCAAATAATTAGTAATTTCACTAGACTAGTTTAGTTTGTGAACTCCACAGCAAACACCTGAGCCTTGAGCTCTTCTTTAAAATCCACAGCTTCGGAAACTTCTGGAAATTTATCACATAAATCTCCTCTCTCTTTTTGAACACCCTCTTCAAATCAGTAGGTTCACTTAGGATGGCTTAAAAGACTTGTCCTTTTTCACACAGAATTTTTGAAATTCTTTTTCCCAATCATTATTTGAAACACTTTCATTTGCACCTACAACCACATAGGTCCATTCTGGTGCTGAGTATTTTTTGTTTGGTACTTTCACTCTTTTCGTTCTTCCTTACTTGATTCTCTTCTTCTGCTTCACTTTGCTCCGATTGACTCGATACTTCAAGTATTGTTTCTGGAACTTTACTATTGACAGTGTATTTCAGCTTTTTCACTCCTTTTGGCCACTTGTCTCCCTTCTTTGCCCTTTTTCAATTTTTATTCGTTTCTGAACTTTCTTCAGATGAGTTTCTCTTTCTCTTGTCTTTGGCAACTGCAGGGGCTGAAGGAATCACCCTGTTCTCACCATCAACAACAACAGTGTTATATTCACTCATCCCAGTAACTTGTGCCCACTCTACTCCAACTTCAATCTGCTCCGGAACATTTCCTTGTTCACGTCTCTCTTCTTCAGCAGTTTCTTCAGTCTCAAGCGGACTTGGGACTTTTCTTGTGTGGCTTGCGTGAATCCAATTCGGTAGACCACCACACTTGACAGCTGTCGTAGTCACCAGTATGATCTGGTAAGGACCATGCCAGCGAGGTTCTAAACAGGACTTTCTGACATGTTTCTTCACCACAACCCAGTCTCCAGGGCTTAGATCGTGGCCTTGTTCCCGTTGTGTTGTTGTCGCAACTTCTCCAACCTGGTGAGACACAGAACGCACTACATCAGCCAATCCTTTACAATAATCCAGTCCAAAGTCATCCGTAATGTTCATTAGTTGATTCGCTGGAACTGTTGGCTGTCTCATAGCTCCGGCTCATTATGATTTTGTGTGGGGACAATCCAGTTTTCTTGTCTGGGATACTTCTTAGGCTCATTAACACTAATGTTAAAGCATCAGGCCACTTCAATGTTGTGGAAGCACAAACTTTAGCCAACCTTGATTTTATTGTGCCGTTGACTTGCTCAACTACACCTGAAGCCTCGGGTCTATAAGCACAGTGCAGTTTTTGCTCAATTTGTAATGCTGCACAAAGCATTTGAATTATTTCATTATTAAAATGTGTCCCTCTATCTGATTCCAACGAGCCTGGAAAACCAAATCTAGGAATAATCTCTCTAAGAAGCAATTTAGCAACTGTTAAACTGTCATTACGTCTTGTTGGATATGCTTCAACCCAACGAGAAAACAAACAGAGAACCACAAGGACATATTTTAATCCATTGCAAGGGGGCATCTCAATAAAGTCTAGCTGCATTCTGGTAAATGGACCAGCTGCTTTCCCAATTCGTCCCATGCTAACCACTGTCTTTCTTCCTGGGTTTTGCTGCTGACAAATTGTGCATCTCTGACAGAGACTCTCTGCAATCACTCTGAATCTGGGATTGAACCATGTCTGTTGAAACAATCTAATCATTGCATCTCTTCCAATATGTGTCGGCCCATGGACTCTAGCCATCTGAGAAAGAAGACTGTCTGGCATAACTATTCTCCCATCAGTGTACACCCAGACCTCATCATCTGACCTGCGAGTGCAACCCAATTTAATCCACCCTTCTTTTTCAGTCACTTGCCTCTTCTAGTACATCTCTCACTTCATCCCAAGTCTCAACAGATGTGAACAATAATTTGCATTCTGTTTGTTCAATTTGCTCAAAATTTAGCAATTTCATCTGCATATCTGTTACCCAGTGTGATGTACTCACAACCAGATCTATGTGCACTGCACTTCACCACCCCAATTTGTACCGGCAACTGTAAAGCCATCAGTAGATCTTTTACACACTCTCTGTTTCTGATCGGTGAACCCGAAGAGGTCAAAAATCCATGTTGGGACCACAACTGCCCAAAGTCATGTACGACACCAAAGCCGTATTGACGATCTGTAAAGATTGTAACCCTCATTTGTCTTGACAAGATACAAGCTCGGGTAAGTGCTTTTAATTCAGCCACAGTGCAGAACTCACTCCTTTCAACCACGATGCTTCAATTACATTTGATACTGTGCAAATTGCATAGGCAGCTCTCAAGCAACCTTCCGAATCTCTCAAACATGAGCCATCCACAAACAAAACAACATCCGATTCAGGAAGCTGTGTATCCTTTATATCAGGCCTTGGCTTTGTGCACAACTCTGTCACATCCAGGCAATCATGATCCACTTCATCAAGAACTTCCTCACAGTCTGGTGTTGGCAATAACGTAGCTGGGTTTAAGCTAGTACACCTCATTATTGTCACATTTTCAGCACCTAGAATCACTTGTTCATATTTTGTCAAATGGCTACTCGTCAAATGTTGTGTTCGAGTGCGCGTAACAGAATCTCAACTGAGTGTGGAACAACCACTCTCAATGGATGTCCCATAACAATTGACTCGCATTGTTCAAGACTCACACAAGTAGCAGCAACTGCTTTCAAACATCCTGGTAATGCTGCAGCGACGGGATCCAAAGTAGCAGAAAAATATGCCACTGGTCTTCGTGCTGTTCCGTTCGTTTGCGTTAGAACTGAGAGTGCGCAACCCTCATGCTCATTGCAAAACAACACAAATTCTTTCTCAAAGTCTGGCATCCCTAATGCTGGTGCTCGACATAAAGTGTCTCGCAACTCTAGGAACGTCTTCATGCATTCCTCATCAAGATGTATTGGATCTCTCACATCTTTGTGTGTCAGTTTCTGAAGTGGTTTTGCGATCAGTGAAAAATTCATAATCCACTGTCTGCAGTATCCAACCATTCCCAAAAACATTCAAACTTGTTTCTGTGTTTTTGGTGGATTCATTCGCATGATGGCATTTATTCGATCCTGAGAAACTTTTTGAGTTCCCTTTTAAATGATATGTCCAAGATAAAGCACTTCAGTCTTACAAAATTCTAATTTCGTTGCTGACACTTTGTGACCACCTACTGCCAAGTGATTCAGCAAAGCAATTGTATCTGTCACACAATCTTCTCTAGTCCTTGATGCTACTAGCAAGTCATCAATATACTGGACTAGAACTGAATTTCTGGGCATGACCAAAGACTCCAAACACTTCTTCAGTATCTGATTGAAAATCGAGGGGCTCTCTGTATACCCTTGAGGAACTTGACACCATGCCAAAACATGGTTTCCGAACCGGAATGCAAATAAATATTGGCTATCCGGATGCAAAGTTATCGAGAAAAACGCTTGACACAGATCGATCACAGTGAACCATTCTGTGTCACATGGAATTTGATATAGGATCACTGCTGGATTTGGTACTATAGGACAACAAGGTATAACAATTTGGTTAACCTTTCTCAGGTCCTGTACGATCCTGTATTTTCCATTAGGCTTGCAAATTCCCATTATAGGTGAATTACACGGACTTCCAAATATTTCTCTCAAAATTCCTTGTTCAATCAGCATGTCTATCACTGGTGTCACTCCTGCAATAATATCAGGACTCATTTTGTATTGTGGGGTTCTCGGAAACTCTGCATTAGGTTTGACTGTAATCTGAATTGGAGCAACTCCTTTCATCAGACCGATATCTTTCCCAGAAAAATCCCACACATCAGACAACACCGTTTTTCTCGACTCAACAGGCAAATCATTCTCTGTGAGTAATGGGTACAACTCATTCACTTCTGTCCCTTGATTCAGCATTTTGAAGACCACATCCTCAACTTTTGGGTGAAACGCTATTCCATCTGGTGTACAGTAAATGGAACAGTTCATTTTACACAACAGATCCCTACCTAGTAAATTAACAGGACTTGAATCACACACAACAAATTTGTATAATTCCTTGAAATTCCCTATTTGAACTTTCATTGGCTTAGTTATTGGTGTTCTAATAAGTTTATTTGATACTCCGACAACTTGGATATTTTCTCCCGAGAGGGGTAGGTTTGGAATTTCCACAGTTCTCACAGTGGAACGGGTAGCACCAGTATCTACGAGGAAAGTAATTGCATTACCATCAACCTCGCCATCCACATATGGACCCGACTGATCTACAACTAGAGATGCGCCAAGAATGCACTCCTCCTCCCCCCTCAGGCACCGTCATTGTGATGAATCCGAATCACTCCCATCCGTCTACAAAACATACTGCGAAACAACCTGCACATTTGATTTTGTTTGAGCATTTGTACGTAAACCAGTATTTACATTTTGTCTTTGCATTTGACCATTCACATTATAATTAGGCATTGGAGCTTATGGAATCTGCAAATTCTGTCCCCTGTTTGTCATCTGCACTTGTTGATTCTGAGTTTGCACCTGATTCATCTGCACTTGATAGTTCTGATTTTGGCTCTGCGTCTGCTCTTGTCCCTGATCAAATGAACCTGAGTTCGCATTATTATTCAACACCATCTTACACTCGCAACGTCAATGTCCAAACTTGCCACAATTAAAACAAGGACGTTTTTATTTTAAATCTTCTATGTTCGCAAAATTTCCTCTACCTCTTCCTTGACCCATCGGAATCATTTGTGTCACTGTATTGCCATTTGAAACTAAACCTTTCATACCAGTTGTAGTCTGGCCATCATCAGTCACATCTCCACTCAGATATCCTCCTTTCTTGGCTGCTCTCATTTGTGCTAACATCAGTTTCTCCTTTAATTTCCTATGTCTCATGTCTATGTCATCTCCACAATATTTCGCATAACGAAGAATCTCATCAACTGATTTACTCTGCCAACATATTAAATGTTGTTGAATCATGGCACTTATTTCTGGTCTCAAGCCATAAACAAAACGATATACAAAATGTCCCATGTACTTTTCAGTGATATTTTCTATACCACTAAACTGCTTAAACACTTTAAGAAGCCTTTCATAATATGCATGCACTGATTCTTTCAGTTCCTGAGTCGTTCTATCAATCTTCACCCAATATGTTTCTTTTGGAGAAATCTTCCCTTTCAGGTATGTAATAACCTGATTATATTTTTTCATAACCTCATCAGAAGGTGCTCCTGTTTTAGGATCTCTCGGGTATTCTTTATTTGGCCAATCTACAGCAATTTTACACTCAATCCACGAATCAGCTGGAACTACTATATCAAAAAGACCCTCTAAATCAACCCACAAAGCTTTTGATACTTTCACAAACCTTTCAACTTGTCTATACCATTCAACAGGCTTTTCTCTCAATCTCGTGAAATCATTCGTAAATGACAAGATGTCCTGTCTTGACCATGGAACGTGGACATAACCACCTCCAGGTACTTCTCTCATTGGATAAGCCCCAACAGCATCATCTGATTCCGTCTTTTTCTCTGGCTCTCTCAAAGGGTACGACGGAGAAGCTACATTCGCTTTGTCATTTTCATCTTTTTTCTTTTTAGCCCATCTTCCTTTCCACTTGTCCAATTCATCCCAACACTTTAGTGTGCTAATCAACTCTTTAATTTGCAATCGTTTCCCTGAAACATTTACATTTTCCAAATCTCTGTCTGTCAATCTAATCTGTACGTCTTTTGTAATGCTTTTGACTTCTCAATGTCTACTCCATACTCTTTTGCTGTCTCTACAAATGTCTGATGCAAATTTCTCGCTCTTTGAGTAATAGTATATCTCGAATCCACTGATCTAATTCTTCTGGTGATGGACCCATTGATCTTTGTACATCTTCACCCGACTCACTTCCAAGTTTGCAGGTGTTTGTGTATTCAATCTCTCTTCAGTATGTATTAATCTCCTAGGTTCTTGATACACCACCCTTTTTGGTGTCTCATTTCTCCTTGAAACATCAATTAATTGTTCTTCATGTCTCGAAACTATACGCACATTTGCACTGTTACTTCCACTACTTCTTTCATTAGTCCTAGTCACTTCTGGGACTGCCAAAGCATGTACTCCCGTAACACTCTGTCCATCACTATATAATGGAACTACTGGACCAATCGTCACTGGCACTGACAACACTTCTGGGTTTCTTACTGCTTCCATCCTAACAATCGTCCTTTGCCTGTTCTCAATCTGAACTGGTCCCACTCCATTTGTCACTCTATTCTGAGGTTGTTCTTCAATTTGAATCAAAGGAGCACTAGTTATAATATTTGAAGCATGTGAATCATCTGTACTTAAACTAATCTGTTCCTCTTGATATGGGGGTGGTCTGTTCATTAAAAATGTATTTAGGAAATCCTCATCAATGTCATCTGAATCCAATAGATTTACATTCACATTCTTATCTTGTGTTTCAGTATTATTCTTTTTCTCTTTTGACTTTCCCCTTTCAGTCTCATCAGCCTCTCTAACAGGGAATAATCCATTTGTTTCTATAATAGTACCTCTTCTCCACATTTTCTTGCGAGCATCCCACTTTGCTTCAGAGTATCTGCTCACTGTATTTTTATATCTATTCTGATGCTTATCTCTTTCTCTCTTGTATGCTTCATATTCCCATTCTTCTAATGCCTCATACTGCATTGGTCTTGGGTTTGGATTCAAACCATTCATCCGAAACCTCAAGTTTTCTAAAATCGTTGTATTGAAAGTACCATTTTCAGAGAAAGCTAATTCAACTTCATCCTCTGTATATTTCACCCAATTCTCTAACCATGCACACTTATGGTAACCCCTTTCTAACACCATAATTGCTGCTGGCGTACCTTCAGGAGCTATTGGAATCCCTTCTCTAATTGGAATTGGTTGATCCTTGCTAAACAATGTCTTCAACAACTTTTTTATCTTCATTTTCTCTGCTTACTGTAAGTAGAATAATGTTAATGACTCTAATCTACTCTTCCGTGTTGTTTTCAACTTCCAATCAAAGTTATTTTCGCTGTCCAATAGCAGCGTGACTCACACCAACTAACCAGTACCAGCGCAGCACCTCTGTGACGTTGCTCACCAACTGTCCAATACCAGCGCGGCTCTCTGTGAAGTCAGTATCACTCCTTCTACTTACCCTCCCTTTGCAAAATCAGCGTCAATGTCTTTAAGGTCTTTTTAACAAACAAAACAAACTACATAAACACAAATTGTCTGCTCCACTAAAAGGAGAAAAACAAAAGTATATTCATGCACTCGAAGAGAAAACCCTACACTCCAACAATAAACCACGACCAGCGTGATTCTTGTTCTCTTACAAGCAGAAGATTCTTGGGACTTCCCCAGTTGCGCTTACTGAAGTGACCCAACTAAACCCCCACTATTTCATTCAACAAAGTTCCCTTTACAATACTTTCAGTTCGACGACCGCCTAGTATTGTATTACCAGCAGACAATGTACATCAACTTAGTGTACGTAAACACTAAGAACAGCCCTTAGGCATATCCCGGGATCTCAGGCCTCGACGGACCCGTTCAACTAAAACTCAATGTGACAAAACTAACTTAACATATATTTGAACCGTCAATTCTGTCTAGTCAGTAAAAACTCCTTTTTCTCCACCTAGTATTTTAGTCTAAACTAACCATCAGATGCAACTACCAAAAACTGGGACTTTTCTTGCCTTCCTTTCCACTTGTCCAATTCACCTGGAGAGTAAAACCTAAGGATATCTTTGTCCCATCTTCTCCTAAAACATGACATGATTGTAGGGTGTTTTAGCTTGCAGTTATAGCTGCAAGCCATTTTCCTGCTGCATGTGACATAATGAAATCTTAGATAGTAACATTTGAAAGACCATTCCTATATCAGTCCATCTCTAGCCAGGGCCTGGACCCTGTATTGACTCAAGGGAAGATACGTTCTCTAAAATACAATGCCCTAAACTGTGAGAGTTGGTAGGGGAATTGGAAAATACAGCAGAGCTAAGGAATCGCCATTTTGGTGCTTCAGTGCATGTAAATCTGAAATATTTTGCAAAGAATGTATCCAGTACAGGAACTGCATCTCGTTTCAGCAAGTCTTGGGAATTTTATTTAGAAAAAAATTATCACTCCTGGAGATTGGGACAACCTGTCAGGATGTAACCCTTCAGCTTCAATTTTGGGCTTTTCTTACACAGAGATTTTTGGAGAGAGAGTCAACGCTACAGGGTGTAAAGAAATGCCCATACACTCAGTTTTAATAGTGCGGGCAAAAGACCCGGAGCGGTCTTTATCCATTTTATTTATGTCCTCTGGCCACGCCTGGCCAGAGTGTAATACAATGTATGTGTGCTCTTCCGGGTTACACACGTAACCCCACCCTCGCAGTATCTGGATCATTACACAGGGCATTTATTTACACACGATATTCGGCATTGAAGGTTCTTTTCGCCCAAAGCCTTTAGGGTTACCTCGTTGAGGATTGTTGACCTCTAAAAAGGTTTCAAAATCTGAAAGCGACCAATCACCAATTTTTACACACCAGGTTCACTCAACGTTCAGTCATAGAGGGTAGTTAGAACCTGCTGGAAGACACATTAACATTTTTAATTTCCCAACAATGAACTAATTTTACAGTGTTTTACAGCGTGGTGGTTGTCTCTTTAAACATTTTAACTTCCAATCGCAGTTTTTTTTAATGTATGTGATATTCCTATTACATTTCTTTAATTAGTTTTAGTTTAATAATACAGAACAGACAATAGCAGTGACGAGTAATAAATACCTTAGTACATTATGAGGCATTGAAGAATTCACTAGTGACAGGAAGGAAGTCATTGGAAAAGCAAATAGCTAGGCTTAGTTGACGAGAGGACATTTATGGAGGTGGTTAGGTGACGTGACCTGTAGAAGGGGTTTTGTGGGGCAAAAGAAAGGGACTGTGTGTGGGACACTATGCGCCTGTATCTTGACTGGAACTGTCCATGGGAGGAGTGCATTGGGGAGTCGGGGGGGCAGGTGGGGGAGAGTCCGGAGCTTGCGCTAGAAGATTCAGTCTGAGAGGTTGCCATATATCTTTCGGACGGGAAGTGAGGGGCAGGAGAGATGAATCGACCTCACTTGTCAGATCACAATAGGTCATGCTGCGAAGCCAGGCTCTCACGGTGGGACACACACTGCTGCCCCAGTGCAGGGTGATCTCTCGCTTAGCCAAGAGCAAAGAGATTGCAGCAAACCTGCAAGTCGCTGTGGGGATAGCGGCAGAATTACTTAGGAGGACCATGAGCGGGGAAGGATCAACTGATCAGGAGATCATTTTGAAGAAACCCTGATACACATTGGCCCAGAATGAGGCCGCCAGTGGGAAGGTCCAGGAGCAGTGTGGAAAATCTGCATCCGGGCCCTGACACTTGGGACAGAAAGCGAATCTAGAATGGCCAATGTGGGCCAGTCCACGGGGGTAACATAGGCCCTGTGACGGAAGCGGAAGTGCAAGAGTCTATGTTCGTGGTTGGGGGCGATCAGTCTGGTCTGGGCACAGCAGAAATCCCAGCCTTTGATGGTGAGTGGATGCCCCAGGTCTTCCTCCCAGCGCCACCGCACTCCATCTATGGCGGGTTGTTTTAGGGCCAGGCATGCAGGGTAAAATTTGGTGATGAGTTGGAATCTATCAATGTCCGATATCAGAAGAGTAAGTAGTGTGAAGTTGTCAGGGGTGAGCAGATAGAACGGAATCCAGGAGCGCAGGGCACCATGGAGTCTGTTGAAAATGAATTTGTCCAAGAATGGAGTGGAGGAGTGTGTAGTGTTCGGGGTTGTGAGGTAAAACATGGCCGTCTGGAAACATATCCCCCAAAGTGTGGAGCTCATACTTATGAAAGGTACGCTGTACTAATTTTCCGGTAGTGAGGGAGAGCCATGGATTCCCGGGTAGAGGGAGACTGGGCGAATAAACAAAAATTGAAGCCCATTGCACCGCCGAGCTTCCGCCAGGCCCAGCAAGTGGTGGACAAATTCTGGATGTCGTTGGGGTCCATTCGAATGCCCAGTGGTAGGAGTGCATTCAGAGGCATAGAAGCAGCCAAATCGCACTCCGGCTTGGCATAGGGTAGACAGGCGTCCGGATTAAACCAGAGGTATGAGAAGTGTGCCTGAGCTACAAGGAAGTATAGCCGGAAGTCAGGGACCACGAACCCACCATGGTCGTAAGGGAGAGTGAGGGTACATCAAGTGACGAGTGGCCATCGGCCAGCTCAGATCAGCCGCAAAACCAGGCCTCGGAGAGTGGCAAAAAAGGAGTTGGCCAAGGGGATGGGATCATTCACAAAGAGGTAAAGGAACCGCGGGAGGGCCGCCATTTTTATAATAGCTATGTGGCCGGCCATTGACAGGGGAAGTTGTATCCCGTGATCAACTTGAGCAGTAAGTTGTTCAATAGATGGACAGTAGTTCCACCGGATGACCTGCTCCCTCTTCCTATGTAAAATTACCCCTAAATACTTGGTAGAATCGGCAGACCATTGAAAGGGGTAAGTGCAGTATGATGGCGTGGTGACATCAGTAAGGGGGAACAGTTCAGATTTGGCCCAATTTATGGCAAGACCAAAAAGTTCACCTAAGCTGGTTACCCCCTGGACGATGGGAACTAAATTGGAGGCAGCGTGCTGAATGAACAGGAGAGTTTCATCTGCATACATAGACATAAGGAGCGGCCCCATGGCGAACTGCAACCCGCGGTGCAGTTAGTGCTCCTGGAGGTGGCTCACCAGGGGGCCCATAGAAATGATAAATAACAGGGGTGAAAGTGGGCAGCCCTGCCTGGTGTCCTGGGAGATGCTGAAGGAGTCCGTGAGCGATCCATTAACACGGATGCACACTGTTGGTTTGGAATATAATAAAGAGACAAGGGAGGTAAATCACTCAGAGATTTCGAGTTTCCGCAAGGTGTGCAAAAGGAAAGGCCATTCCAGGGAGTCAAAGGCTTTCTCCTCATCGAGGAGGGTGACCACTGGGGTGTATGGAGATATGCGATTTAAAAATGAGAAGACGGTGCGTAAATTTAAAGAGGTTAACCGGTGTGGTATGAATCCTGTCTGTACCGGTGATAGTATTGTTTTCCAGCAGCAAGGACAGGTGGTTGGCCAATGCCTTGGCCAAAATTTTGTTGGCAAAATTAATTAGAGAGAGAGCGGTCTATATAAGGTGGAACATTTGGGATCTTTCCTATGTTTCAATAAGAGGCAGATTACTGCCTCTCGCATGGAGGGAGGTAAGACACCAATGGAGAGTGCCTCTGCATATACATCAAGCAAGTGGGGGATTAGGATCGGCTTGTATGCTTTATAAAAGGCACCTGATAGGACATCAAGCCCGGGGGTTTTTGAGCCATCCTGGGAGTCAATCGCCTGCACAATCTCCTACACTGAGAACGGTTCATTAAGAAACTGAGATTGGCTGTCAGAGAGCCAAACCATGGCTATCTCCTCCAAGCACGTCCGGTGGAATGTGGACTCAGGGTGAGGCGGGATGTGTATAGTGTTGAATAGTATGAGGTTACCTCGGTGAGAATGGATGCCGGGGACAAAATGAGGGTGCCATCGTCTAGCTCCAATGCCGCAATATACCCAGAGTTCAGTGGGGGTCCCAGAAGGCTAGCAAGTGTCCGGCCAGCACGCTCACCTTCGCCATAGCTCCATGCCAAGGCGTATTTGCCCAATAGGGTGACCTCTCAATGTGCCAAGTCGCTGAACTCCTCCAGCAAGACGGCTGGGGTAGACAAGGGGACGGTCTTCTCGTCAATGCCTCCACTCGGGATAAGTAGTTTTTGATGTCGCAGAGCAAACCTGCCTGCTTGGAAATTCTGACTCCCCTAATTTAGGCTTTATATGCATCCCAAAGGATGGCATACTGTGGGAGGTATCCTGCATTTAGCTGGAAATTCTCCACTATTCCGTCCCGGACATCCGAATGGAAAACCAGGTTCAGAAATGCCGTCGACAGGAACGACGATCAGCACTCCCAGCCACAGCCATATGGAAGACCGAATGACAATTGGACCAGGGCATGGTCTGATAATGTATGTGGTAGAACCTGAGTATCCCGGAGCCACGGGATACCAGCCACTGAGAGAAGCCAATAGTCCAAGCGGGTCCAAATGGAGTGCGGGCTGAATAGAAAGTATAACCCGGAGTGGTAGAGTAGCATGAGTGCCAAGCGTGTATAGAGTGTGTGTGTACCATGTCCTGACAGGCGTGCAGAGAGCCCGGCTTCCTGCATGGGAGAGTGCTAGAGGAGTCTATAGAGGGATCCAGGAGGAGGTTGAAGTTCCCACCACTAATATGATATCGGCGTCAGAGCTGTCCAGCAGGGCAGCCACTGAACAATAGAAGGAGGGGTCATCAGTGTTCGGGGCATAGAGATTTAAGAAAGCATTGTGCCTTCCCAGCATGCTCCCCATCACTAAAATGTAGCAGCCCTGTGTGTCTGCAATGATGGAGTGGTGTTTAATGGGGAGGGATTTGTGAATGAGTATACATACTCCTCTAGAGAAGGAGCTGTAGTTGGCAAAGAACCAATGCGGGGCCCTTGATGCTACAAAGACCGGGGACGTCTGGGGGGAAGATGTGTCTCCTGGAGAAATGTGATCTTGGTGCCGTGACGGTTGAGGTACGATAGGAGCAGTTTGCTTTTACGAGGGTTAGTCAAGCCCTGGATGTTCCAGGTTGGGAAAGTCAGGTCAACAGTTTGCGCTGTGTCACCCATGGAAAAGGAGTGGGGTAGTGTTTGTCCACCCAGTCAACACTGTCATGGCTAGGAGCAAGTAGTTCAGTCTCATCACAAGACTGGGAAGGGAGAGGGGAAGAACAAAAAGGCCCCAAGGGGCATAGAAAACGAAAACAACCATCCAAGAAGAACAACCCCCACCCACACTAGGATTGGAAATCCTAGCTGATCCCGAAAATACTCACAACAACAAACAATTTGGAGTTATCCTAGGGGAGCGGGCAATGCAGCAGAGCCAGGTACCCATTTTGAATGAGGAAGTTCATGAAAGTCACATAAGGGCCGGGCAGTTATCGCATTGCGCCAGATGGGAGCATCACCACCAGGAATATGCAATACCCTACTACCAGTCAGACTGCACGCTGGTGCTCAACTGGGAGGAAAAAGGTTGGCACTTGCAGAGAGTTCGTTGTCTTGAGTAGGGCGATCTGGTACGGGGTGGTCCGAGGGACAGCGGACCGGGCCCAGTGTTTTACAGAATGTGAGGGCTTCAGCTGGAGTGTCGTAAAAACGATGTTTGCCGGCACACGTCACCTGGAGGCGAGCAGGGTAGAACATGTCATACTTGATCCTGTGTTTTCAGAGTTGCGCCATGGACTCGGCATATTTTCGGTGGGCCTCTTGGATGGCCATGTGAAATCTGGGTAGATGGATAGGGTTGCGCCCTGGTGCAGAAGCCGGGAGCGCTCACAAGCCTGGCGAAAGCACGGCATCCCGGTCCCTGTAATTCTGGAAGCGTGCGATCACAGGTCACGGTGGTGCCCCAGGTGGCAGACAGGGCCCCTAAGGACTTGTGTGCTCTCCCCACGGTGACCGTGAAGGAGAAGTGCAAGGTGCCAAATAGCTCCATCAGCAGGATTTCTACAAACTCATCTGGTTGGCCCATGTTGGTGGATTCAGCCAGGCCCACAATGTGGATGTTGTTGCATCAGGAGCACGCCTCCAAATCCTCATTTTTTAACGGCGACTGCCTTCAGGAGTCTCTCAGGGGGATATGTACAATAGAAGTAGCAGAGCGTGTCGTTAGTCTCCTCGGCTTAACGACACGCTCAGCCACTTTGGAAACGCAAGGCTGCACCATATTTACAAGAATGTGGTGCAGCCTTGCGTTTCCCCCTGCGATGGCGCTAAGTTTAACAACTTAGGGCCAACGCAGGCACCCTTGCCCCAGAGTGCAATGGTGTCTGTGTGCAGGGGAGGATTGGTTATGTGTAGGAAGATGTCCCTTCCTGCACATAAACAATCCTAAAATGCCATTTTGTAACTTTCATGTGTGCTGCTTCGTGCAGCACACACGAAAGTCACAAAATGGCATTTTTTAAAAAGGTTTGTTTATGTACAGGAAGGGACACCTTCCTGTACATAAATAAACCATGGCATTTTGCTTTTTCCATGTTTGCTGCACAAGGCAGCACACATGGAAAAAGCAAAAACGAGGAGAATAATGCATTTCTCCTCGTTTTGCCAACTTAAGACCATGGTTTTCCTGGTCTTAATTTTGGCGCTACCTCCTATGTATGCCACCCTTGTACATGGGGGCAGCATCAAATACAATGGGTGTTGCGGTGGAACGCCTACCACAACACCCACTGCATGCCCCTTTCACGCTAAACATAGCGTGAAAGGGTGCCTTATGTACAAGGCAGCGTTAAGCCACATTAAGTGGCTTAACGCTGCCTTGTACATAAGGCAAGGCCCCTTTCGCCACGGGAACGTCACAAAAAGTGACGTTCCTGTGGCGATATGGGCTTGTACATATGCCCCTCAGTCTTTTCCAGGTGCTTGGTTAAAGAGACTGTGGTGTCCTCGACAGTGGATATGCATTCTTCAGCAGCATCAAGGCGAGTACCCTGCCTGTCAAGACGTCCGCCCATGCGGTCCAGCCGGGAAGTAAGGGTGTCGAATTGCGTATCGATGGCACAGGATCCTGTGCACAATTAGGCTAGGATGGGGTCAGAGCAAGTCACAGAGTCCTGCTCGTCATCCACATCTGAGGGTGGGTTTCGGCGGTCCACCACCCTAGTCACTCGAAGGACAATTTGTGCTGCTTGGGGTCTCCCCGACCCATGACAGGGCAGCTGTGGCGAGTCCCAGATCATGGACGGTAGGTACAGTAGGTGCCCCAAGGGCCTCACCAGATGGAGTGCACAACCACTAAGTCACAAAAATGGGGGGTCCCGGGGGAGCGTGAACGCCAACCAGACCGGGTCAGGTAAGACAGTAGCAGTTGTCCAGCATCAGTTGCCACAGGTGGGTCCTCAAGGTCCAGCAGGAATGCAGCAGGCAGAGCAGAGGGCCAAAGTGGGCAAGGACGGGGTCCGGAGGAGGCCCCAATCCAGGAGCACCCTCTGTCGCTGGCTCCAGATCAGGCCAACCACGAGTCTCCCAGCGGGCAACGATAGGCAGGCCTGAGGCATAAGGGGCGCCAGGCTCTCACCTGTGGCTGCAAATGGAGGGAAAGGCAGCTGAGTCTAGGCTGCAGGTCCGCCTCCACAGCGGCCCAGCCCCCATAGATCCCCAGCAAACAAGTGGGCCGCACAGCACCTCGCTGGGCTCCAGGCGCCCTCGCAGAAGTTGTGACTCACTCCAGCCACCCCACAGCGGAAGTGCCGGGATCTTCTTTGGTCTCCAGGCGGTAGTCAAGCAAGCAGGACCAGCAGAGGAGGGAAGGCCCAGGCTGCAGTCAGCAAAACCGCCAGCCGCAGCAGCATTCAGCTAAGTCTCTCAGGGCCCGAGGCAAAGGAACAGACCAGCAGGCGCCGCAGGAAGTATGGCGGGGATGGAGGCCCAGTGGGTCTCCGCAGCCCCGGCCTCAGGCTCACCCGCTGCCCCTGTCACAGTGGGGCCTCTGAGGTGGGCTGGGTCCCTTCATCCCTGCCGCAGGTTCGAGGGGGCGAAGCACGTATCTGGCAGCCCCAGTGGACCCACGGGCATTCAGACCCCCGCGATGCCAGCTGAAGGGGCGTGGATAGATGCTGCAGCCCACAGGATCAAGCCAGCTGGCTCCGGAGCTTCACTGCCACCCGGCCATCTTGGTTGGTGGTCAGGCCACGCCCCTCGTTCCTATTACATTTTTGTCTTTTTAACTAGCCTACGTTTGAGGTTTTATGTTCTTTATTTTTTGACTTTAAGTTGTTTGCATTGTGGTTGCACATGTAACACATGCATTGTCTCTGAGATGGGCCTCAAAGGTGAATCAGAGTTTTATCAAATAAATTAGGTAACATTCTTGGGTCAAAATTGTTTTGGCCTTGTGTGAGCTCGGTCAGAGCTCTCAAGACTGTAGACTCTCTCCCCCTGCTTCACCCTCAAATTCCCTACAGCGGGTATATCTGTCAAGTCTCTACCATGATCTGAACATTTTGTAAAACAACAGTTCACCAGTACAGTTTCACTCAATCAGCAGTATTATGTTTTGAGATAGTATCAATAAAGACTTCTCAAATTCAAACCTCTGAAGTTGATTTCAAAGGACACAACAGGGGAGGATGTGGTGTTACAAGCAGAGCTGCTGACTTTGAAACTAGGGAACCAGGTTTGAAACTTAGCATCTCCTCAATATCTTGTGATTTTGGGCAAATCACTTATTCTTCCCATGCCTAAAAGCAATAAAATATTAATGCATCCTTGTGATGACCCTTTGACTTTTTTCACCTCTTTTCTTCCGAAGCTTTTGGATCTCCCTGCTTCGACTTCTCTGAATATCCAGCGTGCCCATAGGCTGGGCCCTCGCCTTTCTTCCACATCTGCTCCCTCAAGACCTCGTGGCGTGATCCTTCTTTTTTTTCAATTCACTGACCTTTTGCAAGTCCTAAATGCGGCCAAATTTAAGAAGCAACTAATATGGTCAGGATCTAAAGTGTTCATATCCCAAGAAGTGTCTACAGTAACAGCTAAACGACGGAAGGAATTTCTAGATCTTAGACCAGCTTTACGTTCCAATGGTGCCCGATATAGTTTATTCCACCCATGCTTGTTCAAAGTATCTTTTCAAAACTTTTGAAGACCCTGCAGACCTTCGAAAATTTCTTCATGCACACTCTTCGACTACCACGGATACAGCTGGTCCTCCTTCCATAACGTGACTTTTATGTGAAAGTCTCTCTGATTTTTTAAAGGCTCATGTAACGCTCACTCTAACCCTTATTAATCATTTCCTTTGCAGGTTATATTTTGGTAATTATTTCTGTTTATAATCACCCATGTTGTGTCTTTTACTTCTATCTTTATTACAGATCGTCTGGATTCCCTACATATTCATTTCCATAACCTCGCCTTCCTTTTTGATATCCCGACGTGGTTCGTCTCCCCTGTCGAGTGTGCCGTCTTTGTTGTCTGTCGCCAGTCCTAGTTTCTGTCTGTTTCCCCTTCAGGTATGTATTTCAGTCGTCATCTTTTGTATGACATGTACTGTCTTCTCTTATTATATCACTTATTCCTTCACTTTTTTCCCTTCTCTTTTTCTCTTTCCTTTTTCTTAGTGATTTCATTGGATATTTTACTCTATAATTCTCTTTTCTCAAGACTCCTCTTCTTTCTCCACATCGATGCTGATCGTGTGATTCTCATATATAATCCGTTTTTCTTACATTCAAAGCTGTTTCATGAAATGTGAAAGGTTTTATTAATCCTATAAAGAGGCAGAGAATACTATCTCATTTAGCATCATATAATCCTGACTTAGTTTTATTGCAAGAGACTCATTTGACAGAGACAGAGCCTTTGAAGCTTAAAAGGCATTGGGTGGGTTTAGTCTTGGTGTCTCCTACGACCACTAAGAAAAATGGGGTAATTATTCTGGTTCATAAACGTTTGAAGTGTTCTGTTATTTCTAAAGAAATTGATTTAGAAGGTAGATGGATATTAGTTAAGTTGCTCATTAACAATATTTCTCTTACAGTTTTTAATATTTATGGTCCGACTCAACCGGATTATTCCTTTTGGCCTAATATCACAAAAAAATGCATTCAACATAAAGACGAATTCTTTATTTTAGGAGGTGACTGTAACCAAGTGATTGACCCTTTCATTGATCGACAATCCCAAGTCTGTTTCATCCCTCATAAGACCCACAAACAATTTCAAAGTACAATATCTCAGACACACCTTGTGGATGCTTGGAGGCTCTGTAATCCTGACAACACAGAATTCTCCTTTTTCTCTCCCCCACATTGCACTCTGACCCGATTAGACTACATTTTTCTTTCTCCTTCTTTAGCACAGAACCTTATTTCCTCCTCAATTGAACCCATTGTCATTTCTGATCATGCCCCGGTTGTTGCTGACTTTGACTTGCTCCGTTCACACCCCAAATCTTCTAGATGGAGGTTTAATAATTCTCTCTTGCAAGATCCACTTTTTTCTTCTTTCATTTCCTTTACGGAGGAATTATTTACTTTAAATACGTCTCCAGATACCTCTCCTTCACTACTTTGGGACCCTTTTAAAGCTACAGCATGTGGTTTCATTATAGACTTTGTTTCCAGAAAAAAGAAACAATTACTTAATCAGCAGAAAATTTTGATAGCCAATATCAAACGTTTAGAACACCAATTTTATACATCCTCATCTGAATCTGCCTTACAGGAGCTTGTTCGTGCGAAACTTGACTTTAATAAAACATCAACTGATAATGCTTCATCTATTCTTCTCCGAACGAGTGCTCCGTATTATGGTGGACGGAATAAAGCTGGCAAGCTCCTGGCTAATTACCTTAACTCTCGGAAGGAATGTGTCTTGATAGATTCTATTCATTCATCGGACGGAAAACTCCTCTTTAAAGACCAAGACATCTTAAATGAATTCATGGAATTTTATAAAAAATCTATATACCTCAGAGTCCTCTTCACATCCCTCTTCTATCTATACATATCTTAACCACGTCCCACCTTCATCTCATGTAAACCTGGTCTTTGCACCTCTAGAATCTGATCTATCCATCCTGGAAATATCTCAATCTTTAAGTCTTCTTAAGAAAAATAAAACTCCAGGCCCGGATGGTTTCACTGTAGAACTTTATTTACATTTCTCAAATCTTCTTTTTCCAAAACATTTACAGCCCTTTCAATATTTTCATACTTCTGGTAGGGCACAGGGCACTTTTTAGAAGCTACAATCTGTTTAATCCATAAAGATGGTTGGGATCCCAAACAATGTAAAAATTACCGTCCTATTTCCCTAGTGAATGTGGACTACAACATTTTCATCAAATTGCTTGCGTTACGCCTTGAATCTCTTCTACCGAAACTAATTGGTTTAGAGCAATGTGGTTTCGTTAAAGGTAGATTAACATCAGACAACTCTCATTTATTATTTAATGTTTTGAATAAGGCCTCAACTCTTCCATATCCTCTAGCTGCAGTCTCCATCGATGCAGAAAAGGCTTTTGATAGAGTGAACTGGCCCTTTTATTTAAAGCTCTTCATTGGCATGGTTTTTTTCTCTGATTTCTCTGTTATACTCAGCTCCTAAAGGTTTTGTTGTAGTTAATGGTCTTGTCTCTCAATTTTGTAATTTACAGCATGGTGTACGTCAAGGTTGCCCTCTCTCACCCCTCCTTTTTATTTTATCACTTGAACCCTTTTTATCTCATATTCGTTAAAATACATCTATTTCTGGTTTTGTTTATGATGATCAACATTTGAAGTTATCTGTTTATGCGGACGACATCTTACTCTTTATATCTCATCCCGAAACTTCTATCCCTACCCTTATGCAAGAAATGTCAGGGTATAAAATTAAGTCTGACAAAACAGAAGCTCTACCCATTACCAAATTTTGTTTTAAACAACATTTTGATGCCACCGAGTTCCGTTGGAACAGTTCTAAAATCAAATACTTAGGCATTTGGTTTAATAATTCCATATTAGACTCAGTTAAAATCAATATGAAGGAAGTGATTGATCGTATTTCTAGACTTATCTCCTTCTGGAATCCTCTCTTTCTCTCTTGGTGGGGACGTCTTGATTCTATTAAAATGATGATTACTCCTATTTTATTATATATTCTTTCTATGATTCCCATTAACATCCCGAACGTTTATTTTAAAAAACTTGATTCCCTTCTCTCTAAATTTTTATGAAACAATAAAAAATCTAGAATTTCTCTGCCACATCTTTGTAAACCTAAATCTGTGGGAGGAGTGAACTTTCCCGATTTCCGATTATACTATAAGGCCTTTTGTCTTCTAAATGGCTTCTTACTGAAGCCTCCCTTTTACACCTTTGTGGGTCACAATTGAACGTTCCTTACTTGCACCTTTTTCTGTTAAGGAAGTCCTCGCCTTCACAACAAAGGTCAATGTTACCTCTCTTCCGTTGTTTAAACATACTTGTTCATTATTAAAACCTCATTATCAATTGGAAATTATCTCTAGGGATGCTTTCCTTCAGTCTCCCCTTTGGTACTATCGTCTCATTACCATTAATAATAGGTCTCTTTTTTGGAAATCCTGGAGACTTAGGGGAATTATCTGGGTTCGGGATGTGTTTGATGGTTTAGCTCCATGTTCCTTTCCTCAATTTCAGAACACCTTTAAATGCCCGCGCTCGTCTGGCACAAATTTCCAACCCTCATGGAAATAATCCTTGACGTGTTTTATTCTCTCCCCTCTATCAAACCTACTCCCATAGTAGATCCACTACTCAGAGTCTTAACTGTATTTCCTAAAGCTTCCTTGATCTATAAACATCTTCTTACTCCTGATGTTGTTCGAGCTAAATCTAAGACAGAAACTGCTTGGGAGATAGATCTAGATTGTGATTGGAGCACAGATTTTTGGAACAAACTATGGGCTAGGTCTTTAAAGATTTTTAGATCTGCCTCCACTACTCAATCCTTGTTCTTTCTCTACCATAGATTATATTATACACCCTCATCCATAACTAATTTTACACATACTAATGATAAGGATTGTTGGTCCTGTCTTTCTCCTATGGCTGATTTGATGCACCTACTATTTTATTGTCCCGCTGTCTCTTCCTTTTGGAAGCATGTTTGGAAGCACCTTTCAGTTTTTTTTAATCTACATGCACCTTTATCAAAATTATATTTTTTACAGGAAGTTTATCAGAGTCATTGGGATTGTCTTTACATGAAAAAGGTTTATTTGACTTGATGTTGGCCTTAGCCTTCCAGCAAATCACACTTAACTGGGAATGCTCAACTAAACTTTCAGTGAAGTCCTGGTGGAATAATGGCTGTAATTATCATAGATTAGATATTGCATTTGCCTCCTTTGTTAAACCATATGTAAATAGAGATTTATTGTAGTCATCATTAAGCAATTATTTAACTAAGATTTCAATACATGTGTTACGTAATCGTTCTGAGAACCTTCAACCTCCATAAATCATTATTATCTCTGCTTTCTCCTCTACCTTACTTTTCCCCTGTTTTCTTTCACTATTGGCTTGCATTTCTGATGTTTTTAAGTATTTGCTTCCTCTTTAATAGGTTTACAATTTGTTTCCACGATCTTCAATTATAGAATTGTATTATATTCCCTTTTTCTTTTTCTTTCCTCCCTCCCCTTTCTCCCTATGTTATTGATAACATGAAAACAGCTTTCTACTCTGTTTATTGCCTGTTTCTCCATTTCTATTATATTACAGATATATTGTTTTTCATGGCCTATCTTTTATGTAACTGTTATTTACTTAATAAAGCTTATTAAACATTAAAAAAGAGTAGAAATGTTTTCATTTCTCCTTTATTTTTCTACTTTGCATGTGTGCTGCACTGTGCAGCACTCATGCAAATTGGGAAAAGTGTTTGAACTTGTCTAGGCATAGCATTTTGTACAGGAAGGGTACCCTTCCTGTACAAAACCTATGCTAGACTCAGACAAGCACCTTAGTGCTATGACGTTAAGGTGTGTGCCTGGTGCATGGCAGCTGAAATCAATGCCCCCGGGGGGGAGAGAGACATATTGCTGTAGATATGGTGCTTTCCTGCTCCCTCCCTGTCAGGCAGCGCAGCATTTTTGGCTGCTGCGCTGCATTGCGTGACTTTTTTGAAAATCTGCCCCGAAGTGTAAAACATCAACCTACTTTCTTCGGTCTGGACGCCTGACAGTGTGCACTCAGGTGAGCAGTTAAGTTCTTGAAAATTTGTTTTAGTCAAGTACTACCCCTTAACCAATTTGCCTCTCAGTGGTAGCGTTGAGTCGAGCAGTCCAATGCTTTTGAGGGGGAGGTAAAAGGTGAGTGTAGGTGTAAACAGACAACTCAAAGTCCCCTCCAGCAAACCCAATATAGCAGAACCAGACCATCACAAAGTTGTATGGAAAAAAAGTATTTATTACACACAAGAGTTCAAATCTATCACATTGAAATTATTAACACAATCCTTTGCAGAGCCATGTCTAGTGCTTCGGGGTAGTTCACCCAAGTCCCTCCTGTCTAGGCCTACTCCCCTATTCATAAGTGTTGAGGTCATATATGAGGTGACTTTCACACAGGTGCAGCCCCATCTGCTCTAGGTTTCTGTTCACCTGTTTGTAACCAGTGCTTGCAAGTCTTTTGCACAGTTTTCACATGCGCGCATCACGCATTAGTCTCCAAGTCTTAATGAGCCCCTGCTTGATGTGTCTTACCCAGTGTTGGATATTGGGTTACGGGTTGAGTGGGGGGTGAAGCCCTACACCAGCAGCAGCCACAGCCTCTGTCAGGATGTGTAAGCCCTGGCATATTTTGGCATGATTTTCCCTGTCTTTTTGCTTCTGGCCTCTGTTTTTCAAATTTCATTTTTGATGGTTTTAGGACTCTGGGCACTTTACCACTGCTGACCAGTGCTAAAGTGCAAGTGCTCCCTCTGTAAACTGTATTGGTGATTGCTGTATCCATGATTGTCATATTTGATTTACTAGTAAGTACCTAGTAAAGTGCACCAGGTGTGCCCAGGGACTGTAAATCAAATGCTACTAGTGGGCCTGCAGCACTGATTGTGCCACCCACATTAGTAGCCCTTTCTCAGGCCTGTTACTGCAATGTCTGTGAGTGCAGTTTTAAACTGCCATTTCGACCTGGCAAGTACACCCACTTGCCTCGCCCAAACCTTCCCTTTTACTACATGTAAGTCATCAATAAGGTAGGCCCAAGGCAGCCCCATGGTTACGGTGCAGTGTATTTAAAAGGTAGGACATGTCCTGGTATGTTTCTGTCCTAATAGTGAAATACTGCTAATTTAGGTTTTCACTATTGTAAGGATTATCTCTCCCATAGGGTAACATGTGGATTGCCTTGAAGTCTCTTTTAAGTGTAATTTCCCATTGGGACCAGATAGAGATTTGGAGTTTGGGGGTCTTTAAACTCACAATTTCAAAATACAGCTTTTGTTAAACTGGTTTTTTAAATTGCGTGTTTGAAAATGCCACTTTTAGAAAGTGGGCAATTTCTTGCTTAACCATTCTGTGCCTCTGTCTGGCTGTAGAATACACGTCTGGGTTGGCTGTCTGTTAGGCTCTTGGGCATTCACACCTGACTAGAGTGAGGGCCCCCATTCGGACAGGGTGCAAACCACGGCCAACTAGAGATCCCATTTTTAATAGGGTGAAACACAAGCAAACCCCAAATTAACCTGTGATTAACCCTCTGTTAGATTGACACAAAAACAGACAGACTTAACTTAGAGGCAACGTGTGAAGTATTTATGCAGCATTTCAAACAGTGTTAAAGGGAAATAACAACACAAGAAAAATCTTGCACCAATTTAGAAAAATAAAGTAAAATGTAATAAATAATTTGCCAACAAAATTACAAAAATCCAATTAGTAGAATTGGAGATATGCAATTTTACATATTATAGTGAAAATAGAGCCAAAAAGCACAAAGTGCCTACTGTAGATATCTGGTCGTGCCAGATTGGGACAAAGTCACAATTTCAGGCCAACAGCGATAGAGTGCAGGCCGGCAACAGGGACTCAGTACCTTAAATCCTGGTTGCAGGGCTATGCAGATCCCAGCATAAAGGATACGATGTGCAGCAGTGAGTCCTAGGAGCTGCAAATTGAGGTCCTGGGTCATTAAGGAAGCCATCAAGGAGGGACTTGTGATGTGAAGTCCTGCGTTGAGATGTGTCACACACTGGCTGGTTTCAAAGAAGCTGCGGGGCTTGCGATGTTCAGTCCTGTGTCATCGTGGATGCTGTTAACGAGTGACTTGCGATGCAAAGGCCTGCATCGAGGAAGCATCACGCATCAGTGGTTCCTGGAAGACTACAGGCGGTGATGAGGAGTATTGTGCTAGAGACGAGTCATGCAGTGGTCCTGATGTGTTGTTTAGTGAGGCGATGTGTCATGCAGTGGCTCCGATGCAGAGTTCCTACTCGGCGATGCGTCGCTCAGTGGTTCTGATGTGTCGGTTCTGCTGGAACCAGAGTTAAGCTGGTAGCAGCACCTTCTGGTCCTCTTCCAAGGGTCCAGGACTGGGGTGGCACCATTTGAGAGGGCAGAACTTACAGCTGGCAGAGTCCAGGTGCTGGGTTGAAGATGGAGGAAGCCTGTTCTGTTCCTGAGTCTTCTGATCAGGAGGCCAGCTAACTACCCCTTAGAGTACTTCTGTTGGTCCTGGGTTCAGGATTCCAGTCCAGCCCTTCTCTCTCAGGCAGGGGGACAGTAGAGCAGCACAGCAGGGCAACAGAGTGGCAATCCTTCTTGCAGCAGAGCAGCAGAGCAGTCTTTCTTCTGAGTCTTTTACGGGTCCAGATGTATACTGAAGAGTTGGGGGCCTGATGTCCAATATTCATACCTAGTGCCCATTTTGAAGTAGGAGAAGATTCTAGGGGTTTCCAGCCACCGTAGGTGCTTGAAATTTCCCTACTCTCTGTCCTGGCCCAAGATTGTCTGAGGACACAAAAGACTGTTGTCAAACTGTTATGTTTTGTAATGTACCCCAATATAGGCCTGGGTAGTCACCTAACCTTTCACCTACATTTTCCCCTGCCATTGTGATACATAACGGTTTTTGGTATTGACCGTTTACCTAGTTAGGTACCGCATAAAATATTGTGTGGCTTTCCCGGAAAACTCGCCTCATTAATTATGCATGAGGATTCTCAGAATCAGAGCAGGATTTCCATCTTCTGCATTATAACTATGTATAATAACATACCCGGTGGGGATGTCTGGAAACCATCTGGACACCAATCCCACAGTGTATGTTGTCTAAAGGAACAGATCCTATATAGATTTATAGGAACTACACGACAAAACCCCTTTGTGAGAGTGCTCAGTCAGGCCCCCTTATGATGTGCCAGTGTGGTAGGTGATAGCTCCTCCTTGTCGTTAACTCACAGTGGCCCATCCTGCCAACACCTAGCATCCCTGTGTCCATTATCTCGGAGCAATATACAAAGACCAACTGCCAGCTACACTCAGTCATGTGACCCAGGAACAGGCTGCAGGTACCAATGGGTGGGACAAGAAAATGGCAACTTTCTAAAAGTGGAAATGTCAGAATTATTATTAAAAATAGGACTTTGCCATTAAAGTGGGCTATCACTTATTAAATGTAATAAAGAAACCAAATGCTATCCTATGGGAGGGGTCGGCCTTGCAGTAGTGAAAAACGAATTTGAGAATTTTTCACTAAAATGACATGTAAAACATTCATAAATACACTGCACCCTGCCATCTGGGATGTGCAGGGCCTAGCTGAGAGGTGACTTATAGGTATTAAAAAGGGTGCGATACGGTAACAACAGCTGCCGCCCCCCTCCAGTAGGCGTGAGCTAGCCCAGTCTAGGCTAATTTAAGCTAGCAATGACCAGCTATCAGTGTCGTGACTCCAACAACAAGCTAAGGCTAAACTAGCAACCCAACATTTCATAGCACCTAGGGCATCTGGGCCACAGGTGCCAACCACCGCAGCAGAACCACTGCAGCGGAAGAAGATACAATCAACCGCCCACCCTTCCCAACAGCCTACAGGGGGTTGCACATAGCCCAAGATTCATCCCTTGGCTTTGCACCACTGGGAGTCGTAAGCGGGCCCTGAATCATATATTGACTTATCTCTCCCAAAGAGAAGAAACTCGAAGCCACGTTAAAAAAAGTCACCATCTCCGCCAATACAATGAGATCTGGCAGGACCAGGGCAGCAGCAAAAATGATGATAAAACATAGTTTGAAAAATAACGACAAGGCAACAGATTCACCAGAACACGAAATCCACACATAATTTTCCCACGCAGCCCAAACAGTGTCACTAACATCACCCATAAAAAAACCTCGAGACAGGAAGGCGAAAATCACATACTTCCTATTTCCGCAAGGCCCCAAGACATGGCACCTGCAAGATTCTACCCACTCCTCCTCCTGACTGACAAGCCCCTCAACAATAACCCTAATTATTTACTAGTTGTCAACGTGCAGGTGCACGCACTAGAAACCCAACAGCAGATCCAGGAGCCGCCGTTCCATCTCTTTCCAGAAAGAATTGCAGGAGGAAGCTGGCCTACCTTTCAAACTGCTGCCCACCTCACCCATAGCAGCCAAGACACCCGACTTCTAGAAAGACCAATAGGAACATCAACTGAATGGCAAGAATTATTGTTCAGCCCCTTCAAAGAAATTCAGGATGAAATCAAGGAAGAAGCATAGGATCAGCTAAATACCACTATCAATTCAGGACCCATCCATGATTCCAACATCCTGCTTTCGCTGATGAAGGTCCAGCGCAAAAACCGTAATATTCCTTCAGATAATAGCCCCCTAGATAAGGCTATCCCTGAGGATAAACCAATTTACTTAACAGATACTTTTCCCTCAAAATAAAGTGACCGATTGCCACACCCATCAGTTGGCATTCATCATACGAACAACAATTCACCATTCTCAGCGCCTCTATTGGCCCCATTATTAAATACAATGGAAACAATATCCTCGGCCCTAATAGTCCACTCAGAAAAACTAGAGATCCAAGTTGACCTACTGAATGTCTTAGCCACCCATGTCTCGGGCATCGAGAGGAATCTTCAGGAATTAAACGGCCTGATTAAGCGAGTCCAAAACGATCCCAACACGGTATATAATTTGTGTCAATGCGCCTCTACTTTGGATGATCTAAAAACCATTCCTATCATCCTGACGGACATACTAACAGAAGTAAAACCCCCGACCTTCTCGCTACCAACCAATAAGCTGCTCACCACAAGCTCGAGCAAGTCGGCCACATCCTCCCTAAAGGGTACTTCACCACACGAAACCCAAATCGCAATCAATAAACACATCACCCAACCAGACATTAGGAGGCTCTTCACCAATGTCCTACTCTAACAAAAAGGGAGCATAAACGGCTCAGGAAATCGAGGAAAAACAAGCTGCCAAGACAACTAGATCAGGCTCAAACTTCTCCCCATATCTCATCCCTAGAACAAGAGCCCCTCCAAAAATCAAAGGAAACAGCATGCCAGCAGGGGACAAAGGCCCACCCCCCTGTTTGCAATAATGGACCATCCCCCACTAAGCTAACACAAAAAGATAACACATCGTCAGAATGCAGAAATAGGGGATTCGTAACCTTAAACAAAACTGTGTCCTCGCAACTCCAATCCAGACCCACTGAGCAGCATTGCAATGCCCGCCGGCTTAATCCAACACATTCCTTATGAACCCTGCCTACCTCATGAGTACAATGCGGCAAAGGACATAACCCTCCCTGCAAGCAAGCATCGATACGGTCCAAGCCAAGATCCATTTAAGCCAAGATCCATTTAAGGTCTCCCAACCCGAATCGAAACTTATCAACGCTGCTATAACAGTCTCCGGGATCCCAGCGCACATGCAACAGCCAGGGCAATAAACAGTAGCACACTGCTTTCCAGAACAATCAAACTTACATTATAGCAAAGAGAAGGCTTGCGTGTGGTCACAAGAACAATTTCACCTACAACAATCAAACCATACAATCCGGTCTAGACCAATCAGTCTGCCATGATCGAATCAGACAAATACAGCAGTAACAGACAGGCAAGAAAACCGTATGGCCCTAAATTTAAGACCCTCTGAATTGTCATTGACCATAGGCTCACTCCAAGGGCAGCAAGACCATGTATCACAAAATTGGCGGAGATACGAACTGGTGAAGAGGCTCACCCACATCCCGAAATGCCAAACTGGGAAGAACAAATCAACTTCAAGATGATCCCTCACTACAGGTCTAGAGGACGTCATGACATATTAAATAGAAGTGCCATATTGAAATTGGCCAGCACTATCAACACCTTCGACAAGAGATCCTATCACATTGAAGGTATTGAGTTTAAACCCGATCCAGAAGTGTCAAGAAGAGAAGTCACTGTGGTTTCCTGGACCAATTCTGAGATAGCCATGGAGGTATGGCACCACAGGGATTGTTTCTTGAAATGGGGCATTGAAATAAAAAACAACAGAGACAGAGAAGTATCTTGGCACCCTATGACCAAAATCGAAATCACCACAAAATACAACCACTGTCGCTAGCAGGGTGCTTAGGGGGGCCCCATGGAACATCTCCATGACAACCTCCCAAACCTAAACATTTACCACTCTGCAGTTCCAGGTGCCCCTAACTGTATGAGACAGGCCTCAGTGTGGGATCTGGCACATCTCAAGAGAGACGCATGATTACATCAACACACAGCACTAAGAAACAGACCTTTAAAACTCTGCTCTTGGAATGTAAATTGCCTCAACAGCAAGGCAGGGGAGACTGACTTTATCACCTTCCTCCAAGACTTCGATATTTTATTATTACAGGAAACTTGGGACGAGCTACCAACGCCTATTACAAGCTTTAAGGAGCACTACCAAGAAACGATCAAAAACAAAAAAAACTAGTAGAACCTCTGGTAGACTTTCAATATTCATTGCATGCCATCTACGGTGGCAAGAAGAACTGGTCAATCTGGGCCAAACATGGGCTCAATGCATAAAACTCTCAGCTCTGCAAGAACCAAAAATACCAAGTAAACTCCACAACGCCACACTTTTCATCTGCAGCTTGTACATTCATCCCTCCCAGCAGCATAAAGCAGGAAAAATAGAGTGCTTAATATCATTACTTTAATCGCTGCAATACAGTTTCCCCCAAACTGGTATTATGCTGTCAAGAGATTTCAACATGTCTTTCCTCCAAATCACTGCCAGTTAAGTTGTTCAACCTTATAATCAAGCCAAACATAGCATACCCCGAGTAATCGCTAATTACTCCAGAACAGACCGCCACTGCAAAGCATGCATTCCAGCCCTCAAGAACATCAGCATGCTCACTCTCAACGGCCACCTTCCTCAAGACCGACCGGCAGCAACCACCAGAACTTCAAACAATATCTACTCTATCCTAGACTACACTCTCCTAGATATAGAGCTGTTTCAATCAATCTCCAACTATCAAATTTCACCTAGAATAGACAGTGACCACTTCCCCCAGCTTGTTGAGCTTTCCATCCACACACCAAGAGCCCCATGAACCAATGACTTGATTGTCGTACCCAGTGCCTATAATCTGAAACGGTTCACTTGGAATAGAATGGTGGTATCCAGAAAAATGGATTTCATAATCATTCTCCCTACTCATACGCCCGATAACCAACGGTGGACACCATGGCAAAGATGGGAGTCCTTGATAATGACACTTATCTCCAACTTTTCACCCATTCAGTCTCACCACTCCAACATCTCAAGTAAAGGAGCAACTTGGTTAACCAAGTATTAAAAAGGTAGGTTGGGGCCTGACAAATGGTTTATTTTTCCAAGTCGAAATGGCAGTTTAAATCTGCACACACAGGCTGTAATGGCAAGCCTCAGACATGTTTAAAGGGCTACTTAAGTGGGTGACATAAGTGCTGCAAGCCCACTAGTAGCATTTAATTTAGAGGCCCTGGGTACATGTAGTACCACTTTGCTAGGGTCTTACAAGTAAGGTAAATGTGCCAATTGGATATAAGACAATTTTACCATGTTTAGAGGAGAGAGCACATTCACTTTAGCACTGCTAGCAGTGTTAAAGTTCACAGAGTCCTAAGGCCAGCAAAAACGAGATCAGCAAAAATGGAGGAGGAAAGCAAAAGGTTTGAGGGAAGACCACCCTAAGGCTGACAGGTCTTAAACCTAGGAAATAGCGATTTTGTTACAGTCTCCTTCCATGCTTGGGCATGTGTTCCGTGATTTCAGCACTTGGACAGAAGTGCTGCAGCCTAGCACTGGGCAGGGAACTGAGGCGAGGAGGGAACGTTTTCCAGCAGTGCTGGACACCTTCAAAAGGAGTTGGCGATCCAGCAGGAAGGGAGAAGACTTTGAATCCTGCAGAATCCTCCTCGGCGTGCAGGTCTGGTGATCGAAGGCAGGAAAGTAGCTACCTGGCCTCTCGGGCTTGATGGTGTACAGCCTTGGTCATGGTAGGTGGCCACAGAGTCAAGCGGGCTTTCTCTCCTGCCATACAGGAGGGGTCCCCATGGGTTCTCTTGGTTCCTTGGGTAATGGCCCCAATACAGCACTTGGACGGTGGTCCAGTCATTTAATGGCAATGGCCCCAAATCAACGCTAACGGGTGAAGGCCCCAACGATGTGATTCGGTGACAGCCCACAATGCTGAGGCAAACAGCCCTCAGTGCACTTCGGCCTCACATCTTGCTCACTGGAATGCTTGTCCCTGGATCCGCACTGGGCCTCATTCCCTCCAGACTCTCCTCCTCACTGGGCACACTGATATTGACAGGGAGGCTGGTGCTCCAGGCTCATGGCAAGTGTTCTTGTCATCGTGGGCGGTGTATCCCTGCCAAGCTTGTGGAACAATAAACCTTGACCCCTGGTCCTGGTTGCTGTAGCTCAAGTTGTGGTGATCTTGTCACAGCTCTGAACAAGTGTGTTTAAAGCTTCCAGTTTTATACAGTCTCTCCATACACAAATATGAATTAATGCTTGGCCCTTTGAAATGTGTGTTGTGGGTGCTGGGCTCATTGAAGTGCTCACTCTTTGGTTCTGCTCTTTGTCCAGGGGACTATCTGTCCCAGCAGGGATGGCATCAGAGCTGATGGGTCCGCAACACTGGTCATGCATGCTGCAAAGGTGGATACACCTGGGTGTCAGCCTCAAGTAACTTCTGCCTTACAAAGGCTCAAAGCGTTAAGACGCTCCTCTTTTATGATTCTGTGTCCATTTAGTGTCTACCTTATCAGTTCCACCATCTACCATAAACACTGTGCTCTGGCCTCCTTGCCCAGCAACCTTCTAGAATCATAAGATGCCTCTGATGTGCATAAGGGTTGTTCTGCTTTCCTCCTATTGTAGCTCTCCCCACCAGCCCCAGGATGGCTGCAATCCATACCTCCATTTTAGGACTTTCTAGGCCCTGGACTTCTCAAAATGGAACCAAAGGGCTTCCATGTTATGTACTCTCAGAGGCACACATACATGCAGCCTTTAGCACACACAAACACATGTGCACTTCACAGCACTACATTTCTCACATGTAGGCCAAGTGAGTTTTGAATACAGATAACAGAACAAGTGGGATGGGAGGATCCACTCCAATGACACAGGGAACAGCCCTACCTTTCTACTGTTCACCAGTCCAGTATTCTGCCACCACCTTGCTCATATTCCACAAGTCTGGGTGAGGCCAGTAGCCTAACCCATTTTTGGGGAAGTGCTTTTGGTGCACCTCTGGGTCTTTGGTAGACTGCAGTCCATCATGATGTGTCTACATCACAGCATGCATGCATGGTCCGTTCATGTTGCATCATTCCAGATCCGCGTGCAGCTGGGGCAATCCAGGTAAAGATGCATGTCCATTACCATGCAGGGGAATGTTCTATCCCAAATCCAGTACATATGAAACATGCTTAATATATTACTGCTTATGTTTGTTACACATTGTGAGACATTGGGTAACTAGTTGACTGTAGTGTGAGCCCTGGCCAAGCAGAAACCACCAATATTGTCAGGGTAAGGCATAAGCAAACCACAAATTAACCTATGCTCAACCCCCTGGCAGCTTGGCACAGAGAAGTGAGGCTTAACTTAGAAGCAATGTGTAAAGTATTTCTGCAACACTTCAAACAGTAAAACAGTGAAAACACCAAACAAAAAGATCCCACACCAGGTTAGATAACTAGAGCTGAATTTAATAAATAAAACGAGAAAAAAACAATAAAGAATCCAATCAGTTGAACCGGAGCTATGATTTTTTTAAAGAATAAACTGTAAAATAGCCTCTAAAAGCAGCCAACCACAGCTATCTGGTCACACTGGACCAGGTCAAAGTCAAAATATCAGGCTGACCACAATGGAGCATGGGTCTGATACAGTCCCAGATTAGTCGTGCTGAAGTTTTACCTTCTCAAGCTTTGTGTCAAGAGTCCAGTTCACGTTGGAGAAGGTCGTAGGGAGCAAGAAGAGCGTTGTGGGCGGTGGTCGGAGTAGCGTGAAGAGCAGGGCTCCTGAGTATCAGATAAGGAGGCCAGCAGACTAGCCCTTTGAGTCACTCTGGTATCCTCGGTTCAAGATGAAGTTGCTGTCCAGTTCTTCTTCCCCAAGCAAGAGGACAGGAGGCAGCAGGTCAGCACAGCTGGGCAACAGTTTATTTAGAGCAGCGGTCCAGCAGAATGGCACTCATTGTAGAAGAACAGCAGTCATTATTTCTGGCATAGTATCCACAGGTCCAGAAGTGTACGGAAGAGTTGGTGTCTGAGGTCCTTCTTTTATACACAGTTGTGCCTTTGAAGTGGGAAGAAGCTTCTGGTGTCTTGCCTTTGAAGTGCACTGATTCCATTCCTTTCTGGCCCTGGCTTGAAACTAACTACAGGGAGGTTGGAGCTCTTTATGTGGAGGCAGGACACAGCCTATTCGAGTGTAAATGGGGCTGTGCCCAGCTCCTCCCTCCCTTCATTCCAGTGATTGCCCATCCAGTCACACCTAAGCTCGCATTGTGTGTGTCTGTCTAGGAAGAATACACAAAGCCCAACTGTCACCCACACCCAGTCATGTGACGCAGAGACCACCGGCTGCAGGCACTAAATGGCTAAGGCTAGAAAATGCCAACTTTCTAGAAGTAGCACTTTCAGAATTGCAATTTAAAATCTAACTTCACCATAAGGTAGGATTTTAAATTACGATTCCAGAGACACCAAACTTGAACATGTTACCTTTTCCCACTTGGAAATTACACTTATAAAATGTAATAAGATACTTCCAATGTTATCCTATGGGAAGTGTTGGCTTTGCAGTAGTGAAAAACGAATGTAATTGTTTTTAACTACCAGGACATGTAAAACTTAAAAGTACATGTCCAACTTATTAAATAGACTGCACCCTGACCTTGGGGCTGTCCAGGACCTACCTTAGGGGTGACTTATATGTTTTAAAAAGGAATGTTTGTGCCTGGCAAAAGGTTTATTTTGCCAGGTCAAAATTGCAGGTTAAACTGCACACACAGGCTCTGCAATGGCAGGCCTGAGACATGTTTAAAGTGCTACTTACGGGGGGACAACAAGTGCTACAGGCCCACTAATAGCTTTCAGTTTACAGGCCCTGGACACATGTGGTGCCAATTTACTAGGGACTAACAAGTAAATTATATATGTCAGTTGGGTCTAAGGCAATATTACCATGTTTTAGGGAAAGAGCACATGCACTTTAGCACTGGTTAGCAGGGGTAAACTGTGCAGAGTCCTAAAGCCAGCAAAAAAACAAAGCCAGCAGCAACAGGAGGTCTGAAGACAAAAATGTTAGGGAGAAACCATGCCAAGGATGCCAGTTCTAAGATGCATACATCTATAAACTCCTATTCTGACCATATAATGTTTCTACCAAATGTCCATCAACTTACATCAGATATGATATTAAGTCTTTGAAATGTAGCTTGTGAGGTGTACTTCTACACCAACTCTCTCTCTGATCATGCATTTATGGAACATTGGAGGTTGGGCCTGGGTGCAGTATTTTACTTTAGTTCAGAGAGTTCAAAGCAGACAGAATTTAAGCTTTTCTGCTATGCAGAAATTCCACTCAAAAATCACTGATTTGGACAATGAAACGCAAAATTGTGGCCCAACAATTGAATATCAGGAAGTGACAAGATATAAACAAACTTTGTGAAAGAATGGTGAAGCATCACTTTGAGGCAATTAAGCACATCTATAAGCTATCAATTATTTAGTCAAGTTTGTGTGGGAGTTAATCAGAGAGAGGTTGTGTAAAACACTGAAAAGCTTCCTCAAGTGAGTATTGCTACATGCTGCGGCAGACCTTCCCAATGCACTGGTAGAGGTATGCCAGGAAGGCCACTGAGAAGGCTTGCGCATGTAATGATTGCTGTGCTCTGTTGTAATAAGAATGATGTGGTTGTAACAAATTAATTTTTAACTGTTGCTAGCTAAATTACTGAAGTAACCGTTCATACAAGTGGCAGTAGCACTATATATTCTGATAAATTTGACAGAATCAGAAGGCTCACAGATGCAGTAAATAGATATCAAAATGTCATGGTCTCAATAGCATATCCCTTATTTCTAGCTTGATGATTTCAGTTACGTTATCTGAAATAAATTTGCTTGGATGAAGCAGATAAGTGATGAAAAATAGGAAATTTAGCCCAAATGAACGAAGGCTGCGCTGATGAAGACACTGCGCTAATGAATGAGAATGCACTGCCTCTACTTAACAACGAAATAAAGCAGATCAGCAAGACACCTTGTAGTAGTGGAGGAGGATACCCGGCAACCTGGCATCCATTACTGGCCACAAGAGCTGTCAGCAGCCTCCACAGCACCATAATCACTTCACATCTCCTCCAACACCCTTTTTACCTTGCCTCCTTCTTGAAAAATAAAGGAGGAAAGAAAAAACCCAGCATTAAAGACAATTTAAGATATGAATCAAGAAAATCCAATACATTCTTAGTCACTATGGATGTATGTATTTGGTATTTCTATAGTACAAACCTAGGTATAAGACAGAAAGTGGTGTGCATGGTAATGTCAGTGAGCAATAGGAAAGGAAATTAAGTTGTGGACAGTTAATGCATTGTGATTTGGTGTTCTTTACAGAGGTGGGTCTTCAACTCTTTCCTAAATTGCCGCTAGGGCAGCCCTGATAGATATATGGATGTTATAAATGTTTTACAGCTGTGTCTCCCTCATTGTGGTGTTGAAGAACTCAGATTCCAAGAAGATCTTCAGTGTGAGGAAATACAAGAACATATTTTTTCAAGAGCCATCTAAGTTGTCTAATGATTTCTCTACCAATGCTCCTTCAGGCGTTCACCTCTGCCCTCCAAAACTGCCTCCCTGTTTCCAGCCGATACACAAAATTTAACTAGCGTCCAATGATAATTTTGCCCAATTTTCTGTTCTTGACTACTAACCCCACTTGTTCACATATTTAAAGTAATCAATAGAACATCATAGCAACTTAGCAGCACAAAACGAAATATGACACAATAGTGAAAACAGTACGCAACACAACAAAAGCAGAACACCACAACAATATCACTTGTGGCACACAAACACAGCAGCAAAACAACGGAACATATCCCTACTGTTAGACCTGGCATCCTTGGTGTGGTTTACCCTGTCTTTTTGCCTCTACCCCCTGTATTTTTGACGGTATGCTGGACTTCGTTTTGCTGGTTTGTGGACTCTGGGCACATTACCACTGCTGATCAGTGCTAAAGTGCAAGTGCTCCTTGTATAAATTGTGATTATGATTGGTTATCCATGATTGGCATGTTTGATTTACTGGTAAGTCCCTAGTAAAGTGCACAGTGTGTGCTCAGGGCCTGTAAATCAAATGCTATTAGTGGGCCTGCAGCACTGATTATGTCACCCACTTGAGTAGCCCTGTAAACTTGTCTCAGACCTGCCATTGCAGCGTCTGCTGGTGCAGTTTTCAACGGCCATGTCGACCTGGCAAGTGCACCCACTTTGAATAACGTACAAGTAAGCATGTACCTGAGTAACTGTGTGCACAGCTATGTGTATTTCAAGCACTGTTTTTTGCAACCTTTACATATTAACAACACAAATTATGACCACATAGTCAATGAACCTTTTCTCTTTGTTTTCATTATTATTAAATAACATACATGATTTGACAAATCATACGTAGTAATTCATTTAATTCACTTCAATATATACAGAAAGCAGCCAATAAAATAAAAATCATATGATTGATTAACACATTCTTCTTCGATGTGACTCCGTCTTCTTCATGCGGTGCCCGACGCATTTCGGGACATGTAGTCCCTTCTTCAGGGGCCTCCGAAACATGATCAAATGGAATCAACACCATCAGAACTGGTACCTAGACCTTAAAAAACTACCAATAACTTCCTGCAACCCCCTAGGTAAATTGCAAGACCTGTACACATTCTATGCCATGTGATTAGATAACTTACTCAGGTGGTGTCCACACTGCCTACCACTTTGCCAACAACATCAGTGCAAAAAAGCATGATGTTACAAGCCAACTGTCTGGTTTCCCGTGATTCTTAATAAGCCAAACATCACTGTGATTCTCTCTGCCTTAATGTGACCACAAGGTGCTTTCCTCATGCTCTGCGCAGTGTGATGTTCAAAGAGTTAAAAGTAATCACTGCCAAAAAAACAGAGTTTTACAAATGCGATCTTCGTTGAGACAGACTCACTCACTAGGATCTAAGAAATACGGGTATCATGAATATCATAACCCCACTTACTCGCCCAAGTGTTTACCATACGTAATACCCACAGCATCATACCTTTTGTGATCGCTGCGTTTTCAATATTTTATTCACCAATGCTGGACCTGCATCAAAGACAGACCAACGGGTATTCAACAATATGATCTTTGCCACGTTAACTCACAAAACAGAAATGTCCGCGAGTACAAGCTCTAACACATTCGTTCTAGCTCTAGAGCTTAAAAGCTACCTACCGGTTAGTTAGATACAGTGTTTCACCAGTAATCCAACCCTCTTCTTTCCGTGATCTCTCGACCGGGGGGGTGTTATCAGTTAGTTTCTATTGTCGCGTAACGTGGTATTTGAGACGGATCAACTCCACCCCCTTTCTAACCCGTGCCTTTACTTCCGTACAATACGGCTGCCATTTTATCACCATACTTAACCCACATACAGTCCTTATCTTATGTGTGTGATGAAGTTTCCACAGCCTTTTTCTCAGATAATACTCCACCATGGTGACATCCATAGTTACTGCCCATAATTATTGATATTCAACCAGCTGCGATGTTGCTACAAGTGGTCTCAATAGATAGGTTCTTAAGGCGGCCATCTTAATGTGGAATAAAGACGACCAACAGTGCCTCTAACTTGACAATGACATATAAGATACATTTTTGACCAATTCTCTTCCAAGGCAAAAAATTCCTATACAGCAATTTCCATATGAACCAACATATTATACATATGAATATCCAATCCTCACAGAGGCAAATTAAATTATTTTATTTATTAGTATTTCAATTGGCAAATGCCAACATACAACAGTAAAACAAAAACAATGCAGCCAATCTCCAGTACAATTAACGCATAGCAAAATTGACAGAGTACATAAAAATCAATTACATTTCCATTTAGCAGATATATAACAAATAACCCTCTACCATACTGTGGACAGATGTGCTCATATACATTAATCAGTCGCCCTGGTAAGCAAGTATGCAGAGAAGGGTCCCCATATATCCTTTAGGCGTGAAACACATGGCAGTTTCTCAGCATAACAGTTTAATTGATTTCGACAGTATGTCATATCACGTAGCCAATGCTCCCGCCGCGGTGCAGCCTTCCCTCCCTAATGTATTGAAACCCGCCGTTTTGCTAGCAACAAAGCTATGGCCACTAACTTACGGTTGGCTGGTTGTATTGTCTTAATTAAGCCCAACAAACATGTTTGTGGAGCCAGGGGCGTAACACAGGCCCCCGCAGCCCCCGCGGTGCGGGGGCCCCTGAGCTGCAGGGGGCCCCCTCAGCACAATACTCAGGCCCAAAAGCTCCGGATTAAATCCGGAGTGGGGGCCCCTCTGTGTACGTGGCAGGGGGGCCCCCTCAACTTTTGTTACGCCACTGTGTGGAGCGCATTCCACTGTTTCCCCAACTATATTGTGACTTGTCCCCAGTATTCCTGCACTTCTGGGCAAGCCCACGCCATGTGTATAAAATCTGCATCTTGCGACCTGCACCTAATGCAGTCCGCCTTTTCACGCAGTCCCATCTTCCAGAGCTGCATGGAGGTATAGTATAGTTGATGTAGACACTTAAAGTGTATAATTCTGAGATTACAATTCACTGTCAAGTGCCCCGTTAGCGTGCAGCACATCTTCCAGTCGTCTATACTAAGCGGTGTGGGGATGATGGTGCTACATTTAGTTAGAGACCCATCCAGCATTGTCTGTGCGTCTATTTGCGACGCGTTATATAATCGTGTGATTAAATGTTGCCGCGTTTCTGCCCTGATTATAAGTTGGAGCGCCCCTAATGCACGCGGTTCTTCCGGGAATTGTGGGTATAGGGTGCGTATCGCCGCTCGGAGTCTCGTATATGCAAATATAAGCATGGGGGGTCCATCATCATCTGTTATTATCTCTGAGGAGTTTATGAATTTATTGTCCCGGTAAACATCCCGAAAAGCGTGGAGACCCGCTTTGTGCAAAATAGCCTGTGAACCCGCCTCCTGTGTCACAGATATATCAGAATGGTGAACCAGGGGCATAGCAGACGCATATAATGGGCTAATCCATGCTCTGTGTCCCAGTGCTCTCCACGCATGCACTGTGCATTGTACCGTGTCTATTTCCCCTTGTTCAAAAATTGAACTCCTATTTGAGAGCATGGCTTTGAGTAGGACCGGGTGTACCGAGTCCACCTCTACAGCTATATGCGGAATGTAGTTCGGCGCCTGTTGCCAGTAGTAGGCAAAGTGTGCCTGCGCGTATAAATAGTATAGTTGTAAATCTGGAGCCATAAAGCCCCCTTGTTCATACGGGAGCGTAAGGATCTCCCACTTGAGCCTCAGCTGCTTCCCCGCCCAAGCCAGCTTAATGAGCTGTGATCGCAGCGCCTTAAAGAATTGCTGTGATAAGCGTATGGGAATGTTAGTAAATAGATACAAGAATTTGGGCAACACTAGCATTTTCATTAGCGCTATTCTATCCGCTAGAGATAATGGGAGCCGAATCCACCTCCTAATTTGCTCCTCCAGCCTCGTGACCGCCCTGCTGTAATTCGTTTGCAAAACCACCTGTGGGTCTTTATGGATCCATATCCTCAGATATTTTACAGGATCCTCACACTATACTAATGGGTATTCCACTTCATGGGGTGTCGTACCTGCCATTAGGGAGAGGATGACTGATTGGACCAGTTGATATCCAGTCCTGGCTACCATTCAAACCGCATATATTTTCTTATAAGTCGCTCTAGATTTTCCTTTGCATCCCTGACGTATAATACCATGTCATCAGCGTACATTGACACTGATAACGGTTGTTGTCGAAATCTCAACACCGTGGCAGCATGTCGCTGCCTTAGCACACATGCATGGGGCTCCAAAGCCAGTGCAAAAAGTAGCGGCAACAAGGGGCAGCCTTGCCTCCTGCCGCGGCATATGCTGAAGGTATCCGATGTGTGCCCGTTGACTCGAACTCGAGCGATTGGTTTGGTGTACAATAACTTAATCCAATTTGTGAATTCTGGTGGAACTCCCATACGTTGCAGCACTGTAAACATATGCGTCCACTGGATTGAATCGAAAGCTTTGGCGGCGTCTAACAGCACCGCCGCCGCTGGTAGTGTGGGTTCCAATATATGTAACACTGCGAACAACGTCCGTAAATTGTGCGTAGTGGATCGTGCTATAAACCCAGATTGGTCCGGCAGTACCATTGTAGGTAATAATAGACGTAGACGTGGGGCTATGGTCTTCGCCAATATTTTAGCATCAGTGTTAATGAGCGATAACGGCCTGTACCTATGTGCCGGTTGGTCAGGTTTCAATAATGTAATGATGAGGGCCTCGCACAGGGTGTCAGGAAGACTTCGCATTGGTATGCTTCCATATACATAGTGATCCAGCGCGATATTAGCAAACAGCATTCATACACCAGATACTCACTTGGGCCCATACATTCATACTACGCTAATACTTACGCTGGGTTTTATCAGTTGTTACTCTTTATCAAAATCCCTGCTACCAATTACCTTCCGAATGAAGAGTAATGACTTACCAATGAATCCTTTGCTAATTGGGAAATTTAAAATGAGTGACATTCATTATAGTACATAATCCTGAAATAACCACTGAGTCAGGAAGTTTTAAAATGTTTATCTAAAGATTTAGCAGAGTAAATTACAGAACCACACGGTACTTAATCGCAATACCCAAGATGAAGCATAGAATAACTATTGCTAATCAATGACGGTCCCTCAGAACAGGAGAGGATAGAGACAGCAGCGCAACTAAAGGTTGCATTATATTTACCTAAGTGCGAGAACCAAACCCTTGGCCAAGGAGTGGAAAGAATAGGACCCAGGAAGGATGAAGAGAAAAGAATTCTTCCAGAATCAGGACAGGACCGGTGACCTCTCTACAATGACGCCTGCGTCGTTCCCCTCTCTGATACTCGGCTTCTCCTCGATTCTCCCATGCCTTCCTTCTAATGGACTCCGCCGCCCCCTCCTCAGGACCTCTCTGGACAGCAGTTCAGTCTGCAATCGATCAGCTTGGCAGTCTGAAGATCTTCTGCCTGACAGCATGGACGCCTGTTCCTTTTTAATTAACTAATGCTATATTCTATTATACCCTTCTACCCCCATGTACCTCCCCTTAATGTTGCTAAAATATGGGACCACTACTTCTGATTGGACAGGGACAGGGGGTGGATTCTCACACCATATTGATTTGCCTTGTATTTCTGAAGCCTATTGTTTTTAAACTACCGCCCCTTCAATTTAATACATTTGCTTTATTTCCCACCCGTCTCACGACAAAATTGACAATTTATTCATATAAAATGTTGCTTTTCGACGAGAACATCTTGGTATGTAGTGGTGTCGGCCAGCAGGTCATGGCCTTGGGTGATGTCCAAATTGACTTCATCTCTTTCTTTCTCGTCTGCCTCTCAGGGCGCATGTGCGGAATCTTTGTCACACGAGCTTTCAGTTCACCAAACCCAGGCCCAAGTTACAAACTAATAAAAGTCAAAGAAGAAAACATTAAAATCACAAATAAAATGTTTCACTGTATGCCCACTCTTTCTACTCTATTCCCATTTAATTAAAAAATTCTATTCCGCATTAGTAGCGTTAGAGAAACGACAGTTTGATAATGACATGAGAGCAAGCTGAAGCATGTGAAAACATCAAGCAGCCATTTTAATGCACACTGCGCAGAAGCAGAAATTTCCCACCAAGCAAAGAAAGACGTCACAACACCTGATGTGGTTGGGACATGCGCAGTAGGGTTCCCGCGCTTTAGTGGCCATTTTGGATTACAGACAAGCGTTATTCATTAGTAAAACGCATAGGCAAGCATCCTTTCTATTCGTGTAGTGTATGCAAGGATTAGTAGAGACAATAAGTTAATACTATGAGGAGATTGCGTACGAGCAAGTCTCATTTATGAGTCCTTGCTCCATCAATCCCCTCTCTGATGGCGTTTCTGAGCCATCAAAATACTACCCACAATCAGATGCCAACTTCTAGCAAATAGTTTCACTCTTATTTTTACATTTTCTATTTTTACCATCTCCTTTCAATTTCTTGTATAATTCACTTCTCCATTCTTCAAGTTCTATTTCATCTAATTTTCTCTTCTTTCCCTTTCCTGTCACATTATATGTTCCCTTCTTTCTACAACATTTGCACCATATTATTATTGTCAGTGCTATTATTGCTATCCCTGCTAAGGGTACTAATATTTGACCTATAAGTCCTTTTCCTACATTAGTAAACCAGGTACCAATTGACGCAATACTATTTGTCAATCTTTCCCATACACTATCAACTTCCAGTGGTTTAAGTTCCTTCTCAAGTTTAGTTATATTCTGTATATACGTTCCAATTTCTGCACTCTTATCAGGAATATAAGTGCAACAGTGTTTCGTCTTCAATAATTTACAGACTCCGCCCTCTTTTGCCAATATAATATCAAGAGCAAGTCGATTTTGCATCACCATAGACCTAATCGCAACCATCTCTGCATTAATCATTAGAAAACCTCCAGCAGTATCCGTTGATAACCGATCAACCACTGTAGACAATTTACATATTTTCCTTGAGTTCAGAATTATTCCCACTGAAGGTATCAATGCACCAAATATATCACCTACAATTTCAGAAAAACTAGCTCTTTTACTACGTGTTAATTCGCTATTGTTTTCATTGCTCCCAGTGTTTCCTTTTACGTGGTATATTTTTGGAAATACTATTTCAAAATAACAACTTCCATACCACCATGCAGGAAGCCTAAAGTAAGCCTTATTCCCACACACATAATAGATTCCAGGAAAAACTGAATCTGTTCCTCCTTTGATTCCCCAACCTCCAAGAATTAAGAAGTTGTGCTCACATTCACTGGTACCGATGAAAACATTGTTATAATCAGTCTTTAACCTATGAAGACAAATTTTTCCTGTCTTTACAAAATCCAGAGCCATAGCAGCTTGAGCCTTGCCAGGTGTGTAACTCCCTTCTTTCTCAGCCCAAGGTGGTAAATGAGCCTTATGCTCAGAAGCTTTCTTTTGGAAATCTTGTCTTCTATCTTCTACTAAATTCAAAAATATCTTTTCTTCTTCATGTAAAGAACATGTTAGATTATGTCTATGTGCATGTGTTATGTCTATTGATTTCATTGTTAAGAAAAATTCTCCCATAAACTGTGCGTCTTGACTACTAAGCACTGGGTTCATACTCTTTCGAATTGGAACTTCAGAAAATATCACATCTAGGTTTGAATAATAATACTGAAGTCTCCCTGTTCTATAAAATAAACTAGACAAAACACTACATGATATGCCATATGTCAGTGGTAAGTGATGATATGTTAATCCTTCTGCTACTGATTCAGGTAACTTCATACAGACATAACAATTACTAACTTCCATTGTGTCTACATACTGAAACAATAACTTTGTGAAAACGTTTAAACTAGTGTCGTTATCAGCTATTTCAAGATGAAATTCTGGTTCATTTTCTGCCATTAGTTCTACTCTATTGCCCTTCATGTTTGCTGTCCTCTCCTTAGTTTCATTATTAATTCTTTTATCCATTATCATAAGGTAAGGAACTGCTACAATCAGGACTAACCATACTATAAGCACCATTACTAGACTACATATGCATATTGCACAGCATCTTCTACAACATCTCTGTTTTGGTCTCCCAGCAACTCTATCGTCAGGCATTTTCGACAAGGAAGATCGCTCTTCTTATCTATTTCCTCTTTTCTTTATATGACTCTTTTGCTTAGTCAAGGTGGTCTTGTTTCTTTCTCGTACATTAGCTCTGCACTTGTTCCTTCGTCACCACTTTCACTTGACTCTGAACTTTCGTAATCTTCAAGAATGATATAAGTCCAATCAGGACCCTTGAATTTGTTATTCACAAGTTTCAGTCTTTTACTTCTTCTTTTCTCAGTTTTATTTTCTTGTTCAGTTTGGCTTGTCACTTCATTTACTTGGTCTGGATCTTCACTTCTGGTTGTTATGTGGTATTTTACTCTTTTAATGACACTTGGCCAATGATCTCCTTTTCTTGTCTTCTTTGTTTGTACTATTTCTTTATCTTCGTCTTCAGAAATCTTTTTATTTTCACTGCTTAGCACTGTTTCTTTTTCTGCAATTATTGTTCTTCTTGTTTGCTCTTTTTCAGGTCTGATTGGTTTCTCTTCAGCAGCTCCACTGTTAGTTTCCAATAAGTGACCTTGTTCTTGATTTATTTCTTCATGTTCATGATTCTCATGATCTTGTTCTTCTGTGTATTTTTCTTGATCTAACTGGTTCTGATCAGGGCTTATTGCACTTTGTACTTCTGCAGCCTGACCGGATTCTTCTAAACCTGTCTGTCCCTGCTCAAAATGTATTAGTTCTTCATTAATTTGAGCCCAATTTCCTTTCCCTATCTGACCTTGCTCAGGTTCTCTTATTGTCTCTTCTTCTTTTTCCTGAGCTGCTTCTTCTTCACCTATCTGATCTTCTTCGATTTCCTCAAATCTTGTTTGACTTCTTGTTCTGTGGTAAACTTCAGGAATTTCTACCACCGGTATCCAGTCCTGACTTGTGCTCGGTTGTTCTTCTTCAGCTTCTCTTGAATCTCGAGCCTGAGATTCCTCCGCTGGGCAACCTTCAGCTCCCTCAATGATTGATGCTGTCTGAGGATTTTCTTCTTCAGGATCTGGTACTCTTTTGGTGTGGCTTACATGAATCCAATTAGGAAATCCTGCACACTTCACTGCTGTATTTGTAGTCAGTATGACTTGACAAGGACTGCCCCATCTAGGTGATAGACACGTTTCTCTGGTGTGATTCTTCACTACCACCCAGTCACCAGGATTCAGATCATGTTCTTGTTCAGGCTGCCTGGAAACTGCGTCTTCTCCAACCTGGTGAGAGACAGAACGCACTAGGTCAGCCAGTCCTTTACAATAGTCCAGTACCATATCATCAGATATATTCAGCAGTTTGTTTGTGGGAACATGTGTTTGTCTCATTGCTCTTCCCATCATTATCTCGTGGGGGCTCAATCCTGTATTTCTGTCAGGTATGCTTCTGAGTCCCATTAAAACAAGTGGCAATGCATCTGGCCATTCTAATGATGTTGATGCACACATTTTTCCCAATCTTGACTTTATAGTGCCATTCAATTGTTCAACCACTCCAGAAGCCTCTGGACGATATGCACAGTGCAGTTTCTGTTTAATTTGGAATGCTTCACAGATTATTTGGATCACTTCACTGTTAAAATGTTTTCCTCTATCTGATTCCAAAGTTACTGGGAAACCAAACCTAGGAATGAGCTCTCGTAGCAACAGTTTTGTGACTGTAATGCTATCATTTCTCCTGGTAGGGTAAGCCTCCACCCACCTTGAAAACAGACACACTATGACTAGCACATATTTCAGCCTTCTGCATGGTGGTAACTGTATGAAATCGAACTGGAGTCTTATAAAAGGACCCTCTGCCTTTCCAATTTTCCCAAACCCAATTATTGTCTTCCGCCCTGGATTATGCATCTGGCAAGTTAAACATCTCTGGCAAAGACTCTCTGCAACAGCCCTGAACTTCGGATTGTACCAGTTTTGTCTAAAAAGCCTAATCATTGCATCTCTCCCTATGTGTGTGTCTCCATGATACATTCTGGCCATTTGTGAGAGTAAACAGTCTGGCATAACTGGTCTGCCATCAGCACTAATCCACACTTCATCATCTCCTCTTTGGGAACAACCTACTTTGATCCACAAATTCTTTTCATTTTCATCAACATCATCTTGTAATCTTTTTACATCATTCCAAGTTTCAGGTGGCATATACAGCATAAGTTGGCAGCTGATTCCCATTCTTTCCACCCTCTTATTGACTGACAATCTATTTTTGGCACAATGTTGAGCCACCAGATCTGCATATCTGTTGCCGACTACCACCCAGTCATCTCCTGACTGATGTGCGGCACATTTCACCACAGCCAATTCTTTTGGTGATTGTATTGCTTCCAGCAATTCCTTTACAAACTGTCCATTTTTAATGGGGGATCCTGAAGAAGTCTGGAAATCCCTCTGCATCCATAGTTGGCCAAAATCATGCACAACCCCGTAACCATATAGGCTATCTGTAAATATAGTTACTTTTTGATTCCTCCCAATTTTGCAGGCTTTTATCAATGCAATCAATTCACCTACTTGTGCAGATTTGACTCCTGGTAAATAGGATGCTTCGACTATTCCAGTTAATTCACATACTGCATAGGCAGCAGTTAATTTACCGTCTTCATGTCGTTGACATGAACCATCAACAAATAGCTCCCTGTCTGGCTTTTTGAGGGGCTGTTCTTCTATATCTGGGCGAGGTTTCGTACATAACTCTGTAATCTGTAAACAATCATGTTCATTTTCTTCGTCATCTTTAATTTTCTCATGATATGGGTCTGGTAGTAAGGTTGCGGGATTTATTATAGTACACCTTACCATGGTCACATTTTCAGCACCCATTATTATTCTTTCATATTTAGTCAGCCGACTAGGAGTAAGATGTTGCGTTCTGGTTCTTGTCAATAGAATCACAACAGCATGTGGAACAAACACCTTTACAGGATGTCCCATCACAATTGACTCACTTTGTTCAATGCTCAAACAAGTAGCTGCCACTGCTTTTAAGCATCCTGGCAACGCGGCTGCTACTGGGTCCAATGTAGCAGAAAAATATGCTATAGGACGTCTGTCTAAACTGTGTCTCTGGGTTAGGACAGAAAGTGCACAATTTTCTCTTTCATGACAGAATAATGCGAATTCTCTTTTATAATCGGGCATGCCTAGGGCTGGTGCTGAGCACAGAGCATTTCTCAATTTTACAAAAGCTCCTGCACTCTCATCATCCCAATCAACTGGGTCCTTTGCTTTCTTTCTTGTCATTTGAATTAGGGGCTTTGCTAACAAGGAAAATCCTAGTATCCATTGTCGACAGTAACCTACTATTCCTAGGAACATTCTCACTTGTCTTTGGGTTACAGGCATTTGCATTTTCTTTATTAATTTTACTCTTTCAGAGGTTATTCTTCTTTTTCCCCTCTCAATTTGGTGTCCCAGATATTTAACAGCTGTTGTACAAAACTGCAATTTTTCAGGTGAGACTTTATGCCCTTCTTCGGCCAAAAGATTTAATAGTGCTATGGAATCAGCAACACAGTCCTCTCTGGTATTCGATGCCACCAATAAGTCGTCAATATATTGCACTAGGACTGAACTTCCTGGCATCACTAGTTTTTCAAGGCACTTTTTCAGTATTTGATTGAAAATGGAAGGACTTTCCGTGTACCCTTGAGGAATACGATTCCATAGATAGACTTTATTCTCAAATTTAAATGAGAAAAGATACTGGCTATCTGGATGCAATGGCATTGAGAAGAATGCTTGACATAAATCAATTACTGTAAACCATCCTGCACTCCAAGGAATTTGGTATAGAATTACTGCAGGATTTGGCACTATGGGACAACATGGTTCCACTATTTTGTTTATTTTTCGCAGGTCCTGAACAATCCTATATTTTCCACTAGATTTCTTTAGTCCCATGATTGGTGAATTACATGGGCTACTCATTACTTCTTTTAGTATGTTTTGTTCAACCATTCGATTAATTTCTTCAATGACTCCTGCCTTTACTTCTGCACTCATTTTGTACTGTCTGGTATTTGGGAAAATCGCACCTTCTTTTACAGTAATTTTAACTGGGTCTATTTTAGCCATAAATCCTACTTCTTTTCCTGTGAAATCCCAAACTAAGGGGTTTACTGTACCTTTTAATTCTTCTGGCAACTCGTCTTTTGTTAATACTGAAAACATCTCATCTACTTCTGTACCCTGTTTTGCAATCATAATTTTATATACATGGTCTTCATCTGGTGTCTGAACTGCCACACCATCCGGTGTGCAGAAAATTGTGCAGTTCATTTTGCACAATAAATCCCTGCCTAATAAGTTTACTGGGCTAGAATCGCATACTACAAATTGATGCATTTCTCTGAAGTTTCCGATTTTAACTTCCATTGGTTCGGTAAGAGGTGTTCTAATCCTTTGATTAGCTACTCCTACTACTTGGATATTTTCACCAGAGAGAGGAAGGTCTGGAATGTCTGCTGTTCTTACAGTGGACCGTGTAGCACCAGTATACAACAGAAAAGTGATATCATTACCTTTCACATTTCCTTCCACATATGGACCTGACTGATCTACCGATAAGGATGCGCCAAGTACGCACTCCTTCTCCCCCTCTCTTAGGCACCGTCATGAACTGTATTGACAGAAATCGTCCTGTAAAAGAAATTGTGATGTTATATAATCATTCGTACCACTTCCTCCTTGATACCCGATGTCTGTACCGTGCTTTGCTCTGCTTACATTACCCTGAATAGGGGCAGGTGGCAACTGACTCTGAGGATTTACACCCTGCTGTGAGTCATCCTGCGTCTGTGGATTTAAATTTTGATTTGGGCCATTATTGTTCCGGATCTTTTTACATTCATCCTTCCAATGCCCCAATTTTCCGCATCCATGACAAGGAAATTTCTTTTTAGCTTCTTCTCTACTCATTCGTCCTCTCACTTTTCCACCATTCCCAGTATCACCACTCGTTCCAGAATCCTTTCCCTGTTTTTCACTTGGATTTTCCAAATTAATTCCCTGTTTCTCGGCCATTTTCACCTGAGCCCACATTACTTTTTCCTGCAATTTCTTATGCCTATTCTCAATATCATCTCCACAATATTTTGCATATTTCAAAATTTCGTCAATAGGTTTCCCCTGCCAACACAGCATGTGTTGTTTAATCATTTGACAAATTTCTGGCTTCAAACCGAAAACAAATCGATACACAAACTGACTCATGTTCTTGTCTCCAATGTCCTCAAATCCACTATACTGTTTAAATACCTGCAATAAACGCTCATAGTAAGAATGTACCGATTCATTAGCTTCTTGGGTAGTTCGGTCTATTTTCACCCAATCTGTTTCTTTCGGTGGTATTTTCCCTTTCAGGTAAGTTATCACCTGCTGATACTTTTTCATCACAGCATTTGACGGGGCACCTGTCTTTGGGTCTCTAGGATACTCGTCACTTAGCCAATCAACTGTAATTTTACAATCTGTCCACAAATCGACAGGTACCACTATTTCAAACAACCCATCCAAATCCTTCAACAATACCTTTGACACCTTCACAAACCTTTCAACCTGCTTGTACCATTCAATTGGTTTTTCTCTCAATTTTGGAAAATAATTCGTAAATGATAAAATATCCTGTCTGCTCCATGGGACATGTACATATCCTCCTCCCGCAATTTCTCGCATTGGGTACATTTGGTCTGCTTTCCCTGTTTCTTTCATCACATATTCCGATGCTGATCTACTGGATCGTGCTTCTTCCTTTTTCTTGGCCCATCTAGTTCTCCATTTATCTAGGTCTCCCCATTTTTGTAAAACTATCATTAATTCCCTTACTTGTAATTTTCTTCCAGAGGCATTCATGTTTTCTAAATCTTTTCTGAAAATTCTGCTCTATAGGGTTTCTGCAACACCTTTGATCTCCCTATTTCTATTCCCATCTGTAGTGCTAGATTCGATAATTTTTCATGAAATAATCTTACATTTCTTGTGATACTTCTGCACATAAATAATAATTCTTCATCATCATAGGTATTCAATCGAGCTAGTCCTACATTTCCTGCTATTATTTCTTCTAATTCGACTTTCAATTTATGAATGTCCATTATTTTTGGAGGTGTGCATTGTTTATCTGATTCTTGTGCCCACCTTTCTAAATCTTCTGGGGTGACTATTGTGGCATTTTTCGCTCCTGATGAAGTCACTAGACTTATATCCTTTGAACACCCAGGGGTTGTCCTCTTGGGAGTAATATTGACAGAATCTCGAATGGGTAAATCCATCAATGATATTGTGGATTCGCTGTCACTAAAGTGATCTTCAACCATTAGTACTGCTTCAGGGTTTGTAGCGTTTACAGGAGTGGGTGCAAGTATCGGTGGAGGACAGTTTCCCTGAGTACCATATAATGGAACTACTGGACCAATTGTTACAGGTATGGTCAATGAATCAGGATGTACTTTTATCTGTGTTATTTTCTGTATTAATTCTGCTCTGGTCTTCTCTAGGGCTTCTCTTTCTTTGTCATGAAGTATTCTACTAGGGGTGAATTCATGCATTACCTGTGGCACTAATGGGGTTTTTAACGGTGGTGCACTTCGGGTGCATCCACTTATCCCTTCCTGATATGGTGGGGGGTTCCTTAACATTTCTTCCATAAATTCGTCTTCAGAATCATCACTTCTCATTAAATGTTTTGTCTTTTCTGTACATTTACTCCCTAATTTCTCCTCTGCTGTTAACAATGGATATAGTACTTCTGTAATCATTGCCCTTCTCCATTGTTTCATCTGACCGTCCCTAGATTCATGTTGCTTCCTGGGAAAAAATCCTTGATAACCCCTATTACTCCTAGATCGGTCACGCTCAAATGCCTCGGTTTCCCATTCCGCTAAGGCTTCGTATTAATTTAATCAAGGTCTGGGTTCTAGGTCATTCATCCTCAATCTCAAATTTTGAAGAATTCTTCCATTGAAGGTACTATTCTCGGGAAATGCTAGTATTCCATCATTTTTGGTGTATTCTATCCAATTCTCTATCCATACACAAGTATGATAACCTCTCTCCATCATCATAAATGAAGCGGGCGTTTTAGCTGGTGGAATGATAATTCCTTCCCTAGTTTTGATTGGTTTATCCTTTTTAAAATAGTTCTTAATCTTTTGCAGAAAGGACATTTTTCTCTTCTCTCCGTACATTCTATCTAATCTTCGGTGTATAAATTATATTCTGCAAAACCCAGGAATCTCCTATCCGGATGAGTTTCTGTTAAAGTCGGATCGCGTTTTAACATGCAATCTCTATCCACTAAGAATTTAGCTTCTAGAATATCAACCAATCAAGTGTTTGCTTTCTTCTATTTCTGAACCAATCCTAGTGCGTCCTTTCTGTGACGTTAGTCTGTCAACCCCTCCTTTACAATCTGCGCTTCTCTGTCCCTTGCTGGTTCAACCAATCCCAGCGCAGCACCTGTGACGTCAGTACTACTCCTGACTACTGACCCCTCCTTTACAAGAGTCGTTCCACACCCGCTGATTCAACCAATCCCAGCGCGGCGTTTGTGACATCAGCTCCCTCTCCGGCAGCTGACCCTCCCTTTACAAGATCTTACGCAAACTTATTTTCTCTAAAAATCTTAATTAAATTTCAGTAACAACATAAAACATTCGCTATCGTGCCAGTTTCTCTAATTTAGAAAAGATAGTTTTCTCTCACACTTAGTAAAACTTTTCCGTTTACTAAACATACACTACGAGTAAAACCCTTCCGTTTACTCTTCACACAAGCTCCAGAAGTACCTGTTACTTCTTCAATGTTACCCTTTCTAGGTGATATAACATCAAATTTTCACCAGCGTACTCTTTTGCTATTACTCACATGCACAGATTCCCTAACCAGTACTGATAGTCCTGCTTAACTTTTCAGTACTATTTCTACCTGACAGATAACCTCGCTGCAGTATGGCTTCCACTTACCATCCGCTATTCTTTTTACCCCGGGGATTCTGGACAACATAAAACAAACTTTGAATACACGGTTGTTAGTTCATAAAAATAAAATTCTCATTACCCAATTAACAAAGAGTAACCATCCTCTGATTACCAGAAAACTGATCCAGCGCGATATTAGCAAACAGCATTCATACACCAGATACTCACTTGGGCCCATACATTCATACTACGCTAATACTTACGCTGGGTTTTATCAGTTGTTACTCTTTATCAAAATCCCTGCTACCAATTACTTTCCGAAAGAAGAGTAATGACTTACCAATGAATCCTTTGCTAATTGGGAAATTTAAAATGAGTGACATTCATTATAGTACATAATCCTGAAATAACCACTGAGTCAGGAAGTTTTAAAATGTTTATCTAAAGATTTAGCAGAGTAAAATACAGAACCACACGGTACTTAATCGCAATACCCAAGATGAAGCATAGAATAACTATTGCTAATCAATGACGGTCCCTCAGAACAGGAGAGGATAGAGACAGCAGCGCAACTAAAGGTTGCATTATATTTACCTAAGTGCGAGAACCAAACCCTTGGCCAAGGAGTTGGAAAGAATAGGACCCAGGAAGGATGAAGAGAAAAGACTTCTTCCGGGATCAGGACAGGACCGGTGACCTCTCTACAACGACGCCTGCGTCGTTCCCCTCTCTGATACTCGGCTTCTCCTCGATTCTCCCATGCCTTCCTTCTAATGGACTCCGCCGCCCCCTCCTCAGGACCTCTCTGGACAGCAGTTCAGTCTGCAATCGATCAGCTTGGCAGTCTGGAGCTCTTCTGCCTGACAGCATGGACTTCTGTTCCTTTTTAATTAACTAATGCTATATTCTATTTTACCCTTCTACCCCCATGTACCTCCCCTTAATGTTGCTAAAATATGGGACCACTACTTCTGATTGGACAGGGACAGGGGGTGGATTCTCACACCATATTGATTTGCCTTGTATTTCTGAAGCCTATTGTTTTTCAACTACCGCCCCTTCAATTTAATACATTTGCTTTATTTCCCACCCGTCTCACGACAAAATTGACAATTTATTCATATAAAATGTTGCTTTTCGACGAGAACATCTTGGTATGTAGTGGTGTCGGCCAGCAGGTCATGGCCTTGGGTGATGTCCAAATTGACTTCATCTCTTTCTTTCTCGTCTGCCTCTCAGGGCGCATGTGCGGAATCTTTGTCACACGAGCTTTCAGTTCACCAAACCCAGGCCCAAGTTACAAACTAATAAAAGTCAAAGAAGAAAACATTAAAATCACAAATAAAATGTTTCACTGTATGCCCACTCTTTCTACTCTATTCCCATTTAATTATAAATTCTATTCCGCATTAGTAGCGTTAGAGAAACGACAGTTTGATAATGACATGAGAGCAAGCTGAAGCATGTGAAAACATCAAGCAGCCATTTTAATGCACACTGCGCAGAAGCAGAAATTTCCCACCAAGCAAAGAAAGACGTCACAACACGTGATGTGGTTGGGACATGCGCAGTAGGGTTCCCGCGCTTTAGCGGCCATTTTGGATTACAGACAAGCGTTATTCATTAGTAAAACGCATAGGCAAGCATCCTTTCTATTCGTTTAGTGTATGCAAGGATTAGTAGAGACAATACAAGTTTAATAAGTTAATACTATGAGGAGATTGCGTACGAGCAAGTCTCATTTATGAGTCCTTGCTCCATCAATAGCAAGCAATTGTGGGGCCACTAATTCCACATATTCTTTATAAAATTTCCCGGGCCGGCCGTCGGATCCCGTCGCTTTCCCATTTGGTAAGGTAGCTATGGCCTCCCTAATCTCCTCCACAGTGATTGGCTGTGCTAACAACTCTTGCTGTCCCTACGAGAGCCAGACCAAGGCTATGTCCTCGAGATATGTTGTAATATCTGTGTCAGCTTCCGAATCACGCGCAGCATACATGTGCTGGTAATAGGTGACAAAGGTATGGAGAATGCCTGGCGTGTCATGCCTCATTATCCCTTCATCAGAAATTGCCTCCACTATCTGCGATCTTGCCAAAGGCTCTGCAATCCTGTTTTCCAATGCTCTGCCTGGCCTACCACCCTCTCCATATGCTCTGGCCGGCCATCAGCGCGACATGTGTCGGACCTCCTGTTCTGCTGTTTCATTGTACTCTGTGATCTTTTCCCTGATCTCGGCCAGTATGCTCTCCTCATGAGTAGACTCATATGTTTTCTCCAGAGTACCCAACTCTGATTCAAGCATTTTCCGTCTCCCCCTTAGAGATTTCAGGACTCCTGCGTGGAGACTTATGCATACACCGCACAGAGTCACCTTGAACGCCTCCCATATGGTACCCATACTTTGGACTGAGCCCATATTATGCTCAAAGTACTCCACAATAGCCATTCGTACCCCTTCTCTAAAAACTTGGTCAAGCAGTGAGGTGGGTTGCAAACGCCACATAAAGTGTGGGGGTGGTGCATCGGAATTGTTATGTTTAATAGGACTCGAGCATGATCCGACAATGTCTTAGGCAGGTGCTTGACCACATTCGTCCATGTAGTCATATCTTTAGTGATTAACCAATAGTCTAATCTCGACCATGACTTGTGTATGTATGAATGGTACGTGCCCTCTTTGCATCCGGGGTTCCGCAACCTCCAGATATCAATTAGCCCCATGTCCGCCATACCTCCCACCAAAATTCCTGCCTCTTTTTTGGGTGCTACATCAGCCATGGAGTACCGATCTTCAGTTGGTATCAGCGGGGTATTGAAGTCGCCCCCCCATATAAGTGTGGATGGTGCTGAGCTCTGCAGTTTGGACCATATTTTTACGAAGAACTCAGGGTCATCCGTATTAGGCCCATAAACATTAACAATAGTGATCAGTGTACCACATAGTTTTCCCTGGGCTATGATGTATCGGCCTTGATCATCTATATCAGAATGAATGAGTACAAATGGTATGGTCCTCTTTATAAGTATCATTAATCCCCTGGAGTAGGAGGAGTAGGATGCTGCCAGCCTCACCCCTGCCCATCTTCCAGCTACTTTTTTCTCTGACTGTTTAGTAAGATGTGTCTCCTGCAGGAGCGCCAGTTGTATACCCTGTCGATCCAGGTAAGCCAGCACCTGACGTGTTTTCTTTGGATTGTTAAGCCCTCACACATTCCATGTTACACAGGATAAGCCATTGTTGCCATTCCCTGCTCTATCGCCCAGGGCCATCTAGCCGTATCTCTATTTATCATTGAGAAGGCTGTTCTGTGGAAACTTCAGTACTAGTGTAATACAGATAATAGTTCTTGGCCAACAAACCCCATTCAACTCCCGCCCCTCCCACCTCAGCATCCCAATTATGCCAAAGATTACCCTTAAATAACAACGCAACATCATATTGTCTCTAACAACAATCTTACAACCTGTACACAGGTGTATACGTACAGAAATTCTAACAGTTGGGGTATCCCCTCTAGGAGGCCGTTAGGAGATGACGCGCCCCCTTGGTGATAGGGGGGCTCTGGGCATATAGACATGCGCCAATATATCTGAGGACAAAGACAGATCAGTCCAAAACAGACCCTTATCCTCCATTTGAACCCTATATGGTTATACCGCAATTGTATACATCAGGGATTATTACCATGCCACGCATCAGTCCAACTGAGTAGTCATTCACCCTTTTACCCCTGATCAGCCTTAAAAACAAAATGCCGGGTAATGCCAACCAGCAATACTGCAACGACCCACATTCCACCACTGCCCACAATCTCCTGCTTACTACACAGTTCTGTTCAGGTGGTGCCGACTGGCTTCCTCAGTCCTCGTTATCTGCTTCATCACCTAGTTGGCGTGTCACCTCTTTTCGTTCCAGTTGTTTTATAAATGTCATTACTTCTTTAGGTGACACAAAGAATTTCACTTTCCCCTTGTGCTGAATTCTAAGACGAGCCGAATAGAGCATGGCATATTGTATGTTCATAGTCTGCAGTTTTTTCTTTACATGCTGGAATTCCCGACGAGCTTGCTGAACTGTTGCTGTAAAGTCCGGATAGAGGGAGATCTCATTCTCTTGATACGTCATAGTGCCCAGTTCCCTTGCCCACCGCAGTGCCGTGTCACGATCTCGATAATTCAACAAATGAGCAATAATGGGTCTTGGTGGGGCACCTGGTGCTGGTTTGGGGGCCAACGATCTGTATGCGCGCTCTACAGGATGCAATTGTGAAAAGTGCTCCGCACCCAGTGCCTCTCTCAACATGGCCTCCACATATAGTTCCATTTTCCCTGTGTTTGTCGACTCAGGCATACCAGTTATGCGGAGATTATTTTGTCGTGACCTGGCTTCCATGTCTTCATTCTTAGCCTGTATCACCACTAAAAGTCTCTCCATTTGGGAACATGAAGAGCGCACAGTACCCAGGTTGTCTTCCGTCGTGGAAATCCGTTGTTCTGCTTCATTGAGCCGCGTACCTTGTTTATCTAATTTTGCCACCATGTGGTCCATCCTAATGTTAAGGGTGTCTATTTTACTGTCAATGTACTGTAGGCTTTGCTGCATCGCTGCTAAGGTGCTTTCCAGCGTTACACTGCTCCCCACCTCCGCTTCCTGTTCATTATCCGATGGCACTTGAGACTGTGATTTGGTGAGGCGATTGGTTTCGAACATTAGCTTCGATTGTTGTTTATCCGTCTTGCCCATATTGATCACAGCGTGACTGGCCCCAGCCACCTCACTATCGATTCCGGCCTGGCTCAGTATGTAAGCACGCACGACGGTAGGTGTCCTCTAGTTCACCACCTAGGAGCGCTCTGCCTAAAGGGACACCAATTTTAAGAATATCTCTTGCACTCCCACCGAAATAATCTACCAGTCGGCAGATGTACAGTCTCGCAGCGAGAAGTGCAAGGGCAGCCCCTCTACAGTTCATTGTATTCCTGTTGAATGGAACTCACACTGCAGCCAGTCGTCTTCTACTCACAGGCCTTATTTCCCTGTGCTCCTGCTTCGCTGATCGCGGCGATTCGCTATGCCGCTTCCAGCTCAGATCTTAGTTCTAGTCCGAGGCCCTGGCGGTGCTTATCCTGTAGACAAGCAGCTACTTCTGCTCCCCACTCGCCTTTGCTGTGCTCTCCTGCACCATGCTAATCACCAACTGCAGGCTTTGCTCCCGGCCCAGGCCGCACTGCACCTCTTCCGTCACTCTCTTATGCGCCACGTATAACTTCCACACTCTTGCCTTTAAGTATGTTGCACTGCATGTGGTTAATCCCCGAGCGATCACACCCTGGTGCCTGTTACACTGTACAAGACCGCTCAGAAGGCAGCGGTGTAGTAGTTCAGAATTTTCCAGAACAGTGTCTCGTAAGCCGCACAGGCCTTCTCCTATCCTCGCTTGGCCCACCGATGCGGCACCGCCTCACGCGGCGCTCACTCCACACAGGTGCCACACACTTTGTACCCACCGGGTCAGCTGGCACGAAAAAGCAGGCTACAATATACCACGGACTCTGCTTCTCCTGTCAGTCCAATTTGCAGCACAGTGATCCCAAACACTCTCCGCCGCTATGTACAGGCACCTTCGTTATCTTCAACACACCAGGGCAGCCGCCATTATCGCGTAACTCATGGCAGCTGATATCTGGGGTTTCTAGCTCGATCCACAGCGCAGCTGTTGCATATTACACCGGTTAGGACATACTCATACTGTCCCCATTCCGAACTGCACTCAATGGCGGCTTAATAAAAGGATTTTGTTCGAATTGTGGCCCCGACCAGCCGAGCAGCACTAATGTGCGGCCATCTTGCTCCGTGCTCTCTAGCGCCCCCTAATAAGATAAATGTTAAACCAATTATCTTAGATGTTGGAACATACAACTGTGGCAACTTATACATAAAAGTGAGCATGTTAAACCCATCAGACATTAGACCAATATACAACCAAGGATTACAAACACGTTTTTTCTTCCCATGTGTGAGCTAGTGTGTATGGACTTGCTAGCAGCTGCATGATAAGTGTCGATGCAAACTCCTAATGGTGTGGAAACAGTGTGCTTATATGGAGGCAGAGACTATGCCTCCTGCTAATGTTAGATATTGAATACTCGAAGATAATGGGTCCTGTTAGTTATATCTTCTCATAAAAAGCAACTCATATCAAGCTTATCATTCAATCCAAAAGGCATCATAGTGTTAAATGTTTTGATCCACTGGACTTCTTTTTGTGATAGTGTCTTGCTAGGGCCTGAGCCCTCCTTGTGTTTCACATTTTCCAAAATCAGAAATCGTAATTGCGTGATGTTGTGACGCTGTTCCAACCAATGTACTTCTAAGTTCGAATTTGTGTTCTTGGTCCGGATCATACTCTTCTGTTCGCCCATCCTGATTTTTACTTTTATTTCTGTTTTTCCAATGTAGAGAAGTCCACAGGGACATTTGATACAGTAAACCACGTTCATGGTATTGCAATGTGATGTGTGTTTAAGAGTTTTTCTTTCACCAGTACGGGGATGTATGATGTTGTTGCTCTCAATCACAATATTGCAATGTGTGCAATTCATACATTTCTTCATGCCTTGATAATTTACTATGGATTTCTCATGACTTGCAGACAGCAATTCTTTCAGATTTCTTGTTCTTGTGTAGGCAAATAATGGTCTGGCCAAAAAAGAATGTTTAAAGTCGGGTTCCGTTTGCAATAACTCCCAACGTCTGCAGATGGCTTTTTTATGCTTCTGAATTTAGTTGAGAATTTGGACACAAACACAATACGATTTGTTTTTGGTTTCGTTCGTTTGATTAGTAGATCTTTGCGTTCAGTCAGTTGTATACGTTCTTCAACTTTCTCAACCGTGGTAGGTGGATAACCTCTCTGCAAGTATCTTTGTTTGATTATGGTTAAAGCTGTGTCACATATGTCTTCTGAGATGAATTACGTTTGATTCTCATCATTTGTGAGTATGGTAAATTCTCCAAAAGATGTGGAGGGTGGAAGCTCTGAAAGTGTAAGGCGTTGTTCCTGTCAGTTGGTTTGATGTATACACTGATGTGGGTCTTGCGCATGGTAAACACTTTGGCGAGTAAGTGGGGTTGAAGACTAGAGCTAGGGTTTTTGGCGTAGTCAGGAAGTGTGGCGCTCAGACTAGTATGCGTGGTGTAAATGTGAACTAGAGTAGGTACGGTGCTGCCAGGTCGGGGGATTTACCCAATAACCCCCGGAGGTGTGTGAGTCACAGGACCCACACTGGGAAAATAAGCACAGTCCCGGGCACACGTAGTAAGGGTATAACGATAGTGTGACCGTATTGTTCGAATAACAGTTGTAGGGGTCGACACCTATTAGAGTTGAAAAGTTATTTAATGAAAAACAACTGAATTAACAATAAACAACCAGCCGACACGTGTTTCGTCACTCAGAGTAATCCGGTGACTCTTCAGGGCTGTGTAGCAAGAGTGAGGATAGAAAAAGCAAAACCCGTAAGACCGGTGATAATTCCAACCCGGCTCGGGGGTGTACGCAAAGAACTAATAAAAGGAGGAGACGGTGCTCCACGTAGCGACCGGGCACGGGGTGCGTGCCACGGGATTAGTCGTGAAGCCTGTGGGCGGTGAGGGCAGTGATGCCAAGGAGAAGTAATCAGCGGAATGTAGCAGGCGGGAGTACTGGGACGAAGGTAGAAGTATCAGAACAATCCAAGTAATCAGGTCCAGAAACTGCGGGAGGACAGGGTTCTAAAGCCAGGTGGCGGCGGAAGTAATGGAGCCAGGAGGAGATTAACGGCGCTCCATGAGTATGAAGCGTGCCAGGAGGCGGATAAGTCTGTAGGGTAGCTCCGACGAAACCGGAAGCAGCTTGTGCCGAGGGATAGCTGGCTCCACAAACATGTTTGTTGGGCTTAATTAAGACAATACAACCAGCCAACCGTAAGTTAGTGGCCATAGCTTTGTTGCTAGCAAAACGGCGGGTTTCAATACATTAGGGAGGGAAGGCTGCACCGCGGCGGGAGCATTGGCTACGTGATATGACATACTGTCGAAATCAATTAAACTGTTATGCTGAGAAACTGCCATGTGTTTCACGCCTAAAGGATATATGGGGACCCTTCTCTGCATACTTGCTTACCAGGGCGACTGATTAATGTATATGAGCACATCTGTCCACAGTATGGTAGAGGGTTATTTGTTATATATCTGCTAAATGGAAATGTAATTGATTTTTATGTACTCTGTCAATTTTGCTATGCGTTAATTGTACTGGAGATTGCCTGCATTGTTTTTGTTTTACTGTTGTATGTTGGCATTTGCCAATTGAAATACTAATAAATAAAATAATTTAATTTGCCTCTGTGAGGATTGGATATTCATATGTATAATATGTTGGTTCATATGGAAATTGCTGTATAGGAATTTTTTGCCTTGGAAGAGAATTGGTCAAAAATGTATCTTATATGTCATTGTCAAGTTAGAGGCACTGTTGGTCGTCTTTATTCCACATTAAGATGGCCGCCTTAAGAACCTATCTATTGAGACCACTTGTAGCAACATCGCAGCTGGTTGAATATCAATAATTATGGGCAGTAACTATGGATGTCACCATGGTGGAGTATTATCTGAGAAAAAGGCTGTGGAAACTTCATCACACACATAAGATAAGGACTGTATGTGGGTTAAGTATGGTGATAAAATGGCCGCCGTATTGTACGGAAGTAAAGGCACGGGTTAGAAAGGGGGTGGAGTTGATCCGTCTCAAATACCACGTTACGCGACAATAGAAACTAACTGATAACACACCCCAGGTCGAGAGATCACGGAAAGAAGAGGGTTGGATTACTGGTGAAACACTGTATCTAACTAACCGGTAGGTAGCTTTTAAGCTCTAGAGCTAGAACGAATGTGTTAGAGCTTGTACTCGCGGACATTTCTGTTTTGTGAGTTAACGTGGCAAAGATCATATTGTTGAATACCCGTTGGTCTGTCTTTGATGCAGGTCCAGCATTGGTGAATAAAATATTGAAAACGCAGCGATCACAAAAGGTATGATGCTGTGGGTATTACGTATGGTAAACACTTGGGCGAGTAAGTGGGGTTATGATATTCATGATACCCGTATTTCTTAGATCCTAGTGAGTGAGTCTGTCTCGACGAAGATCGCATTTGTAAAACTCTGTTTTTTTGGCAGTGAGCACTTTTAACTCTTTGAACATCACACTGCGCAGAGCATGAGGGAAGCACTTTATGGTCACATTAAGGCAGAGAGAATCACAGTGCTGTTTGGCTTATTAAGAATCACAGGAAACCAGACAGTTGGCTTGTAACAGCATGCTTTTTTGCATTGATGTTGTTGGCAAAGTGGTAGGCAGTGTGGACACCACCTGAGTCAGTTATTTAATCATGTGGCATAGAATGTGTACAGGTCTTGCAATTTACCCAGGGGGTTGCAGGATGCTATTGATAGTTTTTTAAGGTCTAGGTACAGGTACTGATGAGGTTGGTTCGTTTAATCATGTTTCAGAGGCCCCTAAAGAAGGGACTATGTGTCCTGAAATGAGTAGGGCACCGCATGAATAAGACGGAGTCACATCAAAGAAGAATATGTTCAGCAATCATATGATTTTGTATTTTTTGGCTGCTCTCTGTGTATATTTAAGTAAATTTAAATGAATTACTATGTATGATTTGTCACAATCATGTATGTGATTTAATAATAATGAAAACAAAGAGAAAAGGTTCATTGACTATGTGGTCATAATTTGTGTTGTTATCATGTAAAGGTTGCAAAAAACAGTGCTTGAAATGCACATAGCTGTGCACACAGTTACTCAGGTACATGCTTACTTGAACGTTATTCGAATATTCTGAATGGGGGACAGGCAGCCCCCAAGTAGCACGGAAAACAGTTGGAAGTTAGTTTGGTTAAGACCAACACACAGAGGATCTAGATTAATTACGGAGTGCGCCATTGAAACCAATTTTCATATTCATTAAAAGTGCACCCACTTGCCAGGCCAAAACTTTCCCTATTATTACTACATGTAAGTCACCCATAAGGTAGGCCCAAGGTGCCCTCATGGGCAGGGTAGAGTGTATGTGAGAGGTAGGACATGTACTGGTGTGTTTTACATGTCCCAATAGTGAAAATGCTGCCAGGTAAGTTTTTCACTATTGCAATAACTAGCACTCCCTAAGGTTATCATTGGAGCTGCATTGTAACACTTTAGAAGTGTAACTTTCAATTGAGAAAAACTAGAGATTTGGAGTTTGTGCTCTCTGAGCTCAGAATTTAAAACCACATATTTTAGGAAAGGTGAATTTTAAATTCTGTGTTTGAAAATGACACTTGTGCCTCTGCCTGCCTGTGGAATCAACGTCTGGTTTAGACTGACAGCTAGGTTGTTTGTACATTCACTCTAGACAGTCACACAAAGGGGCTTGAGGTGTGCCCTGCTTATCCTGATGCCCATCACCTGGCTGATGGGCCTTCCTGAGCTAGAGTGTTGGGAAGAGTTGTCACTGACATCTGAATAGGGCTGTGCCTGTCCTCTCACAGTGCTGTCTCCATCCCCTCACCCCCCGGAGTGTGGCTGAAGCCAAGACAGGGCAAGGCAGAACTTGTGCACTACAAATACTATCCTTTGAAGTATGCCTACTTCAAAGGCTAAAAGGGGTATAAGTATTGGACCTAAACCCCAGACTATAGAACAGTTCTGGATTGAGGACTCTGCAAAAAAGAGGAGCTGAAAAGCTGTCAGGGGCAGAACTGACATTTTGCTGTGTGTTGCTTTGATGGGTTGACCTGCAGTTGCTGCTTCTGTCTGTGGGCAGTGAAAGAACTGGACTTTGCTTTTGAATCCTGCTTTTCCAAGAATCTCCAAAGGCCTTGTGTGTGCTTGCCTCCTGTTGGAAGTCTCAGGCCAACAAAGACTTCAGCTGCAGCATCCCTGAACTCCACTGCTGGGAGTTCTGACCTGGCAATTGGTGCCAAATCCAGTTCTGGGCCCTTGGAGGTGGTTCCTGCTGCAAAAGACTGCAAAATCGACACATCGCCCTGCCGGCGCCTGTTTTTCCAACCCAGCACTGCTGTGGAGGAGAAATTTCTATGCACCGCCACCCTGCAACCGATGAAATCGATGCAGCGCTTGTTTGCAGCCCAAGGAACCGCTGCAGCCCAAGTCCAGCACACTGACTCTGTCGCAGGCCCTGCTGTGCGGCTGAAAGAATCGATGCAGCGCCGGTTTGCTGCTGATGCTGCATCGACCTCCAGCGTGTCAAGGTTTCCACGCATTGCACCAAGTTTTCCACTACATCACCCGCAGACCAGAACCGTCTTCGGACTTCGATGGATAGCTTCCCCTTTAAGTTCTGAAGCGACATAACACTTAGCCTGTATGCAGCAGAACTGACACATCGCTTCCCCAGGGACTCAGGAACTGACGCGGCGCTGTGTTTTCCAAAGCTTCCCTCCTCTGTGGCTGTTTTTCCTTGTGGACTTTGATGCATCAAAGGTACTTTGTGCTAGAATTGACACATCCATAGAGTTCTATGGACAGAATTGCTTAAACCTTTAAAAAGTGATACTTTGAGTTATGTATGTTGGATTTGTGGTTTTTGGTCTTGTTTGGTTTAGATAAAGATTGTTTATTTTTCTAAACTGGTGTTGTGTCCATTTGTAGTGTTTTCACTGTATTGCTGTGTGTGTTATGTACAAATACTTTACACATTGCCTCTGAGATATGCCTGACTGCTCATGCCATGCTACCAAGGGGTTGAGCAGGGGTTATCTTGGGTTTGTAACACCCTTACTCTAACTAGAAGGAAGGGTCCCTACTTGGACATGGTGCATACCACTGCCAACCAGAGACCCCCATTTCTAACACCTACTAAAATAAACTGCCAAACAACAACAATGCACAAATATTCTTGTCACACATTACCACCTTTTAAAACCTGCCACCTTTTCATAATACGGTGGTGGAGTGTGTTTGCACCAATCACTCACCTTACCACAGAATACACATGAAATAACTCCAGTTCATATGTTCCGTGATATTGACCATTATAATTGTAATTGCACTTATATATACTTTTACTAACCCTGACAATGTCTTTAATTAACACTTTCATTGCTCAGTTTATCTAAGTAAGCCCTATGATTTTCTGTGCTGTCAAACTCTTGGGGAAGGATATGCTGTTTGGCGTATTTCAAACACAGTTATCAACTGGACTGATATCTGATCCAACATATGCGCATTCTGTGACTGCTTCCATTACTAAGATGTCCTACAAGTCGCATCATACTTTCTGGTGCTGGCTGAAAAACCGGAACTGGGAGACACCACCCCAAGCTATCTTGACGTCTGAAATGAAAAAGAAAGACAAATTCAAACTTTCTCTTTTTTTTTACCTGCCCTAGAAATGAAATTATCAAGAAAGTCATTTATTTCAAAATTGGCACCAGCAAGTGCTGCAAAGTAACATTCCTGCCCAGTTCACTGCAGATGCGTTAGACATCTCGTGAACAAGCATCACCTTTCATTTTGTCTTCGAACCCCAGTTGCCCACTCACCCAGCAGCCAATGAAAGCGCCTCGTGCTCGGAGCTTGTGCGTTGCTACAGCGAGGTCTGCTTAGCTACGCAGCAGCCCGCCGCCCTGCACGAGGCAGCCGCAGCAGCACCCTCTCAGCGCAAGGAGGCAGAGCTGGGGCTGGCTAAAAACGGAACTGCTCAGGAGTCGTCCAGTTGCCCAACCAAAACTCAGTTGCCTAAAAGCTGCTGCGCTCGCTGCTGCATCGCGCCCCTCGGGACTAGCAATAATGCTGCTTCTGCTTCAACTTGTTGCTGCTTTACAAGTCAGAGGTAGGACTGCCGTCACTGCGTTATTTTGCGAACCGAGTCATTTCTGTGCTGTTTACCGCCAATTCAGTGCCACATTAAATCTGTCTTAAAAATCGAGTTTTTCCTCTGCAGCATTTTGTGTATTTGATTTTGATATTGTAACTCTCGCGTGAAACGTTTTGGTCACAAATCTGACTGAGCAATGTCATTTTTTTCTTTTTTGAGGCGGGCTGCAAGGTCAATCCTCTTAGCTTTTGCTTAATCGTACACATTGATTTGGGATTTCTCGTGTCAGTAGCGTCTATATTTGGGGTAGGCGCCGATCAGCTGAAAGCAGTTTTAGTGTATGAATATAGAGGCATATGGTAAAAACGCACTCGTTTTTCTTGCTCGATCCACTTTACCACTTTAGTAATGGGCAGAGGTTGCACTATGGCTTAAGAAACACCCACAAACTTAATGACGTGGAAACAGTACTATTAAACAATTTAATGCAAGGCAGCCATATATGAAAAAGATGCAAAGCGGGAGTTGTCACTTACTTGTATGGAGTGGTATAGGGAACCTGGTGTGACCTAATGCACATTGGTTGGGTTCAATAATATTATATTGTGACTGTAACGAAGTAACAATTTCTTGTTTATTTGTTTAATGTACATTTATGTATATAAAAGAGTATTTTTTAATTTCTATTATAAATGTATTTTAATGCCACTTTAAGATAGGGTTAGCATTACTAGCCATTTGCTTCTGCTTATGTGCTGTATTGGGTAAGTATGATACTTAGATAACTGGTAACGATTCAACATTTTATATCAACACCATTTATTGCTTACGTGATAAGTTCTCACTAGATTCATATTTGAAGAAAATGTTTAGTGAATTCAAGTAATAATGGTAAGATTGTTTTTTTAAATAGCTCACTTGGAGCTTAAATAATTAACGCATTATTATCAACACCACTAGCACTTTCCTAGGTAGCCTGAGAGGCTACAAAAGACCTGCTGTGTCTTACAGTTTACAGCACTATCTTTCCTACTGGTGCTGAACACACTCAGCTATCTCTTCAGCTTGCAGAGGGTTTACGGATTCCTGTAGTCGCGGTTCAGCCTTTTGGAATATCTTTAGAGTTTGTGAAATTTAGGTAGCTGGTTCGAATTTAATCCACGCTGGTAGTAAGCAAACCTGGAAGCCCTCGGGCAGGCACTCCCAATCCACCCAAACAGATTACTATTGATCACAAGAACATCATCAAAACTAGTAAACCGCCTTTCCAAGTTTGGGTTGATACGACTACGGGTCCACACGTTTATGGTTGTGTGATCTATTTGTAAAGCCCTGCCCACCAACACCACAGCAGGGAGTCCAACAGTTGTACCAGGAGATGTAATCTCATGTCTAAGGGCTTGATTACGAGATCGGCGGTCCATTGGACCGTCAAACCCGTGGTGGAGGTGCGGTGATGGCCAGGGACAGCTGCACCAGCGGTCCGACTGCAGTATTACGAGTACAGTGGTCAGACCTTGTTGGTGGTCTGGGGAAACAATATGCAGCGGCACTGCCTAGCATATTACGAGTTTACCCAACCCCAACCTTTTTATGGCAGTGAGCCTGCTATGAAAAGGCTGGCGTTGAGGAAACAGGGATGCATGCAGGGGGGCACATGTTGTGCCCTCCTGTCTGCATGCACCCCCTTTCCTGCACGGCATGGACTGTACAGTCCATGCCATCCAGGAATGGCCTTAGGTGCTCCCATTGCGGTGCCTTTTCAATAGACGTCACAATGGGACCGCTGCACCACCCACCAGACAAAGAGGAAACTCGTAATCTGGCAGTCGGGCAGGCAGTGGTCGACTTTGGCAGTCTGGGAGTGGGGCGCTGAAGTGGGGGCCTGCTCCCAGACCACCAAAGTCGCAATCAGGCCCTTAGTTATAGACTGAGTTGAGTTGAATCTATGTCCTAGTGCCTTGAGATTTAGGTAAATTTGTATAGCGCCAGCGTGATCCTGTATGGGGCCTTTAGACGCATTTGTGTATATTGTTGTTTATACTGTTTTGTATACTACCAATATGTCTCTGGGTGGGGCCTACGAGTGCAGTTGCGTACCCATGTCGACCCTGGTAGTTGTGAACACATGCCAGACCATGGCTCTGGTTGGCGCCTACAGATGTCGTTGGATACTGATGCCTGATGTAACAGTCCCCTTATATGGTCTGGCTCGTGTTCCATTGGTTTCAGTTCCGGAGCCGGAAGGGAACGACTGAACCTTCTCCGGTGGCACTCTAGCACAAGGCTAGATGTTGATAACTTGGCCACTTGACATTGTTCTCCAAGAACCCAATTCTCTAACTTGTTTGTGAATTTGAGTTTGCCAAAATACAGTTTTAGAAGGGGAAAAAAATATTTCTTAGTCACAGACCCAGGAATGGTAGATTTAGCATTTTCCCAACACATTTTCTTTATATAGAAATTCACAAGGTTATTTTTTGGTATGTGCAAATGGCTTAGAGGTTTGTGAAACGGTTTGTTTTTTCTCTTGTGAGCTTCCTTCTATTCTAACGAATACTTCAGTCTTTACGGGAAGATCGCACAGTTTTCTGCATATGTATTTTCACATTAAAATAAGGACTTTCGTTCCCCATTTAAGTTGTTGCGAAAAACCGATGTCAACATCCAGCCAGTTACAAAGTCGCGAGGAAAACAGTGTTTAAAATAGTTAACTCGATAGAAGATTGCACACTGCATTTCACCTCCAACAAGACTTGCGTGGATATTTGGCACTTGAGACGACATATCGGCAGTTTGAGCGCAAACATTTTGGAAAAGTGGGAAAAAACCTGTAATTTACCCATAGGCCAATAGTCGGTTGCCATGCAAGGCTGCGCTAGCATAATAAAACTTCACTATTGCCTGATGCTTATGCATTTGAGTGCTTGTGGAAATGTGCAGCGGTCATAGATTCCCAGAAGTACTCCAGGGATTCTTAAAAAGTCAGAAATGTATTAAAAAGTAGGAAGAGGACTACTTGAGTGAGTTTCAATCTTTTTGGAAAGGAATTTTCGAGAATGAGGCCGTAAAAGTCGGGCATGCTGTGTACTGTGGCAATTGCTGATTGCACGTTGGAGTTGAGAAGGCAGGCGGGGCAATTCACAAGGGCATTTATGAATGTGTCTAGTAGTACTCCGGTAGTACTTCTTCAGGGACACGTAAATGGCTATGCGAACTTGCCCCAAAATATCTAAAATGGGAATATTCATATACAATAAGTATAAGTAGAAAGGACTGTGCTACTTTTGCACTTTTACTAATAGGAAGTTGAGTTATTTTGAAGGCAATTCACGAACGCGTTTTTGAGTACTATCAGCAGCAGGCTCCTAAGATTCACTTTGGGTCTTTGTACTTTGCTTATATATTTTTTAATATTAATTAAGCGTTGCCCCTATATATCATTTGCAGATTTGATTAAATATTGTGTATTCTTCTGGTGGTTTGTTGTTCGGTTTTTGATAAGGAATTGGCGAAGGAGTAAGAAAGGGGAAAACATGTACACAATTATGTATGAAGTAAAGTTACACCGAATTTAGTAACAATGTTATAGGAGCACTAAGGAAGAGTTTTCAAATGTTTCTTCCAATGGTCGGATTCTGCAGCTTGTAGAAACCACTGCCACTCATTTTCTTCACTTTTCGAATGCAAATGATGGGGCTAAGTTGGAGACAAATAAAAACTTTTTTTATATACCTCTTAATACTACACTTTGCTAAGTCCTTTAAGTAACAGGTGTTACTATTGATTTATGGACCTTTGGAGGATGGAAGAGCAACTGCAGGAATTCTAATTTATGATCTGCAGATCACACCAGCTGAGCCATCGTGCAAGCAAGTAATGAGTTTGTTTTCTTGTGTAGTCGAAAAAAACAGGGCAAAATGAATTTGTTTCACTATCATAATTTTGCATTGCGGCCCGTTAACAGAATTTCTTAGAACCTTTCCTTAAAAAATTATGCAAAATGTATGTGTTGTCACATTGTGCTGTCTGCCGTTTACAGACAGTCATGGCAAGACACATGATTGGTATTATTTTAATCATAATGTGCAGTATTGAGACTAGCGACAGATTAGGTGGTATAGTGCTATATGTGCTACACTTTTAAGTTTGGAAAAAGTTAAGTATTTTGAGTGCTATTTGGAAATTGTTGAGATGAAAACTGCATCCCTGAATTGTGGAAAAAGGTACTGCAAATGACACGTGTACAACGCGTTGGTTTTTGGAAAAAGAGAGGAGTTAAGAGTAATAGAGAGATAGAATGCGAGAGTGGAAGAGATGGGGGGAAGAAGTAAAGCAAAGGAGATAGAGAAAGACACAAAGAGAAAAGGAATGCATATTTGAGAGGAAGAGACATAGTAATAGAGAGAGGGGCGAAGTATGATTGATAGAGAGTGACAGAGGTAGTGAAATGGCAGGACTGGTCACAAGGTATACAGGTAAAACCCCCGGTTGGTTGGAGGGCACTGGTCTGCTTTCAGGGCTGAGGTGGCGAGCTAAAATATCTTTATCTCATAGAGATATGAAAGCAATCTGAGGGGTCAGCAAAGGTTTTCTTATAAATGCATAAATAACGTACTGCTGCATAACCAGATTACTTCGAGTTAGTAGCCAACCCCTACCGCACTATGGAGCATATTCTCAAGTCCCCATCGCCACCACAACGTCACTTTAAGTGACGTTATTGTGCCAGGAAAACGTCACTTTAAGTGACGTTATTGTACCAGGAAAAATCTGGTCTTAAGGTGGCGAAACGAGGAGAAATGCTTTATTTCTCCTCGTTTCTGCTTTTTCTGCATGGAAAAAGCAAAATGCCATGGTTTGTTCATGTACAGAAAGATGTCCCTTCCTGTACATGAACAAACCTTTTTTTTAAATGCCGTTTTGTAACTTCCATGTGTGCTGCATGAAGCAGCACACATGTAACTTACAAACATGCATTTAAGGTTTGTTTATGTGCAGGAAGGGGCACCTTCCTGTACATAAACAAACCTCCCTGCTTGCAGACACCCTTGCACTCTGGTGCAAGGGTGCCTGCGTTGGCGCTAAGTTGTGAAACTTAGCGCCATCGCAGGGGGACACGCGAGGCTGCACCATATCCTTGTGAATAGGGTGCAGCCTCGCGTTTTCGAAGTGGCGAAGTTTCGAAGCCAAGAAGGCTAACGCCTCTCTCCGCCACTTCCTTGAGAATATGGCCCTATGTATTTCACAAGTTTCTTTTCACTACTGCAAGTAAAACATTAGATTTCTAGCAACTAAAATGGAAAATTACCAAAGTTCGGATTCTCTCGGTGCCATATGGGGTAGGTGATTGGTCACTTTTTCAGGGCTGACTTTACCTCCCAGTCCAGTCCTGAGGAGGGAGAAGAGTCACGGAGAGAAGAAGAGAAAGAAAAATAGAGGAAAAGAGTATATCAATGAAAGAGAGAAAAAGACAGAGAAAGAAACATTTGGGGACAGAGAAAGGGAAACAGGAGTGAAGAGAGAGTGCAGGAGAGACAAAGAGTGAGGAAGGAATAGCGAGAGAAAGAAAGAGACAGAGCACAAGGAAAGAGATCTCGAGAGAGAGTGAAAGAGAGCTCGAGGACACCTGGACTTAGAGCTCTGTAGAGCATTGGCAATAAAGGTGAACAAGGCTGGTGAGTGAGACAACAGGTGGCAAAGTTTGCATACCGGCCCATCTGCTTCCTTCATAAATTAAATATCGCATGCCACTAACGTTATTTACCGAGTTCAACATCTTCCATTTACAATAGAACCCTGAGCCCTTTTATTTCAATGTAGCGCAATTAACTACTGCGTTGTATATTCATTGTCATGACGCTGGTAGATCAGCTTCTTGAATGCGGCAATTAAAAAAAGTATAAAACACGCATGTATGTGAAGAGTCTAAACTCAAGGTCAATGTGCTGCTTTCTGTATAACAGCCATAAATGCAACGTTTTCGTAGTCTCAATTAAAAATATTAACTATTGGTTTACTTAAGTCTTGTCTTCTTTCACATACTGTACCACACAACGCACTGGCCAGAAAAGATGTCTAGGAAACCAGTGGTGCACTGCCACCTAGCGGTCCACTGTGACAAACCCTCTTCGCACGTGGCATGCAAGGGAACCCGTTATTATAATTAGTCAGTTTTTAAAAAAAAATTAATGTCGGTGAGTAGGAAACATTTTCATAAAATGACAAACCGTGCACAATTTAATAGTTTGCTGCTTTGCTGTTTTTTTTAATTTTTTTTATTAAGAATGCACATTTCTAGCTAGTATTTTATACTATTACATATTTTTGTTCTTGAAATTCTGACGCTATAACATCTCAGTTGTGCTTGTGTGGTCAGGATGTTAGCAAAAGCTGCTCATGTATTCACATTTCATGCTTGCGGAAGCACTGCCACGTGCATTACTCTCCACGCCTCGTTGTGTGAAAGGTCATCGTGACACTTTCAGGAAATCGACATTCCACTTATCTGAGCTGTATCCAAGCCAGCGCTGTAACTACATCCCTAGTAGGAAGCGGCAAGCATTCCTTTTAGTGTAGTGAATAGCTGACCCAGCAGGAGTGTAATTTTGTTATTAGTGCTAACTTTTACCCAGATGCCAAGCCCTTGATTATTTCTCGTGGGCACTAGAAATAAAATAATTGGTACACTCCCATTCCCTACCCTTTACTCTTCCCTCATCCAGGTTCAGTCTCTCCTATCTCCAGGAAGTGCCCCTCTATTGTACAGCGCTTTCTTGCTTTGTAGCCCGGAAAATCATTTGGTTACTTCCATTCTCAGGCCGAAGGAGGGTTATCCAGGCACTTGTTTTGTCGAGGATGGACCACGTCAACATCCTCTATCTAGGGGTGGATAAAGCCTTCATCAGACGGTTGGAAGTAGTCCAGAACTCAGCTGCTAGGCTACTTTGCAGACTCCCTAAGGGGACATCAACATCTAACCTCCCCCGTGAGCTTCCCTTGCTCACGGGGGAGTAGCAGATTCAATTTAAAGCTTTGTGCTATATGCACGGAGCAAGGTCAGGTGTCGGTCCGCGATACCTTCAAGACAGGGCACAAGTCCTAAAAAAAGAAGTGGGGGGACTAACCTAGTTAATCAGAATGCAAGTGCCATCACGGCACGTGACATAACGGCTTGTGACATCGCAGCGTGTCACATCGCAGCACGTGACATCACAGGAAGTGGCATCATAAGAAGTGACATCAGATCTTAAGTCCTCACATATATGTTTAACATGTCTATCATGAGTACATTGGAGCATATTTCGAGTATAGAGGGAAACCCTCCTGATATAGGCAGAAGATTCACACTTTTGTAAGCTACACATAAAACAGTGTTGCCTTTTGTCAGCGTAAACTTCCTCTTCTCATAGTTCTTTAAAAGAAAATACAGTGGTACTTAAATTATTTCAACACCTCCTTAGGGGAAGTAAGCTCTTTATAAATACAATTTGCTTTGTGTAAATACTGGGAAAGACCAACATATCTGACATTCTTAAGTGCATGCATATCTCCTAAAAAGGGACTGAACAAAGTGAAAAGCTGCCTCTAATAAGTATGTGTGAAGTGCTAACAAGGTGTGAGCCTTTGTTTCCCCTCCACTTCAATTGCATCAGGTGTGAGGCTCCTGACTGCTCCCAGCCAAGAGACTCCAACAAAAGAAGGCCTGATGACCCCTCAAATTCGGCCTTTGTTATGGGCCCAGCAGGAGTCTGAACTAAAAAGCCCCCTCCCCGCCTGCACGTTGTTGCGGATCAAAGCAAACAACAAAATGCAGGCGCTGCTGAATGTGTCCCGGTATTTGCAAATTACACCTGTACGAATTCAGCATATTTTTCAGTGGGGCCCAACTTCTTGGTAGGGTGGACGGCGTCCACCCTGTGAAAAAAGTGGGTGGACGCCGTCCACCCGTGTGTACCCCCGACTCGTGCCCTGCTTCAAGAACTGGTGAGTTCTTATCAGTTGGCTAGTTCCTTGCGTTCAAGTGACCGGTCCTTGTGCACAGTTCCTAGAGTTAGACGGACATGCGTGGGAGGCTGATCTTTCACATATCAGGGTTCCAAGCTGCGGAATGCACTATCTGAACCGTTGAGAAGCTGCGCCTCTTTGACCATCTTCTGAAAACAGTTGAAGACCTGGATGTTCTGAGTCAGTGGGGCTTTGCCAGACCCGACCTGTTGCAAACGTGCCGGGAAACTCTGTGTGTCTAGCTGAGCACTATATAAGACTCTGATAATATTAATAATTGCACAATATAAAACCACATAGGGACATGCATACCCCTGCATACCTGCTAGAAATCCGTGGGAAATACTTAGTAACTCCTGCGATTAAGCCTAATTACTGGTCCTGTAAATATAGGCATGATTCAAACATTTGCTCCTTGGAACAAATGGCTATTTCTGCGTGTTAGTGTAGGAGATACATCCGCTGTTCCCTGTTTTTTTCTGTTACACCTGTTTTGAGCTCAGCTGAGGTGTGACCCTCTCATCATATCTCTAAAACCGCAATTCCATCAGTAAAACGACACTTCTTCATGCTGTGAGTGAAAGGGGCAACATTGTAGCCAGCTTCTAACAGACCAGAATGTAATATTTAGCAGTGCACTAGAGTTACATAATGATTTCCCTAATCGTACGTGCTTCTGTCCTATCCCATCACAGAATTATATTAATATGTTCCCTCCAAGCCATGTGAAAATCCCATCTCAACATTTGTAAACAGTAATTTTGTATTTCAACTGTGATCAAAGCTTGAAGTGAAATTTTTTTAGATGCAAAGAAAACCATTCATTAAACCTATAGTTGAGAATTGGGTCTTTTCATCCCTTTACCGAAAGCAAGTTGGACGAGTTAGAAATATTATAGTTTTTGTAGCTACATTAATGCTGGGAAAAGCCCCATGTTTTTTCAGAGACTCCATTGATACCATGCATTTTATTATTTCAGCTGCACGTTAAGGAGTTCCTGCAGTGTGATACTTATAGTATGTGGCAGCTTCATGCTGCAGATACCTTAGACATTGGCAGCAAAACAACAGGGCCTCAAGTGACATGCAAGATTACTCAAGTAAGATAAACAAGCATTGACAAAGCCAATAGGTCTGACGTTGACTGCCAGCCTTCTGGCAATTCTTGTTTTGGCATGGTTTTTGCAAAACTTTATTGTTGGGGAAGCTGTCGGGCCCTCATTAAGTCTAAAGAAAAAAAAAACAATGGCTAAAGGCAACATTTTCAGGTTTAAAAAAGTACACATACTATGGTACACCTGGCACTGAAAGGAACTACCTTCAGTGTGAATGCGCTCCTTGTGAGCATGCCGTAACTCATAGGGAAGTCCGTCAATGGCTGGAGTAGGCCAGCATTGTCCCTTGATTCATGCTGGAGTGAGTGGAAGAAAAATATGAATGACACAATCACAGACTAATGGATGAAATCTATCTGAAATCCCCTTTGTTATATATACTTTTAGTAAAATGAAAAGGTCTTATCTAACACAGACCTAAAAAGGCTATGCTAACCTCACATTTGAGAAAGAAGGCATGAAAGAAGGGGAAAAAGTAAGGAAGGAAGAACAAAAAGAAGGGCGGCAAACAAAAAAGGAAGTAAGGCAGAAACCAGGAAGAAGGGCAAAGAAGGAAGGCAGACAAAAAAAAGAAAGAAGGAAGGCAGGCAAAAATGGAAGGAAGGAAAGAAGGCAAAAAGGAAGACTGCAAAAGGAAAGTAGGTAAAATGAAAGAAGGAAAGACAGAAAGAAAAAGAGGGCAAGAACGAAATAAGGAAATAAAAAGGAAAGAAGGCAGAAAGAAAGGAGGAAAGAAGGCAAATATAATGAAAGAATTGTGAAAGAAAGGACGACAGAAGGGCGAAAGAATGCAATAAGAAAGAAGACAAAAAAGAAAAAAGTGAAAAAATAAGCAAAGAAGGCAAAAAATAAATGAAAAAATAAATAAAGAAGGAAGGAAAGAAGAATAGAAAGAAGGTAAAACAGAAAAAAGAAGGAAGGAAAGAAGAAAATAAAAAATAAAAGATTTAATTTGATTACAGAGCACAAACGATAAGTTTTCAAAAGCTGGCTTTGTTGTCAGTTATTTAATAGCAGACAAAAAGATCATTCGTAACAAAACTAATGGTCCTATAAATACATACCAAGTCAAAGAAACTGTGCAATGAAAGCAAAATTGAATTCTTGAAATAGTTGACACGCAGTAGATGTTTGTAAATGTTGACAGCCGACACGTGTTTCGTCGTAAGACGACTTCTTCAAGGCTAGTCAGAGAAATGCATATGACAAGCACTCAATTTGACAATAAATGCAATTCATAATATTACAAAGAATTTCTATGGCTTGCATAGAAGAAAATACCATTTTGTTAATTTCTGGTATTTCAAATGGCCAGCGTACTATATAATAGCGTGAAGAATGTTGGATAGAATTCGGAATAATACTACTACTACCTTCACCAAAGACAAAAGATTTTTATTGTTAATAAGATCAATAAAGTTATTATTAGCAGTGTGGTGAAAATGAAATCGTGATCACCGAGATTTAGTAGTTGTCACGAAAAGAACCATTGGGTCTAATCATAACTCGCAGATAAGTGTGAAACGAAAGATTATATTGTATAAAAGAGAAAATAGAAAATATGTGCAAAAGGCCATTACCACAGAGAAGGGAAATGTTTATTAGATGTAAAAACAGATATAATTGTACCTAAAAAATTTATGTAGCTAAAACCGTATTTTAATCCTCGATATTTCCCTCAATAAATTGCGTTATAATCCCGAACTTCACTGGTCCAGGGAGTTTCACGTTCTTTGTTGGACACAGTAAGCTATCAAGGTTTAAAATAATTTTGGAAATAAGAAAACAAGTGTTGTTTTAATAAGAGCCACAAACTATCCAAATTTTCATCTTTTAACACCTTATTGAAGCTATTTACATACCTTTAATTTATACGAAGTCAGTGATGTATACTACCTCGTACCCAAATATCACGAGCTGTAAAATTCCTCATGTAAAGGGGCATTCGTCCAGCAGCAGAATCCCTGCTGCACAAATCCTACGAGGTAATATGCTAAATATTAGTATATAATATTGGTTGGTCCCAATTATAAACAGAAACCGAAAAATACGTAAAAACGGCATGACGGTGCTATGAGTCCTTTGTTTAATTACGGCCAAAATAAGCAATTAAATGCTAGTATTAGTCTGTCGCACGTTGTTTTTAAAAAACAAATCTCAAGCAATGATAGAGAGTTATTTGATAATCTCTTTAGACGTTTAGTTAAAAAGCCAAGTTACAAAACTCTTGGCTATTGGCTGCCACAGTGAGCAATATCGCAACTAATCCTAATCTACCTAAACGAGCGATTTGTATTGAGTTTTGTTCCAATATGCTTAAAACATATTTCTATGCTTACCCAGTATCTGGAAACATGTCTCCACTCGACCCAGTCAATCCTCGAGTGTCTCACATGGAGACACTCAAATAAGTACTGTCGGTCGTGTTCCGCCATTACCGATTTTGGTTGACATCAAAAAGGACATATCCTTGTGATCAAAAGATGGGCTGAAAATCAGCGCCATCTGGGAACATGTTTAGTAAAGCTAGAATTCATCAATTTGGGTTGTAAGCTAAGTTTATTGTTCCGTTTCGTACCAATTTAGTTTGAACGAAACTGTGATGTTATCTGTAAACATTTAAATTTTGTCACACCTTAGGAAACCAGAATCGATTTAAAACTCGATCTCCTACTGCTGGAATCGAGCATTAGTTAATCTTAAGTATATTTTAGCATTTTGTATCGATTCTCGGTTTGTTTAATTTATGATGTTATTTTATAGGCGTTTGAATAAGAGCAAAAATGTGTTAGTAAAGTATTAGACAGAAATTTAACACCTTGTGATAAATATTGTTTAAGAAGACAGTTAGTCTTATATATCAACCAAATCTAATTAATACTAACCATTATCATAGAAAGGGAACTATAGAAAGTGATGGTCAGAAAAACATTCTCCGGGTACAACACTTATCGCATATATGTTGTATATTATCTCAACAATTTTTTTTTGATACATTTAAGATCATAATGCACATATGATTTAACTGACGGACATTTAGTTTTTCACAAAATGCATATATATCTGTATTGACTTCGAAATATCGAAAGGTGTCATTTGGCTAGGCCATATCACAGTTAACACAATAACCCACAAATTTTATAGTGTTATACATTCATTTTTTACCCTCATTAACATAAAAACTGTTACATCTGATGAATATCGAACTAAAAATTATGAGGTACCGCGGTCATATTCAGTCTCTAAGAAAAACTGACAGCTCCCTGTCAGTATTAAGACCAAAGTCTACCGCTCTCAATCTATTTATCCAAGTTGCCTCCATTTTGCGTAGACTGTGTACTCTATCTCCACCTCTGGGATTATCATAAGCTGTATCTAAGCCATGGAATTTTAGACGCACTAATTCAGCAGATCCGTGTACTGAGTTAAAATGCACTGCCAGTGGGTAATTGGTATTAAAATTCCTGATCGCCCTTATGTGTTCTTGCAATCTCTCTTTTAGAGGTCTGATGGTACTGCCAATATAAACCTTCTTACAGGGACATATAATGCAATAAACTGTAAATGTAGTATTACAATTCATGAAGGTTCTTATTACATGTACTGATTGTGTATTGTATTGAAAACTCTTGATTTTATCTAGAGTATATTGGCAAACATTGCAATGCCCACGTTTGTAGAAACCGACCGGTGGTGTTCCCAGCCACTGTGTGTCTTTTTTATGTCTTTTCGGATTATAAAAACTTGGGCATAGTGAATTGCGTAATGTCAGTCCCCGTTTGAACACTATATTAGGTTTTGTCGATATAGCCTTGCTTACAGTTGGATCTATATGTAAGAGATGCCAATGTTTATTTAAGATTTTATACAGTATATTGCTGGCTGAATTATATGGTGTAATAAAATTAATCTGATCTTTGAATTTGACACCCTTCTTTGTCTTGGATTTATTGGATAGTAACCTCTGTCGGTTGAGGCCCAATGCTTTACTCTTGGCCTCAGCAAGCAATTTGCGATCATACCCCTAGCTTCAAATCTAGTGATGGCATGTCCCATTTCTCTTTTAAAAATGTCATCCTCACTACAATTACAGTCTAATGCGCATTAATTCACCAAGTGGTATGGATTTCACCTGTGATTTAGGATGGGCAGTCTCTGCACGTAGAATGGCATTGCATGCCGAAGGTTTCCTATGGAGTTTGGATAGAATTACCCCATCTTTGGCATACAATTTTAGATCTAAAAATGCAATTTCTTCTTTGTTGTGTTCACATGTAAACGTCATATTGCATTGGTTGTTGTTTAAGAAAGTACAAAACTCATGTAATAGATCTGAGTTGGCTGTCCAGATCATAAAGATGTCGTCTATGTATCTTCCCCACTATATCACATGTTCCATCAGATGAGGTGGGCATTTTGTCCAAATAAAGTCTTCTCAAACCACCCCATAAACAGATTCGCTATAGAGGGTGAAAATTTGGACCCCATTGCTACTCCCTGATGTTGTCGGTACCAAGTACCGTTATGTAAAAATACATTGTTGTTCAATACTAACATAATCATATCAAGTAGCATCTCTGTGTGTTCCCATAAGGTAGCATCTCTGTTTGATAAAAGTATCTTACTGCCTTTATACTCAAATCTGTTGGTATAGAGGTGTATAATGAGGCAATATCTAACGTTACAAAACAACATTCCTCCGTCCAATTGAAGTCACTAAGTTGATTTAACAAATCTTTAGTATCCAGAACAAAGGAGGGTAGATTCTTTACAAAGGGCTGTAAGAAATGATCTATGTACTCAGAAATATGCTCTGTTGAGGAGCCAATACCCGAGATAATGGTTCTTCCCGGAGGAAAATCTCCGGGTTTATGGATTTTGGGCAAAACATATAAACATGCTGCCATTGGATATGGAACAAAGAGATATTTAAATTCCATGTCGTTTATAAGTCCCAAGCTACGCCACTCTTTTAGATGTTCTTCCAGTAGGTTCAGTAATGTCCCCCATTGGGTTGGATGTTAGTTTGGCATATGCTTGTGCATCTGAAAGTTGTCTATCTATTTCTAGAAGGTAGTCATTTGTATCCATCAAGACTAAATTACCACCCTTATCGGCTTCCTTCAGAGTTATGTCCGGAAGTTGTTTTAAAACCTGTAATGCCTTCCTTTCTCCCTTTGTGAGATTATCTTTTTTGTCTATGTCTTTGTGTGAGTAAGAGTCCTCCCAGTTAAATAAGTCTGTTGTTACTAAGCGATGAAACGTGTCAAGGACATTGTCATTAGCCATTAAAGGCTGAAAAGTTGATTTGGGCTTAAGGCCACTGTCTGTACTCAGATCTGATGGAATGTCTAAATCATTTAAGAGTTGTGACATACTAGGAACATTGTGATCCTCATCTGTTAGTGATAGGAGCATTTTAACATCATGCATGTCTTGAATAGTTCTATTGCTCTGTACAGCTGGAGATATCTCCTGAGATGTAACATATTTAGAATTCGACGCAAAAAAATTCTTCAATTTCATCTTGCGCACAAATTTAAAAACATCTACATGAATCTGAGTAAAATCAGGTCCAGACGTCGGACAAAAGTTCAAACCTTTAGACAATAACTTTATTTCATCATTACTCAGTGTATACTTAGACAAGTTAACAATTGCAATTTCATTTGTTTTCTCACACAATTCAATATTGTCATTAGTACATTTGTTACATGTGTCAACAGAGGTTATTATTTCTTCTGTGTTTTTGATCTGGTCAGATAGCCTTCTTTTCCTGTCTCTACGTGATCTGTTGTACCCCCCTCCTGGTCTTTTTGTTACATTTTGACGTTTGTTGTACTCTATTTTGTTCCACTTCCTGAATCGTTCTACTTCTAATAAAAAAGAGGTAGATGTAGGTGCGATTGTGCTAGTATTTATGCTCGTCCCTGGCCCTTCAATTGGTTCACTTCTTATGCTTGAGATATCTGATTCGCTGTTAGAAGCGGCACTATTGAGTTCCCCTTGGATAGTATGCTCTTTTTGCAAACTGAGTTGTATGTTATCAAATTTGCGAGCAAAAGTAAATACTCTGCCTGAATTGTAATCATTTGCATCTCTTTTTAGTTTGCGGGATTTTTTATCTTTTAGATATATCTGATGTTTATTTAACACTTCTTCCAAAAATTTTTAGTTTTTTTCAGTTGCATCAGCCAAATTTAGTTTGTTAATTTCCTCTTCTAACACTTGAATTTCAAGTAACAATTGGTCACGTTTTCTATCGGCATGTTTTATTAAGATTGACATCATGCCGTATGATGAACTGAATAATAGATGCTCCCATTCCAGGAGTAAATCTTCTCCTAGGTCCTCAAAAGATGGAAAAATGATGATCCTAAGTCCACGTGGGACTTGTTTCATCTCGATGTATTTTCTAAGAATGGTGGCATCCCACCATTTGGATGATTCTTGTTTACGTAACCGTTCTAACCTCTGAAACTTATTTTTGAGGCCTTCCTCCTTATTCGAGGAACTGATCACAGTGGTGTTATTCTTGTTTCCGAACAATTCTTGCAGAAGTTTGTCCCTATCATCCTTGAAGCTGGCCATATCTATATCTAGACAGTAGTATCAAAATTAATGATATAATCGGTATTTGGAGTGCACAGCAAAACCACACAATAATAACACTTACACAGTGAATGGTAGTGGTAAAGAACACATCCGCCAGCACCACCGTCTTGTTTACCCAGATAGTCCAAAGTAGTTCAAAATAAATTTAAACGTGTGCTCAATGTATGACACTGTGCCACTCACCCAGTGTTGTCCAGTATTAGGAGGAACTCCTCCATATACAAATAGCATTAATTTGATTACAGAGCACAAACGTTGATAAGTTTTCAAAAGCTGACTTTGTTGTCAGTTATTTAATAGCAGACAAAAAGATAATTCGTAACAAAACTAATGGTCCTATAAATACATAGCAAGTCAAAGAAACTGTGCAATGAAAGCAAAATTGAATTCTTGAAATAGTTGACACGCAGTAGATGTTTGTAAATGTTGACAGCCGACACGTGTTTCGTCGTAAGACGACTTCTTCAAGGCTAGTCAGAGAAATGCAAATGACAAGCACTCAGTTTGACAATAAATGCAATTCATAATATTACAAAGAATTTCTATGGCTTGCATAGAAGAAAATACCATTTTGTTAATTTCTGGTATTTCAAATGATCTTTTTGTCTGCTATTAAATAACTGACAACAAAGTCAGCTTTTGAAAACTTATCAACGTTTGTGCTCTGTAATCAAATTAATGCTATTTGTATATGGAGGAGTTCCTCCTAATACTGGACAACACTGGGTGAGTGGCACAGTGTCATACATTGAGCACAGGTTTAAATTTATTTTGAACTACTTTGGACTATCTGGGTAAACAAGACGGAGGTGATGGCGGATGTGTTCTTTACCACTGCCATTCACTGTGTAAATGTTATTATTGTGTGGTTTTGCTGTGCACTCCAAATACCGATTATGTCATTAATTTTGATACTACTGTCTAGATATAGATATGGCCAGCTTCAAGGATGATAGGGACAAACTTCTGCAAGAATTGTTCGGAAACAAGAATAACACCACTGTGATCAGTTCCTCGAATAAGGCCTCAAAAATAAGTTTCAGAGGTTAGAACGGTTACGTAAACAAGAATCGTCCAAATGGTGGGATGCCACCGTTCTCAGAAAATACATCGAGATGAAACAAGTCCCACGTGGACTTAGGATCATCATTTTTCCATCTTTTGATGACCTAGGAGAAGATTTACTCCTGGAATGGGAGGATCTATTATTCAGTTCATCATACGGCATGATGTCAATCTTAATAAAACATGCCGATAGAAAACGTGACCAATTGTTACTTGAAATTCAAGTGTTAGAAGAGGAAATTAACAAACTAAATTTGGCTGATGCAACTGAAAAAAACTACAAAATTTTGGAAGAAGTGTTAAATAAACATCAGATATATCTAAAAGATAAAAAATCCTGCAAACTAAAAAGAGATGCAAATGATTACAATTCAGGCAGAGTATTTACTTTTGCTCGCAAATTTGATAACATACAACTCAGTTTGCAAAAAGAGCATACTATCCAAGGGGAACTCAATAGTGCCGCTTCTAACAGAGAATCAGATATCTCAAGCATTAGAAGTGAACCAATTGAAGGGCCAGGGACGAGCATAAATACTAGCACAATCGCACCTACATCTACACTCTTTTTATTAGAAGTAGAACGATTCAGGAAGGGGAACAAAATAGAGTACAACAAACGTCAAAATGTAACAAAAGACCAGGAGGGGGTACAACAGATCACGTAGAGACAGGAAAAGAAGGCTATCTGACCAGATCAAAAACACAGAAGAAATAATAACCTCTGTTGATACATGTAACAAATGTACTAATGACAATATTGAATTGTGTGAGAAAACAAATGAAATTGCAATTGTTAACTTGTCTAAGTATACACTGAGTAATGATGAAATAAAGTTATTGTCTAAAGGCTTGAACTTTTGTCCGACGTCTGGACCTGATTTTACTCAGATTCAAGTAGATGTTTTAAAATTTGTGCGCAAGATGAAATTGAAGAAATTTTTTGCGTTGAATTCTAAATATGTTACATCTCAGGAGATATCTCCAGCTGTACAGAGCAATAGAACTATTCAAGACATGCATGATGTTAGAATGCTCCTATCACTAACAGATGAGGATCACAATGTTCCTAGTATGTCACAACTCTTAAATGATTTAGACATTCCATCAGATCTGAGTACAGACAGTGGCCTTAAGCCCAAATCAACTTTTCAGCCTTTAATGGCTAATGACAATGTCCTTGACACGTTTCATCGTTTAGTAACAACAGACTTATTTAACTGGGAGGACTCTTACTCACACAAAGACATAGACAAAAAAGATAATCTCACAAAGGAGAAAGGAAGGCATTACAGGTTTTAAAACAACTTCCGGACATAACTCTGAAGGAAGCCGATAAGGGTGGTAATTTAGTCTTGATGGATACAAATGACTACCTTCTAGAAATAGATAGACAACTTTCAGATGCACAAGCATATGCCAAACTAACATCCAACCCAATGGGGACATTACTGAACCTACTGGAAGAACATCTAAAAGAGTGGTGTAGCTTGGGACTTATAAACGACATGGAATTTAAATATCTCTTTGTTCCATATCCAATGGCAGCATGTTTATATGTTTTGCCCAAAATCCATAAACCCGGAGATTTTCCTCCGGAAGACCCATTATCTCGGGTATTGGCTCCTCAACAGAGCATATTTCCGAGTACATAGATCATTTCTTACAGCCCTTTGTAAAGAATCTACCCTCCTTTGTTCTGGATACTAAAGATTTGTTAAATCAACTTAGTGACTTCAATTGGATGGAGGAATGTTGTTTTGTAACGTTAGATATTGCCTCATTATACACCTCTATACCAACAGATTTGAGTATAAAGGCAGTAAGATACTTTTTATCAAACAGAGATGCTACCTTATGGGAACACACAGAGATGCTACTTGATATGATTACGTTAGTATTGAACAACAATGTATTTTTACATAACAGTACTTGGTACCGACAACATCAGGGAGTAGCAATGGGGTCCAAATTTTCACCCTCTATAGCGAATCTGTTTATGGGGTGGTTTGAGAAGACTTTTATTTGGACAAAATGACCACCTCATCTGATGGAACATGTGATATATTGGGGAAGATACATAGACGACATTTTTATGATCTGGACAGCCAACTCAGATCTATTACATGAGTTTTGTACTTTCTTAAACAACAACCAATGCAATATGACGTTTACATGTGAACACAACAAAGAAGAAATTGCATTTTTAGATCTAAAATTGTATGCCAAAGATGGGGTAATTCTATCCAAACTCCATAGGAAACCTTCGGCATGCAATGCCATTCTACGTGCAGAGACTGCCCATCCTAAATCACAGGTGAAATCCATACCACTTGGTGAATTAATGCGCATTAGACGTAATTGTAGTGAGGATGACATTTTTAAAAGAGAAATGGGACATGCCATCACTAGATTTGAAGCTAGGGGGTATGATCGCAAATTGCTTGCTGAGGCCAAGAGTAAAGCATTGGGCCTCAACCGACAGAGGTTACTATCCAATAAATCCAAGACAAAGAAGGGTGTCAAATTCAAAGATCAGATTAATTTTATTACACCATATAATTCAGCCAGCAATATACTGTATAAAATCTTAAATAAACATTGGCATCTCTTACATATAGATCCAACTGTAAGCAAGGCTATATCGACAAAACCTAATATAGTGTTCAAACGGGGACTGACATTACGCAATTCACTATGCACAAGTTTTTATAATCCGAAAAGACATAAAAAGACACACAGTGGCTGGGAACACCACCGGTCGGTTTCTACAAACGTGGGCATTGCAATGTTTGCCAATATACTCTAGATAAAATCAAGAGTTTTCAATACAATACACAATCAGTACATGTAATAAGAACCTTCATGAATTGTAATACTACATTTACAGTTTATTGCATTATATGTCCCTGTAAGAAGGTTTATATTGGCAGTACCATCAGACCTCTAAAAGAGAGATTGCAAGAACACATAAGGGCGATCAGGAATTGTAATACCAATTACCCACTGGCAGTGCATTTTAACTCAGTACACGGATCTGCTGAATTAGTGCGTCTAAAATTCCATGGCTTAGATACAGCTTATGATAATCCCAGAGGTGGAGATAGAGTACACAGTCTACGTGAGTTGGAGGCAACTTGGATAAATAGATTGAGAGCGGTAGACTTGGTCTTAATACTGACAGAGAGCTGTCAGTTTTTCTTAGAGACTGAATATGACCGAGGTACCTCATAATTTTTAGTTCGATATTCATCAGATGTAACAATTTTTATGTTAATGAGGGTAAAAAAGGAATGTATAACACTATAAAATTTGTGGGTTATTGTGTTAACTGTGATATGGCCTAGCCAAATGACACCTTTCGATGTTTCGAAGTCAATACAGATATATATGCATTTTGTGAAAAACTAAATGTCCGTCAGTTAAATCATATGTGCATTATGATCTTAAATGTATCAAAAAAAAAATGTTGAGATAATATACAACATATATGCGATAAGTGTTGTACCCGGAGAATGTTTTTCTGACCATCACTTTCTATAGTTCCCTTTCTATGATAATGGTTAGTATTAATTAGATTTGGTTGATATATAAGACTAACCGTCTTCTTAAACAATATTTATCACAAGGTGTTAAATTTCTGTCTAATACTCTACTAACACATTTTTGCTCTTATTCAAACGCCTATAAAATAACATCATAAATTAAACAAACCGAGAATCGATACAAAATGCTAAAATATACTTAAGATTAACTAATGCTCGATTCCAGCAGTAGGAGATCGAGTTTTAAATCGATTCTGGTTTCCTAAGGTGTGACAAAATTTAAATGTTTACAGATAACATCACAGTTTCGTTCAAACTAAATTGGTACGAAACGGAACAATAAACTCAGCTTACAACCCAAATTGATGAATTCTAGCTTTACTAAACATGTTCCAAGATGGCGCTGATTTTCAGCCCATCTCTTGATCACAAGGATATGTCCTTTTTTGATGTCAACCAAAATCGGTAATGGCGGAACACGACCGACAGTACTTATTTGAGTGTTTCCATGTGAGACACTCGAGGATTGACTGGGTCGAGTGGAGACACGTTTCCAGATACTGGGTAAGCATAGAAATATGTTTTAAGCATATTGGAACAAAACTCAATACAAATCGCTCGTTTAGGTAGATTAGGATTAGTTGCGATATTGCTCACTGTGGCAGCCAATAGCCAAGAGTTTTGTAACTTGGCTTTTTAACTAAACGTCTAAAGAGATTATCAAATAACTCTCTATTATTGCTTGAGATTTGTTTTTTAAAAACAACGTGCGACAGACTAATACTAGCATTTAATTGCTTATTTTGGCGGTAATTAAACAAAGGACTCATAGCACCGTATGCCATTTTTACGTATTTTTTCGGTTTCTGTTTATAATTGGGACCAACCAATATTATATACTAATATTTAGCATATTACCTCGTAGGATTTGTGCAGCAGGGATTCTGCTGCTGGACGAATGCCCCCTTTACATGAGGAATTTTACAGCTCGTGATATTTGGGTACGAGTTAGTATACATCACTGACTTCGTATAAATTAAAGGTATGTAAATAGCTTCAATAGGGTGTTAAAAGATGAAAATTTGGATAGTTTGTCGCTCTTATTAAAACAACACTTGTTTTCTTATTTCCAAAATTATTTTAAACCTTGATAGCTTACTGTGTCCAACAAAGAACGTGAAACTCCGTGGACCAGTGAAGTTCGGGATTATAACGCAATTTATTGAGGGAAATATCAAGGATTAAAATACGGTTTTAGCTACATAAATTTTTGAGGTACAATTATATCTGTTTTTACTTCTAATAAAAATGTCCCTTCTCCGTGGTAATGGCCTTTTTGCACATATTTTCTATTTTCTCTTTTATACAATATAATCTTTCGTTTCACACTTATCTGCGAGTTATGATTAGACCCAATGGTTCTTTTCGTGACAACTACTAAATCTCGGTGATCACGATTTCATTTTCACCACACTGCTAATAATAACTTTATTGATCTTATTAACAATAACAAATCTTTTGTCTTTGGTGAAGGTAGTAGTAGTATTATTCCGAATTCTATCTACTGCGTGTCAACTATTTCAAGAATTCAATTTTGCTTTCATTGCACAGTTTCTTTGACTTGATATGTATTTATAGGACCATTAATTTTGTTACGAATGATCTTTTTGTCTGCTATTAAATAACTGACAACAAAGTCAGCTTTTGAAAACATATCAACGTTTGTGCTCTGTAATCAAATTAATGCTATTTGTATATGGAGGAGTTCCTCCTAATACTGGACAACACTGGGTGAGTGGCACAGTGTCATACATTGAGCACACGTTTACATTTATTTTGAACTTCTTTGGACTATCTGGGTAAACAAGACGGAGGTGTTGGCGGATGTGTTCTTTACCACTGCCATTCACTGTGTAAGTGTTAAAAAATAAAAGATGGCAAAAAGAAAGAACAAAGGAAAAAAAGACAAAAAAGGAAGGGAAGAAAGTAAGGAGGAAAAAAGGCAAAAAAGAAAGAAAGTAGAAAAATAAAAGTAAAAAGGAAAGAACGCAAGAAATAAAGATGCAAAAAAGGAACGGAAAGATGGAAAGAAAACAGAATGAAGGCTAAAAAAAATAAAGAAAAAATGAAAATAGGCAAGAAAGAAAGAAGGGCCGAAAGAAGGAATCAAGGAAAGAAAAAAGAAAGGAAGGAAAGAAAGAAAGAAAGAAAAAGGAAAGAAGGCAAAAAAGAGAAAGAAGGAAAATGTTAAGGAGGTAAGAAAGAAAAGAAAGGAAAGAAGGAAAAAAACTGGAAGGCAGAAAAGAAAAAATAAAGGAAAGAAAAAAGGAAAGGCAAAAAGAAAGAAAAAGAAACGAAGGAAGGAAAGAAGGCAAAAAGAAGGGAGGAAAAAAGGAAGGAAAGAACGATGGAAAGAAGGGAGGAGATAGGGTTTACAATATAAAATCTGGATGCTAAACCTCAAATGACACCCTCAGTCTGTTTAAATAAAACTGTTAGAAGTGTGCTGCAAATGAAACACCATAAAGTTTGTTTTTGGCCTGGAAAGGTTTCTTGAAGAACCTTAGGTGACACGCAGTCTAGGAGCACAATATGGTATGCTCTGAAGTAGCAGCAGTCCATTTCAAAAGGAATTTTCTGCAGCATTTGAAGGAGATAGGAACTGATAAAGCTGGAATGTGCCCTGGGCTCACTTCAAATGCATCCTACTATCACATAAGGCAACACTGGCACTAAAGGGATCTCCTTGTGTGTAGATATGGACTTTGTGAAAGAGCAAAATGTAGTCACTCAAAATGACGTTAACCAGAGGCTTAAGTAGGCTGACCCATTGCCCCATGCTGTATGTTGTAGTGGGTGGAAGAAAAATAGGAATGACACATCAACAGACCAATGGGTGAAGAGAGGTGGCTGAAAGCCTCTTGAAGTATATTATGCATATTTTAGTAAAATCAAAAGGTCTTCGCTAACACCATACCTAAAAAGCAATTAACCTGTTAAACACCTTCAAACTCTAACCATTTTCGGTGAGGGTTCCTGGATCCTGTGATGTTCCTTACAATTAAATTATGTACACTATTTATTGATATGATACTACCTCAAGATTTTCATAGAGGGTTAATAAAAAAAGAAATGGACAATAGCCTGTCATTATGGTCAAAGACATGTGATGCCACTTTTTCATGTCGATTGTGGTGGTCAAGGATGTACGTTGTCACTGAAGTAACCCATAGGATTTTGGTCAAATGATGCTACTGGATTATTCATTTACACTATTTTCTGCTGCTGTATGCCTTTAATGACAGAATATTGCTTATGTGAGCGGCTTCTAAGTGCAAGACAAGGTACAGCAAACTATTCTGTATTATTTACTTACCAAAGTAAACACATTTTGGATGAAATTGATGAATAGAGTGTTTACACCCATATTAAATCATTTTTGTTAAAAACTCTCTCTCTCAGATTTAGTAAAATTTTGCTTTGGGCTCGCGTTACTTATTTGGTGCTACCCCAACTCAAAATCCATTTTGTGATTTACAAAGCCATGCAAATATCGATTTACATGGCTCTGTGTGGCTTTGTAACAAACATGAAAAAGAAGTAACGCAAGGCAGTGCCTAGCGCTACCTTGCATTACCTTGCATCAGGTAGGCAATATTTGGGTGGCGCATGGGCCTTCCCATGCATCCACCCATGTATTTTCAGAAAACCCTTATTTACAAAGACTTGTAAACATGGGTTTGTGCCAAAATGATGCGCCTATCTGAGGCTGGCGTAACAAGGAGAAATATCTTTATTTCTCCTTGTTATTTCTCTTTGCATGTGTTCAGCAATATGCAGCACACATACAAAGATGAAATAGGCTTAAAGGATAATTTTTGTGCAGGAACGTATCTTTTTCTGTACAAAAACTGCACTGACCACAACACACGCACTCTTGCACCAGGATGGCTCAGAGCACAAAGCCTGACCTTCAGCCATGTACTGTCCTTAGCATTTGTGCCCCGAGAACCTGCTATACATGGCCTTTGGATGTGCTGAGTGGGTTCTGAGTCAGAATATGGTCTTTGGCCAAACTCTGAGTCCCAAACCTGTGCCCCCATCAGTGCTTAATTAGAGCCGGTGCTTTCCGGTGCTCAGCACCTGCACTTAATTGGTTTCCGCTGCTCGGCACCGGCACCTAATTGTCAACACCATACTTGGAACAGTCCACCACATGGTGGCGCTGCTCATCTAATTTAGAGATGAGCAGAACAACTGTTGTTTAGGAATACAATATACATTAAAATTGCTAATTCCTGCCTCCCCAGCCAATCCTTTAGCTTTGGGGGCCTTGAATAATATGAACTGTCGCATTTACATGCGAGAGAGATAGTTAGTAGTTGTTTTGGCAGCAATGACAAGGGCGATGGGTGGTGCAAGCTGCAGTGGCCTCCTGGTCAGAGCCCTGGCACTTAATATTTTACAAACTAAGCACTGGCCCCCATATCCCAGTGTATATGGTTTTTGGCCATGCCAGTGGGCGATGAGCATAGAATATGATTTCCATTTCTGATGAACAGCTTGTGGCAATAAAACTCCCTCCACAATGTCACCAATCGCACACAGCAAACTCCTGGCACAGGCATGGTCTTCAACCAAACCCTCCACCCATACTTGCTCCAACAGAATCTATCCCCTGCACCTAGTCCCATGCCACCCAATTTTGTTTTAATCATGGGTCACATACAAGAGCCACAAATACAAAATTCTCTTGACATTATTTTCTAAGATCAGCAGGCTTGGTGCTAGTCCTTGTTAAATTAGGTCCCCCCTTAATAACGGCATATCATGCATGTACATTTTTTATTTTGTATGTTTGGGGACATGATTGTCCCTCCTATAATCTTCCATATAATTCTTCATCTAAGGGAATGCGCCAAGAGTACCCTTTATACTTACTCCTATAGTCACTTTTTTTGAGGTGCTGGATATACAAATATTTGGGGATTTAGTGTGTTTATTTGATGTTTTAGAGTATGTTCATTAATAATCATACCGTGTAATTTCCCCTGCTGCCTTACTCCATTGTCGGTCTAAGGAGAAACACACCCCATCAAAGTTGCTTTATTCGATACTGCAAAAAACGTGTGTGTACAATGTTCTTTAGGGTTTAGTTGCTCACCTCCTTTTTGTGTCACCACTGGCAGATTGCACTACGTTTGGTGATGGGGGAAGATCTGCTCTTTTTGCATTTGTTGCCCTAAGTGGGAAGGGTATGTGACGTGGGTCCTGTGCTCACTATGCCACTAACCTGGATGATGAGGGATGATACCCCGAAACCGGTCCCAGTATGTTTGTTTCTGGTCCAGGGAGGACCTGGCCTGGCAGTTCGGGCTGGACTGTTCCCATGGGGAGCAGGGTCAAGACTCATTTGCATATAGCTGGGTCCAAACTGGAATGGCATGGCGAGCAAAAAAACGATGGCCTTAACTCAGATCTATGACTTCGGGTGAATGTTTGATTTGTTCAGCATTCCGTCCATCATCTGTTCTTTTTGCATTTGTCACCCTTTAAAGATAGCAGACCAACCATTGACTCACTGATGCAGTGTCTCACAAAATGACAACCAATAAATGCATACGCAGTGCATAAAGCACTAATATCAGGTCAGTGTAACAAATCAGGTCAGTGTAACACAGAGACAAAGAATGCAGTGCTGAAATGTTTCGCTCTGGTTACGCCCCCTTTTAATTCAAATGTTTCCCAACCACACCCTGCGATAGGCCCTCCCTTTCTTCCTCATTCTGCCTTTAGTGCAGCTTAGCACTCCGTGCTCGCTCTGAACATTCCATATTCATATTATAAAAGGCTACAATGCCTCATCTATCAATACTATTATGTTCTTACCAGCAATTCTACTGAGTGCCCAGAGAATACTCTGTCAGTTGGCATTAGGAATTGATTCACGTTTTCATTTCATTAACAAACTACTTGATTGATTTTGACTCTCCCATCCAATCCTGCCACGCAGATGGCGGGGTGAAGTTTATTGCTTCAGTTCCAAGTCATTTGTATTGTCTCATGTCTTGAATATAAATCAGTTCACAGTTTGAACCCATCTCCGTTCTGCAGTTCACTCTGTGCTTCATCTTACATCATTGATTAAAATGAGGGCAACAACTAATTTTTAAGAAATCAGGAAGAAAACGAGGTCGCAAGAAGCTTAACAATGAGAATGTGATGTTCAAGTGGGAAGAAAACAAATTGTAGCAGTTTCGACTGAAACTGATAACACCAAACCATGACATTTCATCATAAAACTCTTCATGGCATGATTCTGCTTCCTGTTAAGTGTGCACAGCTCTTGCTCATCCATGGCAACACAAATTGGAGAGCCTTTTTTTTTTTTTTTTTAAATAAATGAATAAATGAACAAAGAATCTAACAATCAATAAATCAAGATGAATTTCAGAAAATTCTACTGAGGACTCTGGAACTTTCTTCAAGACCTCATCCCTGTCTGTATTGAACAATATTTTTTATCTCCTCATATCCATTAAGCAGATAGACCGACCTTACTCACATTCAGCACATGTATGAGACTTTGCAGGATTGCAGGATTGGAAAAAGTGATGCGGGAAGAGAAGGAGCTGCTCGAAGGAGCACAACTGCTGTTCCTTCCTCCTTTTCCCATCATCTTCCAGATCCTGTGCAATTGTTCACTGATGCAGTTAAAACTCCGTTGGTGAACTCCCTTCTGTGTTTCCATTCTTGTGCCAATATCCAAAGTATGTTTTACTTGGTGTCACTATTAGTAAAACTGTGCATATTTATGGTATTTCAAGGGATTATCATAGACCCAAAAGCACAATAAAGTAGTGAAAGGATGAATAAGAAGATGGAGGAAACTGAGTTTTTTGGTTGAGGGCGGTATTAACGCTTCTCAAGCAACAACCACAATCCTTGTCAGGGTGAACTACAAAAAGTCAATAAATTAAACTGTGCTTAACTCTCTGAAATCTTGGCACAATGTCAGTCAGGCTTAACTAAGAGGCACTGTGTTAAGATTTATGCACACAAAGAGAAATTAATTGAAAGCACAACACAAGAAAAATCCAACACCACTTTAGAAAAATAGAGAACATTTTATTAAATAATTTGACACCCAAACAAATCAATTCCAAACTTCTTGTCTTCTGTGTGTCTTCTCTTTTCTGTTTGTCCATTTCCATGGGATATGCTCCTTTTCTTGATCCCATTTTTTTTTTTTAAGCATTTGCAAAATTTTACTATTTCAAAATAATTGGCATTTCAAACCTCTTTAGAAAGTGTTAATTTAGAAGTATTATATTTCAAGGTGACAATTAGTAAGTTTGGCACCACCTGAAGCTGATTTTGGTTTCACTGAAGATAGGGGCCCATTACGATGGCGGGCGGACAAAGTCCGCCCGCCACCGTAACGGTAAACGGGACCGACCGCCAGAGGTGCGGCGGTCCCGCTGTGCCCATTTGGATGCGACCGCCACCGTGGCGGTCGCATCCTGCGTTGTTTACATTGCGGCGGGCGGTGCTGTCAGCAGCACCCGCCGCAATGTAAAAAATGCATGCAGTGCATTGGCATGCACAACGTGACAGGCACCACGCGGTGCCTGCCACCTTGTGCATGCCAATGTAGGGGGGTACCATAGGCACCCCCCAAGTGCAGCCACCCACCCCCCCACCCCCACGGGGGCCCGCAATGGGCCCCCAAAGCAATTCCTGCATGCCTTTCCATGGCGGCAAAGCCGCCATGGAAAGGCCTTCACCGCCAGGCATCCTAATATGGATGGCGGTGTCTCCCAGACATCGCCACCATATTAAGCCCGAGTTCAGCCCGGCAGGCAATCGAAACGATTGCCTGCCTGCGGAAATGCGGAGGACGGTCTTTCCGTCTGCCGCTGTCCCCCCGCCATTGTAATATGGCAGGGGGTAAATGGAGGGCGGGCGGGGAAAGATGTCGGGCGGATCGCCACCACCGGTCGGGCGGTGGCGATCCGCCCAACATCATAATGACCCCCATAGTGTCTCAGTTTTTAACAACCTTCTCTTCTAACTTCCATGGGGGGTATAATGGCTGGGGTATAATGGCTGGAGGCGCGCCCAGGCTCCTGGAAGTCATGACCAAGCTGGACAGTGAGGCCTAAGCCTTGCAGATAGCAGGGCTGGGTTCGCACGTCATTTCTGGCGCTCTTTGGCCTGTGGGGGTCCCTCCTCCCTGACGTGGACTAGAGGCTGTTCACTGGAGGCCCAACTGTGGGGCGGTGGCTGGGAGTGCTATGCTTGCTGCCGGGGGTCATCTGCTGGCGGATGCGCCCCCTACTGCATGTGGCCTGCAGTGGATTTGACTTTGGGTCTGGAAGCCTGGTGTGAGAGCTGAACTTCGACTTTGCCCACACTCTGTGGGGCCCCCTGCTGGAGTAAGAATGCTTTGTTGGGGTACCAGAGGCGGGGGAAGCCCCGGTGGTCTGTATATGAAGGATATCCTGCTCTAGTGGGACCTGTGTTCATTTCCCTTGGTGCCTTGGTCGCTGTTCAGCCGCGGTGGTGGAGGACTGAGGACGTGGACTGTGGGGGGTGGTGGCCTCCTTCTCCTGGACCCCCATTGAGACTTGGGTGCCACTTTCCTCAGTGATGAGCTTCATTGGTTTAGAAGGAAATGCCCTGGCCCCTCCCCCGGCGGCCATCGTGGGTGACCATCCTACTTGGTGGGAGTCCTGCATTGCTTTGTTGGATCCTGGTGTTTCACACGTGTGGAGGCTTTGGGAGGAGTGTCTCTTGTCTGCACTTGGGGTTCCTGGGGGAGTGTTCCTCCTCATGCCATCTGTGGTGCTTGCTACTGGGTCCAGAGATTGCTGAGGAGCACTTGTTCACTCATATCTTGGGGCGAAGTTGGAGCTAGTATTCTGCATTGTCTCATGCTCCCCATGGGGAAGGACAAGCCCAGAGGCAATTGCAGGATAACACCATCACACAGTAGACTAGTCCGTGCCAGACTACTCAGAGAATAACCAGGCAGGGCCCTCAGGTTATGCCAGAGCACTCGCTGGAGCACCAATACGAAGCATTGTGTACTGCTATCTTGGAGGCCATTCAGGGGTCAAGGGTGAGCCCTGAGGGAAAATTGCAGGAGTGTCCATTGAAGTGAATCTACTCCATGTCGATTTGTGAAATGTTGCAGATAAGGTGGACTATGGAGAATCGAACATTACTTCCCTTCAGACCGCGGTGCGACAAGTCAAGCAGCAAATGGCACGCCTGACCGCGGTCATTGACACCCTCGAGGACCGAGTTGAGGACACTGAAGGATGCTCTAGGAGGAATAATCTACACCTGCTGGGTTTCCCGGAGCCGGCGGAGGAGCAGTCCACAGCACATTTACTGGAACAGTGGGTGACGAACGACCTGCAGCTTATGGGGTTATCTACTATGTTTGTTATTGAACATGCGCCCAAGGCCCTGGCTCCGGTTCCTCCCTTGGGTGCTCCTCTGAGGGCACTCATTGCTCGCATGCTGAATTACAAGGATAGAGATGTGATCCTGTGTGCTGCCAGGGAGGCTCCGGTACCCCAGTTTGAGAACAGAAACATTGCAATTTAACCTGACTACACGCATGAAGGAAGTGACCCGCTTAGGGCCACCCGGGTCACTGCAGACCACCTCTCAGCCTTCCATACCAAATGAAGAGTCGGAGAGACAGTGGAGAATATACACCAATAACTGTTTATTTGTATACACTCAGAGCGGAGCCCCGTCTGCACAATCTCTTGAGAGAGCTACAGAGGGAACTGAAGACCAGCAAGCATAGAGATTATGTACATTTCATGGTCGGTTAAGAACACGCCCACAGTGGAATTTTCCAGGCAGATGCAGCTGGACGGGAGAATACAAAAAAAAGGTTTCTGCTCTCATATTTATACAACTCAGCACAGTCCAAGGCCATTGCACTCTGAGGTGCGATCCAACTACCAGACAGGTGAGAGAGGCCTTTATCTAGTGGGAAAGCTATGCACTAACAGTTCTTTATTACAGAAATGAAACTCAGCAAAGGGCATTTATCAGAAATAGCAAAAGATTAGTTTCGATCACCATGTAAAATGGAGTCAAGAAAGAAAATGGTGCAGCGAATGCTAACTTATACAGGGCACTGCGTAAGCATCAACAGGCCTAATCTAACAGACTCTCCTTTTAGAATGAGCTAAAAACATTTTCTAATATGTAGAGGTTAATAGGGCATCAGAATTAAAAAATGCAACTGCGGTAAAACTATGGGCACTCTTTACAATTAACATTAGAAAGTGGAACAGCAAGGAGGGAGGAATCCTCAAATATTCCGTCATCAATATTCATAAGGTCATCAATATCCTCCTGGAGCATCATAGCGGCATTTGTAACATGGGCAGATATTTTCTGTTTGGGCGTGAAAACAGTGGCACAGTAAGAACAAAAAAAAGGAAGACATTGAATGAGGAAACAACAGAGCACCAGCACCACAATAAGATAAATCATTTCTTTAAGGATCCAACCCTAACTGCTGATGGAGCAGGATTTAGAGAAAAGAAACCTGCTCGAATTAATACCCCCATAATACGTACTAACAGTAAGTAGTAATAGAAAATTAACGTGCACCTTACATGAACACGAGGGAAAACTTCTTTGCGCATGCATGCACTAATGTGAAATAACGCATGAAAGAACTAAAAAACTGTATTTACATTATGCTTTGAAAGAAACGAGAAATAATGCATGACTAGGCCGCATGTGCATTTCGTAGTTTGCATGTTGCAGTTTGCTTTGAATTAATAAATAATATCGTTCTGCTTAAGGCTTATGCTAGATAACCCTAAATGAGGAATAGTGTAGGGAGGGGGGTAAACAGTGAAAACTACATTATTATATAATTAATGAATGTTCATTTTCTATTCGCTATTGTGGGCTGGATGAACTCCATTTTGCTTATGTTGTCAGAAGAAGGGAGGGGTGAACGGAAGAGTGAATCTGTTCTGACAAAGGCACGCTGAAGCGCTGAGCACCGCAGAGGAGCTGAAAGAGGGTGAAGGCCAATGTGATGATCGTCTGCCAAACGACGTGACAGCTCGTGGGAAAGAAGGACTTTTCCTGTAGTCTTTGCTCGAAAATGTATAAAAATGTAACCTGTAACAGATCATGTGAATGTACGAGGTGGTGGGACTGGCCATAAAACAAAGAATAAGCCTAAAAGTGAATGAAGTCACCATGGTGTGACATTCCACCCCCAAAGTCCACCAATCAACTGTCTAGTTACGCTGAATGTTTCAACTGATGTGGGATGGACATGTAGGTTTTAGGGTATAATAGGGGTGTGGTTAGAGTCGTAGGTGGAGAGGCTGAGAGAGGGGAGATGTGTCGCAGTTCGTCGGTTTGCAGAGAGGCCTAGCTGTTCCTGTCCTGATCCTGTCCCTGAAATCTTTGTCCCCTGACTCTATTTCGGGGGATCCCCACCACCACTTAGGCCTGAAGGGTGGTTTTCCCTACAAATCCATTGGGTTTGTATTATTCTAATTCGTTCTTGCATAATTTGCTTGCAAATGTATTTTTGTCTCTGAAACTTTTGTCTCTTTATCTATCCACTCCTTCATGCAACATTGTCCTTGTTTTATTGATGAGTTTGTCTCTTTTGAATTGCTGATGTTTTTCTCTCCCTTTGTAAGTTCATTGTTTGCATTTGTGACCATATGCATTGGAGCATTTTATTCTATGATTTGAGATAAATCTATTAACTTCAATGAGAGTCTGTGTCTTATTTAGTTAATCGATTCTTTAATCAGATAGGGAGTATCATCACCATCAACTATTCAACTAATTGGTTCATCGACCAAGTAGAGGAAGAGTTGATATATATACGTATCAGATAAGTATTTTGGAAAGGCCATAAAATAAATTCAATGCACGGCGAGGAAGGGTATGGGGCAATAGTGACTGCACTTATCCCTTGTGTAGGGTAAAAGGTAATTCAAGCTAACTGGGTGCCAAGGACATGAGACTCAATACCCTTAAGTCCCCTAGGATACAAGATCCCACCAATCATTAAAACACAAGAATGATCCAGCACTCCGTTTGGATTGATTATATTGGATGACTCCCATACTGTTGCAAAATACTTAAGGACTTAATTCATTTCATCCAAAAACCAAGTTTGCAAATAAAAATTTTCTTCTATGAACTTTGAGGAGCAAACGTCTTACTGCCTTGCCCTGAAGAAGTCCTTGATGGACGAAACGCGTAGGCTACAATTTCTCTTTTAAGAAGAATTTGAATAAAGAATTGGAACGAGACCAGACCTGCTGAATCATTCTTTGAATCATTCTTTGAACTCATTTCTCATTAACTGTTATAATTTGAATTTGTTTAGGAGTGCTGGATCATTCTTGTGTTTTAATAAAATAAATTCAAGAAGGAAGAGAATACGATTTTTATCAAATTGACCCCAGCGCATCAGGGATTTGGGTGAGTGTGTATGGGCCATTGCTCTGCTAGATTATTGAGTATTGATCCCTGATTAGGCATTGGCCGCGCGCTGGATCACTGCCAAAAAGGGACCAACTCCAATTCCCACTTTCCACTCCTTTAACATTGTTAATAATATCCATTATATGCTGTGTTATATTCTTTTCCAAATTCTTTATACCAACCACACACTGGTCACCGACCACTGCGCATACACCACCACTCTTTGCTAAGATGAAATCCACTGCATATCTAGTCTGTTCTAAACACACCCCCAAGCTTTCTAACTGAGTAGTGATATCAAGCAAAGCTGCCACTGAGGTATTGGATAGTATCTGTAACTTACATCCAAATTATTCCCTAGCTTTCTCACCCCTAGCCATGGCGGTACCACCCAGTGTAAAAATGGAGGAGAGGATATATCCAAATGTAATACCATTACTATAGCTATTTACTTCCGAATCCGTTACTCCTTCAAAGAATTCTTTTATTAAGGTCCTTCTTACCCATCTTGTTTTGGGTCGAGCATATTTACATGGAACACCCAATGGCAGCACCATCCCAAGAGCTACATCATCGGTGCCATTGTGGACATTGGAATAAGTCTCATTAGACAGAAAGAAAAACCCTGGATGCGCATATATCGGCCCCTCATAATCCACCACAGGGGTCTGGAGTTCATTCCCAAGGTGCTCTGATCATTTTTATTCACCAAGGGGACTGTATTTTTAAACAATATTATCCCATAACAATTAATGTAGAGTGAAGTGTCCGTGCTATTCACTATGGGACAACAGGCAGGATAATAACCAGCCTCCCGGGGTACTGTCAATTCCTTGTAATGCCAACCCACTAGTGTTATATTCTGTTCTTCCATATAGAAATTATCACAATAGGTATTGTTATCACAACCTGGGTAACCCATTCCTTGTGGCTTTTTATGATACAGACATGGCCCAGGATAACCAAATCCAAACATTCCCCTTACTTCTGCAAACTGAGGTAGCCTAGTGTACGTATAATTCACAAGTGACAAGGAGTATGCCGTCCAAAGGCTAATGACAGATCGGGTGGGATAACAGGCGGTCCCTTTCCCAAAGAACCTCTTATGGGTCTCCACAAACACATTACTCGGGACAGCCCTTTTATTACGTCTCGGGAAAATGGATCTACTCTTTCTACGTGTGGGTACACTATGGGTATTCTCCAAAAACCACGATACCCCACATAGTATTATTATCACCACTACTAGTAAAACAACACATGCAGTTTTACTCCGCTTTGACCAAATCACACTATGTTGTACAGTGACAATTGGCTGCTCCTCCTCGTTAACTTTCCTGCCAAAAGGATGCATAATGAATTGAAAGAAAGAAATGCAAGGAATATATGAATATTCCCAGTGTTGGTCAGAGCCTCACTGGTACAGGCTCCTATTGTCCATCAATTAGTTGGCGCTCTTGAGCACTGGCGGTGGAGCTTGCTCCGTCCTAAGCTATTTCCTAATCTATCCCACGCTGATAAAGGTGGTATACTCTCAGAGTATACTTTTCCCTAACTAATGTTCAAACAACAAAAGCAAAGCAGATGCCGAATTTTCACTGGTCCCGATCCCACGTTGGCACTGTTACTCAGTACTTTCCTACCTTGTACAGTCCATCCCTAATCTTTTTTCTCCTTAGGCTCAGTGGTCCTTGTCCGAGGACGTAAATCGTACCTGGCAGCCCCAGGCACTCTGTGATCACTGAATAGAGGCTTCTAGATAGCTCGTATCTCTGGTGGGACAGCCTCGTTCAGAACGTCGTCGTTCTCCTTCTCTGTTTGTGTCCAAGTTAGTTGTGCATCACGAAACGGCACAAATCTGGGCACTTGCTCACATTCAACGTCTCCTATTCCCTCCTTGACCCACTGGTCATAAGGCAACGGCAAAGGTATTCTTTTGCAGTGGGTTGGATGAACCCAGTTCTTTCGACCAGCAACCTTTACAGCCATCTGTTTCACCAACAGAACTTGCTCAGGACCTTTCAATCTGGGCTCCAAACTTTTCTTCCTCTGAAAGTTTCGGACGAGTATATAGTCACCAGGCTGGATGTTGTGGCCAGGTCCCTCTGGTGTAGGAGGTAAGGAATCTCACACCTGTTGGTGAATAGAATGCAAACTTTCTGTCAATTGTCCAAGATAATCAAGCAATACAGGATATTCAATGTGGGAGTACTTTCGAGGACGTGGGACTCCCCAGACATTTGCCGGGCGTCCAAACACAATCTCGTAGGGTGATAAGCCAGTTCTAGAATGTGCTGTAGTCCTAGTAGGCAAAAGAGCCAAAGGAAGGGCATCTGGCCATTTCAACCCTGTCGTTTCCTGAATTTATGCCAATTTCAGTTTGAGTTTACCGTTGTACTTCTCAACCAAACCCGCTGACTGCGGGTGATTGGCAGCATGAAATTTCTGCTTAATGTGCTAGCCGTCACATACTAGCCTAATCGGTTCACTGATAGAATATCGACCCCCAAAATATCCCCATACACAAATATCGAGCTATAAATATCGCTGTCAAAAATATCGACATCCTATATTTGTAAAGGTAAGCACAAAAATATCGAGAAAAAAAATATCGATGTAAACAATATAGTTGTACAAAATATCAATTTTAATATATGTATAAAAAATAATATTAAATATATTAAATAATAAAATTAACTTTAAAAAATGAATTTGATTAAATATACATTTTAACAAATATAACAAATAAATTTAATTTAAAAAATGTAGATACATATATAAAATGTAATATATATATATATTTACTTTAAAACAATTAATAAACTATTTATTTTATAGTTATATATATGAAAATTATTAACAAATAAATATATATATATATAAATACACCAACAACATAAAATCTAATAAAAAACATTATATTATAAATTAAAACATTAAACTATTTACATTTTTCACTTCAATGAGTTCAACAGTAGGTAAAGTGTTGGATAGCGGAGGGGTAAAAATGACTATTCCCACTCCAGTGAGTGCAACAGTAGGGAAAGTGTTGGATAGCGGAGGGGTAAAAATTACTATTCCCACTCCAGTGAGTGCAACAGTAGGGAAAGTATTGGATAGCGGAGGGGTGAAAAATACTATTCCCACTCCATTGAGTGCAACAGTAGGGAAAGTGTTGGATAGCGGAGGGGTAAAAATTACTATTCCCACTCCAGTTAGTGCAACAGTAGGGAAAGTGTTGGATAGCGGAGGAATAAAAATTACTATTCCCACTCCAGTGAGTGCAAAGATAGGGAAAGTGTTGGATAGCGGAGGGGTAAAAATGACTGTTCCCACTCCAGTGAGTGCAACGGTAGGGAAAGTGTTGGATAGCGGAGGGGTAAAAATTAATATTCCCAGCCCAGTCAGTTCAAAATTAAAAACAAACAAAATATCACCAACACAAAAAATATTTTTTTTTAAATATGAAAAATATATAAAAATATTTTAAAAATCTAAAAAATAGAAACATAATATAATGTTAAATAGATATGACAAATACCTAGAAATATTATATTAAATACATTTAAAAATAGGTTACTCAAGGCAAAGGATTGGGAAGGAAGATGGCGGACTAGTCCCGCCGCATCTCAAGCTGCACCACAAAGCTTCTGGCTGGCTTCCCCGGCAGTTCACTCCGCCGCAAAAAATGCCTGAAATGAAGGGAGAAGGACGCCTATGAAGAACGCCTGTAAACCGCTCACCTATGTGAAAATGTAACTTGCTTGTGACGGTTCGTTGCTGTGCCCCACACGCGATCAGCTCCCTCTTACACGGATGCTTGGACCCGCAAGGAGTTTTCGGCGGCTCAGGCTGTCTTCTCGGCGGGTGTCTTGGCTGGCCGGCCCCGGTGGCACCTGCAGCTCCTGCGGCTCGGGGCTCTACTGGTCGTGCCTTTCCGTTTCGGGATTAGTATTGACGAGAGGAATGGCGCCACCGAAGAATACAGTGAAACCGGCTCGCGCTACGAGGGCCGCCGGACTGCAAGCCGCCCCTCTGGGTGAAGATGTATCGACAGCTGGGAATATGAAGAACGGGGCAAAAGGAGTCCTAACACGGGTCGGCAGACCTGCACTACGTCTCCTGCAAGCAGGTAAAGCTGCTGAATTAATCACTGAGGGGGAGCTGGTGGTTCAAACTGCTGATGCAATTGCTATTGAAACAATATTGCGCAGCGCTGATAAGAAAGTTCCACAGAAGGCGGACATCAATAACAGCTCTTCCTTAGAATCGAGCCCAGCACCGGCCAAGGTTACTTTGTTATACCCTGCAGGGTTAGCGGAACTGGAGAAAGAGCCGAATGAAGCTGCTGGGCCAGTGAATGTGTCTGTCACTGATTACGTGGAGGGCTTAGCGTTGGGGGAGACCTCACCCATTATGGATGACTTGATATCGGAAGAGGTTGATGTGGTTGCAGGGGAGGATAAGCTGGTGGATGTCAATGGTGAGAGCCCGATTAATATTTCCCAGAACCCTAATACGTTTAGCCCTGATGGGGATGGGGGTAGATCCAAAAGCATGTTAAGGGGCCAAGACACCCCTCATACATATATGGATCAAGGTGCTAAACCAAAAAATAAGAACCTAATAACACCGGATATTACGCCTGATATCACGATCACCGGGAAGAACCAGCGGGACCTGCAACATACTCCTAATTCCTCTAGTAAAAATAAAAACTATAATAAAAAGGAACCTAAGGTAGCTAAACCTCGCAAGAAGACAACAGATTTTCAAGGACTTAGTTGGCATAATAGCTCCAGCGCTCGTCGTAGAGGTGGCATGGAGAGTAGCCCGCTAAGAAAATTGGTTCAAGCAAAGGAAGAGGTTAAGTCACTGATTTCCCGTCTGTCTGGCTCTGGCCCTGGCTTGAAAAACAGGCAATGTACTGAAAATACTAGGGAACAGGCGATACTCTTAAAAGGACAAGATGGTAGCTTGGTGGATCCAACTATAGTAGACCATCTAAATGAGAACTGCTTAGAAAGTGTGCCCTGTCCTAATGAGGTATCAGCATTGGAGCTAGGGGGTATGACCACAGCAACTTCATTAGATAAAACATACATGACAGAAGACCAGTCACCTGCTAAGGAGCCGTCTCTTGCAGTAATACTGCAGGTATTACAAGAACAACATCGAGAAGCACAGGACTATCATGCCCAGATCAGAGCTGATTATCTTAGCATTCAACTATCACTGAATGAGGTAACGGGCACGGTGGCTGGAATAACAAGGGACGTGGCCGAGCTACAAACAAGGGTAGCATAGACAGAAGAGGTGGTTACGTCTACAGCTAAGACAGTGCAATCTCACGACGTGCAGCTCCTGGCCTGTCAAGCAAAAATCGAAGATTTGGAAAACCGGCAACGCCAAAATAATCTAAGATTATTTGGGGTCCCGGAAGGCAAGGAGGGGGCAGATCCTCGTACATATGTTGTTCAACTTCTCCAAAAGGCCTTCCCGGACCTGTCAGATTGGGATTGGGACTGTCAGGTTCAGAGAGTGCATAGGTTGCCCTTAACGGTGCAGAGATCCAACTCTCGGTATCCCCGACCTATCTTAATTTTTTGGGGGAATTCTCTGTTAAGACAGGCATTATCTTTAAAGGCTCGGTCTAACTCTCCAATAGCTGTTGACTCTTTTTCTGTATTTTTTAGATCTGACTTAAGTCGAACTACAATGGAGAAACGATGGAAAATGAGACAACTTATTGACCCGATTAAAGCCGCAGGTGCTCAAGTTTTTTTGCAGGAACCCGCGCGATTGAAAGTCATCAAAGATGGGCAGTCACAATTGTTTTTTTACGGATCTAGAGGCTAAGCAAGCATTGAGCAGATGGCAGATGGCAAGTACATCTGGCAGGACTGATAGAACTGACAGAGTGGATAGAACTGACAGCGTTTAGTACATTTTCTTTTTTTCTTCTCTCTTCTACTTTCTGCAACATATTAGGCTAACTAATTTGTCTGAGGTTTGTGGGGGGCTGGCTGGGGTTGTCTTTGTGGTGTAATGAGATGTTAGCTGCCATTACCAGCGGCAGCTTTTGGGGGTGGGTGATTCCTTCTTTAGGAAACTTGGTGGGTGGAGGGGGGTTGCTTCTGGGGGGTTTGGGGATGGGTACACCCGAGGGTGTTGGGGTTACAAAAAAAGAAAAAGTCAAAAAGAATGTTTATAGGTTTTTGTTTGGGAGGTGGGGGTTGGGGTTGGGGGACCTTTACCTTTCTGCTTTGAGGTATGACGTTTACATTAAAGGGTATGGCAATGATTAGGTGCTTGTCTTGGAATGTGTCAGGATTAAATAGAGGATCTAAAAGACAACTAGTACGGGAAGAGCTTAGGGCATACAAACCTCATATAGTACTTCTATCGGAAACGCATTTAGCGTATAAAGACCGTGGCCTTTTTAACCAACTGGGCTTTCAGAATATAATATGCACTTCACAGAATGTGTCAATTAGGGGCACTGCTATTCTGGTTTCTAAAACACTGTATTGTCAAGTTCATAAGGTATTAGCGGATCAAAGAGGGAGGTGGGCCCTGGCTCAAATTGAGATTAATAGTGTGAAATATGTGTTTTGTGTATTGTATGGTCCTAATGTTGATGATCCGACCTTATTTGATTATATCTGCTTGGAATTAGTGGGATGGCAGGGGAGACTTTAATTGTGTCATCAATTATGGTATAGATTCTACCAGCCGGCCGCTTACTTCTAGGATGACGAAGGTGAGAGCTTCCATTTTAGAACTAGGGCGATTACATTCGCTACAAGATGCTTGGCGCTCTTTATTTCCAACAATACCTGGTTACACATACTATTCCATACTGCATCGGCAATACTCTAGGATTGACATGGCCTGGATTTCAGATAGCATCTTGCTGGGTTCAGATATGGAGGTCTGTCCTAGGATTACATCCGACCATAATCCCATAGTACTATCTTTTCCGTCCAACCCTATGCCTAAAATAGCTCGCTCTTTTTCTTTTCCACGCTACCTGGTCACGGACTCTGAATATCTGGTTTTTATTTCTAAAAAACTATCGGAATATTTCACAGATAATATAGGGTCTGCTTCTCCCTGCATCGTATGGGATGCTATGAAAGCATCTATTCGGGGAGTTACCCAGCAGTTTGTTTGGCAACAAAATAGAGAACGAGAGAAACTTGCTAAGGAAGCCTATCAAAGGCTTACTATTAGCGAGCTCCAACATGCCGAGGCTGTCCAACAGGGAGCGGTAGATCAGGATTCTCTGTATGTCTCCCTAGTGGAGCACAGGGTAGCGATAAATAGGGTGTTAAAAGAGAAGGTAGCGGCTAGCTTTATTAAACACAAGACACTACAATATGAATACGGCGATAGAATAGGGAAGGTATTAGCACATCAGCATATGGATAACCGACTTAAGACGAAGATTAAAGCTATCAAGGGCGAGGGGGGAATATTATATAGATGCCCCCAGGAGATTGCGGATCAATTTTCTATTTTCTACCAGCAATTATATTCTCCAGATCCAGCACAAGACCTGACTGGTATGCAGAATTATCTACAAGGGAATAACCTCCCGGCCTTGACGGAAGAAGACTCATCCTTATTAGAGCAGGAGATCACTGCGTAGGAAATCATGGAAGCAATAGGGGGGCTCCCGCTAGGGAAGGCGGGTGGGAGGATGCTATCCCGGCGGAGTTTTATAAGTGTTGCAAAAGTCTGCTGGCTCCGGTGTTTAAGGAAGTAATTGGGCAAATTGGGATAACTGGTCGAGTCCCACATTCATGGAATCTGGCCAACATTAGGCCGGGGCGGAAAACTACGCTACGCTCGCGGAGTTTGCGCTACTACGCGAATTGCACATAGCACAGTGCAAAAACGCGTAGCGGGCATTTTTTGCTTGCTCCCGGTCCTCAACGTCAAGTTGGCGACCGCGAGCGAGCAAAATCAACATCCCGGCGAGACTTTTTCCTCGTTCGCGATCTGCAACATCAAGTTGCCGATCGCGAGCGTGTAAAATAAACCTCCCGGCGAGATTCTCAACGCGGGGAGGTCAGGTTTCTCATTGCGAGTGGTCGCGTATGCTCGTGACCGCTCGCGATGAGAAACTACCAGTCCACGTTGAGAAAGCTGCCGCTCGAGTACAAATCTACTCAAGCGGCAGAAAACGACCGCTTGCACTGTGCAAGATGCCGTTTGCAATGATTGCACAGTGCGGACAAGCATCCGGCACTGTGCAATCAGTGCGAACAGCATTTCCCTACCGCACTACGCAGTTCGCGTAGCTACGCGTAGCTTGCGTAGTGCACTTCGCGTAGCTACGCATAGCGCCACTACGCGAACTACGCCCGGGGTTAGCCAACATAATCTTTTTTCTAAATAAGGATAAAGCACCAGAGGAACGGGCATCCTATCGTCCAATTTCTTTAATAAATGCCAAGCTGTTTGCTAAGATTCTGGCCACCCGGTTAGCTCCAATGATGGCCAGCCTGGTTTCCCCCCAGCAGCATGGATTTATTCATGGGAGAGACACCACTGCCCATGTCAACACGGCAGTGGCGGCTTTTGTTGCTGCGGGGAAGCTAAAAATTAACATGGGCATGGTTTTATTGGATGCAGAAAAAGCATTTGACCGGGTGGCTTGGGAATATTTGTGGGCAACACTTACTGCATTTGGGGTCAAGGAAACATTTTGGAAATGGGTTCAAGCTATGTATCACTGCCCTATGGCTAGATTACTTTACTCTAATATTCAAACAGTTCCTTTCTCCATCCGCTGCGGCACAAGGCAGGGTTGTCCCCTTTCTCCCCTTCTTTTTGCTCTTTATATAGAGCCATTTATTTGGGCACTTTTGGCCAATATCATGATACGTCCGTTGAACATTGGGCATCGCTCGTTGACACTCACTGCGTACGCAGACGATATTGCTATCTTTTCAGAGGAGCTAAAATTGGCAATAGAGAGTATTAACACGGAGGCTAAGAGGTTTGGTCTCTTTTCAGGCTACAAATTAAACAGCAATAAAACGCAGGTTCTTCTTAACTTTTGCCCGGAACTCCCAGTAGAAGGGACATGCCTGACTGCTGTGTATCTAGGGGTACGCATCTCGCCTAAAGTTGAACTTATTCACTCATTAAACTACGATTCTCTATTAGTTGTTATAACAAAGCAATTGAAATTGTGGCATAAGCTTCCAATTAGTATCTTGGGTAGATGTAACATCATTAAGATGAAAATACTACCTACATTTTTGTATTTATTTAGGTCGATCCCGCTTCGAATTCCTAATTTGTTTTTTAGAAAAATTGGATGGGGTTTTGAGTAGTTTTATTTGGGGTTATAAAAAATCAAGACGTGCTATTGGCCTAATGAAGCTTCCCTACATTCATGGAGGTTTAGAACTCCCTGATTTTAAACTGTATTTTTGGGCTGCATTTGCTAGTCGGCTGCGCAGTCTCTTCAACTCAGATCAAGCGGATTTTTGGCATTGGTTTGTTCTGGGCTCAGAGAGCCGGATGTTTTTATACTGAATCAACGACCCTAATTATTTTAAACGCGTACGGTTCAAGACCATTAGAGACTGCGTTTATATATGGCAGGGCATCAAAGCTAGATCTTCTCTATCTCTTATACATAACAAGCTTCCTTTATGGGGTAACCCAATGCTGCCTGGGATATTTCAAGATCCTATGGCCCCTCAATGGGCAAAGTGTGGTGTGTATCATCTTGGGCAACTGTATGATTGCAATGGTTTCAAATCATTTGAGAACCTTCAGCTAATGTTTGCTATTCCTCAACGGTTGTTCTTTAAATACATTCAGGTTAGAGATTATTTTGTTAGACACTTAGCTATCCAGAGTGTTTCTGGCTCAGAGGTCTGGGAGTGCTTGTATGCCCAGAACCGGCAGGCTGCTATCAGTAGGATGTATTGATCCCTATCTCAGTTTAGAGTAGATGGGTGTGGTAAATTAGCGTCTAGATGGAGCGAGACCCTTGGGATGAATATCACTATAGGTGAGGTCAAGATTGCTTTTGATACTATCGCGTGCTCTGTACACTCGGTTAATTTACGATTGCAACAATTTTGGACAATTTGTGCATTCTATCATACCCCGGAGAGGATTGCTAGATGGTCTCAAGGTGGGGTTAGACAGGGAGGGGTCTACGGAGGGTCGCGCAGCAGCTGCCCTAAATGTGGGCTATTTGCAGCTGATATGATTCATATGTTTGTTACGTGCCCAGCATTAAGTTTTTTTGGGGAGAAGATACAATTTGTAGCTAAACTCCGTTTCGGGGTCGATTATACATTTACGATAGATGAAAAGATGCTTGGTTAGAAGGAGGATAGTGGTCGGCACAGATCTATAACGGCAATTATGTTAGTTGCGGCTCGGCTGGCGATTGCTAGAGCATGGATTTCTCCCAAACCCCCCACTGTGACGGAATGGTGGTTAATTGTTTAGGAAACTGGGGAAAGAGAGAAGGCTTTAGCTAAAGCAAGGGGTATCCATGCTCTGCAAAAATACGGGTCTATATGGGGTTGCATTGAAGATTCATAGGCCAATTTCCTGATGGGATTTGCAGTTGTTCCTTTCTTGTCTTTCAGTTAATTGCTTGTTTACAACCATATCTTAATGTATTTCTACATTTTACCGATATATTTTGTTGTTACTACCTCTGTATAATCTCCACCTTTTCCTTCATACTGTATTTTGAATCATTTTTTTTTTGACTGCATTTCTTTTTGACAATAAAAAATACTTTAAAAAAAAATAAATAGGTTACTCATCTTGGATGATGAAGAGTTGGTTTTTCGCACAGGCACTTTTTTGAGAATTGCAGTTCGAGCACATCAGATGATGTCTAATCATTGAGCTTTTACATTATTTATTTATGAATTTTTGCATGAATTTGAAAGATTACTGTATATCGTATGTTGTTAATGGATTTTATTATGACTCTCTTATCTGCATATTTTTATCTGTTTGTTGTTGTGCTTTTACGGATACGACGTTATCCGAATAAAGTGTCTTTGAACCTTGAACCTTGAACATTTAAAAATAATTTAACTATTTTTAATTAGAAATTATTTATAAACAAAAACATTAATTATTACATAAATGTAATCTTTTATATTTCCTACCCTATTACACCTCACAATTCACAACACACATCTAAATTTAAAAAAAAAAATGTACCTCCATAATTAACATAATTAGCTATCAATTAAAGAAATATTAATTCAAATACAAATTAAAACAGATAAAAATTAATTTACTCCCCAAACGTTACACCTATAAAACCAAAACTCACACACAAAAAAATAAACAATTACTCAAATAATTATCAATTGATGAATTAATATTAATGATCAACTAATTATTAATTAATTAAACATAAATTACTTTCCACCCTCTACCCCTATATACCCCACAACCCACACCTAAAAATCATTACACTATTTCCATAATTAATGATAAAATAATAAATTAATATCAATTAATAACTACTTAATAATTAATTCAAAATAAATTACTTCCCACCATTTACCACCATAAACCCCACAACTCACATCTAAAATTAATTACACAATTGCCATTTTTAAATTTTAATAAATTAATTAGTATTAATTAACAAATAATTATTAATGAATTAAAAATAAATTACTTCCCACCCTTTACCCCTATAAACCCCACATCCCGCTCCAAAAAAAATGACACAATTAACATAATGAATTACCAATTAATTAATTAATAATAATTAACAGCCAATTAATAATTACTTAATAATAAATTACTTCCTACAATTAGCACTATAAAATCTAAATTAAATAAATATTAATAAAGTTAAAAAAAATCATTAATTTATGTTAATTAAATTACTTCCCACCCTCACTGGAGCAGAGCAAAGTGCAGCTTTTAATTGTTCAAAAGAGTGCTGACAATCAGGCGTCCAAGGCAAAGGCACATGCACATCTTTCATTGTTAATGCAAGCAGAGGTTTGATTAATAAAGAATAATTAGGAATCCACTGTCGACAGTAGGAAGTAATGCCCCACAACCCGCTCCTAAAAAAATAACATAATACGATTACCATAATTAATTATCAATTAATTAATTAATATTAATTAACAACCAATTAATAATTAATTAATAATAAATTACTCCCCACAATTATCACTATAAAATGTAAATTAAATAAATATTACTAATTTATTATATTTAAATTACTTCCTACCCTATTCCCCTATAAACCCACAACCCACTACGGAACTAAAAAACACAACATTTAATCAAAATAAAATTGATAACTACTAAAAATTTAACACATATATTAAAAAACAAAAACAATACTTATACAAAGAAATAGATCACATACATTTAAAATACATACTAAAATACATAACACTAATTAAAAAATCGATATTTTAAACAACTATATTTTGCAAACGATATTAATGACGATATTTTTAAAAACGATATTTCTTACCTTAAAGTCGATATTCTTGACCACGGTATTCTTGCTGTCGATATTTCTGTGTCACAATATTTCCAACTCGATATTTGTGTAAGTCGACATTTCCAACTCGATATTCTGTCTGCATACCAGCCTAATCACTTTCCCATTAAAATGAGATCCGTTATCACTCCAGATAATTCGGGGCATTCCGAAGCGAGGAAAGTAGTCTTTAAGGCGTACTTTCGCAGTTGTGGTGGTCGTATTGTCTTTAGTAGGGTAAGCCTCAACCCATTTACTGAACGTGCATGTAACCACTAGGACATACTTGAGAATATTACAACGTTCAAGCTCAATAAAGTCCATTTGGAGGACTTCAAATGGGAATGTAGGTGGAGCAAAGTTACCAGGACCTTTCCCTGGATTGTGCCTCATGCAAATCATACAACTTTTCACTAAATGCGCAGCCATTCTGGAAATATTATCATTACACCAAACCGGGGCCAATAGTTTACAAATGCCTTTTGTACTAATATGAGCTGGACCATGAGCCATAGTAACCACAGGGAGCACATATGCATCAGGTAACATCCATTTCTGTTTTCCAGACTTGTCAATCCAACACCCTTCTTCATTTAATTGTGCTGTACTCTCCTGCCATACTGCTAGTTCTTCCATCGTGCCTCACTTTGCATCTCTTTCATACTCTCAACCGTATTTTCAAACATGGCGTTCTCAGGAACCCATCTAGCTGGACCTGCAGCAAACATTCTCTTCATCTTGCTTCGAGCAGTTTCCTTGGCTGTCTGATCTGCAAACGCATTCCCTCTACCAACATCATCTGTCACGTTTCTATGGCCGTTGCACTTCACAATTGCAATTTTCTTAGGGAGTGTTAATGCAGATAACAACTGCAGTATAAGATGTCCATGTTGTATCTTAGTGCCATGGGAAGTAAGGAACCCTCTCTCTGCCCACAACCGCCCAAAATTATGTGCGACCCCGAATGCTTATTGGCTGTCTGTGCAGATATTGACAACCAAACCTTCACTCAATTCACAAGCTCATATAAGAGCAACAAGTTCTGCTGCCTGGGCGGACTGATATGGGACCCATGATGTCTCAACTACTGTGCGCAATGTAGTGATAGCATAAGCTGCAGTGGGGGTGCCATCTTGTAGTTTAAAACAAGAGCCATCAACATATCGCTCTCCTTGGGGATCAGATAAGGGAACATCAGTCAAGTCTACCCGTCCCTTCGTCTCTTCCTCTGTTCGGAAAATACAGTCATGCTTATCAACTGCATCGTTTTCGGAAGGGAGGGGTAGTAACATGGCTGGATTCGGAGTGGCACATCTTTTAATCGTAATATTCTTAGCAAACAATGTCAATTCATAACCAGTAAGATGTGCACTGGTGAGGTGCTGTGTTCTTGTTTTATTCAAAAGTGTATCCACAGCATGGGGTACCACAACTGTGAGGTCAGTATCGAGTTCAAGTCCAGCCGATTGTCTGATTGAAGTGGCCACAGCCGCGACCGCTCGCAGACAGCTCGGGAGGGCCCTTGCGACAGGGTCATGCACAGCGGAAAAATAACCGCAAGGTCTCTGTCTATCACTAAATCTTTGAGTCAAGACAGAAAGAGCACAACCAGCCATCTTGTGGTCGTAGAGCACAAAAGGTTCCCTATAATCAGGTGTGCATAGCACTGGAGCAGAGCAAAGCGCAGCTTTTAATTGTTCAAAAGAGTGCTGACAATCAGGCGTCCAAGGCAAAGGCTCATGCACATCTTTCATTGTTAATGCAAGCAGAGGTTTGATTAATAAAGAATAATTAGGAATTCACTGTCGACAGTAGGAAGTAATGCCTATAAAAGAGCGCACATCTTTTTGAGTTTGCGGAAGGGGCATTTTAGTGATGGTAGTGATGCGTTCCGGCGTTAACCTTCTACCCTCCTTTGACAGTAGGTGACCTAAACAGGTGACCTCCTGTCGACAATACTGAAACTTCGAAAGAGATACCTTATGTCCATGATGTGCCAGATGTAACAATAATTTCGCAGTACTATCCTTGCAACCTTGTTCCGTGTCAGAAGCAATTAACAAATCATCTACATACTGTACCAATACGTTACCTGGAGAAAGTGAGAGTGAATCCAAATGACCTTTCAATGCTTGGCTATAAATACTAGGACTTTCAGTATAGCCTTGAAGAGCACGACAGAAGCGGAAACTTTTGCCAGCTAGTGTAAATCCAAACAAGTACCTGCAATCTGGGTGTATAGAAATGCTAAAGAATGCATTTTTCAAATCAATAACGGAGAAAAAATTAGCGGTAGATGGAATCATCATTAAAAGTGAAGTGATATCAGGAGCCACTGGGAATTGCGGGACTACTATTTTATTGACTTCTCGCAAATCAATCACAAAACGATATACATCATCAGCTCTATCAGGAGAATCTGAAAGAGTCCTTTTTAGGACCGGAAAAATAGGACTATTACATACATTACCTGTAGTCTCCTCGACAACTCCCTTGCATATTAAATCCTGAACTAGTTGAAGAAGGGCTCGTTCTCCTGCCTGTGGTATTTTATATTGAGGAATGCAGGGCAATATAGCATTGTCCTTAACCTGTATCAAAACCGGGGATATATGGCATAGACCTACATCGGTGTCACCAGTGGCCCATAGCGTAGGGGGTACTTGATCAAATTCAGGTGGAAGGGGGGCATCTTTAGATAGACAATGTCTAGTACCTGCATCCGGGCCAATTGTAATATAAACAACATCTGGGGAACAATAGATAGTAGCATGCAGTTTCTTTAGTAAGTCCAAACCCATCAAATTCTCACCACAATTAGACGTTAAAAGAAACGGAGAGTCCACAGTAAAAGGACCAATGGTAAGAGCATGGGGGTGCAAAATGGGGCTTACAACCGGTACTCCTGAAAAACCCACCGAAATATTATTATGGCCAGACAGGGGCACCCCAGGGACTAGGTGCCGGGCAATAGAGCTTTTCGTGGCACCTGTATCAACCAGGAACTCCTTAGGAGATCCTTGCAGATCTATCTTGACATAAGGGCCACACTGGTCTACAGGTATTTGAACTGGTCCCGTACCCTATTACTGGCTGTCCTAGCTGTAAGATATCCCCGTCACATCATCAATATTATAGTCGTCATTGTAGTACTGCCTGTCATTGGTTTCATCAAAACAATTGTCAGAACGGTTAACAGGGGCAGTAGTGTGTTGCTGCCTATTGGTCCCGCGGCCCCTGGATCCAGAACCTCGTCCTCGAGTGGACAAAACTTTTTGCAAAAGTACGGGGCACTGGCTGTGCCAGTGACCTTCCTCCTTACAATACGCACACTGATTGTGCCCCAAAGGTGTCGTTGGAGGCTGTCTAGTACGAGGAAGCTGTTGTTGGGGTCCCCGCCCCCTGGTGTTACCTCGATATGCCTGTTGCAGCAATACCTTTGTCTTCAGATCTTTCTGCTTTTTATCGTTTTTGTCTTTCTCTTCATTATCCCTATGCTCGTAATATTGGGCCATATTTAAGATCACAGAGGGAGAGGACGTAGACCAAGTGCTCTCAGATGACTGGAGTCTAGACATTATTTCGGGGAGGAGATTAGTGACAAACCTATCAAGAAATAAACGGACTCCTCCTTCTGTAGACATATCCTGCCCATGGTAATCCAGAAACGTTTCCTTAAACCTAGTGAAGAAATCAGACACACTTTCGTCTTTCTTCTGCCGACAGGCAGTCAATCCATCCCAACTAACTTTCTTGGGCGGAATAAGGGTATGCATGTATGCTATTATACAGCCGGGCAGGGCAAGTAACTCAGCACATGGTTTATCTCCTGGCTTCCTATCTCAGTCCTAACCCCTAATCACATCCCATGTTCCGCCTAACTCGGCGGCATGGTCTTGGGTATGAACTTGCTACCAAATATCAACTGGAACTAGTAAACCAAAAAACATTTCAATTTCAACAAGGGTCATCACAGTGGAAGAGGCAACCTCTGTCAACTCTATAGTAGGCAGTAGGATTTTTCCTAGGGAACCTCACTTCTTTTCCATGGAGTATAAACCCATTGTTCCTGAAAACGGGCAGCCACAGCCGGTCTGGTAACCGCCCCATGTTGATCTGTCACTGCAGGGATTTCCGGGTGGTAAATGGGATGAACCTCTCGCATTGGGAACTGAGTTATGTGAGTGGGAGTCTTATCATGTAGTCTGCCTCTATACATAACTAAAGTGGAAATATTCCTGAGCCCTTGGGCCGGCTCCATGTTAACTACATAGGCGCCTTCATTAATATCAAATAGTATTTGGGGTGCTTCTGTTTCGATGTGTGTACGCCAGTGGTCAATTAAGGTGGAGGACAAATGTTTAAGAGCATGTTGCTGCAGAAAGGGTTCAAAGTCTTGCATTACCTGCCAGATATCATCAAGACTGTAAATTGGTTTGCAAGCCCACCTTATTGCCTGGTCCGCTATTTCTTTCTTCTCTCTGTACCCCACTCCGGATCGCATTAACGGACCTGACCGTTCTCTCAACCCAGTCAGATCTCTATCTTCCGGGCCGCGCACTGGTGTGTCAGTAATTACTGACAATGGAGGATGAATGACTGGGACGGGCGTAACAGGTGTTGCCGCAGTCGGGGATTGTAATAAAAGAAAAGAGTAGGAGGCATGTTAGCTGGGGCAGTAGGTATAGCAGCCATAGGGACTGATGCACCTTGTGCAGGTTGTTGCTGTTGATGGGGAACGACAGGCTATATCCATTCTGGGACATATGATAGTGGGGGTTGAGCATCTAATAGGGTCTCCATAAAAGGATCTCCATCTTCCTGAGCCATATAGGACCTATCAATTTGCAACCGAAATCTCCTATCTTCACGTTCTAGTCCTATTTCCTGCTTCTCCTTATCGTAAGCAACAGCTTTCTGTGTAAGAGTCTGCATACCTCACCTTCTAGCATCCTTTTCCATTTTCAATCGCCTCTGCTTGGCCTCCTTCTGCCAAGTACGAAGAGAGTCAAACATAGACTGTCTACTATGTCTTTTAAACAACTGTTCCTGTACAAATCCCATCTTTTGTTCATCAAAAGAGCCCATCAAAGGCCACTGCAACTCTGCATTGTCCCTGGTATATTTGTGCCATAATGTACTAAACATAATAGGGCCAAGGCCATGTTTCACGTACATATCATAATTAGGACTGCCCTCAGGAGGTGCAGGTTGGGATTCTGCCAACCGTGCATCAGTAGAACAACAACCACAAAACAAGCTCCGAATCTTACTAAAACCAGGCATTGCAAAAGAAAAGAAAACAAATCGTTATTTTACCTGGCAAAGTTTTTGCAAACACTTTTCATCAAAACAGCCCTTAGACTGAACAAAGCCAACTCACAGTGGTACCATATCCACATAGAACCAAAACAGACTCACCTGATGTCAGAGGTACAGATAAACCAGTTCTCCACTGCCGACTCTTCGGACCAAACAGTCAGATCAAAGGTTCGCCGTTTAGGACCCCAGTCGGGATGACCTCTGGGCGAGGCACCCTCCGGTGGGAGCGGCAGCAGCTGCGAGTAACAAAGCTCTTCATGCAGGGATCCCTGAGCCATCAGTCCGACCTGATGATGTCCTCGTTCTCCCTTCGGTTTGTGGAAAATGGATGGGTCATAACCCAAAGGAGACCCTGTTCGGGTGCCAATTGAAGGAAGTGACCTGCTTAGGGCCACCCGGGGCACCTGCAGACCACCTCTCAGCCTTCCATACCAAATGAAGAGTCGGAGAGACAGTGGAGAATATACACCAATAACTGTTTATTTGTATACACTCAGAGCGGAGCCCCCTCTGCACAATCTCTTGAGAGAGCTACAGAGGGAACTGAAGACCAGCAAGCATAGACATACATTATGTACATTTCATGGTCGGTTAAGAACACGCCCACAGTGGAATTTTCCAGGCAGATGCAGCTGGACTGTAGAATACAAAAATAGGTTTCTTTTCTCGTATCTACACAACTCAGGACAGTCCAAGGCCTTTGCACCCTGAGCTGCGATCAAACTTTCAGACAGGTGGGAGTGACCTTTATCCAGTGGGAAAGCTATGCACTGGCACTAACAGTTCTTTATTACAGAAACAAAACTCAGCAAAGGGCATTTCTCAGAAATATCAAAAGATTAGTTTCGATCACCATGTAAAATGGAGTCAAGAAATAAAATGGTGCAGCGAATGCTAACTTATACAGGGCACTGCGTAAGCATCAACGGGCCTAATCTAACACGCAGAGGGTGCAGGAGCATCGTAAAACGTTCTTGGAAGTTAAGAAGTGACTCGTGCTATGGATCTTAAGTATATGCTCCTTTATCCAGTTAATCGCTGTGTGGGACCTGATGGGATGGCTGCTCCTGGGGGGTCTTTTTGACTGCGAGGACTGCTTGGAAGGGTCACATTGGTATGGATGTGGTCAGGGAGGGCTGCAGATTTCGTGGTTGACATTCTGTGGAATGACGGTTGTGGGAGCCTGGACATGTCATTCTGCCCGTGTGGGGTGAGTGGTTGTGGGAATTAATCTGGTATCTTCTTGGTGAGTGCATTATGACTATTTGCGGGGGACTCATCCCTTCACGGGTTTAGGGGGATTACGGTGCGAATGTGGGTTTGATGTATTACTGTGCCTGTGGGGGTACTAACTTGGTTACATTCATTTGTTTCAACATCATTTATTCATTGCTTTTTGAGTGGTATGGGGCTTCCTTCATAAGTTGAGGGGGGAGTACTTTTATTTGTGTGAGGTGGGGCAGCGATGGTGCAAGTCCTGGCACTTCGATTTCTTTGTACATGTGCATGCTTTTTGTTTGATGCTACTTTTCCAGGGTGGGGGTGGGTTTAAAGTGGCTGTTTGTTTTATGGTTTTAGGGGTTCAGTGCCATCTTGACATGGAGGGGGGTATGCGGGCTAGCCATCTGGTGTTCAGACAAGATGACTGTTCCAAGCATGTGTAAGCTCCTCTCTTGGAACATTCAGGGATTGGGGTCCTATAAAAAGCGGTATAGGGTGTTATCACTGCTTAAGAGGTGCTGTGGTGACATAGCATGTTTGGAGGAGACCCACCTTACTGACACTGAGGCTATGAGACTGGTGAAGAAATGGAGGGGGCAGGTTCCCTACGCCAATTAGTTGTTTTCGAGGGGAATGCTGGTCTAGATTGCCCCTGGAGTGCCGTTTGCACTGACCTACATGGAGCCTGATCTGGAGGGGCAGTATATGTTGCTGCAGGGTACGTTGAATGGGGTTGAAGTGGCCCTTGTTAAGTCCTATGGGCCCAATACAGATGATAAGTAATTTTATTTAACCCTACAGGATGTTGTATCCCTGGCTGTTGACTCCAGACGGATTTATGGATGGTACACTTGATCGACTACACACTAAGCCAAAGATTGCATCCACACTGCAGGAGGTTACGACGCAATTGGGGCTTTGTGATGTTTGGAGGGAGTCACATCCGACTGGGCAGGAGTTTAGGTGCTACTCTCTTACACATGGTACCTTTAGCAGGCTTGATCGTATCCTACTGCCAACTCATTTAGCTCCTAGAGTACTGGTGGTGACCCACCTGTCCCGTTATCTCTCTGACAATGCCTCAGTGATATGTGTGCTTTAATGGGGTGATGACCCAAGTTCCCTTTCACTTGGAGATTTCCACCAGAGGTGTTACAGGATCCCGTGGGCAGGGATACACCAGCGGGTGCTCTTACAGAATACTTTGAGCTTAATTGGGCTTCTACTCAGAGCCGGACGAAGGAATGGGAGGAGATGAAGGCAGTCTTACGGGGACGGTGTGTGGGCCTCTCCTGCAGGGTGCGGAGGGCGTTGCAGGTGGAACTTCTCCAGAAGGAGGGAGATTTGGCTGAGATTCAGCAGCTCCCCCTGAACAATGTGGCTGGACGCCGGTAAGAGATGGAGATCCAGCACCAGGTAGTCTCTGTGAGAGATAGACTTGAGAGCTACATCCTGAAGTCTTACCTCCAGTTACTGTATAGGGATAGAGACAACTCTGGGCAGCTATTGGCTTAGGTACTTCATTGGGAGGCACTACATGTGTCTATTCTTCATCTAAAGACTGCCCGGAGTGGGACGTTTACACGCCGAGCAATATTGTGAAGACCCTTAGAGAAGCCCTTGGTGGCTGGACCCAGAACGTATGACAGATTTTTGGGCAACCCTGCCGATTCCAAGATTGGGGGATGTGGCAGCCCAAGAACTTGATGCCAATCTCACCCTTGAGGAGGTCAGAATCACCCTTGCTTGCCTGCATTGGGGGAAGGCGCAGGGAAGCAATGTCTTCCCCACTGAGTTTTATACGTTTTTTACTCCAATCCTCACACAGAGGCTTCCTGAGGTGTACCAGGAGCCCGTGACACTGGCATGCTGCCCCGTCTATGCGGGAGGGCTGTATCTCTATGGTTCTGAAGCCCGGATCTGCTGTCTCAGATCCATCCGCCTATCATCCACTCATAATGATAAACACAGATACGAAGGTTCTTTGTACGGTTTTGGCCCTTAGCCTGTACCCGGTGATTTCTCAGTTGGTCCATAGGGATCAGTGCGGTTTTATCCCAGGATGTAATACTACCATGAACCTGAGATGGCTGATACATGTCCTGCATGAGGTGGAGGGTAGGGAAGAGCAATTGGCAGCGGTATCTATCGATATTGCTAAGGCATTCAATACCATGGATTGGCATTATCTTATGAGAGTTTTGGAGGAAATGGGGTTTGGTGTGCACTTTCATGCATGGGTGCGGTTGTTGTCTACTGCACCAATGGCCCACGTTCCCTGCTGCTCCATCCACGTCACTTCTGTTTCGAGGGTTGTTAGAGCTGGGGGGCCCGTCACTTGGTTTCGCATTTATATAGAGCCATGATGGCTGATAGACCACGAATCCTGTTTCCTGCCACGGCTGCTAGGGAGGAGAAGTTGGGGGTTCCTTTGGAGGATGTGCAGTGGTTTAGGTCCTGTGCCCTGGTTCAGACTGTTTCCTGTAATGCATGATTTAAATTGATCCATTTCAGTTTCTTGCACAGCATGTATTTCTCACCAGTGCTGCCTAATAAGATAGATCCCAGTAGGCCTGGTGGCTGCCACTGGTGCCAGGCTTAGGTGGCAGCCACTGCCCGCCGCTGGTGCACTTATTCTGGGCGTCTGTTGTGGCACAAGTGGCCACAGTAGTTAGGGCTCCAATAGTGATGGACTCAATTGTTTGTTTGCTGGGAGATGTTAGACGGCGTAAGGGTAAAAACATTGAATTTAAATTCCTGCACCTGCTATTGTTACTGGCAAAGAGACAAGTTGCAATTACCTGGATGGGGCAGTTTGGGCTTAGTGTGGACGGTTGGGTGAGGGATGTAAATGAGTGGGCGAATGCGAAGGGAGGGCGCCTCAAAAAGTGTCGACATGCTGAGAAGGTGGAAGAGGACCTGCAGGTTTGGGGGGCGATGCTGACTAAGATTATAGATTAGGGAGGGTCGAATTACACTGCATCAGATGACAAGGTACACTCCCCTCCCACCACTAATGCTTCAGCACCTGCAGTGCCTTGAGAGGAGAATGTTGGGATATGATCCATATGTATTATTGTGGGCGGGAACTGTGATAACCTGTTGCTCCATATCAAATGTTTGGGGATGGCTGCAGTTTTTCTGTTTTTTTCCATGTACTGTTGTTTACATATTGCAAACAATAAAAGATGTCTATAAAAAAGCTATTTCAACTACACCATTTTGAAATGAAGACTGAACACCAGTGCAACTATAATGGCATGCTCTCTATCAGCCTTTACCATAGCATTAGCATAGAGTCTTTATGCATTCAGCTGCCAAGGACAGCTGGAGGTCTCTTCAGTCAGATTTAAAAATAACCGTTTCAACCATGCAACCATAAGGCCATTCTCTCTTTCAGCCTTAATCATATGCATTAGCATAGAGTCTTTACGCATTCAGCTGCCAAGGACAGCTTGAGTTTTCTTCAGTCAGGTTTTGGAGGTTTGGAGTGTTTATTCCACCTTAGCAGGACCATAAAGATAACAAAGCCAGCAGAGAGAAGGCCTGGGCTAGCCACTTCCAAATTTCCAAGATTATTATCTTATAATTTTCTCTTGTAGCATTTGTGTATTATAATTGCTCTGGGTGTTTCTACTTATATTTGGGTCCTCTAAAGGCCCAGGTGAAATTCAAATTATGCCGGTGTAATTTGCTTAATTACATGTTTTCAGTCATTCATGAAATTATGTATGTCTCTCCAATTTTCTGCCTTAAATATATCAGAGCCTTTTCCCGAATATGGTACATTGCAACGCAATGTATTACATCGCGTGCTTTTACAACGCGGTCGTTAAAACGACCGCGTTGTTAGTACTGCGATGCATTTACATCGCAAGTCATTACAACGACTTGCACTAGGGGGCGTGCTGGACTTAGGAATAGTATTAATTACTATTCCTACTCCAGTTTGCGCAACAGTAGGGAAGGTGTTGGAATTCATTTCCAATACCTCAGCGCCCCCTATGTCCAGGTCGTTGTAATGACTTGCGATGTAAATGCATCGCGTACTAACAACGCGGTCGTTGTAACGACCGCGTTGTAATGGTACAGCGATGTAATGACAGCGTTGTAAACGCTGTTTCCCCCTTTTCCCTAATGGTTTTATTTCACTTCAACTGTTTCTGGTTCATCTAAATTGAGCTGCTGTTTGGAAAAGTGACAATCTTTCAAGAGACACACAGAACACAAGTACTAACTACAATGTGTAATACTAACTATCCTGATCCATGGTAAGGTTATCAAAATTAGGCAGGAAAGTGTGAGACGTTACAATGCTATTGGATCTTATCAGTCACAAGATTTTATGTTTTTATGTCCTCTTTAAGGGTGTAACATTTAATTTAAAGTTAATATTTGTGAAGTGACAATGCACAACTTATAGTCTTTCCATTGATTAATTCTAGAAGTAATGGACAATACTATAAAGATTAACTTCATACACATCTAGGGCTAAATGCATATTTATTAGGAAACATTATTGAGGGAGTAAAAACATAAGAAATAACAATGTTTATGTAATAAATGCAAGCATAAAAATAGACTGACTGACCAAGTAAAAGGAATTAAAGAAGTAGAGGGAAATGTTACCTTGGAGTAAACAGAGAGGGTAGGATGGCTTGATTAATCTGTTAACAAAATTGATGTAATGGAAGAGAGGGCATACATGTGACACAATTTAACAACTGTCTACAAACAGAATATCAATTAATATAAGATATTTCCTTCAGGGTACACAGCACAGCACTCTAAAATTCAAAGTAAAAGCCCAAAATATTATTATAGTCAAAATGTAGGTCTCCTTAGGTCTGATATTAGTCAAAACCTTTTTGATTTTACTTACATTATGTATGTATAGCTTTTACTAACATTATAAATGTACTTATACAGGCTTTTAGCCAGACCTCCTCACCCATTGCTTTGTTTTGAAGTCAACCACACTTTTCTTCCATCCACTACAGTATACAGTTTGGGACAATCGTTCAGTCAACTTCAGACCCTGGATAATGTCACAAAAAATAGTTCTCCAAATGCTTGATGCTACTATGAAAATGTGTGATTTTTTAAAACAAAAATTATATTTGCTTTTAGACTTTTTTATATTGGCGAGGGCCCATCAGCTTCCTTGACAATGACGTTTGGCAAAAGCAGTGATGAAGAACAAGTATTGGCAAAGTAAAAAAAAGCTGACAGCCAATACCAGAGTTATAACAGAGTTACTGGTCTTGCCATTGCTTTGTTTTGTAAATTGTACTTTTCCCATTGAGTTATGATTGGGCACACCCTTAGTCCAGTGTTCAATTTTGGGCTTCTTTGTGGACTTTCAAAATCTTCGGAATAACTATATCTAACAATTTAGATAGTCTTTGTATCAACAAAGCAAAGACATGTTTTGTAAAACTTGATAGTAGAGCGTTAGAAAAATGTCAAAAAGCATTCCATTCTTGTTTCACATCAGACTAAAATTGACTAATCCTGTTAAACTTCACATAGAATACAGCATTTGATATTGTGGATCATAACATCTTGCTGCACAGGTTAGAGCACCTTGGAGTAACGGGCTCTGAGCTGAGTTGGCTGGGCTTCTTCCTCGAAAGAAGCAAGCAGGTGGTATTGATAAAGCTGTATGCCTCAGGAGGTGAAAAGTTGAAGTGGGGGGTGCCACAAGGTTCCTCTATTAGTCCCATGCTCTTCAACATTTATACATCTCTTTTGGCATACTTGGTGCAATCCTTTAACATCAAGATCATCTCATATGCTGATGATACCCAACTCCTGCTCACGTATGATGGGGATCCTGCGAAATATACTTCAGTGTCATCATTTCGGGACAAACGTCACTGGCTGCCTGTTCATCAATGCATTAGGTATAAAGCACTGACCTTAACACACCAAACCCTCCACAATAGGGGACCTATGTACCCAAATGAACGCATTGAGGCATATTGCCCTGGGAGGCTGCTGCGTTCTAGTTCTGCGGGTCTTATTGTGACTCCTCATTTTCAGAAACAGCAGAGGGGAGGCTCCTCCTTTACTGTTAAAGCAGCAAACTTGTGGAATAAACTGCCTGATTATTTGAGACTTATCCCTGAGGAAGTTAAATTCAAAAAGGATTTGAAAACATTCTTATTTAGACTTTAGTGGGGAGTATGGGCGAACGATCTTTTGTCTAACCCCTTTTTGCATGCCTAAAAGCGCTGGGACACTCTTTTGAGTAGCCGAGCGCTATAGAAAAATATTTCATTCATTCATTCATATATAAAGAATCTAATATCAATGCTACATTTCCCACATACAATATATTCCCGAAGGCTATGTATGAATTTTGTGTTCCACAGTCCAGTACGAGTTCCTTTTAATTACTTGTTGCATGTATATTATTTTGGGGTCAGAACTAACTTTGGTAGTTTTTGATAACAAAACTACTGAAACTTCAGAAGAGATATTTTCCTAAATTCATAAACATTAATGGTTTCAAATTTGTCATTTCAAGTATTTCAAGTATTGTAGGAGAGGGTTTGTAGAAGTTTTTACTTAGGGCGTATCGGTGAACAGAGTGTCAATCAAATTCCAACTCATAGAGCCTGGAATTTATGGGAACTCAGTAGTTGTTTTAAACACTTTAAAATGTCTTGATCCTGGCAGGTCTCGCCTAGATTGCCACTGGAAAGCATGGCTCTGTATTCCTAGGATACAGTCGAAAGCACGTAATGCAGTGGTATGGATTAGTGTTCCTAGGATTAGTGTCCCTAAGGTGCAGTGCACTGTGTTGAGAAAGTGAGCCTAAGATGCGGAGAAGGATTTTTGCTTTGTGTTCCTCAGAAATAGTGTGGTGGGTTAATGTCTTTGAGATGTCATGTAATGTGGTGGGTGTGCCTGTATGATAAAGTGCAAAGTATTAAGTGTTCTTAGGATGAAGTGCAATGTAGTGGGTTAGTATCTTTATAATGCGGGGCAACATGTTAGGCTCTAAAAATACTCATGTATACATGCATACCTACATGCATGCATGCACAAATACGTATAAATATATGTCGGAAAGTGGGTTAAGTCAGTGCCTTCCAGAGTCAGGGGGGTCTGCTCTCACGAAATTTAAACCGAAATCCACTTTCTGTCCCATAATGCTTCATGACAATTTGGACATTTTTCATGATAAGGTGACATTTCAATTAAAAAAACTCTATTACTCAACTTCACGTGCCAAGAAAAGCTACACGAAAGACAACAACATGTACTATCAGTTGATGATGAAACTACAAACAAATGAGAATGTTATAGTTCGTCAATCTGACAAGGGAGGAAATGTTGTTTTATGGCCATGGGAGTTATATATGGAAGAGGCTTTGAAACATCTAAATGATAGGGAATGCTACAAGAGGGTCAACATGCAAGTGGTCAAAACCACGTGGAATAATTTCTATTCTAAACTTGTAGCCTGGAAAAGCGCCGGATAACTCAGCAATGATGAATTCAAATTTCTCAAAAATGACTACCCAGTTATTCCAGTATTGTATTTTATTCCCAAGATTCATAAGAATGCAACAATACCACCAGGAAGGCCAATAATATCAGCCCGGGACAGCCTTATGGAGAACACTTCTAGATATGTAGATTTCTTCCTCCAGGAACATGTCACAAAATTACCATCTTATATACAGGATACCGGTGATTTTCTGAGAAAAATAAGCAATGTGAAATGGGAACCTGACTGCGTATTGATTTCTATAGATGTCACATCGCTTTACAGCAGTATATACCACCAAGATGGAATTAAAGCAGTCGAACACTATTTGAATTCAAGATTGTTGTACCTGGACATGCACAACAAAATGTTGACTACTATGATATCAACGTGTTTTGAGAACAACTTCTTTTTATTTCAACATCAGTTGTTTCAACAGGTTAGAGGTGTTGCCATGGGGGCTTGTTTCTCCCCAAGCTATGCTTGCCTCCATATGGGACTTTGGGAGGAACAAGTCCTCAAGGTACAGTTTGGCAGCATCTTATCAAAACATGTAGTGCGGTTTTACAGATACATTGATGATCTGTTTTTAATCTGGAGAGGCACAGAGGCTGGTGCCCTCCATTTTATTGAACAGATCAATAGCAACATTCTGAATCTTAGGTTCACTGCGAACATGAGCAGACACTCTATTTGCTTTTTGGATGTTGAAGTCTTTGTGACACAAGACAGGTTGGAGACCAGATTGTATAACGTACTGCGGGAAACACCATCCTGCATGCCTCCAGCCATCACCCAAGGCATCTTATTCACAGCATCCCATTTGGGGAGATGCTGCAAATAAGACGGATCTGCAGCACGAATGAGGATTGCATTATAGCACAGAATGACAGCCGTGATAGGTTTCTGGCTAGAGGCTACTCGCAGGCAGTCATTGATGCAGCAATAGACAAGACACAAGCTATCAACAGATCAGACGCATTAGTCAGCAGATCTAAGATAAGATCCACAAATGCACAACAGACTGATCAACCTACTAGATTGATCTTAACATTTAACAGACAGCATAAAGCTTTGCGTAGCATAGTGAACAAAAATTGGGTGCTGGTTGACAATGACCCAGTTTTGGGGGCTCATATGACTAAAACGCCCAATATCACTTTTAGAAAGGCCAGGTCCATGAGTAATTCCTTGGTGAGCAGGAGCCCCGAAATCCGCACCACCAAAACCTGGTTAAACTCAAGGAAGGGATTCTTCAAATGTACAGTTTGTAAAGCCTGCAAATATGGGGCAAATAGAACGACATACACGACCCCTTTAACTTGAAACCTGTGCCCATTACTACATTTTTGAATTGCAAAACTGAATACGCAGTGTATGTGCTGGAGTGTTCCTGTGGCCTGAGGTATGTAGGGAGCACAAAGCTCCAGGTACACAGGAGAATACTCCAGCACATATGGACCATTACCAACAGCGATTCAACCTACCCTGTTGCCAGACATTTTAAGGACTCCCACCACAATGATTTAGACAATTTAAAATATTTTGTGATGGATGCGGTCCTCCCACTGAGACGGGGAGGGAACCGGGAGGCCATACTGCGAAAACTTGAAACCCAATACATACTGGAGTTAGACAGCAAAACACCACAAGGTCTTAACTCCAGTGAAGATTTTTATACCTGCCTATAATTGCTCTTTTCTTGATTTTTATGAATCCCACTGTGACACTGCCTCTTAAATTGTTTTTAGCTTTCATGTATTGTATTGTCAAGCACATTTGCACATTAACAAACCATTTGTGTTGTTGAGGGTGGCACTGTTTTCTAGCACTAGCACTTTACTTCATCACGCATGTGAGGACATCACAGCCCATTGGGGCAGAATTGTTTACATTTGCACTTTTGCACAGGTATTGGAGCTTAAGGCAATGAAATTCTCCAGTAGTAGATATGATTACTGAGATGTATTAAGGCCATAAGAGCTAATTAGACTGTTTTAGGACGTGGTTTTAAAAATGTGCATTTTGCATAATTACTTACCGGTCTCGATCCAGTATTTAGTAATGTGCTCTTTTTTTCACATAATGTTTTATCAACTTATTTATGTATAGCCGTTTTAAAATATTTATGAAAACATGAATATTTATTGAATTTTTGCTCTTACTGCTCTGACTGTTTGAATCTATTATGGACTCAACTTACCTAATTTTTGTGCAGAATCTGTACTACTATGTATAGTATTGTTTTCATGTCCATGGTGATGTAATGCTGTTGTCACAAGTTAATGAGCACTAGCACTTTAAAAAGATGAAAGCACTCCACATGCACGTCATGTGATCAAGGCCTTTGGAAGGCCGAAACGCGTCATGGCGGAGGTGCAGGGCGATTGAATAAACATTTTGCACCAATTGCTGGGTCCGCATTAGTCTATTTTCCTTTTGGATTGTGTGGCGAAGTATGCAGAAATATATATACATATATTATCTACTGGCGGTCGCCAGTAGATAGTTATAGTTAGGACCTATTTTCCATAGGAAATTCACAACATTCTATTTGAAATAACTTTGGCGCCGGTTGACAAATCTTCGCGAAATTTTCAAAACTCGTGGCCCGCTCCGGTCCGCTCCTATCCTGAAAGTCTCGGGGCAAGAAAAAAGGGGGGTCCCAAAACGTGTTTTCCCCATGCAATTTTCCATAGGAACCTTTCATCGCAGCTACAGCCCGAACTGCTGAACGGAATTACACCAAATTTGGCAAAAAGGTAGCCCTTGGTTCAGAGTCATGCCTTTTGCTTAAATGGTGTAAATCCGTTCAGTAGTTCCTGAGAAATTTGGAAAAGAAAACACATATATATCTGGGCGGAGCCTAACCACACATGTCATCGTGAGATCTGATTGGCTGTCAGCACTTCATCCTGGAATTGCTGGCAGCCATCTTAGGACCAATATAAATGATAGTACCCCATTGAAATGCATTGTAGTGAATCGAAGATTTTGAGGGTTACCAAAAGGAGAACTATAAAGGGTGATAACAGACTTTAGTTACATTAGAATTCATTTGTTGATGGTACCATACTAATTTTAGGAATTGTGGTGTGTTCTAAGGTGATTTTACCCTGTGAAAAATCCTTCTGCTGGGATATCATGAATCATGTTTGAGAGAAAACTATTTTCTCATACTTTTCCCATTGAGGTTTGGAAGGTCATCTAGAAGCTAAAATGAGAGCATATTTTCTGTAAATTCACATTATCTTTCTCAGTCATGTGAGAATGAAGTCTGACATTCTCAGTAAAACATGTACATCCAACAAGGGCAGAGACTGTCAGTTGATTCCTTTGTGTTCTACTGCAGCTTCCCAGAGTGTTCTAAAGAACAACTAGAGTGCTAACAGCCTTACTTATGACAAAAGTATGGCACACCTGAAGCCATCTTGATTGGAATAAAGTGGTAAAACTTAAAACATTTAATTTAAAAAGGAACAAAATGATGGGGTTCATTTTGTCATAGAAATTATGGTTAGTGCTGTAGAAAGAAAAATTAGGACATGTTTCAAGTGTGATCTCAAATATCTTCCTGTTATATTTCAACAGGAGCAGCCTGTCAGTTGATGCCTTTGTGTTCTACTGCAGCTTCCCAGAGTGTTCTAAAGAACAACTAGAGTGCTAACAGCCTTACTTATGACAAAAGTATGGCACACATGAAGCCATCTTGATTGGAATAAACTGGTAACACTTAAAACATTTAATTTTAAAAGAACAAAATGATGGGGTTCATTTTGTCATAGAAATTATGGTTAGTGCTGTAGAAAGAAAAATTAGGACATGTTTCAAGTGTGATCTCAAATATCTTCCTGTTATATTTCAACAGGAGCAGCCTGTCAGTTGATGCCTTTGTGTTCTACTGCAGCTTCCCAGAGTGTTCTAAAGAACAACTAGAGTGCTAACAGTCTTACTTATGACAAAATTATGGCACACCTGAAGCCATCTTGATTGGAATAAACTGGTAACTCTTAAAACATTTAATTTAAAAAGGAACAAAATGAGGGGGTTCATTTTGTCATAGAAATTATGGTTAGTGCTGTAGAAAGAAAAATTAGGACATGTTTTAAGTGAGATCTCAAATATCTTCCTGTTATATTTCAACAGGAGCAGCCTGTCAGTTGATGCCTTTGTGTTCAACTGCAGCTTCCCAGAGTGTTCTAAAGAACAACTAGAGCGCTAACAGTCTTACTTATGACAAAAGTATGGCACACCTGAAGCCATCTTGATTGGAATAAACTGGTAACACTTAAAACATTTAATTTAAAAAGGAACAAAATGAGGGGGTTCATTTTGCCATAGAAATTATGGTTAGTGCTGCAGAAAGAAAATTTAGGGCATGTTTTAAGTGAGATCTCAAATCCTCTTCTATTTCATTAGAAAATTCTGACATGCAGACTGAAACAATCACTTTCAATACCAGCAGTAGACTTCCAGTTAACTCCCTGGTGAGCAGTAGCTTTACTACAGTGATCTAATGAACAACTAGAGTGCTAACATTCTGAATTTATGGCAGATGTGTGACACATCTGAATGCCTTCTTGATGGAATCAAAGTAAAAACTGAAAGCATTTCCTACTGAGGAGACTGCAGTAAATGACGAAATTAGGAAACTTCATAACAAATAAGTCTCCCAAGATGGCCACCAGAGAAAAAATAGCCCAAATGTAGCACAAATATCACCCAGATGTAGCCCACATATAGCCCAATGACAGAAGTGTGCAAAACACTTTTTATTTTTAGTTTTTCTGCAGTTTTATATAGTGCAAATTGGTCAGGTATTGGAGCGTTACATCTTACTTGGACCCCTTATTGCGTATTTTGCACGAAGTACATGAGATTGATCTTGCGAAACATTGAACTTTACATTCTGTTAACCTGAAGTTGCTCTGAACCGGGCTTTGTAACACCCGTTTTTACCTACTGGTTTTAATTAATTCTCACTGTATTGTATTAGGAAAGAGGATTTACTGTTTTTATGTACACTTTTATGATCTATGTTTCTAAATCAGATCAAATAAAGTTTAATGAATTCTATGGCAGTACGGAGGCGAGGATTATGCATATCTTTCCTCACTTTATTTGCATAGCAGTTCAAGAAAACGTAACACAACAATCATTAAACAAAAGACTACACAACCCATGAACCATTAGGGGGGTAGTCTCCAAGGCAACTATAGTCCAATCATATCACAGTCCATCGTATATAATATCGTGACGTCCCTTCCGCTTCCTCTTTCTTCACTGCTCGTCAGTTAAGTGCATTCCTTACATTCTTGGCTTAATCTGAAGTTGTTGCTGTTTGTATAGCGGTTTCTTGTGCACGTTATTAGCATTATTGCCTTGGTATTGTTTCATATTCCCTGCGCAGCAGGCTCTTATCCGACGCGTTCTCCCCCTCGCAGTTTCTCCCGCTGTGTGCTCTGCGCGCGGTGAGATCCTGTCAGGCGCGTCTGGTCCGAGGCGAGGCAGCTCCGTCGGCGCACCCGCTGGTCTTTACGCACGTTTGGGAATCCGGTCACTCCTTTAGTGTCCGCTTGATTCCCGACCAACCCTCGCCTAATTTTGACACCGCTACGCGGTGATTTCCCCACACGGCCACGTTAGTGACCAGCACCACCTGGTGGTGGTAATTGGTATTGCGCCTCAGTCTATTCTTATAACAGCTTCGGGGAAAGCCCAGCTGTTGGAGCACCGGCGAGGGGCTGTCTTAAGGATTTTAAGGGCATTTGTTCTGTGCTCACACCCTCTGCTATCATATCTTCTCCAGAAGACCATTTTACTCCTCCTACCAGGAAGTGGAGGAGGAATGGCCCCCAACTTCTCCCTCCAGCAGTGGACCAAGCCCTCTCTCTGGCTATTTCTAGAGGCGCTGGCTCCTCTTAGGTATCAGGTTGATAAGCTAGCGAAAAGCATCCCTGGGGTGTTCAGTGACCCAGATCTGGTGGTGGCGGGTCCAAGTAGCTCCCAGATGGGGAATAAAAGGGCCGTTAAGCATAACGCGGGGCACTTGGAAGGATTTGATAAACTTACGGAGACCTTCCTCAAGAGTGCGCGAGCAGCTAAAACATGCACCCTGCCGGGAGGAGGAGGGGCCCGGAGAAAATTGCAACACTGTCACCACTATTGTAGACCCCGATGGTGGGTTTCCCTTAGAGGGAGAGGGTGTATCGGAGGACGATTTCTCCTCCAATGAGGATAAGGACTCGGGGCATCCCTGGCGTCCAGAGTCCCACTCCTCTCAGTCCCCGGTTGGGGACGGGGTCCACTCGGACATGTTCGAGCCTACCCAAATTTACCATCCTAGGTCAGCAGAGTGGACACCTGACGCCAAAGTGGCAGAGTATGTGGTGGGGAAAATCCATCAACCCCTTGAAAGGGAGGTCAGGAATAGGATGAGGGGAGAATGCCCCAGGCCCTCACTGAAGGGGAAGGTGGCACACACGCCTGAAATTGATGAGAAACTATGTACCTTTTTCTCCAAGTATATGAGGGATCCCAAGAAAGGAATTGATAGGTCTTGGACGTGGTAGGGCCCTTGACCCAAATTATTCAATTGACGGAGCGTTCCAAAGATTCAGGATCCCCTTTGTCCACGGATATTGTGGCTGGTTGGGCGCAATACCCTAAACCTAAAACACTACCCCCTCCACTACCCAAACACCACTGCACTACCCTAAACCTAAAACACTACCCCCAGCACGACACCCTACACTACCCAAACATAACTGCACTACCCTAAACCCTAAAACACTACCACCAGCACGACTCCCTACACTACCCAAACACCACTGCACTACCCTAAACCCTAAAACACTACCCCCAGCACGACTCCCTACACTACCCAAACACCACTGCACTACACTAAACCCTAAATATACCCCCAGCATGACCTCCCACACTACACAAACACCACTGCACTACCCTAAACCTAAAACACTACCCCCAGCACGACCCCCTACACTACCCAAACACCACTGCACTACCCTAAACCTAAAACGCTAACCCCAGCATGACCCCTACACTACCCAAACACCACTGCACTACCCTATACCCTAAAACACGACCCTCTACACTACACAAACACGACTGCACTACCCTAAACCCTAAAACACTACCCACAGCATGACCCCTTCACTACACAAACACCACTGCACTGCCCTAAACCTAAAACACTACCCCAGCACTACCCCCTACACTACCCAAACACCACTGCACTAACATAAACCCTAAAACACTACCCCCAGCACAACCCCCTACACTACACAAACACCACTGCACTACCCTAAACCCTAAAACACTACCCCCAGCACGACTCCCTACACTACCCAAACACCACTGCACTATCCTAAACCATAAATCTACCCCAGCACGACCCCCTACACTACCCAACCACCACTGCACTACCCTAAACCATAAAACACTACCCCAGCATGACCCCCTACACTACACAAACACCACTGCACTACCCTAAACCCTAAAACACTACCACCAGCATGACCCCCTACACTACTCAAACACCACTGCACTACCCTAAACCTAAAACACTACCCCAGCACGACCCCTACACTACCCATACACCACTGCACTACCCTAAACCCTAAAACACTACCCCCAGCACGACCCCTACACTACTGCACTACCCTAAACCCTAAAACACTACCCCCAGCACGACCCCTACACCACCCAAACACCACTGCACTACCCTAAACCCTAGAAAAGAAACCCCAACCCATGCCCAATACCCATTACCTCTCACTCCTCATGGTTCCTCTCTCCTCGTGGTTCCTGCTTCACGCCATCTCTGAGGGGCGGTGCACGTCGTTGTGAGGAAACGGAACATCCTCTGTTTCCTTACAACGACATGGATCGTCTACATGTTTTTTAGAACGCATGGTCATTTACCATACATACCTTTACAACAAAATTCGTTGTAAAGGCATGCGTGGTAAATGACCATGCGTTCTAAAAATGCGTAGTAATGACTTCGTGATGTACAACGCATGCGTGGTAATGCATGCGTTGTAATGGTATCGCAAAGTAAAAGTCATTGTAACGGCTGTTTACCGATCGAAGCTGGCCCCTGTTCTTCAGTGAGGCGTTTATTTGATTAATTAGGAGGAAGGAATGTGTTTTTTACCGAAAAGTGCATTCCCGGCTGTTGTATTGTGAAAGTGTCCGCGTGGCCTGGTTTCACTTCCGGTGAGAGAGTGGAAGAGTCTGTTTGGATTTAAAGGAGTTCTGTTGTTGGACGGGGCCGGCGCGACATGTCATCAGAAAACATAGCTAATGGAAAGCGTCCTCCCTGAAGTGTGGAGCAGTGCCATGAGAGGTCAACGAGTGTGCGTCCCACCGCAGTATGACCGTACCGCGTGATGATGTCATCAGTGATGTCATCAGTGATGTCATTTGAGATGTCATCAGTGATGTCATGAGTGATGTCACTGACCATGTCATGAGTGATGTAATATGTGACGTCATCAGCAGTGCATTGCGGGCGCGCGAGTTATAGTTAGCTGAACTAACTATAACGGGGAATTTCTATGGTTTTGTACGAGTGAAATGTCCAACTAACTATAACGCCCCTGAAACCTATGGTTTTTTCAGTGAATTTCTAAGGTTTTTTAAATGCTAATTTCTAACTATAACGTGCCTGAAACCTATGGTTTTTTCAGTGAATATATATATATATATATATATATATCCAATTACACTCCCTTGTGCCCTAGACGCACAACAAACAGGAACGGACAACTTTTTCAGCTGGTGCCAGATATTACTTTATTTTTTAAAAGTTAAAGTGCAATGCTACTCATGACGCGTTTCGGGCCTCCTGGCCCTTGGTCACATGACCTCATTACGTGCATACCGAGTTTTTATTAGTGGAACAAACCTCACCTGACCCCACATGTGACAACTGCAATGGAGCTAGAGAAAATACTCAAACTTGCGGTTCAACATTATAAAAATGAACTAGTTGAACATTTAAGGTAATAAATACATTATATTTATGTATAAAAACCTACGCTATAAAACTATTGCATATTTGATGTAAATAAGTTGGATAACCCATAATAACTATTATAGTAAAAGTCATAGCACAAATGCTAAAATTACAGTGCTACTCCAACTTAATGATGCTGTCAAATATATTTCATATTTAAAAACCACAAGAATAAATAATTGTTGATAAAAATTAATAGAATTTCAAATACACTTAGTAAATACAACATAACAATGTCTGTGCAAATACTGCATGTGCAAATAATGCTGACCACCAATGGCCATATCTATTATTCTTATTCATATATATAGCTCTCATATAAGGTCACAATGTGCAAAAAGTTGTGTGCAAATAGTGCATAAACCTCTAAAGTGTCTGTAGTGCAAAAAATTGATTAAAAATATATTATGATCGATGGCGGAAAATCAGAGGTTATTCATGTTATAATGAGAAAATCTCATTCAAACATCGCCAAGTTATTAACTGACTAAGGGAGCCCCCTTAAAAATAAGACTAGAGGTCAAAGTTAAAAAGCAAAATACTTGTCATATAGGCTACCAAGGCTAACAAAAATTAGGTGTTATTGTACATATTCATAAACTGAAAAATATACGTTCAATGTAAGGCCAGAATCAAAGCTATAACGAACTCTTATTGCACCAATAGTACATACACTGCCATTTGATGACTTATAAATGATCTAAGAACAGTACCGAACAAACAGATAAATATGCAGACAATAGCATTACTTAAAAATCTCAGTGAAATTTTAAGGAGTTTGAAATATATTTTAAAACATTGTTAGTACTCTAATGGAGGTATACTATTCAAAGGAAGTTATGCATATCCTCTCCTGTATTAAGACCATGTGGATACCTAGTGTCGAGCTCGATGATATATTTAGACTCCAACTGAGCGTAACCTTTTTCTCTATTACCTCCTCTCTTGCTTAGAGGTACTGTATCAATCACGAAATATTTCAAACATTTAAGATCATTCCCATGTTCTGATTTAAAATGTCGGGCCACTGGATAAGTCGGATCTGAATTTACAATGGCCCGTAGATGTTGTAATATACGGACATGTACCTGTAACTTTGTACTCCCTATATATTTAAGGCCACAGTTGCATTCTAAAACATACACCGCATATTCCGACCTGCATGTATAGTGCCCTTTTATCTCGATGACGGTTGATGTAAAGGGAGTAATGTAAGTTGTAGTATTGATACCAAATTTACATGCGCGACAAGTGCTGCATTTGTAAAAACCTTTTTCGGGACCAACCAACTAGTCATATTGTCCAATTCTGGACTGGTTTTTACCAAATCATTGCGCATGGAGTATGCTTTTCTAAAGGTAAACACAGGTTTCTCAGGGAGCACTGTTTTTAAGGTACTGTCCGTGAGTACTATAGGCCACTGTTTCATAACAATAGATTTAATTTCCTGGGCTTGCTTACTATAGGTAGTGATCAGTCTGCACTGTCTATTGTCTGTACTATTGGTGTCACCACAGATATAATTTCGACTATGCTTGGTATTAGTCTGGTTTTCAGTACCTTTCAGTAAATTTAATCTGTTAGTTTTATTGGCTTTTTCATGGCTGCATCTAATTTAAACGAGTTGTACCCTCTTTCTAAAAATCTCTGCTTAGCTGCTAGCTGATGTAACTTAAGATCCTCTTCCATGCTACATGCTCTACGAATTCGAAGGAATTCTCCGTATGGAAGGCTAGTGATTGTATGGGCCGGGTGAAAGCTCTTAGCATGCAGTAAGGTATTACCGGCGGTGGGCTTACGATATAAACTAGTTTCTATATTGTCAGCGGAGGCCTGTACTTTAATATCTAGAAAATGAGTACTGACTAGATCTATGTGAGCTGTGAACTGCAAGTTCATGTTATTGATATTTAACTTATTTACAAAATCCTCGGCTTCACTAGATGTGCCCCGCCAGATGACAAAAATGTCATCAATATATCGCCACCATTTCACCACATGTTTCTCCCATGCGCTGCGATGTTCTTTGCACAGGACATGCTCCTCCCACCAACCAACGTGAAGACAAGCGTAGCTGGGGGAGAAGCATGCCCCCATAGCTACTCCTTGTAATTGCTGGAAAATTGCCCCATCAAATGTAAAAATATTATTGTACAAGCACCATTTGATCATGTTAGGAACAGCATTTTGTTGTGAGAATATAAGTCAATTGGTCTTTTGTTAAGGTAAAACTCTACTGCATTAATGCTATCTTGGTGCCTAATGCATGTATACAAGGATGTGATGTCTAGAGTAAGAAACATATATTCATTAGACCAGGATTGTGCATTTAGATGTAAGAGGAAATCTTTGGAGTCTTTCATATATGTAGGCAGGGATGTTACAAACTCTTGCAGGTAATAATCTACATACTTAGATGTGTTTTCAAAAATACTATTTATAGCAGATATTATAGGCCTGCCCGGGACTGGACTAACCCCTTTGTGCACCTTTGGTATAAAATATATAGTAGGCATTACAGGATAATCATTGTTTAAAAATGCAAATTCGTCCTTGCTTATTAGGCTTTCTCTTCTCCATTTGTTCAAATCTTCTTTGTAGTTTTTGCTGATTTTCTTAGCCTCTACTTGATTGATTTTACGATAACATTCCAAATCATTTAGATGCCGATAGGCCTCCGTCTTATATTCCTTTTTATCCCATAGCACAATATTGCCTCCTTTGTCACTTTTATTAATTATCACTGTAGAATTATTTTTTAATTTATTCATCAGTTGGAAGTACGGTGCATTTTGCTTGGGAGAGGCCTTGTTATGCTGTTTTGATGAAGTATACAGTTTCTTGAGTTCTTCCGTGACTCTATCGTGGAAAATATCGATTGCGTCACGCGGCATATTTGGAATGAACGTAGATGGAGCTTTAAAAGGACTGTGACATGATGATGACACGCTCATGTCCTCCATGTAAGCCAAACTTTGAGTGCTTGCTGCAACGGGTGTATTGATGTTACTTTCACTCCCTAATGAATGTAAGGTTTTGAGGAGTGACACATCCCCCGCTGTTAATCCAGTACTAGTGCTTTGGATTGCCAATTGGGAATCTAGATCTTTTTTGGATTGTCGTTTTATAGTATAGTATTTCATAAGTTTGAGCTTTAGTATAAACTTAAAAACGTCAATCCTCGTTTCCCCATAGTTGAAGCTGCTCTCTGGGCAGAAACTTAGTCCCAAAGCAAGGAGTTGTTTTTCCGCTTGGTTAAGCTGTACATTAGTTAAGTTGATGATTGTCCGATCAACATCGGTTAGCGCTTCTGCCACCGTTTGTTCTGCTGCCCTCTTCCTTTTGTTTTTGCAGCATTTACGTCTCTCTCTCCTTCTAATGTTCCTTTTGTGTTTGAGGTAATTTTGATGTTCCGTGGTCGTAGGGACTGTTTTCTCTGTTCCCGTATAAAATCCATTTCCTCTGCAAATGTTAGGACTCCCATGTACACTCTAGAGCTTGCGACATTTTCTCCACTTAAATCGGATTCCGAGTCACTTGGTATAGTGCTGCTTTCTGACATGGACAGATGTATTTCATGGGGAGTCACTATGGTAGAACCCTGCTGCAGCTGTTCATGTCTGACCACTTTTTGTTTATGTAGGGAATCGAATTTGCGCGCGAAAGTGAACACCTGCCCCTGTTCATAGTCATTCTTGTCGCGCGCAAATTTGTACGCTTTCCTGTTTTTGATTACCTCCTCTTGTTTTCTCAAACGCTCGTTCATGTCTTTCATGCTTTTATCAATAAACTCTTTATTGCTGGGATTTTCCAGTTTACTTATTTCCAACTTAATCCGAGCAATTTCAATAATATTGGTGTCCCGATCTATTTTGGCGTATTTAATGAGTAAACACACAAGTCGCATGGACGCCTCTAGATTGCTCTCCGCCCATTCCTTTAGGAGAAGAGGATTAGGACTCTCAAAACTAGGGGCTAACATGATTCGGAGGCCCCGTGGAATTCTTCCTGCTTCATGATACTTTTCCAGCGATTTCACTTCCCACCATTTGGTGAGCTCACTCCGATTATTTTTTTCTAATAGTCTCAATAGACTTTTCACATCCATGTGTAAACCACTGTCAGTTTTACTTGTGCTGGCGTTTTCACGGACTTGAGGTAGATTGGTAAATAGCTCCTCTGCCGCCATCTCTCTCTCACGTAAAGCGTCGTTAGACATTGCACTTGTGGTTATAACTTATACAAATGTTCGTATTGTGTGCTTTATTTTATCACACGTAGTCTCTGGCCACACAAACATATATATACATATATATATATGTCAAAGCTCCAAAGGTTGCCCTCGAATGAGTTGCACTCCACCAGCAGCATGCTCTAAAGCCTTTATTTGGTACAGACATGCTCCCACAAGCAGAATCCATGCGCAGCTTAAATGCCGATCAGCCTGACGCGTTTCGGGGATTAGTTCTCCTTTTTCAAAGGCTCGGCAGTTAAGTGATGTGCCTGCGTGGACACGCCCCAAACTTTATAAACAATTAGACGCCCTCCGATGGACTCCTCATATGAGGCTGATGCAATGAATTTTGGGTTTTGTAGTTCATGTCCTCCTTTACAGCCCCCTATGGGTGCACCATATTTCCTGCTGGTAAGTTCCAAGCCCTAAAATAGGCCTCTGCAAATGGGCACGTCATTAATCCAGTGTCACAGTTTCCACATTCAAAGCCTGGTAAATCCCGGCCCCGTGGCCCCCTTCATGCCGGGGTGGTGCAGACTCAGCGGCTGGGCTTGCCGCATATAGATCAAAGCTCCAAAGGTTGCCCTCGAATGAGTTGCACTCCAACTGCAGCATGCTCTAAAGCCTTTATTTGGTACAGAAATGCTCCCACAAGCAGAATCTATGCGCAGCTTAAATGCCGATCAGCCTGACGCGTTTCGGGGATTAGTTCGCCTTTTTCAAAGGCTCAGCAGTTAACTGATGTGCCTGCGTGGACACGCCCCAAACTTTATAAACAATTAGACGCCCTCCGATGGACTCCTCATATGATGCTGACGCAATGAATTTTGGGTTTTGTAGTTCGTGTAATCCTTTACAGCCCCCTGTGGGTGCACCATATTTCCTGCTGGTAAGTTCCAAGCCCTAAAATAGGCCTCTGCAAATGGGCACGTCATTAATCCAGTGTCACAGTTTCCACATCCGAAGCCGGGTAAATCCCGTCCCCATGGCCCCCTTAATGCCGGGGTGGTGCAGAATCAGCGGCTGGGCTTGCCGCGTATAGATCAAAGCTCCACAGGTTGCCCTCGAATGAGTTGCACTCCAACTGCAGCATGCTCTAAAGCCTTTATTTGGTACAGACATGCTCCCACAAGCAGAATCCATGCGCAGCTTAAATGCTGATCAGCCTGACGCGTTTCGGGGATTAGTTCTCCTTTTTCAAAGGCTCGGCAGTTAACTGATGTGCCTGCGTGGCCACGCCCCAAACTTTATATACAATTAGACGCCCTCCGATGGACTTCTCATGTGAGGCTGACGCAATGAATTTTGGGTTTTGTAGTTCGTGTCCTCCTTTACAGCCCCCTATGGGTGCACCATATTTCCTGCTGGTAAGTTCCAAGCCCTAAAATAGGCCTCTGCAAATGGGCACGTCATTAATCCAGTGTCACAGTTTCCACATCCGAAGCCGGGTAAATCCCGGCCCATGGCCCCCTTCATGCCGGGGTGGTGCAGACTCAGCGGCTGGGCTTGCCGCGTATAGATCAAAGCTCCAAAGGTTGCCCTCGAATGAGTTGCACTCCAACTGCAGCATGCTCTAAAGCCTTTATTTGGTACAGACATGCTCCCACAAGCAGAATCCATGCGCAGCTTAAATGCCGATCAGCCTGACGCGTTTCGGGGATTAGTTCTCCTTTTTCAAAGGCTCGGCAGTTAACTGATGTGCCTGCGTTGACATGCCCCAAACTTTATAAACAATTAGACGCCCTCCGATGGACTCCTCATATGAGGCTGACGCAATGAATTTTGGGTTTTGTAGTTCATGTCCTCCTTTAGAGTGGGGTGCAGTGAGTCAGGTAAAAAGTGGGGAGCACCTGACAATAGCATGGGCAGGATGTGAAACCCCGTATAGTGATAGTCTTAAGGACCCCAGTATTTGTTGTTGTTGTATATGTATATATATATGTGTGTGAGTGTGTGCATGTATATATATGTGTGTGTGTATATATATATATATATACACACACACACACACACATACACACATACACACACACGGGGTTTGTGTCCTCAGGATGCAATGTAGTGACCAGGTATTTATTGAATGCAATGCAGTGTGGCACTTGGTGAGTTTGTGCTGCTCGGATGCAGTGATGCGGATTAAAGGCTTTAGGATTGAGTGTACTGTGGTGGGAAGTGTCTGTTGGGTACTGTTAGTGTCTTGAAGATGCATGTAGTATGATGGTTTAGGGGCCTTAAGTTGCAGTCCAGTGCGTTAATGTCCATAGAATTCACTGAATTGTACTGGATTAGTGTCCCTAGCATGCAGGCATTGGGCATTTGAGGCCGTTTAAAAGATCATTAAAAAATGTTCCTAATGTACAAAGTAAGGCATGAATGGAAAAACGGGACGGTGCATTGTAGTGGGGTGAAAAACAATAAGCAAATCCAGAAAAATGCTTTCTTGCAATCATGCACATAATGTTCCTATTGTACTTGAAATGAGGCAACAAAAAGTGCTAAAGGTCTCTTAATCCAGTCCCAAAATTAGGCTCTCCTCCTGTGGTCTGAAAATGACAAAGACGTCTGTTAATATGTTCAGTGCTACATAGAGAATAGAAAATAGTTAAATCAGACCTATATTAAATAAAAATCCTATGTTTCTTACAGGTTTTAACGCAATCCAATATGTTAAGGGTTTACAAGTGCAGAAGCCTCTTAAGCTGATGCCAGGTGGAACTGACCTATTCCGTCATTATCCCTGAATTCTGCTCTTTCCTTTTGTGCTCTCTGAATGAGCCTGTCTGTAAATGCCTGGTGTACTGTCCGTTTCATCCCACGCCTCATTAAAGCCCAAGTCTTCAAGAACTCTCTGTCCATGCCACCTGACTCAGATAAGTGCTCAATCCAGACCTTGTCATTATGTTCCAAGCGGGGAAGGGCTGTCACTTCACTGAGTACATTTAAGACTTCAGGTGTAATTGAACCCTTCAGAAAAGTAGCCCATCAAAAACAATGACTTGTATGCCAGTGATGTGGTAGCAACTCATGTCAGAAGCACAGGAATTGTCAAGATTATATTAATTTCTCTTGAAGTTCTTAATTTTGTATTGACCAATGCTTGTGTAGCATAAAAAAATGTTGTAGCCCACAAATTTACAAAGCAAATTGTTTCAGGGCTCTGTATGATTTTAGTTGCTGTTGTACTTATCATTATAACATTAAATTGATCCAATTATGCAAATTCTGTTTAGGATTATACAATTTAAGTTGTCACATACCGCTGCAATTGAACTTTCAGTTAAGTGTAGTTAAAATGTTTCTCTACAGAATAGATTTATTGTTTGTTTACAATGTTGGACATTTCACTTATTTTCTTGCTAGTGATGGAAGGATAGTCTATTGAGCCAACTTTTTCTCGGTTTATTGTCGCAGTAGTCTTGAAAGGTGCACCTGGTGTTTTGTGCAGTTTTAGTACATCATGCATAGCTACAAAGAGACCGATTGATATTCCATGGGCAGGTTGAGTCCAAGAACGCATTAAATACTTTCCGAGAACCACCGAGAATTGTGTTGAGATAAATTAGGCTGAGTTAAAGTGTCACTGACATCTGGGCCTGCAGGGGACAGAGACAATCCAGTTTCATTATGCATACAATAGTCTTGCTGTCCACTACATCGTATGCCACGGACAATACTGAACTTTCAGAATGGAGGTTTCCACTTTGTCAATAAATTAAAGAATTACATCCCTGGCATTAATCAAGATTGCTTTACTATGGGGTAAAGCCACGATGGGAGAGATTTAACTTAACTTCGACAACATCCAAACAATGTAACTCCTAAAAAGTAAATTGTCTTCTGTGAGCAATCCCTGCCTAACATGTCTTAACTTGGTGAAAGCAGAAATACTTGTCTCAGCGGCACATGTGCAGCAACTCCAGTGTAATAGCGCATTTAAGAAATGCAAAACTTTACATTTTCTAACCAGGTTAGGTAAAAAGAGAAAAGTCAATTAGTATAATTAACTAAAACTAAAGAAAATTAGATGGAGGGATCAAAGGTTATACCAAAAACAACAAATGTCCCATTAATACTGTTCCATAAAAACAATGAGAAAGCAGAAAAAAGGTTGTCTATGGGATGCATTAGATTAAGACCTAGGTACCTTTCTGAGCTGACTTGTGATGGTCCACAGCTGGTTAAAAATGGTGGTTCACGCCTGTTGAGCAATCCTAAGTGAGCCACACAAGTTGCATAAAAAAAAGCTGTGAATTAGAAAAACTACTAACATGAAGAAGACAAGTTTATAGCTTGTCAGGTAGGATTGAGACACTTTCCTTGTCCTCCAGAGATTATACTTTGTTCAAAACCCAACTTTAGTAAAGAGTTCCATCACTTCCATTTCATGGCTCAGAAGGTTCCAAAACGTTCAGAACAGGTCCCCCAGACATCAGTTCAGGTAGTAAGTGGGTTCCTCAAAATTCCATTTGGGGTTCACAGCACAATATTCAGTTCCAAGTGGTTCCTGTGGTTTCTCTGCAGCAGCACCAGTGTTCATTGTCCGCAGGACCTTTTATACTACCCAAGCACATGGGAGAAGCTCCAAGAGAGAAGGCAAGAGACATTTTCATTTATAACTAACCCCACGTTTTTTTCCAAACAGTCCACATCCTCCTCTGCCTGAGGACCTCCTTCACGCTCCCAGCACAAGAGCTAAAATCCAAACGAACAAATAAGCGTCTCTGACAGGAACAGGACACCTGAATTGTTGGGTGTCAGAAAGATGCAAGTTCTAATGGTCCTTCTAGCGACTTTCTAGTTTCAGAAACTGAAATCTGGAGACAAATCTCTACAATGCCTCAGTCAGATAGCCAAGAAAATCATCAATATAGCAAAAGGGAAGTTATTTTGTCTTCTTTGGTTCCAATCAAGTATCCGCTGGGTGTCTATCAAGCAAGATTTTTTTTTAAATAATTGTTCATTAAAGATTAGAAAATCAGACGAGCAGAGTAATACATAGGCATATGTTAAGTGTTAAAACACCACAAGAAATCCTAAAGGTGTGTTCTTGAATTCACTGTCAAATGCTGGTGAATGAGAATAGTAACAGGAAATATAAGTGGAACCACAATTCTCAGCTTAGGATGGGGTCCAAATATATTCAAACAAGTATATTCAGGACACAGAAAATGCACTAACATTTAGGTAAATGTTATACATTGTGGAGCAAGCGAATAGCATTCATGTCCATCAATAAAGAAAAAGGGCAGTTTTATTATGGAAAGCCTGTCTCAATTGACCCAGTAAAAACTGCATAAAGATTATCCTAACACGTTTAGCTCAGCAGTTAACCATAACCCGGTAGCATACGTGAAAAAGTGTTAAGAAGGATCACTCTCTGAATATTATGTACAGAATGAGATATATGTAAAGTATAGAGCACTTGCAGTAATCCAACATCAGAGTGCACAATCATACCTTATCTAAGGCATCTGCAGAGGCACATGGTTGAAGATACACATTTTATCACAATTTCCATGACAGGTACATGTACTTAGAGGTAGAGTTCAGGCACAAGGTTCCATTGTCCTTCGATATGCGAGGATGACTACAGAAATCACCACATACCTAGGACGGATCATGCTTGAGTAAGAGGAACTGATTCCAGATAACGTGGCATATGTGCATTGTGTCATTCAGTCTGTAAACTATGTAGAAGAAGGAATGCCATGAACATCATATCTCTCAACTAGTCCTCCAGGATCGGTTGGTTCCATTGACATTTCCCAAAGCCTCACTATCCCTATTTGTAGTCATTGCAACATGGAAAAACATCTGTTGGTATGGTGTGACAAGGTAGGAAGAGTAATGTCTCGTGCAGAAAAGTATATGGCATGGTATGTCTTCATCATGTTCCAAACCTTCAAACTGTATTGTGATAGTGTGAAGCAAAACCAAAAGATGTGAACCCTTTTACAGTCACTGTGTGACCATCTTCAACAAGTGAACCTTGGACTCAGTCTGGGTGGGGAATAGTGCCAGAGTTGTAAGATCTTAAAGAAGCTAATTTTGACTTGTGCTTCTCCGATATACTTATTTCCAGTGCTTAATTTGAGCCGGTGGTTTCCGGTGCTCACCACCAGCACTTAATCATCAAAACTGGTGCTTTTCATGAGCACCCGTAAAGGACACATTCATTTATGGTAGGCATGGGCAGATTAAGTGATTTGCCCAGAATCACAGGATGTTGAGCCGATGCCAAGACTCAAACCTGGTTCCCCAGCTCCGAAGTCGGCAGCTCTGACCATTACGCCATATCCTCTCCCCACTCTTATGGTTAGTAGTTGGTTCTGTTTTAGGCGGCGCTAACAGGAGTAATGGGCTGGTGCAAGCTTCCTCCTGACTAGAGCCCTGGCACGTATTTTTTTACAAATTAACCGCTGTTATTTCATTGTTCCGGGATGTAACTGAAGTCCTCTTCAGAAAGTAGTTTTTTTCTTTTTTCGTTGTTTAGATGCAAAATAACTGACTTGCCAAAAGAAATATGAATCAGTGAATTGTATAGGCCTGAAATTACTCTTTGGAACCGACCCCAGATTTGCACTAAGTAGGCAATTTAAAATGTAAGCCGAGCAGCAATTGGTGATAACACATACGTACATTTTCGAGGCTTTCCTCTCATATCTTGTACAGCAGTATGAGCCTATCCTTTTTCTAGGCTAGAGCTATCCTATAGCCTTTTCTGCATATACAAATGTCTTAGTGGACTATTTACTGATCCTCCTCCTCCGTAAATGCCTTCTTAGGCTTGCCTTGCTACTTGTACGCAGGAAAATATTCACTTCCAATCGCCCATTGTTAGAAATGGGATTTCTGGTTGGCTAAGGCTTGCGCCAAAGCCAGGCGAAAACCACCACTCTAGTCAGGGCAAGGGAGTTACACGCTGAAGATAACCCCTGCTCACCCCCTTGTAGCTTGGCACGAGCAGTCAGGCTTATGTCCGAGGCAATGTGTAAAGTGTTTGCGCAACATACACAAACAGCAGCAACACACTAGGCCCACTACAAAAGAAACTCCACACAAGGTTATATAAAAATATCCTTTGTATTATCATAAACACATTAGAAACATAATCACACAATATACACTGTGCCAACTGCCACTAGGCAATATTCACAGGGGACTATGTACAAGACAGCGCCAATCGGGTCGCTGCCAGAACCATCACAAAAGTACAAGTAATAAATGTAAAACAACCAGTACCTACTGGTAAAATAATGAGGTTAGCAATATTGCAGTAAGCATAAACCACATTAGCTCAGGCATAAAATGCAAGCAGCATAGCATGACATTAGGCAAAATCACATGAGCATGAGGCATAACCACGGAACCTAATAACCTGACGTTAGGCATCCTCATAAGCATAAATGCAACATCATTAGGCATTACCAACATAAATACATTATGAAATCACCTCATAAGCATAACCACATTATGCATTAGGTATCATATTAGGGCCTTGCGCCCATCAACATAGAACTGACCCCCTGGCCAACTGGCCATACACTGGGGCTCAAAGGCCCTTTGTCCAGAAAGTCAGGGCTCTAAGGGGGACCTCTCAATGGGCCCCCCGGCTGCCTCAGCAGCAAACACACAATGCGCACATGCGCTGGAGCATGGGGGACACTCACCCCCTCTTGACCTCAAAGAACTGGCCCCCAACGTTGCAGCTGCCCGCTAACTGCGGTGCAGCTGTGAAGCAATAAGGATGCTGGCATTCACTATGCCTAGGGAGCGCCAACCATGCTCCAAAACTCAGCCCCCACGGTGCAGCTGCCCGCTACGGCGGTGCAGCTGTGCAGAAAAATGACACTGGCCCTCACGGTGCCTCAGGGAGCTCTGACCATGCGCAATGTTCCTCGGACCGCCCCCAGCCTCTCACGCCGCGCCACCACTCACCGGGTTCTCTGGTGGACTCCTGGCAGGGCACGGCTGTACTCCGATGCTCTAGTTTGCCCACGAGGCTCTGGCCGGCTCTAGACTGCACGCGGGGCTCTCCTCACCACACGGGAGCCCCGCCTCGACTCAGGTGCAGTGCTGCCTGTCTCCCTTCGCCCGGTCCCCCTTCCTGGGACCGGGACTTCGACGGAAAGCCCGCGATGCTCTGGATGGCTTCCCCAAGGCAGGGGGAAGCGGAAATGGAGCTCGCGAGGCTCCGACCAGCTGCCTCAGCAGGCCCCGCCCACAGTCAGGCGCGGGCGCCTGTCTTCCGGTTTTGGTGCTCTCGGCGACGGCTTCTGTTTTCCTCTCGGGCCGCGGCGGTGATCTCCTTGCGGCGAAGTGCGGGGTGGGCTCCCGCAGCACCACAAAGCTCCACAGCGGGGTGGGCACCCGCCAAGCAAGCAGCAATGCGGGGTGGGCACCCGCCACTCAAACCGGCATACAAGCGGGGTGTGCACTCGCTCCTCCAAAATGCAAAAACGCGGGGTGGGCTCCCGCCTCTACCAGCAGCGAAAGCACCAGCATAAGGCAGGGTGGGCTCCCGGCAAACAGCGCAAAACGCGGGGTGGGCTCCCGCCTTGAAGCACACCACGATGCGGGGGAATCCCTATGCCGGGGGTTCCATCTGGACGGTGTGCAGCGCAGTGCTGCAAAGCAAAGATGCTCCTCTTTCCCTGGCAAGGCTGAAGTCCTTCTTCTTGGGGGAATAAAACAATATAGCGCTCATAAGGCGCTAAGTCCTGCACAGTTCAAGGGGGCAAAGCTGGGCCCAGGCAGGCCAGCACACAGGGCCCTCCAGCAGGGAGGCAGTGTCGGTTCCTCCTGGAGCCCAGCAGCAGCAACAGGCCCCCCAGGTCAAAGGAACAGCACAGCAATCATGGGGTCACAGCCCCTATATTTATATCACAATTTCCTTTGTCTGCAGTACAGGGCTTTGGGGGAACCAGATGCAACTGGTTCAGGGGGGAATTGGAGCACTTTGTTTACAAGGCTCCTCTTCCCCTTTGTCAGGTGGGGGCTCGTCATCAGACACACCACAGGGGGGCGGAGCCAGCATTGTACAGGCTAGGCACAGGCCTATTCAGGGACCATGGACTACTCCTCCCACTACTCCAAATGCAGATGTCCCCTTCAGCCTAGTGCTGACTCAACCTGCCCCTCCTGGAGCCACACACACCTCACCAGCCCCTGTCACTCAAAAGCCAGACATGCAATTCACATCAGGCAGGCAGACACATAGCACACAGAAATGCCAACTTCTAAAAGTGGCATTTCTAAAATAGTTATAATAAATCTGCGCACACCATTGCGCAGCATTTATTATCACTATTCCAAATATACCAAACTTGACCACGCTGCACCTCTCATATCAGGAATTACCACTGAAACACTTATCAGGGAATCCCCAATACATTCCTATGGGAGGGCAGCCCCACAGTAGTGAGAAACCAAAATGGCTGTTTGTCATGACCAGGACATGTCACACTTAAGGTACATGTCCTATCTTTTACCTACAATGCACCCTGCCCATAGGACTAGCTAGGGCCTACCTTAGGGGTGACTGACATGCAGTAAAAGGGGGGGGTCACAGACATGGCACACACTTTAGGTGCCACGTCACAGCGGCACTAACACTGCGCGCATAGGCCCTGCAATGGCAGAGGCCTGGGATAGGTTTGAAAGGCTACTTTGGTGGGTGGCGCAATCAGCGCTGCAAGCCCACCAGTAGCATTTAATTCACCAGCCCTGGGTATATGAGATACCACTTTACAAGGGACTGACAGGTAAATTAAATAGGCCAAACAGGTGTAACCAATCTTACCATGTTTATCCCAGAGAGCACACGCACTTTTCACTGAACAGCAGTGCTAAAGTGCCCAGAGTCCTAAAACCACCAACACCATGTCAGAAAGAAGGCTAGGAGAAAGGCAAAAAGTCTAGGGATGACCCTGCAAAAAGGGCCAAGTCCAACACCCATCTTCAGCAACCCCTGGTTGGAATTGGCTCCAGGAGTCTAGGAACTGTATCTACACCAAAAAGAAAAGTTTGCTACTGAGGATATTCACAAGCAGATGTGACATGGGAGCCCATGGTCTCATTTTCCCTCATTTCCAGCATCTTGTGTGTGAGCTTCCTTTGAATTAACAACTTCTGGCACCCTCTGGCAAGGGGAGGGGAATAATATCAGAAGTACAGGAGGTCAGCCATCAATGTGGGTTGGCCTCTTGTAGAACACTGCAGTTGAGCTTCAGGCAGACTAGGCTTAGTACTTCAGGCATGGCCAAACACAAATGGATACAAAATTATTAGCCATCTATTCGTCTTCTCATTCAGAATTACCAATATATTTAAAATGTAATGTTGATAACACTTTCCTGTCTGACAATAAACATTTAAAATTGTTTCTATTGTCTTGTTGCAGAAAACATCCACTTGTATTTTTCATGCCAGAAGAAAGGTTTTTCCTAAACTTTGAAACCCAAATTTGGCCCTTTTTACAGCTTCACAATTTTTCTGCACATGTGTTATTTTTATCAAAGTGTCAGGCTTGCAATTCTAAAGTAACTGATTGTTTTTGATTAAGCAGGGTATATGTAAATGATGCCAGATGATCAGAGCTCAGAACAGTTAAAAACCCAGATGTTCAGAGCATAACAGATATTCAGAGCAAAACAAAGGGGGAACAGGGCTAAAAGGTATGGATGCCCTATAATTTTCAGATGCCACAGAGTAGATGTTAGCAGCAAACCGATTATTGCTTGCAGAATTCAGCAAATTAAAATTAGCCTGTTCCACTCTGACCCTGACCTAAATCAGGGGCTTGTCTTCTGTCAGCTTCAGAGCATTCTGTGCTTGTAAGTAGTTATCGGTTTTACAAGGAGCTCTGAGACACTCACACGGCCTAAGCTGTAATGCACAGACAGATGTGTCCTGTACTGTTGGATGGGAGGATAAACTGTAGGCTACCTAACCATCATGCTATGTCTTGAGGTTTGAACATCGGCGAACTGGCTATGTCTTAACCAGATGAAAGCACTTGTTAGACCTGTCAGGCTTAGGGTAGTCTTCCACCAAAATGTTTGCCTTCCTCCTCCATTTTTGCTGATTCAAATTTTTGCTGGCCTTAGGACCCTGTGCACTTTACCACTGCTAACCAGTACTAAAATGCATGTGCTCCCTCTTCAAAACCCAGTAACATTGACTTATCCTCAATTGGCTTAATTAATTTACTTATAAGTCTCTAGTAAAGTGGTGCTACATGTACCCAGGGCCTGTAAATTAAATGCTACTAGTGTGCCTGCAGCATTTATTGAGCCCTTTAAACATGCCTCAGGCCTGCCATTGCAGCCTGTGTGTGCAGTTGTAAACTGTCATTTGACCTGGCAAAATACATCTTTTGCTTGGCTAAAATCTGCTTTTTTAATGCATATAGGTCACCCCTAGGGTAGGCTCTAAACAGCCCACAGGGCAGGGTGCAATGTATTTTAAAAGTAGGTCATGTCATTTTATCTTTTACATGTCCTGTTAGTGAAAATTATGAATTCGTTTTTACTACTGCAAGGCCTATCTCTCCCATAGGATAACATTGCAGTCACCCTATTGCATTTAATAAGCTGTAACTTCCAAATGGAAACAGTTCATGTTTGCTGTCTTTGGAATAGAAATTACAATTTTTTCTTTATGGTAAAGTCGGATTTTAAATTACAATGTTAGAAAGTTTTAGAAAGTTAAAAGAACAGATGATGGAAGGTAAAACATGGGGGTTAGGGGCGTGCTCCTGCTGGTTCTGGATGCTGGTTCAGGTGGTTGGGAGCCTGATATGTCCCTGTGGCTCTGTACAGGAAGCCAGCGGACTAGCCCTTGGAGTGCAACTGGGAGTCCTGGATTCAGGTGCAGGGCAGCAATCCAGCAGAGTCCAGCAGAGTGGAAATCTTTTCAGCAGCACAGCAGTCCTTTTTTTGGCAGAGTCTCCACAGGTCCAGAAGTGTTCCAAAGAGTTGGTGTCTGAGGTCCAATATTTATGCCAGATGCCCTCTTTCAAGTGGGAGCAGGCTCTAAAGATTTCCTTTTGAAGTGCACAGGTTTCCTGCCTCCTCTGCCCTGGCTCCAGACTAACTACAGGGAGTGTGCAGTCCCTTTTTGTGAAGGCATGACACTGCCTATTTAAAGTGTAAGTAGGGCTGTGCCTAGCTCCGCCCTCCCATTCTGCCAGTAATGGCCCATCCACGCACACCTAAGCTCTCTATTGTATGTGGCTGTCTAGGTGGAATACATAAAGCCCAACTGTTAGCTGCATCCAGTCATGTGACCCAGAGACTGGCTGCAAGCACTAAATGGCTAAGGCAGGAAAAAGCCAACTTTCTAAAACTAAAAAGAACAGATGATGGAAAGAATGCTGAACAATGCAAACATTTACTCCAGTCACATATCTGGGTTTAATCCATCGTTTCTTTGCTCACCAAGCCACCCCAGTTTGAACTAGCCATATGCAAATCAATCTTGACTCTGCTCCTTGTGGGAAAAGTCCATCCCGAACTGCCAAGCCAGATCCTCCCTGGACTGTAAACAAGTATCCTGGGACCTGTTTCGGGGTATCACCCCTCATCAGCCAGGGTATCTTGAATCCAGTGGCACAGTGAGCATGGGCCCCACGACTGGGCATACCCTTCCCACTTAGGGCGACAAAAGCAAAAGAACAGAAGATGGTACTCCTCAGGTCCTGTACCATTTGTGTGGTCTCAGAGAGGCTGAATTGAAGTTTTTGGTCTCTTCCTGACTGCAAACGGGCCTGCTGGTGCCAACACCTTGTCACTTGCACAGCCTGCAGACGCGAAGTTCGGTCAGCCCCAACCCTTGTGCTACAACATCGACCGATTGCGGGGAGCACCACCATGAAGCACTGGTGCAACCGTTAACAACAACAGCATGACCATCGCACTACAGCGACACCCGTCTGTGACACCCGACCTGCTCTACACGCTACATCCACGACTGTCCGTGACGCATCCCTGCTTCTCGTGGTCCTTTCCACCATGAACCAAACTCTTTGTGCTGGACTGAGGGGGTAGCTTTACAATGGGACTAACTGTGTCCCTGTATCTGACCTGTGCTTCAGCGCGGTCAGTACTTGTGACTTTCTCCTGGTCTCTCACGCCCAGATAGTCATGAGTGGCGCTTTGGGCTTTTTGGTGCTATTTTCACTTAAAATGTTTAAAATTGCATTTCTCTGGTTCTACTGATCGGAGTTTTGTAATTTTTGTCTCAAATAATTTATTACATTTTACTCTATGTTTCTAAATTGGTGTGGGATTTTTCATGTGTTGTGTTTCACTTTATTAATGTTTGAAGTGCTGCATTAATATTTTACACATGTCCCCTAAGTTAAGCCTGACAGCTTTTGTGTCAAGCTACCAGAGGGTTAAGCAGAGGTCAAATTGGGGTTGCTTGTGGCTTCACCCTGACATAAATTGTGGTTTCTGCTTGAGTAGGGTTTCTCCTCCTTTTAACCAGTAACCTAATTTTCTATAGGTACATTTATAAAATGCTAAATTGATATTGTTAGCAGACAGAGAAATCCTACTTCCGCTCATTTTAATTGTAATTTAAAGTTCTCTTTAATGGTAAAGTTGGGTTTTAAATTATTATTTCTGAAATGTCACTTTTAGAAAGCTGGCATTCCCCTGCCTAAAATTTCTGGGTTCTTTCTGTGAATTGTCAGATGCTGGGCTGGTGATGTCTCTTGCACTGGGCAATGTGTATTGGAGCCAGACAGGAGACAAAGGGGCCTGGGTTTAGGGGGAGGGGTCTTCCTAATAGGATGATTGGGGAGGAGCAATGCCCTGCCCTGATTACACTTCAAAGGAACCTGCCTCTAGCACACACAAAGGAACCTGACACCAGGCCTGCCCTGCCTCTGTTTCACTAGCAAGGCTAGAGCCGAATCCACAGGAAAGAGGAGAACTGATCAGAACCAGTTTTAGGGTTGGACAGAGGGGTGTCCCCCAACCTCAGGCTGGCACTGAGCATAAAGGTCACCTCCCCAGAACATGAAGGAGAGCACGACCATGGACCTGGACAGCAATGACAGCAACACCATGGACAGCTGGAAGAACAAGTCATCTGATGTCTCTGATGGACTAAGCACTTTGTCCGCAGCTGATTTCCAGGACTAGATGGGTTTATCCATGGCCAGTGGCCCTGCCCCCTTACACACCCCAGGACCAGTTGGTGGAAGACTTGGACTGCCTCCCAGGTGCCCTAAACCATGGTCAAGAGGCCATGGTGTTTGTGGAAGGCGAAGCAGAGGAGAAGGCTGGCACAGGGAGCCAGTGAAACCGGCTCCCCATAATGTATGCCACTTTCGAGGGAAGGAGGTTTGTTGGAAATGCACCTGGTGGCTAGAGCTTGCCACCAGGTGTAAATGAGCCCGAGAGCATTGAAATCGGCCCAACGGCGTTCGAGATATTCACTGTTAACATTTGTGACCTTTTGCGAGACACCCAGTGCATAGCGCAGCACTGTACTTCCCTAAAATTACCGCAGGGGTGGTCCAGTGCCCTGGGGTCAATTAAACGATATTTTAAATAATTATGGGGGCATGCATGGATCCCCCCCTCCCCATATGCACTTCAGCTCCAAGAATCCCATCTCCCATGGCCCTACGAAAGAAAAGGTATGATACAGGGAGAGGGACGCCTCAGCAACCGCAAGTCCTGTGGCACCATCCCAAGGACGCAGAACAAAAAGGCAGTGACCTCTTCTCCAGTGCAGCACGGGCCTACAGAGCTGGTCCGCTGCGGGCAGACACTGCTCCTGTCAAGGGAGCAACAAAGGAAATGCCAGCTCTTGAATGTCACACCTGAGGGGTGCATGCAAGCAGAAAGCCGTCAGGGCAGTCAGGAGTGAGCTCCCTTAGCTGCCCCCCATGCTTACCTGCACCTGGGTACACAGTGGGTGGGGGCACCCAGAAAGAAGAAAGCCAGATGAGGTGGAAACATGCAGCACGAGGCTGCCACAGCACAGTGGCAGCAATATTCATGGTTCCGTAGCTAGAGCACCCCATAATGCCCTGCAAGGGCTTGATTTCACATTGTTCTTTCCTTGTGGTACCCCAAGGAGGGGCAGGGGCACCACCAACGTTATTTTCCACTGTTGTGGAGGCTGCACAAAGTTCAATAGCCACTTTTGAAAGTGATTTCGAAGCACCGGCCCAACCGTTCACGGTGACAACAGGATTTTTGCGCTACAGCGACTCTCATCCGTGATGTGTGGCCTGTTCTTCAGGCTACATCAACGACCATCTGCAAGGCTTCCCTGTTCCTCGTGGCCCCCTCCACCGCAAACAGAACTCTTTGCGCTGGACTCATAAGGTAACTTTTCAGTGGGACTAACTGGGCCCTGTAGCCGATCTGCGCGCCATCACAGTCGGCGTGAACTTGTGACTTTCACCCTATCTCGCACAACCAGATATCCATGAGTGGCGCTTTAGGATTTTTTACACCATTTTTACTTAAATCTTTAAAATTGCATATCTCTGGTTCTACTGATTGGATTTATTTTGTTTTGGTCTTGTTTTATTTAATAAAATCTACTCTAGTTTCTAATCAGGTATGGGATCCGTTTTGTGGTGTGTTCTCATTTTAGTAGTGTTTTAAATGCTGTACAAATACTTTACACATTGCCTTTAAGTTAAGCCTGACTGCTCTGTGCCAAGCTACCAGAAGGCTGAGCATAGGTCAATTTGGGGTTTGCTTGTGACTTCACCCTGACAAGGACTGTGGTTGCTGCTTGAGTAGGGTTTTACTCCCCTCCCCCCCCCAAAAAAAAACAGTTACCCAATTTCTTTCTGTCCGCAATCATTAGGAGTGGGTCACTACATTCCTCAGAATTTCCCACCTCCCTTCAAAATTACCATTACTGGGGACTGGTGGGAGGTGAGGGGTTGCTAGTAATTTTGAAATGGAAAAGTAACAGGGATCAAACAATTTTGGGTAATAACATGCAGGATGCAAATTTACTGTGCCAATATCTGCAAGTTTTGTTCCTGTGTTCCACCTAGAGACTTTATCTACTTGCAGCAAGTGAAATTATCAGATTGAGTACCACTCCCCAGAGGTATTACTAATAAACATATAATTCAATTGGGCCCCACAACTCCTGTTACTAGGCCCAGCAGAATTAATAGGCCACTCATAATAAGTGCCTGAGTTAGAAAGTTTTCTGGTTGATTAAACAAAGACTGTGCTGCCTTTGCCTCATACCCCAAGCACTCAAGGCAGAGCTCTGGTGCCAGTGACATTGACAAGGCATTTAAATGTATTATCATTAACATCCAGATTCACTCTGATTAAGAATGATGATTAGCATCTTGAGATGTGTACGGACAACGTGAGCACGAGAACATAAATAAAATAAAATTACAACCCATCACCTTTGCTTTCTTTGTCCAATAAGACCTCCCTGTTCCAGGCAGCTGTGGCACTGCATTTAGATTACTGCCAGCTGCTATAGATGTGGCAGCCAGGACAGATACTAAATATATTACCAAAGGTACAGAAATAAAGCATGACTCTTAATGACAATTAGGAACTCAGCTGGCTACCATCTTGCAAATTATACAGTATTGGAGCTCAGAGTGTCCTGCATCAATGACACTAGAGCCAGCCCCCTATCATACTTGTCAGAGGATTGTATTGTATTGTATTAAAGTCACTTTGCCTTACTCATTGAGCAATGTATAAAAAAGGACCTAGGCTGATTCAAAGACTGCTAACGCCCTAGGACCCCACAAGAACATTGCGCTCCACTAACCAGCAACTGTTCATAGTCCCCAGGATAAAGAGTACTAGGAGTGGAGGACGCTCCTCCACCTTCCTTGTCCCGAAGCTATGGAATGCTCTCCCAATGCACATAATGAAAACCAAGACGGAATCAAAACTCTGAAAACTGTTAAAAACTGGTCTTTTCAGCTAATATGTTCAGCCAAGACACAGGACCGGATTGCTGTCTTAGCGCTGGAGGGCCCTCCTGGATAGCCATGGACTTTAGAAATCCACATGAATAGAACAGAAGTTTAAATGTGGCAATTCCACAGTTGACTGGGGACATGCATGGCTAAGCTGCTCAGGCATGGAGTCACTGCCTGTCTATATCCAAGGTCAATTTCTTGAGCAACCCAGCAATAAAGTTATGACAGTGACAGAATTAACACTAAATGCTTGCACCTATACCTTTTCAACAAGTGTACCACTACACCCGTGCTCTCCAAGAGACTAGGCATAAAATCATCTACTTTGCATAGTATGTCAAGCAAAACAAATCAGTTGTGTAAGCAAACTGCATCACTCAAGATAGCATTGTACGCTGTAAATATCCCTCCAAAACATAAAATAACTGTTGTATTTTACTTAAGGATACTTGGTCTGCGTACTTACCAGAATGCCCTAGCATTTTAGACAATAGTTAGTCACTTTCTCTGCCTTCATGCTAACACTAAGATCAATCTGCTATGTCTGTCCTAAGCCTTTTCAAGTTTTTCGTCCACCTGCCTATATATTTCCACTATAGCAAAATGTATTTAAATAGCCGAAGAGAAGGCTATTATGGAAGGTTGGCCAAGGTGCTTTTTTCTACATAGGTCAGCGCAACAAAATTGTCTGCAGCAATGCAACTCTTTTTCTAATTGTATTAAATGAGAAGAAATTATACAGATCATGAATTGAGTACCTAGAGCAAACACTGGAGAACAGCATGTAAAGAAAGTGTAAGCATGTGAACAAGGAAAAATATGAGCATGCCAAGTTGAAACAGGTAAGTGTATGACCAAGAACCTGTAGACTTTAGATAGAAGAGCAAACATAAGGGACTCGTACACCAACAGTAGGACCAACCGTTGAAAATTTACACCAAAATGGTGCATTATGTATAATAATAGATTTCATAACTCATAGAGGCCTAGACACGATTTTCACGGCAATTACATGTTTCTTCCTAGTTATCAATGTGAAAAAGTGACTTTCTCCAGCAAAGCCAATGATGATGTTGTTAATCCTACTGTCAATGGATTAGTTAAAAGGTTATTTCCAGTTGTTGAGCAGCAGTATCCTTGTTACAAATGCAGATTTAATAGGCCAGTACTTCTAATAAACATTTAAAGGCTATAAATGAAAAAGTAATTGAAAAGTATCCTTAGGGGGCTCACAAATAATGTGATCAAATACCTCCTTTCAGAAAGCATCCCAAAAGGACAACCAACCAGGAAATGTATGAGACTGGTTTGTGACTATCTGCATCTCTAACAATTGTCCTTCTTGAGATATGTTTACCATTTTAATACCAAACCAGTAGATGCACCTTAACATTCTTTGATAAGTATAAATGTTCCTATATTTGCACCGGCTTTAGCCACGATACTCCAGTGGGCGTGCCAAAGTTCTTCAGAAATAACCTCATCCAAATCTGTTTTAGTTTTATGCAACTAATTTAAATATTCCATTGGAATGAGCTTGCTAAATTTTGAAGGAGAAACTGATTTCATTTCGACCAAGGTCATATAAATGATGTGTTTTGATTCTCTAGACCGTACAAACTTTCTGTGGAGCGCAATAGATGGAAAGCAATGTATTGTCTGCAGATAGTTCCACTCTTGAGAAGAAGGTATGCATTTTAAAATTTCTAGAAGGCAGAATAAAACGTATTTTACTGGGAAGTTTCCCCAACTGAGCCAGCATTTGCTGTTTTTCCTTTCACATTAAAATTCGAGCAAACTTAACATCATTCTGAGCGTGTAACTTTGGCAGATCGCCAATTCTGCCTGTAATAAGAACTTTTTTTGAACAATAACAAGCTGCGGTTGTTGCTTCTATTCCAGCCCAAATAGGACTCTGTCTGCTCGACATTCGAAGCAGGTACCTCGTGAGGTGAAGAATGGAAGGTTACTGACCAGATTTGAGGTTTGGGTAGCCAAACCCGCATTTCTGTGATGAAATCTTAAGTTTGAAAACACTCATCTTGCTGGCCGCTTTACAAACATTGAGATGATACGAGGCATTGAACTGATGGATTGACCCGCAATCCACTCCCTTAAATTGTTTGGTATTTCTAGAAACCCATGACGATTTGAGTATTTCACAGATTTAGCAAATCCCTGCCTGCATATGGCATGCATGTCGACTGTAGATGTAACGGCGTGGATCCTTCTGACCATGATCAGCTTTGCACTCCCTGTTGAATTTCCATCTATGCTTTGTATGTGCAGCATTATAAAGTTATTTGTGGGTATTTTCAATAATCTTTCTTCAATAAAAGCGGAATGAACTTCCAAAAACTTTTTCATTGTTCAAGTTTTTGCTTATTCTGAAATTTGGTTCAACTAATGAAATCATTTAGTGATGTCCACTAATGTAACCAAAGATATTCAGTGCATTTCACACTCGTTGGTGATTCTTCAGGGGATCCTGTTATTTGAAGTCCAGCCCAACATTATTCAACGAACAGGACTTTTACTCCAGCTGCTTTATTATGTAAAAGGTGATATGTGTTTTATATTTAACATGGCCAGGTCAAACCAGCAGCCCTCGTTAGAGACTGTGTGTGTGTGTGGGGGGGTTGTAATGCTAAGGCAGATATACTCCCTAAAAACATGCACTATCTGGTACACCCAGCAGCTTGTAGTTGAGGACCAACACTGTCAATAAAAAGCCATTTCTTTTATCAGAAATATAGAACCTGAGACCACGACCTTACTGGATGACGCCGTGATCATGGCCCTAAGAAAAACATTTGAAAAGGTGTATGAATCTTTCCCTTCCATGCAGGAAATTGTTGAAAATGTCACCGTAATGTATGCATCGTATGCTGGAGAAATGTGAAAATTAGCATTATGATATTTGCTTTTCAGACAGGTCCTGTGGCACTAAGCACTGGTTGTATGTGAAATGTTATGAAACAAATATATTTTAGGCATGTGAGGGCGTATGATGGCAGCTTCCTATGATATAATGGTATCAAGTATTTTACTTTCTGGCACATAAATTGTTATGGCCTATTAAATATCATAGCAACAGTGATGTGAATTATGTTTGGAACAGTATTTAAAACTGTGGCACCAATATAGATAGTTCCTGTGTGCATTCAGTGTTTTGCATCAGCCACACTATCTTCTCATAGTTGCATTGCTGATTTGCTGCTGTGAAAAAATAGTGCTCCTCAGTGCCAGAACACAAAATTATTGCCCCACCCCCACACCCCCAGAATGTAATGAGGGGACCCAGAGGCTCCCATATCGTACAGATATGCATTGGTCTTGGGCTGAATGGGCCCCCTTTGAATGTTTGGTAGCCCTCTGGACTGCTGGGGGACCATTGCGCCACAGGGGCTGCAGGGCCCTGCCTTAAGGCCCTGGTGCTCCTCTGTATTGTGTCTGACTATGAAGTATTGGAATATCTCATTATTTTTTCTTCAGAACAACCTATGGCTTTTTAATCAATGTATATATGAAAAAATGTGGTACAGAGTGTGCCATTTGATGTTATTCTTTCTGAAACCTTTCTTGATGAAAGAATACCCCTAGCACCTGCAAAATATTGTGATTGGCAGCAATTCGTGCTGTCTTAGTGCAATGTGGTGGGGTTGAAATGAAGGATTTTCCATTGCTTTTGGTTCCCAGACTGTGCTCGAGCTATTTTTGCAAACAATAACTTAAAATGATGTGTGTTTGTTCTCATCATGCACCTTTGCAGCTCCAGTAAGTGGCTCTGTCCTAATTACAGATTTTATGCTAACATGGTACATCTTTGGCACACAATGCCTGGTTCACATGCTATGGTGCATCACGCCAGCTCACACATTTACACGGAGGGTTCGTTTTGTCACCTCACCTTGTTTTGTGCTTTGTTTTTTACAGGCCGCACTATAAATAGGTCCTTCATTGTGTTTTGTAACGTCACGTAATAGTTGTCAAATAATTGGAATTAAAGGGTTTTGTGTTATATTAACTCTGGAATATTATTTATTCCACTTAATTGTGTTGCTTAACTTTTTGTGAGATTCCTTTTCTATAAATCATATTATCTATGTCGATCGGAATTTGCATACATGTGGCAGACATTTGACAAGTGAAGAAAACAGACCAGGATCTTACCTCCTAACCCCCGTCTCCATTTGTTATGTCATTGTTGTACCCCTGGCAGTCCCCCTTCATGTTTCCGATCGATCACAGCCAATAACGTGTTTTATTATGAAAGAGGTATGAAACAGGGAAAAGACACGCCAGTAGATGTTTATGTGACGTTCAATAACTGTCACCCATCACTTTCATCATGTCCTCTACGCTCTCAAAAAACTCATTAGCTATTTTGAATTGTTATTGTTTTTAAGTTATGGCTATTTTGTGTCCTCTATGAGTATAGAAGACCAGTGCAAAGCATAATGAATGACATACTTAACTTTGAAATATCCTCAATTTTACAAGTTTAATATCTACGCGTTCACATTATTCCCATCATGTCCTCCACACGCTCAACCTAAGTCTTTAGATGTTTTGAAATGTTCTCTGTTTTTAAGTTTGTCTATTTTGTGGCGTCTTAAGCTGTTAAAGACAAGTAAAAAGCATATCGAATGGCATATTGAGCTCTGAAATAGCCTTCATTTTTCTCCTCGCCCCACCCTGTTTTGAGCTCCTTCTCTCCTCATACTGACCATGCCCCACCATCATGCAAGATGGGTGGGCTCACAACTAACTCACAGAGATGTTTTAAAGCACAGGCAAAAGTGGGCAGTTGCCCATGGCCACACCTTCCAAGGGGCCCCATAGAAAGTGATTTTTCGCTCTGTCTCACCTGTGACTTTCACTATCTCAAACCTACTCCATTTCCCAGCCTACATTTAGCTCTGACTGTGTTTCTCTCTACTCAGTGTCATCTTAAGAATTGTGAGTGCCCTGTGCAAGGCACATCTCACTTTTTTGTGCGAACATGTTTCAGAAAGTTTAATATAGAATCCAATGTTGTTTCGCATAATGCAGTTTTAAAATAGCAGAAAATGGGTATTGAAATGCAAAATTATTCTTAACAGGGGCCCCCAAAATATGTATTGCCAGGGCCCCCAAAAACCCTTAACATGGCCCTGCGAACTCAATGATACCCACAGTGCGCACTTCGATATATTTCCTATCCTCTTGCTGTTTTACCGCATTACAGTTTTTCTGTTGTCAAGGTTCTATGTAAAGCGCCCTGATCCCTTACGACAAAGGAGCACTATAAAAATAGTGAATAAGTAAATGGTTGAATTAATGTCGCTAACAGTAAATGTTCTCACTCCCATTCTAGTCAATGTGTTTTGCTCACTGTGCCACTACAGACAGGGACGTTTGTTGTATTACAGTATTTGTACAGTGCCAATGTGGAACGTGGTCTTGCTCCAATCTAAAGAGTGCAGCCCGAACCCCTAGGCAAAGATTGGTGACAACATTTTATAGCAACAGGAGGCAGGCCTAGATTCCCTTAGGTGCTTGGATCCAAAAGTCTGTAACTACAGCACATAGCTAGGAAATCTGCCTTTGGCTTTCTTATTTCCCTTGAAATGATGGAAAATGTAGTTGGTATTGTTGTTGATAAATGGCTGCTGTTTGTAATAAAACAAAGAAAGCAATGGCGTAATCCTCGCCTCCGGGTCCTGACATAGAATTGAAACTTTCCTTTACGTTTGCTAGGAAATTTTTCATTCCCTCACATGCATTTTTCTCACGCCATGCATGTTCTCGGATGAAGGTTATACTGTGAAGTGTGAAAGGATGCTGTCTGTTTTGCAGTGACTTCTTAAGTCTCAACAATGCACACTTACAACACACATATTTATTCTTTCTGATTCGATTTTAACTGTGAACAGAAAACACGGCGGTAATTAAATGTATTTACATGGCATACAATTATAAACAAATAAAAAATAGGCAAAGAAATAAAAAGTGCATTTGCTGTCACTGATTTCATATTTTTACTGTGAGATATTAACTGTTCTGTGATTCTAGTGCTTTTTACGCTTCCCGACTTATTGGAAAATCAGAATTCATTTATTTACTGCAGTTCATTAGGTCTCACCTACAAACAGCTTTAGCTGTTTTCCATTGGCTAATCTGTTGTAGCTAATACTTTAGCATGTACTTGAAGTTGGCTTTCAGTCAACATACTTAAAACCATTGGCTTGTGACATTTTCAGACACATCTTAGAGTAGCCACAGGCAGTTGTCTCCCTCACGTCATCCTACTGGTTGTTTCTCCGTCCTCCTGCCTGCTATGGAGTCCCTGCATTGCATTGCGATTCATGAGGGCCTATTTGCTTTTCTGCATCTATCTCAGTTTATCGCTGCTCTCGCACCCCTCCCCAAACTACACTCTCTCTTTCCGACTACCCTGCCAGGTATTCAGGTGCTCGCCAGCCTCGTCCTTTTCCGCTCCCCACTCTCTCAACCTTTTGTTTTCATTTTTGTTTGAGGGTCAGCAGTTGCACACTTCTACGTGTCCGTCACCTGGATTTATGTTCATTACATCATCTGCATAATTTATTATTCATTTGCCGTTTGAAACTGTATCTGTCATCTTTGAACAGCAAATGAATAATAAAATATAACAAAAATCATGCCTGCCTTTTCATATGTAAGGTTGTACATGCACACTGGCCAAAATACTCCAAGCTGCCCTCTATGCATGTGTCTATGTGTGCATGCATGACCGCCATCTTGGAGTGTTTTTGTGTTAAAGTATAACAAAAACCATTTAAAGATGGCCATTGTGCATCCGTGCACTTCTGAATGAAAGGCAGCCATCTTGGAGCGTATTTTTGTGATAAAGTAGAACAAAAACCATTGAAAGATGGCCGTTTTGCAAGCATGCTCCTGTATATATGAATGGGAGCTCTCTTTCAATGTTTTTTGCCATGAACAATGCAAAAAGAAAAAAAAAAGTACTCGCAATAACAATACCTCTGTGCACTGAGAAGACACGTTGACTTTACCAATGCTTGTATTTGCTGTGCTTGTAATCACATTCTTCTTCCGATTTCTACTTTCTGAAACTTAGCTGTTTTTTTTCAATCATCAAAGAGTTATTTTATGTAGATTCTCCTAGCGTTATTCTCCTTTGTTCTTGGCAGTAGTTACAGAGAATTTTTCACTCCTTGGATTAACTTCATCCTATCTACAGAGATCGGTTTAAGTTTTATATTTTCGTTGACCCAAATCTCGACCCCTGCGACAATTTCCTTGAGCGGATTTCTATCATTAGGTACTTACATGCCAAGAAAAACAGTTCTACTCAAATCAGCTCTCGGTTAACTTTCTTGCTCCAATTCATTTCACTGTAGCTTTCAGATGAAATGTTTCTTCTGCACTAAAATATTTAAATATCAAAACGTATCGTCTGTTGAAACGTTTTAGAATGTTCTTATTAATTAGTGATCAATGGAAACGAATATAATTATTTATAGACGGAAGTGTATTCAGGTTTCTAGGGAGTGGAATAGATGGTCTAGTTATAGAGGTGACTTATAAAACTGAGAATGGACTATTGTAAAATAAAATTTAGCACCTCAATATATGTGTTCTCTTGCATGCACTTGCATCCCAAAAATATGCAACTCACCATGTAGATCATTAGTTCTTAACCAGTGGTCCGAGGACCCCTCGGGTTACATGAGACCTTCTTAGGGGTCCACGAATGCTTTACAAAATTAAATAATATGAAAAGTAATAAAATAAAATTTAAAAAGTACATACATTTAAAGACGTAAAACTGAAAATGTGAAAAAAATTCTATATTTGATTGTGAATTAAACAAAATATTTCAATATTTGAGCATTTCTTTTGGTGTATACTTGTTTTTGTATTTTTGTGTATTGTGCCAGACTCAAATCATAGAAATTTCTTAGGCTGGGAGTCCCAGGCTTTCAATAATAACTCAGTGGGGTTCCCAGGATTCCAGTAATGAATCAGTGGGGGTCCACAGACGTGAAAAGGTTGAGAACCACTGGTCTAGATATCTTCTTTTACAAACACCAGAGCCTGATTGATTAATTTACAAAAAATTATCATAATCTCAGAACAAAACTGTGATTTCTTGTTGTGTAGTTTGACTCAAAAATTGCTTGTGGTCTTTAATTCTTTATCTATGGTTAATAGAACACATTTAAAACTGACACGAGAACTGTTGGACCTAGCCCTCTCTGCCGTGTCACCCCCAAGCTTTTTGCTTTCACCCCTCCGATATTCTGAACCCGTTTTTGTTGGCTTTAGGAGTCTGCACCCTTTACCACAGCCAAACAGTACTAAAGTGCTTGTGCTCGCTCTTTTAAACATGGTAAAATTGGCTTACATCCAATTGGCTCCTTTAATTTATTTGTGCATCCCTAGTAAAGTGGTACTACATGTACCCGGGCCTTTAAATTAAATGCTACTGGTTTGGCCCACAGCACTTATTGTGCCACCAAATTAAGTAGGCCTCTTAAACATGCCTCAGGTCTGCTATTGCCTGTGTGTGCAGTTTTAAACTGACATTTTGACTTTGCAAAATAAACCTTTTACCAAGCCTAAACCTTCCTTTTTAGATCGTACCTAGAGTCAGCACGTATGCGCTGCTCTGCAAGGCATGCTGTAATCCATCTGTTGAGTTTGAACACACACGCCCACTGCTTTTTTATTGGTTGCTTGGTCTGCCTTTAGAAATGCCATTGCTTTCGTTGGTGAATAGTGTGCATTTGTCCCGCCTTATGGCTGTTTTAGTATGCCCTGGCGACTGCCCCTGCTTCATAGATCCTTTCACTAGTGCACATATGTTTTGTTTCAGCACACTGCTTTTTTCATTCCGCCCTCTCCTCGCAGCTCGCTCTCCTTCCACCTGCTATCTCAGGCTCCCCTGGTTTCGTTTGCCCTCTCCTCCCAGCTCCCTCTCCTTCCCCCTGCTATCTTAGGCTCCCCTGGTCCTGGGGCAGCCCCTCTCCCCCCCTCCCCCTTTGGAATCTCATTCCCTGTGTGGTGTGTTCCAGTTTCTGTGTACGCCCATGGATGATGATGTATCCTGAGTTAGGGGGTTACATTCGTTTTGATAAGGACACGTGTTGCGGGGAAGAAAGTATTATTCTGGAAGTTTGCCTTTAATTCTTGTTCAGCCCTTCCCGTCCTCCTGCTTGCGTTCCAAGCTCTCCTCTGAGCGCCACCATGGTCCAAGTTGCCTTTGCTCCCGCACCCTCCCGTTGTCTGTGTTCATCACCTCCCTCCTCGCCATTTTCTGGGCGTGTAGTGTTATAAATGATGTGGAGAGCCCTACAACAATACTGCATGCTGCACCCGCACCAGGGAAATAAACACACTGACTTTCATTGCCCGTCGGCTTCCCTAAACCTCACTCTTCCAAAGAAAATCATCTGTGATCATCACAAACTTTTAAGAAGCTTCAGTAATGTATTGTTTTAATTTAAGTTGTAGATTATAATTATAACAACGTTTTTTATCATTTTTTATGGTCTTTTATTGAAGTGAAACCACGTTATAAATGAAAGATGGTTGAAATGCAGCATGAATTTGAAAAGTCTGAGATTAATCCCGGCTTCCCTGCTTCACCAATGTGTGTGATTCTGGGCATATTCTTTTTCACCAAGCCGCGTCTGTGTACGTCACATATGACAGCACCTTCAAATGTGCGAGTTCGCAAAAACCTCTCTTGTGTTTGATTTTAATAGTTTATAATGTTAAATCTATAATAAATAACTAGGCCTTATATAGTGTTCACAGTGCGACTGACTTCCCTCTTAAGGCACTAACAGCATTGTCATCAAGGCAGAAAAGTTTCTCAGTTAATGTTTAAAAAATACTTCTCAACGCAGACGTAATCTGATGTACTACTCTGAAAAGCTTCTGCATGTTAAAGAAATATTTTTTGTTAACGTGAAAGACATTTTAGCCTATTTTTTGTTTTTTGAGTGATTTACATGCCGAATATTGTCACGGGCTGGGCTCCTACACGAAGACTAGGAGGCGCAGCGGACGTTTGCCTCGGCTCTCCCTGTTAATTTGTGGACTCGTCCACCTCCTAGATGCTTCACTAGTTTGTGGCCAAGCAAAGCACTTGCTGGTTTCCAGCTGATTTACTATAAACGTGTCCTATGGGGTTTGGTGAGCCAAAATAGAGCCCATCCAGGTGCTACATTTTCACCTTTCTATTTTTGCCAGGGGAAAGTATTGCTGTTTTAAGACAAAGCACTAGACGTATGAAGCTGAGCGCACAATCTAAAGTGGTTTTTTTTTTAGGCCGAGCTTCAGCACGCATGCGCTGTCTGCAAGACCTTTTGTAATAAAAAAAAAACACTTTTTTCCCGCCCCCTACTTACCATTGGTTCACTCCTCTGTCCTTCTTCTTTGCTGTCTCCTAATTTGTTGTCTTTACCGGTACATCACTTCCCCTCAAGGTTGCGGCGCACCGGTAAAGTACAGTTTAGTTACGCTTTGAGTCTTCAGTTGTTGTGTGGGAGAACTCATTTCTCTCTTTTTAAAAACTGTGTCAGTGCTTGGGTAACATTTTTTCGCCACACTTTAATAAAGGGCGCGCCCGTGTTGATAATATGAAAGCAGGCGCTGTGCTGCAGCATCAAGTTTCATAAAGTTTATACTCCAGCCCGGCGCACGCTTTCATGTTATCAACACAGGCCCACGCTTTAATAAACCCCGGCATCTGTACTGATAATACGAAAGTGGGCGCCGTGCTGAAGTATAAACTTTATGAAACTTGATGCTGCGGCACACCGCCTGCTTTCATATTATGAACCCGGGTGCCCTGTTCTATGCTGCAGCACTGCTCATTATTATCAACTTGGTGCCACACTTTAATAAAGCGCGGTGCCCATGTTGATATTATGAAAGCAGGCGCTGTGCTGCAGCATCAAGTTTCATAAAGTTTATAGTTCAGCAAGGCGCCCGCTTTCATGTTATGAACACGGGCACCACGATTTACTAAAACGCGCATCTGTCCTGATAACACGAAAGCAGGCACAGTGCTGAAGTATAAACTTTATGAAAGTTTATGCTGCAGCACAGCGCCTGCTTTCATATTATCAACACAGGCGCCTCGCTATATTAAAGCGCGGCACCCGTGTTGATAATATTCGACCTCTAAGGCATGCTGCACGTTGTCATTGGCCATGCTCAGGTGGCCTTGACATAATCACAATATTCACCCAGGCCCAGGGCTTTAAGTGGGCCGGGTCCTGCCGGTGCTTAGCACAGGCAGTTCTAAAAAGCAGGCGCCGAGACGGGTCTTTATTGGGCTCTCCATTTTTGCCCTGAACTTCAGGGTGAAACAATAAATCTTAACTCTGCAGCGGTACGAGCATTCACTGCCGTTGAGGTACCTTCAAAGAGACTTGTTTTACTTTTTTCACAAGGTCTCAGCATTTTCAATATGCTATACAATGAAGCCATAGTTGTTACTTATTTATCTTACACAACTATCAACCACTGGCAAAGCCAATAGTCCTGGCTTGTTGTAGGTGTAATGTTATTTGTTGTAGTATAGATCTGGATGCGATAACAGAAGCAGCAAAATACCAGTCGGGCGGCACACTATGCTAAGCACATATTTTTAGCTTAAGTGTTTTTAAGCTATGCCCGTAATTACATTGGCCACGCCCCTTTGAGAGATCCCCTACTTTTTTTCATTCCACTTAAAGCCCTGCCCAGGTCTTTGCTCATATAGCCTAGTTTACATTTGCTATGGCCATGAACATTCTCCTTACCCCCCTCCGCCCCCCCTACAAATATATAAATGCACTCAAGGTCAATATATTTATCAATATTTTTGCTGAGCGCAAGGAAGGACTCACAAAAGCATTTAACTGTATTGGTCACGACGCTGCTTCCCTCCCTTAATCATATACACTTAGTTAAGCTGCACAAATATACCTACTCTCCTAGTCACCGTAAATATACTGGTTATATTTCGTAGAGAAATGCTGTTGCATAGCAAGGGCATCTTGGGCCGTACTACTAATATCGAAAATGGTAGCCCACTTGCAGGTAGTAAAACATAATTAGGGAGTAGTGGGCCCCTCACAGCCCTGTGCCATGGTGCGATTCAACCTGTTGCACCCTTGCTAGCTACAGTTCTGCATTTGTGCCTATGTTCATAAGTCAAAAATGCTGACAGGGCGGGTTTCTCTCAATACAGGAAGCACACTACCTTGAATATCACAAAACGTGCAATACACAAAGGAACCTCTTTATGTAACTAGCCTTCAGTTTTGATAAGAAATCAATCTGAAATTAAGCCCCTTTTAGCAGACACACTGCAGGTTTAGCTACATGTATATACATAAGGAAATTGGATTACGAGTGCAGCAATGTTTTAGCTTTGGACTGCAAGACCTTCTTAGTAACTTTAAATTCTGTAATGCAGTTAGACGCTTTTAGAATACACCGTAAGTCTATAAAAACACATCATTTCACTCCTGCAGCTTTAGTGACGAAGCACAGTTCCCTTGTGGAGGTTTTAAGAAGTGACGCAGTTACTGCTGGGAATACGCCCAGAGACCACCGACCGTCTTTTCGTTCTTGATGGCATTACATTAAAGGATGTTGCACTTTGCTATCAGCTGACACAGCATTTGATGGTTAGAGGTAGGACAGAAATATTAAAGAACTCTAAAGCGTTGCTGGACTCACAATGCACTGGTGTTATGGTAAAAGTATGAAGTCGCCATAGCAACTATTCTGACAGGTTAACCTTTCAAGTTAGTTACAGGTTAAGCACCTTGAAGCAGTAAATGAAGCTAACCACTTCTTCATCTCACTAGCCCACTCACTGACATTATGACAGATTCTCAGTTCTTATGTATGCGTGTAAGTTCGTAGTTGTTATTTTTATCAGGGTCAGAAAACCAAAAGCATACTTGGCAAAAAATTTTGAACGAGCCCTGCTCCCATCTTCTCCTTGGTCTTTCATTTTTTTCCCATTCTCTCTCCCTCAGTCTCTCTGTCCCTCTCTGATCGCTACGGTCTCGGCCCCAATACCTCTCTTCTCTTTTTGTATCTGTCTCGATGTCCCCTGCAGCGGGTGAAGTTAATTCCAGAAACTGGGGAAAGAGATGTAGCCCTTGACTTTCAAAACTAGCCCCACTGGCTCTGGCCCACTGGAAAAATGTGCGATGCAATAAAAGGCCAGATATAGTAAAACCATAACTGGACACCCGGACACTGGGCGTGAGCCCTTGGGTATAATTGATAATTATTTACAAGAGGCAAGTAATGCGTACTTTGCTGTTGAGTGGGCAGATAGCGAAAATGTGTTTCTTCAATTTATTTCCAAGCTGTAGGAGCTGTTCCAATGATGGTTTTGCCCTGGATCTTTGGTACCTAGATGAAGACGGCTATTTAAAGAACAGACCTTCTTACATGAGTGTTCCCAATTTTTACATCATCTGAAGTTCTGGCTCTTCATAGCATTTACCAACAACGTGTGTGTTTAGAGTAAAACACAGCCTCTGTCCAGGGCGACACATACACTCTAATATGAGTGAGATCCTAGGTTTCCAGACCTGTTATTCGTTGCCCGTGTAAACTTTGAAAGATATGCAATTGAGTGCCTGTGCAGATTTCTAATTTAAAACCACAAACTGAAAAGTTGTATTTTTAAATTTTTGCAGAAGTCTTATGTTCAAAACAAGCAAGTAAAACATACATTTTCATTAGTAAAACTAATGAGCCTCTCATGGACGCCATTTATGGAACACAGCTGCGACCCCCGGCTTGCTCCTTGCCACTCCCGGCACTGCCTTTGCGACCCCTGGCCTCAGAGTGGGCAAAACCTTCTGGGCTGTGCTAATTTTTCCCGCCTGTCTTCCTGCCAAAAAGGAGGGGAGACAGGAAGGGGGCCTGCTCCTGATAGCAGGAGAGGCTGGGGGTCGCATTACAAAGGCACAAGGCCTTTGAAGCTCCGCTGCCACAGATGGCTCTTCCTGGCCTGGGGGAGGTGGGAACACCTCCGCCCATGACAGGCTTTGTTTATGGGCTCAGGGAGCGAAGGCTCCCACCCCAGGGGCCCAGAAACATGTCTTGTGGTGGTAGGCTGGTGTGTACCAGTCAGGGAACCCACCAGAGGCTGGTCGTTTTTCAGGGGACATCTCTAAGGTGCCCTCTGAGTGCATTTTTCATTAAATCCCACACTGGCATTAGTGTGGGTTTAATGTGCTGAGAAGTTTGATACCAAACTTCTCAGTTTTCGGTAAAGCCATTATGGTACTGTGGAGTTCGTAATGACAAACTCCCAGCACCATATACTCTTAATGGCAGTACTGCACTTACACAATGTCTAAGAATTGACTTGGACACTGTAGGGGTACAGGGCTCATGCACCTGTACCCTCACCACTGGTATAGTGCACCCACCTAGAGGGGTGGCTGATCTATGCCAGGGCAGTGGGTTGTAGGCATGGCACACAGGGATGTGTGCCATGTTGAGTCTTCACTTTGTTCTGCACCAAAACATGCAGCCTGCAAAGGCAGTGTGTGAGTGTAAAGGTACAGGGCCTCTAAGAGGCCTTCCCTGGTCACAGTGCCCTGGGTACCTGTGGTACCATTTACCAGGGGCTGACCTGTGGCAGAGAGTGCCAATTGGGGGTACAAGGTACAGTTTTTGGGAAAGAACACAGGCCCTGGGAACCTGATTGGCAGGGACCCAGGGCACATCAAGTCAAAGTGCATCAGTAGTCTGGCAAAAAGTGGGGGGGTTACTGCAACAGAAACCCAGCTTCCTACAATGCCTATTTTCTGTTCCAGTCTGACTCTGGTGATGACGGTATTGTACTTGTATCAACATCTTTAAACATGATCTGCATGTAATATAAATTGTAAAACGAGCAATAATCATCCTTTGAGCCTGACGCATTACCATACTGAACAAGAACACCAAGATGTCTTCATTTGAATAAAATAATAATACATTTGTTCACATCAAGATTTTATAAACAAAATAATTGTAACTTTGCATAAACATGTGGACTCACTCCTCCAGACTTCCAGGCATTGGCTTCTTGTGAGAAAGATTATGGAGTCCCCAAACTTACCTCTAGGGGTAGGCGGTGAACTCCGCTATGCTGGTAGAGCTTATGAAGCTTTCTCCACTCCGTGCTCTGCTTGGAGCATGAAGTTTGGCAAAAAACTCCGCCTCCCACGTAGTGGAGTGGAGTTTACCAGCGATGCCAGTGGCCCACCCCTATGTTTCAGCTCCTTCCTTGTAGCAAGCCAGTAATTTCTTGATTTTGCTCTCCTCCCCCTTTCTCTGACCATTGTGATTCTAATCAACGTGTCAAATGCTTCAGACATGCCGTCGTCTCTGCTGCTGGCACTGGATTTGTGAAATTGCTACACGCTTCCTCGCAGCCTTCTCCCGCTCCTTTCAGCACTCCTTGGCAGGAACAGCTGACACTTTAATCAGTTCAGGGCTGCATCTTTTCAGCACACCAACAAACACCCCCTCGGCTCACAGGGGGGCTCGGGAGCCTGCCTTTTCCATATGCATACCAGTCATTAGAGTGGGGAAAAACACATCTCAGCTTTTGAGACCTGAACCTGAGCACTTGGAGAATGTCTGTTGTTTCCCCATTTAAAAATGACTAATACGCAGCCTGGCCAAGCCATTAAGTGCACATTTGGAATTATAATTTGCCAATAAAAACTTACTACCCATGGTGATATCATTTTGTTGATTGTATCCTCTTCCGGTTACTACACAACTGGCCGGCCCACCATTTATTTTAGTAATGCATCAGTGGCCTCAGTGCCAAGCATCCCGTTGAACTCGACAAAACTTCTGGCAACACTTTACTGTTTTATTACGTATGACTCTCAGGAAATGGCAGGTTCTGTAAAGCACTGATCATACTTTTACAATTTTCTATCCTGTGCTATCTTTCTTTTCCCCCAAGTACCACTAACCTATTACCACACTCTCTATTTTCTAGCAATCCTTTTTTCCTTCTCACTGCACCTAGAGGTAAGGGATACAGGATTCTGCCTTTTCTGCCACAGGCAAACCCCCCATTCTCTCCTCGTGAAAAACGCCCAAATTCACACATAATGAAGTGAATGTGCCCAAAATTGAACATAACTATGCCGCTGTGACGTCGTGACTGTGAGTGACATGCTGATCAACAACAGTCTATCAGCGCCTTTCTCCACGCCCTCCTCTGAGTTGTATGATAGAGGCATGCATGGCTAAACCACAAATGCGCCTTAGCCACGCATTCCTTTCCCACGCATGCCTTTACCAAGTAATTTCGTGGTAAAGGCATGAATGGTAAAGGGGTATGTGTTGCTAACGTCGCGACCCCCCTCTCCCGCCCTAAACTACAAACTCCCCAACTGCCCCCACGCGCTGTCCCTAACCCTTAACAAACACTACACCGACCCCCTCACACCCCCTGCGCTGTCCCTAAAACTACCCCAACCCCCTCCACTGCCCTTAGGCCTAAAACCCAAAACCCTATTTTAAAAAACTACCCTGAACTCCCCCCGAGCCCTAAAAACTACCACGCCCTCCCCTAAGCCATAAAAACTACCCCAACTACCCATCCCCTCCCCTGCCCTGAGGCCTAAAACCCTGTCCCTAATAGCACAAATAACACTACTCTACCCCCTCCCACACCCGTGTTGTCCCTAAAACGACCCCAACCCCTTCCGCTGCCCTTTGGCCTAATACCCTAACCCCTAATTAAAAAAACTACCCCGACCCTCTCCCAGCCCTATAAACTACACTGATACCCTGACGCTCACCCAGCCCTGTAAACTACCCCAACCCCCCAGCCCTGAAAACTACCCCCAACCACCCCCCAGCCCTGAAAACTACCTCTGAACCCCCCCCAGCCCTGAAAACTACCCCAGAAACCCCCCGCCCAGAAAACTACCAAGCCCAGCCCCACTTACCTCACCGCAGCTCTCTTCCTGGCGAGGTCTTCCTGCTTCCGTCCCTGCAGCAGCCAACAACTAGACCACGCACTGCCTTAACCACGCATATGCCTGGTTAAGGCATAAGCGTGGTTAAGGCAAGCGTGTTCTGACTGTTTCCCCCTTCTCTGTAGCCCAGCGCTCCTCCCTTAATTCTGCCCAGGCTTTGCCCCTCCCCGGCTCTCCTACACTCCCCGCCATCTTGTCACCCTGCTCTGCGCTGGGCTTGGGCTGACGGGCTGTGAGGAGGAGCAGAAGCCACTAACCGCACCTCGGGCCGAGCTAGCGGCCAAGATATGAGCTTGGACTGGAGGCAGCCATGTTCCTGGAATGGCAGGACCAGCAGCACCATCAACGACCACGACTGGTAAGAAAGGGGGGCTCCGTGGGGGATAGGGCAGTGCCAGTAGGGAGGGATCTCCCTCAGGTCTAGGTTAGTGCGGTCGGGCGGTGGGCAATGCCCCTGCAAGGCAAGTGGAACCTGGTCTTTACTCTTTGTACCAGTGCAGAAATGTAAAAAAAACTTTTGTTTCTAATCTTTTGTTGCTGCCTGTGATCCTCTGCTTGCTCTGCCTTGGAGCAGGTTTCGAATTCCATTTCCAACAGTGGTTCTAGGACAGAGCGGAACTCTGCGGAATTCCACTGAGTTTTTATGCAACTTTGCGGAATTCCGTGTAGTGCAACTCCGTGAGCTCCGAGCACCGCTACTTAATGTGTGGTGAGATAGCAGGTTTTCAAAATTTTGATGAGCCAATTACTTTCAGCTCCCAGCAGCTGTCATGCGAGTTGGGAACACAGTGTCATAAGTGGTACACAAGTGAATGCAAGGAAACCAGATGTAGCTTGGAAATGTTCCATGAAGTGAAACACTTGTCATGCAAGCATAGAGGTGGGCAAGCCACTGAAAGTTCGAGCCTGAAGCCTGGTTCTGGCTCAGCTCAAGGTTTACTTGGGACCTCGACCCTATAACGAGCTGAGCTTTCATGTGGCTTCTGCCCGACACCCTTCCTCCACCCAGGATGGGCGTTACAGCCAGAGCTGCTGACTTTGGAACTAGGGAGCCAGGTTTGAGTCTTGCTGTCAGCTCAATATCCTGTGATTTTGGGCAAATCACTTAAAATCCCCGTGCCCACATGCACCCCCAAAAAATGGATGTGACCTTGTGTAACGTTACGGGTACTCATGTGAAGCACTCCAGTACCTTCAGGGTCGAGTTTGGCTATGTAAAAATTACAAGAAAAAGCACAAAGAGGTAAAAACAAAGCATCAACATAAGGAAAGTCAAATATGTATACCAATTTACTGGCTGAGTGTTACAAAGTGAAACCAGAACACCTGAATAAGTCGCAGCTTTTCCCTTAAATTGTGTAATCTAAGGCAAAACATGTATTTCACTATAACTCCTTTGTCTTCATTATTGCCTATGAAAGCACTTTCAAATATGTGAGGTCAGAATACCAGTTGAACAAAAACCTACTGTGTTTGATTTCATAGGCTATAATGTTGCTTGCTCTACATGAATCTGAGTCAATACAAGGTTTGCATGACTACTGTTTTGCCTCTTAGTTTACTGACAGCTCACGTTTAAAAACTATCACTTCTAATATGTACTTCTCAGTGCAGCTCTATAATGTGACGTATTAATGTCAAAGCTTCCACATGCTAAAGAACTACACTTTTTTGAATTTTGAAGACACCTCATTATATTTTACGTTATGTTTGTTGTATGAGTAGATAGCAATCATTATCAGGGCCCTAAGAGCTGAGCCAAGGTAAGAGCCGAGCCAGACCCTAGGCTCAGCTCTAGCTAGGCTCGCCCAGTTAATTTGTTGGCTCGCCCACTTCAACGCAATAAGGGCCTTTTGGTAATCCAAAGGATAGCTAATCTTGTGAAGATAAATTGTAGACAATACAGACTCCAAATATTCAGATATATTCATACTGGGGAATTAACCTACAGCACTTGAGGGTAGCATTCTGGGAAAAAGAGTTTCAGGCAATGAACTGCCCCCCGCAGCGCGCGTTGAAGGATTAGAGGCGAGCTCAGCGGTCTAGCAGTCGCGATGACGGCGCAGCGTCAGACGGCATCGTACAGGGGGTGCGCAGCTCTTGCGCGCGCAGAGCAAGACACGCAGCTCGTGGGATATGCGCTGGTGCAGGGATCCGTGAGTAGAAGGAAGATCACAGGTTCCAACCGCGATAGATGGCTCAGTCTGTTGCAACGAGCTGGGTGTAAGTCCCCCAAGCATTGTTCGGCGGGATGACGTCCATGCTGCATCTTTCTACCTGTCGCATAATGGGTTCGCAGGCTGCAGTCCCAGGCAATGGCATAGCTGTGTGGGTTCAAGCACTTGTTGCTAAGAAAGAAGTCTCTGTAACCTGAAGGCCACAAATCCGAATCCTACTAAAACATTTTAGCAGATTACTTCACCTGTTGAGGAAACCTGTTTTTAAACCATCCCACTAACAAAGCTCAACGAGTTACTAAGTTACTGCACCTGCTTCAGAGACGTTAAAAAAACAATGTGTGAGTGGTACTTTGTAGATCACCGGGCTGACTCCTGGCAGGGCTGACCTAGCTTTTCATCCTGCAAGTGTCAACACAATAAATATCTTTGAGCAATTTTACCGTATGATACAATTCCTTTTTATTTTCACAGCAAACAGAATGCTTTCGTAATTTGCCCAGGTAGGCTGCGACTTCGAAAATGGAAAGGTGGCCGCAATCAGCAACTGAGTGACACTGAGTCCATAGTAACACTGTTTATGATAAAAGCCAATAGACCTTGAGTGTGCAGGCCCCGCATTATAAATGGTCATTATGCATGTCTGAGTGGAGCTTTACTAGTGGTGCACATGTGCCAACTTTGAGACACAAGTGTTGACTGGGCTGAGATGTACTGTTCTTTGATGAATGATAGTCTAGTTCCTGCGCATAAAATCAGGGTCGGATTGGTAAGGCGGGCACTCGGGCAATGGCCGAGGGGCCGGTATCGAAGTTCCAGCTGTGGGCTGCTTTTTTGGCAGCGTGGGGGGCCGATTTGGGCTGTGTCTGGTGTGTTCAGATGTCTCCAGCCTTTCTGGAGGCAGATGGGCGTCCATTACCTCCCTTTTATCAACGGGCAGAGGTGTCACTCCCTTTCTGTCGCTGGGCCGGCCAATTAATGTGTGCATACGAGCGGGGGCAGGGGGCCTGAGCAGATGTGGCCCCACTTGTTTTCAGGTGTTTATAAAACTTCGCTGAAGCAGTGTTTTGAGGAAAGGCAATATGCAAATGTGGGCCACTTTTTTTTAGCATGCCCGGGCCGATTTCTAATCCCAATCCAACCCTGCGCATAATCCGTCAAGACCCCCCCCAGCTGTAATAAAAAGATATACTCTTGCGCTTCAGGAGTTTGGACTCAAGCCTGTTTACTTATACCTACACTCTCTTCCACATTAATAAGTGGGGGTATAAATAAAATTTGGGGCAATTCATTTGCAGGAATTCGTGTTCTTGAGTGGGGTTTGGCGATGGAATAAGACATTTTAACAACGTGATTTAATAGGACTGCTGCTTCTTGTGTAGTACCAGACCTCTGAAAGGCCGACATGGCAGGGAAAAGGTCAGTCACATCATGCTAGGCAGGTGCCTATTGGGCTGGGGTAGTCAACCCCAGGCACTAGCCTGACATGTAGGTGGCTCGGAAGGCCCTGGCTTGTCACTAAACAGAATCTCCGTGGCCCTCCTCTGCTTGAGTTCAGTTAGAGACTGCCGTGTAATCACGGTTTTATAGCATCATTACAAGTGCTTTAAATGGGCTGGTACTCACTGGTACTGAGTACAGGCGCTTCTCAGTTTTCCCCACCTGAGTAACAGAACTTCTTTTTGGGCACTCTGTACTCCCGGAAGCAGCAGGGCTCAGGCCCTGAAGTACGGGTACGTGCAACGCAAAAACTACTGAAAATGACCCTTTCAGATGGAACGTGTTTATGTGCCGCTCTGACAGGCAACGGTAGTGTATTCCTGCGCTGGCTTGCTTCTGCAGTGTTAGGTTCTAATTGGCATCGCAACAAGAATGAGGATGTGGCCAGAGCTGCCGACAGTGGAACTGGGGAACCAGGTTCGGATCCCCACATCAGCTCATCATCCTGTGATTCAGGGCAACTCACTTAACCAACGGTGCTTAAAAAAAGTAAGCTTTAATGCAAATGTTCTGATTGTCATGTAAAGCGCTTTGATACCCATGGGCCAAATTCGCGCAATATCAATCTGCCAAAAATTAGGCCCTGCACGTATGACATAGAAGCTGATGCGTGCCATGTATCCTAATGTACGTGTTGGAAGCTGAGTGTTCGGTGACCTGGCTGAGTGAGGAGGTAGTGAGCTGAGGCACAGAACACACAAACGGGACCGCAGCCACATGTATAACAAAAAATAAATTGAAGGTCGCCTCAAATGCGGACTTTAATTTTCTTGAATGTATGCGTATGTGCCTATGCCTGCTGTCACATGCCCACATGTAGTGGCAGAGCTGGAAGAGACAAGCTGGCACTTACTCCCTCTCATGCCCAATTCCAGAAGCAGAAGGATTAGAATGTGGGTCTCATGGTGACAGTTTACAACTATCGAGACTACACCCTCTCAGAGGTGCTGCATCTTTAACTTTTTGTTGTGCTATACGATGTTTGTTTGAATGGTTCAAAGTTCACCAACCTCTGGTCCCACCCCAAAATAATGTGGCTATTGTTAAATACCTGCCTCACAGCCACACCCCCAGCCATTTCCCTAACTGCCCACCCAGTGTAATTAGTGAGTACCAGCACTTCTGATATCCCCAGTATTGATCATCACACCGATACTAAAGGGACCTCCGGACTCGAGAAATATTTTCCAAAGGAGGTCCGTTTATTTAAATTGACATTGACACCTGGAAGCTTACTCTACTGATGAAAGGCCCGTTCGCTTCCAGAGTTTAACACAGAACTGATTTTCATGTCAAATGTCCAATGTCAACAGAACAATACAGTTTATCAGAAACCACGCTGACGGCCCCACTCTCTTTCGAGCTTCAAAGGTGGTGCCAAAATTTGCTAAACTGTATGCTCAAAGTCACTGTGCCTGGTTTGTAAATGTATATATATATAGACAACTTGAAATGTAACCCAGGCATAATGAATGTGGCGCGTACACATTTTATTTCTAAAATTAAAGCACACTTCCCTGCACAGGGCACAACTCACAGGGGTGGTTCCCCCGCTATGGCAAAGGAGCGTCACCCCCCTTGCCAGCACCCTCCAAAACAAGGAAAATGTGATGATAATAATACGGGTTTAAAACCCGTTTTATTATCGTTTTATTTTTCTTGTGCCGAGTCTTGGGGGCGGGGCCACAGTGACGACAGGCACTGAGGGGAGTGCACTCCCTTCACAGCCCATGATGGTTTCAGGCCGGCCAAAAGGTCATGCGCAGTGAAAACTCTCTCCAACCCAGCAATGCATCTGGGTTGGAGATAGCAGGCACAGACTCCCAGTCTGTCCTGGAGTGCAAATGAGGGCGCTCAGGCCAATCCTGAAGCTGCTCTCATGCGTGAGAGCAGCTTCAGGATTGGCCGCAGGGCAGGCTCGGAGCCTATGCCTCCCTGCAGTGAAGTGGAGAACAGCAGAAGAGCATGATGCGATGGTGGAGGGCAGCAGGTAAGTTCTTTTTTTATTTTTTACATTGTCTCCCCCCGTCTTTCTACTCCCACCCACCTACCTCTTTTGCCTGATATGAGCCGCTCCTGCTTCTACTGCAAACACAAAGATTGCTGGGGATGACGAATGACTCTGAGCGGCACTCGTTAAAATAGTTCAGCCTTTCTGAAACCTTTTCAGCGATCTTGAACAGAAATGTGCATAATGAGGGGCGATTGGAGGGCCCAGAACGTGGGAGATCTTGAAATTTAGGCCAGTACGATTGTACGTTGAGAACCATGAATGCAAAACTTTTCAACCGTTGAAATACATTTTTTATTTTTGCAGTTTTAAATTGCATGAACTCAGCCCAAGGGTACTAAAGTACTTTAAATAGTGCGCGCACAACGTGACACTCGCGCTCACCCCCCACATCCCGACATCCTTCTCCACCCACAGTCTGCCATCCACATATGCCAACATGCCCAAGAATTCTCAAGGCCAGGTATTTATGTCCAAGGCGTAGTGTTTATTCACATAATCATGTACTTCTCCCCCAATCCCCGGGAGCGAACATACCAGTATCTTACTTGGATTCACATATATATGATTATACATAGCATCACGCTCAGCATCCTATATGGATAAATATATCAGAATATACATGGCATCACAGGCTAGCGTCATCATCATGGCAAGGCAGTAAGGAATTACAAATGACATTGCGGTCAACCTTGTACCCAGTGACCGTACACTTGAACACCCAGCTGTACACATTGCGCAGTCCGGCCCCAACGCGATACAGCACACAGTTCTAAAACTTGCAATTGAAGCTTGAAGTCCAGGGCACCGCATAACGCGCCGGCCCTCAGGGGTCACCTGAACACAGGCAGCCGCCACCGCTTGCCGACGCTCCTGTCGCTACATTCCGGGTCCGGGGAGACAAAGAGGACAAGCCCCTCAAGGCAATGCCTTATATATCATCAACAGCACATTCGGTTTCGTTTCTTTTAGCAGAGGTGCGTAACCCACCCCCTACTCGTCACCGAAGGAGGCAGTCCCCTCCCTACCGACCTCCCCCAATGGGAGCCCGGGTCCCGTGGCGCTACTAAGGGCGCCCCTCCTCTAGTCGCGGGGTGGCGCCTCATCATTATCACAAGATTAAATTTCGCTTTTGTCAAAGCAAGTTTTCTGTAAGTAAGGGGGAGAGGATGAAGTGTAATGGCCAGAGCTACCGACCTTGGAGCTGGGGAACCAGGTCCGGGTCTCGGCATCGGCTTAACATCCTGTGATTCTGTAATCTCCTTGTGCCTACCTCAAAATGAATGTGTCCTTGTGCAACATAACTGGTGCTCATGTAAAGCGCTCCAATACCTTTAGATCGAGTATGCGCTATATAAAACTGCAAAAAAAATAAAAATAAGGGTACATTGTTGTTCAGACATTGATTTCTCTTTTGCATTTTTATGAAGACTATCACTTTCATATAAAGACGTTGTGGAACTCTAGGGAAAATAGGCAAGTCCATGTCACAAGGACACACCTTTCCAATCCTTGTCTGTCCTTTTGCACATTTCGTTCAAATAAATTCAACAAAGTTACAGCTCCCGGACTGCACTGATTTGTTGATTTTAAAGGCCAGGGATGGAACAGGTGACACGCTGGTCGTCCAACCCATTTCCATCAAGTTTTCTTGTTTCCCATTTTGGTACTTTTATGTGTTGTCTTACAGGTTAAGAAGCCCAAGCGCCACACAGCACGTTTCACAACACATTGCACACTGGCAGTTCCCACACACCCAGTGCCTTCGGGGAGACGGGACAGAGGACAGACTGTCTGACTAGCGTGCCGCTGCAGGCAGCAGTGAGGAGGGAGAGCCAAGAAGTAAACACAGCTCTGCCCCTCAACTGGGAGCCCAGGAATCCTCCCAGCAGCAGCTGGATGTCTGGTTGTGCACCTGCACATGTGCCTCGCAAGCTTGTGTTAATGCCCTTCCTTTATAGAACGTAAACTGCACACACCGAGAGCATGTTGCAGAGGCTCGTTCACAGCTTCTGGCAAGGGCAGTGCATTAATATAACACTGCTTCTTGAGTGTTTAATATTGCTTTTGCGTGGCTTAGATGGCAGTCTTGGTGGAGGCTCGGGGAGGCAGTGCTACCTCCTGCAACAGGTTGCAGCTGAGACACAAGCATCTGGCGGGGTTGTGCAAACTCTTTTTGTAATTTGCCCTGGCTGCATGGCGTAGCCGGGTCCCTGCGCGCTTCTGAGTACACAGGGCACCCGTGTCCCCCGCGGGCATGCAGCCCAGCACTCCCTGGAGAGGCTAGTCTCTCCCTGCTCCGTTGCAGTGGGCTCCCAGTGCTGTTCAGTGTATTTCCTTCAGCACCTCGAGGGAAGGTCTTTCTCACACTTGATGCTTCTGGCCTGACATTGTGTCTGCAGACAAAATGCACTCAGCACCTCCAGCTTTGTGTTGTATTTGCTTTTTGGCCCCACCACTTTCAAATGTCACTAGCAGCCACTGGGCGCAAGGGTAGCTTTCTAGTAGACAAAGCTCTTCTTGAAAGCCTTTCATAAAAGTGCTATGAATTGGTCAGCACCTGTTTTTTTTGGGGGGAGGGAGGGGAGATGGGCAAGCAATGAAGCAACAATAAAGGGGAAAAATAGTACCTCAATCCAAGCGGGAGGAGCGGCAGGACACTAATAAACCAATTGGTCAGTACTTGGCCCATGCTCCATGCAAAGGACACACGTTCGAAGAAGAAGGTGAAACCAACGACCTCGCCAGTGAGAAACAAGAGTGACAATGAAGCCAACAAATGGTAAGTAATGGGCAGGTTAAAAGCCCCATCTAGAGTTTTTTTTAATATATATATATATATATATATATATACATATATATATATATATATTTGTACAACAAAGGACGCAGCACTCCAGAGCTGGAGGTGCGGGAGTTCACCAAATAAACCAGCAACTGCACCAACTCTGGGTCTGCTTCTCGTCTTTTATTGGATTGGTGACGAAGTCTCTTGATATATATATATATATACATGTATGAATGTATGTATGTATGTATATATATATTATCTACTGGCGGTCGCCAGTAGATAGTTATAGTTAGGACCTATTATCCATAGGAAATCCGCGACATTCTATTTGAAATAACGTTGGCGCCGGTTGACGAATCTTCGCGAAAGTTTCCAACTTGTTGGGGCGCTCCGCTCCGCTCCTACCCTGAAAGTCTCGGGTTGATTCGTCAAGCGGGGGCCGAGAAAAAGGGGGTCCCAAAACGCGTTTTCCCATTCATTTTTCCATAGGAACCTTTAGTCGCAGCTACAGCCCGAACTGCTGAACGGAATTACACCAAATTTGGCAAAGAGGTAGCCCTTGGTTCAGACTGGTGCCTTTTGCTTAAATGGTGTAAATCCGTTCAGTAGTTCCTGAGAAATTCACAAGTAAAGTCACATATATATCTATGGCCGAGTAGGGTCCGTGTACCCTCCCGATCACGAGCTGCATGCTAATTGGCTGTCAGCTGGCTGTCAACCTTCCGATTCAGGAAGTGTTGGCAGCCATTTTATCCCTCGGTAGAACCGAGGGACAGAAACAAGTGCGCAAAGCGCACAAAGGGAGCAGGGTAGAAACACCCTAACCCCTAGGCCTGCTCAGGGGTCCCACAAGGACCCCTGGGCAAAAAGCATTTAAAAAAAAAAAAAATCGGCAGGATGCACTCAGGGTGCGCGGATCCTGCCGAAGAATCGAGCGCGGTCTCCCGCGCTTCGATGTTAATTGCCCCGGGTGGGCCAAGACCTGGGGGCATGGTGGAGGGTTAAATTTATGTATGGGGGCCTCTAAGGACCCCCAAGCCCAGGACCACCACCCCGGGGCTTTAACAAAAATGGTGCGGGAGGGCTCTTTGCCCTCCCGCTGCCTCGAGACCGCCACCTCCCCGGGGCTTCTGTTTTATTTTTTTAAACCTTTGTGGGGGGCTCCAGCCCCACACGCCCGAGGACCGCCACCTCCCGGGGCACTAAAAATTAAAAATGGGGGTCCGTTTTGGACCCCGAAGCCCGGGGACCACCACCTCCCGGGGCTTTGAAAATGTGGGGAGGGGGCCGCGCGGCCCCTCCTGGAGCCAGTGATGGCCCTGGGGACCACCACCCCCAGGGCCGGCTCCTGCAGTGTCCCGGGGTGCCTACCCCGGGACACTGCTGTTTGCAATGACAGGACGGGAGCCTCGCGGCTCCCGTCCTGTCATTGCAAACTGCTGGATATTGGAAGAGAGCAGGAAACCTGCTCTCGCTAATATCCAAAGCTGATACTTTCCACATGGGGAGCAGCATGTTGGCTGCTCCCCATGTGGAAAAGCAATGCCCGGCTCAGCGCAGGGGAGCCGGCTGGGACTGTGGAGGGATTGGGGACCCCCACAGTCCCCAACCAGAGGCCAGGCCCCGGGGATGGGGTCCCCGGGGCCATAAGTGGCCAGGGAGGGGCCACGCAGCCCCCTCCCAAATTTTAAAAAAGGAAAAAAAGTGCAAGGCCGGCCCGGGGATGGGGTCCCGGGTCCTTAAATAGCCTGAAGAGGGGGCCACGCAGCCCCCTCCAAATAAAAAATTAAAAAATCGAGGCCATGCCCCGGGGATGGGGTCCCGGGGCCAATACAGGCCCAGGGAAGGGGGCAACGCGGCCCCCTTCCTGTTTTTTTTTTTAAATAAAAAAAAATGCTCAGGCCCGGGGGATGGGGTCCCCGGGGCCAAAGTGAGCAAGGGAAGGGGCCACGCAGCCCCTCCCATGAAAAAAATAGAAAAAATAAAAACGACCGGCATCGTGCCGAGAGCCCCGCCCCTCCCTGCAGTACTCTGCAACCGCACCCCTGGCGCGTTTGCAGAGGGGAACAATTCCCCTTGAATACTGGGGGTCCCTGAGAGCCAACTAGCCACCAGGAACCTCCAGTATGCGCCAGGAGGCTGCGTTGCAGAGACGTGTACAGAGGCCACGCCCCTTTTACACGTCTCTGCAACGCAGCTCTGTGGCGCTTTTTGGAGGTATATGGTGGGCTAGTTGGACTCCAGGGACCCTCAGGATTCAAGGGGACTTAATCCCCCAACATAAAACGCGCCACGGGCGCGTTTGCACAGTGGTGAAGGGAGGGGCGGGGCTTCAGGTGACATGTGTGCAAACAGGCCCCGTGGCGCGTTTTAAGATGGGGAATAAATTCCTTTTCAATCCTGAGGGTCCCTAGGGGCCAACTAGCCCACCAGGTACCTCCAGTAAGCGCCACAGAGCTGCGTTGCAGAGTGTTGTAAAAGGGGCGTGGCCTCTGAACACCTCTCTGCAACGCAGCCCCTGGCGCATATTGGAGGTACCTGGTGGGCTAGTTGGCCCCTAGGGACCCTCGGGATTGAGGAGGAATTAATTGTCCAACTTAAAACGCGCCACAGGGCGTGTTTGCAGACATGTCACCTTAGGCCCCACCCCCTTCCTTCACCATTGTGCAAATATTCCTCTAAAATCAGCCGAACTACGAATTCCGATTTACTCACCTGTTATCAGGAGAGACCTCAGTGCTGCATCTTTGAGCCCAGTACTGATCCTGAAAAGTAATTCTAACCGTACTTACCAGTAACTTGAATTTCCTTCCATAGGATATCATTGCCTGCTTTTTGCTGAAAAAGTTTCTAAGTGTCGATTTTGAAACATACAAATATTCCTCTAAAATCAGCCGAAATACGAATTTCGATTTACTCACCTGTTATCAGGAGAGACCTCATTGCTGCATCTTTCAGCCCAGTACTGGTCCTGAAAAGTAATTTTAACCGTACTTACCAGTAACTTGAATTTCCTTCCATAGGCTAACATTGACTGGTTTCACTTGGAAATTCTTCTAAGTGTGGAGTTTTGGAACTTTATAATATTCCTCTAAAATCAGCCGAAATACGAATTCCGATTTACTCACCTGTTATCAGGAGAGACCTCAGTGCTGCATCTTTCAGCCCAGTACTGATCCTGAAAAGTAATTTTAACCGTACTTACCAGTAACTTGAATTTCCTTCCATAGGATATCATTGCCTGCTTTTTGCTGAAAAAGTTTCTAAGTGTCGATTTTTGAAACATACAAATATTCCTCTAAAATCAGACGAAATACGAATTCCGATTTACTCACCTGTTATCAGGAGAGAACCCAGTGCTGCATCTTTTAGCCCAGCACTGACCCTGAAAAGTAATTCTAACCGTACTTAACAGTAACTTGAATTTCCTTCCATAGGCTAACATTTACTGGTTTCACTTGGAAATTCTTCTAAGTGTGGAGTTTTGGAACTTTATAATATTTCTCTAAAATCAGCCGAACTATGAATTCCGATTTACTCACCTGTTATCAGGAGAGAACCCAGTGCTGCATCTTTTAGCCCAGCACTAACCCTGAAAAGTAATTCTAACCGTACTTACCAGTAACTTGAATTTCCTTCCATAGGAATTCATTGTCTGGTTTTCAGCAGAAAAGTTTCAAAATGTCGATTTTCACAAACTACAAATATTCCTTAAAAATCGCATGTGTGACTTAAACGCATTCTTTCAACTGTTTACAGGAGATGCACCAGTGCTGGTTCCAGGATCCACCACTGAGTAAGAAAAAGTAACGATAACACTACTTACCTGCTAAGTGAATTTCCTCCCATAGGATAACATTGGTGATTCTATATGAAAAAGTTTCTAAGTGTCAACTTTTAAAATACAATAATATTCCTTAAAAATCACTACTGTAACCAAAACGCTTTTACTCAACTGTTTACAGGAGATGTCCCAGGACTGAATCTAGGATCCAGTCCTGTGGTTAGAAAAGTAATCCATAAAGTAACTAATTGCATTTAACTAGAAATTCACATTGAGCTCAATGTTGCTTTTTTTTGAAGTTGTGTTGCCCTTTGCAACAACTGTAACTACTGTACTTAAAAGTCTATTGCCTATTTGCAAAGTATTTAAACTAAAGTAATTCATTCTGAGAAAGTATATTTTGTAATGTAATGTATAATGTAATTACAATGTAATTTAAAAATAAAATATCTAAAAATAAATAGTTTAAAAAATGTTGTAAATCAGTATCATAAAAATAAATATAACAATTAATACATTTAAAAATTGTCATTTACAAAACCTTTGAAATTCACTGAAAAAACCATAGGTTTCAGACACGTTATAGTTAGGAATTAGCATTTAAAAACCTTTGAAATTCACTGAAAAAACCATAGGTTTCAGACAAGTTATAGTTAGGAATTAGCATTTAAAAAACCTTTGAAATTCACTGAAAAAACCATAGGTTTCAGGCACCTATAGTTAGAAATTAGCATTTAAAAAACCTTAGAAATTCACTGAAAAAGCCATAAGGTTTTAGGGACAGTTATAGTTAGTTGGACATTGCACTTCGTACAAAACCCGTGAAATTCCCCCGTTATAGTTAGTTCAGGTAACTATAACTCGCGCTCCCGCAATGCACTGCTGATGACGTCACATATTACATCACTCATGACATGGTCAGTGACATCACTGATGACATCACTGATGACATCTCAAATGACATCACTGATGACATCATCCATGTGAGAATTTAATGCACCTCCTCACACCCTAATATAACCTTTGATACACCCACTCTAAATTACAGACTGCCATTCTCAAAACCATAGACACTCCAACACCAATAACTACATACCCACTCACTGATTCTTAGGTCTACACACACACATCCACTCACTCACCCGTACAGTCACTCATACTTATGGTCACTCAGTACAGGACTATCATATGCACTCATACTCCTATATAGACACTCAAACACCGCCTACTCATCCATAGAGGTACTCACACACCTAGTCAGTCATGCAAATAATTAAACACACTGCCATTTACTCACCTATACAGTTATACACACACCAGCTCACTTACTCATACAAATACTAGCACATTCTTACGCTCTTATACAATCACTGATACAAGCACACACTCATCCATACAGTCACTCTCACAATCACACACTCTCGCTTATAGCTATTTATATACTCCAACACACATATATACTGCCTTTCACATATGTAGTTACTCACACATGTACCACTGGGACATACATTCACTCACTAACACACTCTTACACACACTTACCCACCCATACAGTCTATCACAGATGCACTCTTGAAACCATCCACCCAGTGAATCACCCACTCACACATCTATGCACAGAGTCGCACACACCCCACCCACACAAACACTCAGGCACCCATACAGATACTCAGACAACCAATCAATAACTCATATAGACACTCATGTAGCTATTCACAAACCCATGCACCACTTACACAGCAACAGACAGACGGATACAGACATTCACCCAGTTTAGTCACTAACCCATGCATTCAGTAAGAAACGTTTAATCACTCACTTATCGAGTTAATAACGCACCTACTAAATCATCCAAACAGACACTTATACACCCACTCATTCTTCAATACGCCTTTCCCTATATATATTAAAAATATTTAAACTTTACAGAAACACACAGTCACTGGATGATGTCATCAGTGATGTCATTTGAGATGTCATCAGTGATGTCATCAGTGATGTCACTGACCATGTCATGAGTGATGCAATATGTGACGTCATCAGCAGTGCATTGCGGGGGCGCGAGTTATAGTTACCTGAACTAACTACAACGGGGGAATTTCACGGGTTTTGTACGAGTGCAATGTCCAACTAACTATAACTGTCCCTAAAACCTTATGGTTTTTTCAGTGAATTTCTAAGGTTTTTTAAATGCTAATTTCTAACTATAACGTGCCTGAAACCTATGGTTTTTTCAGTGAATTTCAAAGGTTTTTTAAATGCTAATTCCTAACTATAACGTGTCTGAAACCTATGGTTTTTTCAGTGAATATATATATATATATTTGTACAACAAAGGACGCGGCACTCCAGAGCTGGATTATGCACAATTTATTCTTGGCAAAACACTCAAACCAACGCGTTTCAGCCCTCCCACAGCTTTTTTCACGGTTAGTGAGTCCTTTCTTTGTTACACTTTTTATACCCACGTTAGCCTTAATGAGGCATTGTGAGATTTGTAGTGTTTCTACATAATCAAAAACTATTCACACTATTTACAAAAAAGGATATGCGTTTTTGTCAGGTTTTTACATCATGTTATTTGTAATTTCTGTGATCAAACTATTTTAATCACTGTACTATTCAGCGCAGCTATATTAATGTGCCAGATTGCATTTTGTGCATTTGAATCATGACAATCACCGGTATAGTACCCGTATCATGACAATCACCGGTATAGTACCCGTATACCCATTGTTTGGTACATTCCTTCCTAAACTAAATTAATGAGGGGGAACAGATGTTGTCATCACTAAGCATTGGATACAATGTCCACAACTCATTTATCGTTCACAAATAATTTATCATTTTAGTTTCTGATTCAGGGTATAGTACCCCTACAAGAGAAACGCAATTTCATAGTGCACAAAATATTTCAGTCCCTCTGAATGATTCCTCATTTGAATTTCTACTCAGTTCTAAATTTCATTCAAGGTGGACATATAGTTCCTCATCAATATTGATGCCTCCGGGGGTCTTTGTCCTGAGTCTAATAATATAGCGTGACTCCATTTGGCGCAGCTTTTTAACTCCGTCTCCTCCACGTTCCCCTGATGGTATTATGTGAATTCCATAGTAACTCATTGCTCTCCAGCCTCCCTTCTGGCATTGCGCCATGTGCTTTGAAGTTGCATACGTCATGTCCCTATTCTTCACCGCACGGATATGTTCAAGGATGCGCTTCTTAAGCATGCAGGTCATGCTGCCAATGTATTTCATTCCACAATTGCATTCAATTATGTAAATGGCAAAGCGAGATGTACAAGTGATGTTTTGATCAATGTTAATCATATTCCCGTTGGGTTCCATGATTGTTCCCACATTTTTTCCTATTTTGCAGGCCTTACATAGGTTACATTTCTTGAAGCCCTTTTGCTGGTCTGTTAGCCAGTTTGTCCGTTGACTTTCCTGAAAGTGGCTTTTAACAAGTATGTCCTTCAGGGATTTCGTTTTCCTGTATGTAACCACAGGTCTTGGCCCCAAGATTTTCCCTATGCCTGGATCTCCAGCATTTAAATGCCAAAATTTCTTGATTTTGTTGATTATTCTTCCACTTTCTTTACTATATGTGGTGACAAACGTAGGTGCTCCCTGCTCGATCTTAATCTGTTTTTGTTTTCGGAATCAATGTTTCCTCTCTCGGTTTTTTATCAATTCTCCTCTTACATTTCTTCAATGTTCTTTCACTGTACCCTCTTATTCTGAGCCTGTCCATTGTTTCCTGAATCTTTTCCTCTGCATCCTCCTTTTTAGAACAGTTCCGTTTCATGCGCATGAATTCCCCATAGGGTATACTTTCTATCAATGGTTTCAGGTGAAAACGTGTTCCGTGTAGGATGCTATTAGTTTCAGTCTTTTTTCTGAACAGCGTGGAGTGTATTTGATCATTTTCAATAAAAACTTTAGTATCTAGAAAGGCAATTTCCTTCTTACTTGTAGTGCACATGAATGACAGGCCAATGTGATTGGTATTTAATTTCAGATAGTACTCATTAAAATCCTGTTCCGTGCCATTCCATATTAAAAACAAATCATCGATGTAACGGACCCACAGAATGATTCGTTCTAATTCATCCTGGTTGTCCGTACTCCATGCTATTGTTCTCTCCCACCATCCCATTGCAATGTTCGCGTAATTTGGGGAAAAGGAAATGCCCATGGCAGTGCCACATTGTTGGTTAAAGAGTTCTTTGTTAAAAAAGAAGATGTTATTCGTGAGACATATCTCAATCATTTTCAGGAGCATTTGAGTATGTTTTAGTTCCGTGATATTCCGTTGTCTTAGGAAATAATTGCATGCCTCCAGACCCACTTCATGCCTAATAGACATGTATAAGGACACTACGTCTATTGTTACCAGAAGATACTGATGGCTCCAGGTTATACCAGTTAAGATCCTAAGGAAATCCCCTGTGTCTCTTATATACAAGCTCATGCTCTGAGCAACAAGTGCAAGGAATTTGTCCACATATTGTGATAGATTTTCGTAAAGTGAATCACACGAGGAGACAATGGGTCTCCCAGGTGGATGTTGGAGCGTCTTATGTATTTTTGGTAAAAAATATATCATTGGGATTAAAGGGAAGTCTTTGGTGAGAAATTTCAATTTGTCATCACTGATGAGATTCTCACTATGCCATTTCTGTAGATGTAAATTTAAATCCATTGTCATCTTGTTTATGGGATTATTTTTGATTCTGCAGTAGTTGGTGGTATCATTTAATTGTCTAAGAGCCTCCTTGACATAATCCTTTCTGTCCATCAGTACGATGTTTCCCCCTTTATCAGCGGGGCTTTATTGTAATCTCTTTATTCTCAATTAGTTTTTTGATTGCTTCCCGTTCCTTGTTGGTTAGATTCTCTCTTTGGTTTAAATTCCTTGCTTTAGGCATTTTGTCTAGTTCTCCAATTATTGCATCCGAAAATTGATCGAATTTATTTCCAGGAGACAGAGCAGGGCAATATTTCGATTTCTTCTTCAATCCACTTTCAAGTCTTTTATCCGTTTCAATGTTTAAATGTTCTAGTACTTGTTCCTCTGTCATCTCATCATCATTTAGATTGTATAATAAATCAAACATGGTTTTAAGGTCAGACATTTGGTCTATCGTGATCACTGGTTCATTTAGATCTTGAGCTGTATCTTCTCTCTGTCTTACTCCTTGTTTGTTGGCATGTATCTTCGCCAATTTGAGCTTTCGTATGTACTTATATAGATCAATCCTGACCTCTCATTAACGTTTTGTCCGGATTCATCAGTCGCATCTCCTCTAAAAAAGTGACTTTGGATGTTACACTTGCGCCACTGGGTGTCTCCCCTTCACTGATATCAGATTCACTTGTACTTTCAATTACTGGTTTCAATTGTTCCTTTTAAGTGTGTCAAACCGTCTGGCAAATGTTAGAATCCTGCCATGTAAATAGTCCTGTTCGTCTCTTTTGAACTTTCTTTGTTTACGTTCTTGGATTTCAATTTCGTATTTTTCCAGCCTAATATCCATCTCTTTCCGTAACTTGGAGATCTCCTCCTAGTTTGTTTGACCCTTGATAATCTCTTCCATATCTTCCAGTTTTTTGGGTAATTTCCATGACACTAATTTTGGCATGCTTTATTAGTATGCGCATCATGTTCAGTGAACACTGTAAATTACTCTCAACCCATTCCTCTAATAGGTCTGCTTTGGTGTCTGGATGTGTGGGCATGGTGAAGATGCGCAGACCTATGGGAACTCGTTTCACCTCAATATAATTTTCAAGCGCTATGATTTCCCAGCTCTTATTAACTTCTTTTTTGTAAAGCCTTTCCATTTGATTGAATTGCTGCCTTACTGAGGTGTTGACATTACTCTGTGCGTTTCCTGCGTTCTCCTCCACACTCTCTGTTCCCGCTCCATGTTTAAACAAGGAAGCTGCTTTAGAGGCTCATTTGGCTGCGCGTGCCTCCATTTTTAATATTATTCCTGACAGCGCCTAAACAATTTGGGTGTTGCACGCGATAATGTAGAAATTGTATCGCTTTTCTTTGCGTTTCCTACTCTCGCGGGTCTGTTTAGCTGCCAGCTGTATCATTTACGTGCCTGGCCACACTTGTCCCAACAGACACGGCCGCTTCGGTCCACTGCTCGTTTGTTGACAATTGTCACTCACCTCCTCGGGAGACTCCCGTTTCGACGGCGTCCTCCGAAATGATAAATTTCTGATTCAGAAACTAAAATGATAAATTATTTGTGGACGATAAATTATTTATCGTCCACAAATAATTTATCATTTCAGTTTCTGATTCAGAATCCGTACCCTACGCTGAGCACCCGCTGTTGAGCGCGCCGAACCGTGAAGGGATCACATTGAAGGATATATATATATATATATATATATATATATATATATATATATATATATATATATATATATATATAACCGATCCACAAACCTTGTAGCAGCCGGGACTCAGGGAGCCAGGGTGCGTGCTGAGGTATGAGGATACCTTAATTACGCCGACTCACCACACAGCAAACGCTGCACAATGCGCACACTCCTTCCGCAATAGTAAGCCAGTCCAAAAAGGTGCTTGGGGTGATTTATTGCATATCAAGGTTCCAAGCCGACAATAACCCTACGCGTTTCGGCGTCTTGCACGCCTTGATCACGGGTGAGGCAATAAAGTTTTGTGGCCATATTTAAACAAAACATTCAGTGCAACTTCCTGTGCATGTGACACACACTATCAACATAAACAAAGTACAAATATTGAGCTCATTTCCTACTCTTAACAGTTCGGCCATTTTAAAGTGGTGTGACCAAAACGCTCCAAGGTGTAAATATCCCACTCTCATTAATATTGCAAATCAATTTTTCAATTAAATTTTTCAATTATATTTTCAATTAAACTGTTCAGTTATATGCGGTGATGCCACTGTATAATTCATACAATATACATGAATACGCAAAATATATATCATTGTATAATTCCTGATCCAGATAACAATGAGACATAGACAGGGGGACATAATCTATTGACAAGTGTCATTTTCCAATAAAAACCTATGAATACATGTTGATTGGTTACTTCTCCATGCCATTGCGTTCCCCATACACTTTGATAAATTAATGTAAGCTACTCATTAATGTCCCTTCATCTTGTACAGTAATGCAAAAGTATGCACAACATAAACATAGCATATGTATATAAATGCCTACAGTGAATAGTCATCATAAAAGCTGACAACATTGACCAAAAGGCCACATATATTAGGTCTATATGTATAATCCCAAGTGGGCAATTTCTATTCTTTTCACTTCTCTTAATCAATTGCCTCATGGCACTTCTCATATCATTATGTATTCAGCAAAAATACCCCAGTGGGTAAACAAAATCTGATCCATACAAAACAAAAGGCAAAAATTATTAATATATATGTGAATGACTACAATCTGCCGCATATTCTAGTACCAATCTAGCATGGCATCGTATTGTGGCTAGTATCAAAAGGAGAGGTATTCCTTCCCATCAGGATTAAATCTGTAAAAGAGCATAAAAAACTTATTCACAATAAGGCCCTCTAGGACAAGTGCTCAATAATAACCAAATACAGTGTGAAAATAAATAATTATTAGTAAAATGGTGCATAACTAAACAAACTAGTTTAAAAACTAAAAAAGTAAAACAGTCTGAACAGAGGTACACTGCTTGAATATTCTTGCTACATACTATACTCAGCATAATATCTTACAGTGCATCATGCATTATACATAGTTATGTTAAGCATGAAAAAGGTCAAAATATGAAAAATATGAGAAAGAGGAGGAAAAGAGAAGAAGAAGAAATAGAAGAAATATTAAAGGGAAGAGTTAAAATGAACAAGAACAGATAATTCTATACAGTAGGTATAGTCTCAAATAGGGGGCGATGCCACTCTCAAGGCGAACACCAGTTCATACAGTTTAAATGCCCCCCTAAGAGTGCCAACAACTTATTCTCCCAAAAACCAAGATAATTCTTCCTCAGAATTCAAACCCTGAGGGGCTCTCGTATCCAGTTCCAATATATATCTTGATTCTAGTTGCCTTAATTTACGGATCCTGTCACCTCCACGAATGCTCTGTGGGATGCGGTCAATGACAAAGAAACGCAGCAAATACGGTTACTGCCATGCTCCTGGTCAAAGCAACGTGCCACTGGATAGGCTTTATCTTTATTCTGGATAGCACGCATGTGCTCCAGAATTCGTTTTTTTTGCGGGAAACATTGTGCTTCCCACATAACTCTTTGAGCAGGGGCATAGCAGAACATATACACAATAGTCAGAAAGACATGTCAGATGTTTCTCAATTATCTTTTCTACATTAGCAACAGGATAAAAGACCTTCTTGGTGTTGGAACTATACTTGCATGCTTTGCAAGACATGCAGGTATAAAAACCTTTTGCAATATTTCCAGGTTGTTTGGCCAGAGAAATCTCGTTTTTACACAGTTTATCACGTAACGAGTCCCCTTTCCTATATGTGATATTAGGGTGCTCAGTTAGTACTTCATTTAATGTTGGCTCAGTTCTCAAAATTGCCCAATGTTTGGTGAGACTTTTTCTCAAATCAATGGAAACTGTATTATAGGTGGAGATATACCGGATTACATTTACCTTAGGACTAACCACCTCTTGCTTGGAAGTCAACATCATTTCACGTGACAAGCTAGTGGCCTTGTTACATGCTTCTTGAATAACACTATTGGTATAGCCTCGATCACTAAATCGGCTGTCATGCGCTCACATTCCTTCAAGTAATCTGTATCAGAGCTACAGTTCCTTCGAGCCCGAAGGAACTCGCCGTATGGAATGCTCAGAATTAGGTTTTTAGGATGACTGCTGTTTGCATGAAGCAGTGTATTCCCTGCCGTTTTCCTTCGGAACAATCGAGATCTTAATTGATTGTTCTCGACCATAACCTGTAAGTCCAAAAACTCAATGCTTGTTTCATTGATATTCCCCTCAAATTTCAAATTCACATCATTTGTGTTGAGTAAGGAAGTGAATACGTTTTTTATGCTCTTTTACAGATTAGATCCTGATGGGAAAGAATACCTCTCCTTTTGATACTAGCCACAATACGATGCCACGCTAAATTGGTACTAGAATATGCAGCAAATTGTAGTCATTCACATATATATTAATAATTTTTGCTTTTTGCTTTTTGTTTTGTATGGAGCAGATTTTGTTTACCCACTGTGGTATTTTTGCTGAATACATAATGATATGAGAAGTGCATGAGGCAATTGATTAAGAGAAGTGAAAAGAATAGAAATTGCCAACTTGGGATTATACATATAGACCTAATATATGTGGCCTTTTGGTCAATGTTGTCACCTTTTATGATGACTATTCACTGTAGGCATTTATATACATATGCTATGTTTATGTTGTGCATACTTTTGCATTACTGTACAGGATGAAGGGACATTAATGAATAGCTTACATTAATTTATCAAAGTGTATGGGGAACGCAATGGCATGGAGAAGTAACCAATCAACATGTATTCATAGGTTTTTATTGGAAAATGACACTTGTCAATAGATTATGTCCCCCTGTCTATGTCTCATTGTTATCTGGATCAGGAATTATACAATGATATATATTTTGCGTATTCATGTATATTGTATGAATTATACAGTGGCATCACCGCATATAACTGAACAGTTTAATTGAAAATATAATTGAAAAATTTAATTGAAAAATTGATTTGAAATATTAATGAGAGAGGGATATTTACACCTTGGAGCGTTTTGGTTACACCACTTTAAAATGGCCGAACTGTTAAGAGTAGGAAATGAGCTCAATATTTGTACTTTGTTTATGTTGATTGTGTGTGTCACATGCACATGAAGTTGCACGGAATGTTTTGTTTTGTTTAAATATGGCCACAAAACTTTATTGCCTCACCCGTGATCAAGGCGTGCAAGACGCTGAAACGCGTAGGGTTATTGTCGGCTTGGAACCTTGATATGCAATAAATCACCCCAAGCACCTTTTTGGACTGGCTTACTATTGCGGAAGGAGTGTGCGCATTGTGCAGCGTTTGCTGTGTGGTGAGTCGGCATATATATATATATATATATATATATATATATATATATATAATAAAGCCACAGTCCTGAAACAAACTCCACTCCACGGAAAATCAGGTCCGGACCACAGCGTATTTTAAATTTCCAGTGCTTTATTGCAAAATCCACAGCATGACGCGTTTCGACAGGGTCTCCCCGGTCTTGATCACATATATATATATATATATATATATATATATATATATATATATATATATATATATATATATTATCTACTGGCAGTCGCCAGTAGATAGTTATAGTTACAACCTATTATCCATAGGAAATCCGCGACATTCTATTTGAAATAACGTTGGCGCCGGTTGACGAATCTTCGTGAAAGTTTCCAACTTGTTGGAGCGCTCCGCTCCGCTCCTACCCTGAAAGTCTCGGGGTGATACGTGAAGCGGGGGCCGAGAAAAAGGGGTCCCAAACGCGTTTTCCCCATTCATTTTTCCATAGGAACCTTTAGTCGCAGCTACAGCCCGAACTGCTGAACGGAATTACACCAAATTTGGCAAAGAGGTAGTCCTTGGTTCAGACTGGTGCCTTTTGCTTAAATGGTGTAAATCCGTTCAGTAGTTCCTGAGAAAATCAAAAGTAAAAGTACATATATATTCTATGGGCGCGTCGGATACGCGTACCCTCAGCGCACCCTGCGCGCACCGTCCCGATCACGAGCTGCATGCTAATTGGTTGTCAGCTGGCTGTCAACATTCCGATTCAGGAAGTGTTGGCAGCCATTTTGTCCCTCGGTAGAACCGAGGGACAGAGACAAGTGCGCAAGCGCAAAGGGGGCAGGTAGAAACACCTGACCCCTAGGTCTGCTCAGGGGTCCCACAAGGACCCCTGGGCAGAAAAGATTTTTTTTTTTAAAATCGGCGGGATGCGCTTAGGGTGCGCGTATCCCGCCGAGAAAAAAAGAAACAGGTGTGCAAAACGCACAAAGGGGGCAGGGTAGAAACACCCTAACTCCTAGGCCTGCTCAGGGGGTCCCACAAGGACCCCCTGGGCAAAAAAAAGCATTTAAAAAAAAAATCGGCAGGATGCGCTCAGGGTGCGCGAATCCTGCCAGCAAAATCGAGCGCGGTCTCCCGCGCTTCGATTGTATTGCCCCCGGGTGGCCCAAGTCCCGGGGGCATGGTGGGGGTTTAATTTTATGTGTGGGGGCCTCAAGGGCCTCCAAGCCCCGAGGACCGCCACCCCCGGGGCTTTCTTTTAAAAATGGTGCGGGAGGGCTCTGAGCCCTCCCGCAGCCCCGAGGACCACCACCTCCCGGGGCTTTTTTTTTTAAATTAAACAACCTGTGTGGGGGCTCAGCCCCCCACACGCCCGGGGACCGCCACCTCCCGGAGCACTAACAAATTAATATGGGGGTCCGTTACGGACCCCAGAGCCCGGGGACCACCACCTCCCCGGGGCTGTGTACTGAATGGGAGGGGGCCGCGCGGCCCCCTCCTGGAGCCCTTGATGGCCCTGGGGACCACCACCCCCAGGGCCGGCTCCTGCAGTGTCCCGGGTGCCTACCCCGGGACACTGTAGTTTGCTATGGCAGGGACGGGAGCCTCGCGGCTCCCGTCCTGTCATTGCAAACTTGCTTTGGATATTGGAAGAGAGAGCAGGAAGCCTGCTCTCTCTTCCAATATCCAAAGCCGATTGCTTTTCCACATGGGGAGCAGCATGTCAGCTGCTCCCCATGTGGAACTAGCAATGCCGGCTCCCAAGGAACGTGGGGAGCCGGCGGGACTGTGGGGGTTTGGGGACCCCCACAGTCCCCAACGAGAGGGCCAGCCCCGGGGGATGGGGTCCCCGGGGCAAGTAGTGGCCCGGGGAGGGGCCACGCGGCCCCCTCCCCCAAAAAGAGCAAAACAAATTTGAAAAAAAAAGGAAAGGCCGGCTCCGGGGATGGGGTCCCCGGGGCCTTAAAATGGCCAGAGGAGGGGGCCACGCTGCCCCCCTCAAAAAATAAATATAGAGGCCATGCCCCGGGGATGGGGTCCCAGAGGCCAATACAGGCCAAGGGAAGGGGGCCACGCGGCCCCCCTTCCCGTTTTTTTTTAAAGGTAATTTAAAAGGGGTAAGGCCCTGGGGGATGGGGTCCCCAGGGCCCAAAAAAAGAAAAAGGAAGGGGGCCACACAGCCCCCTTCAGGGGAGAAAACCTTTTTTTTAAAAAAAAACGATCGGGCCCGCAGGCCCCGCCCCCTTCCTTCACCACTCTGCAAACGCGCCCCTGGCGCGTTTGCAGAGGAGAACGAATTCCCCTTGAATACTGGGGGTCCCTGGGGGCCAACTAGCCCACCAGGTACCTCCAGTATCGCCAGGGGCTGCCTTGCAGAGAGGTATACAGAGGCCACGCCCCCTTACACCTCTCTGCAACGCAGCTCTGTGGCGCTTTTGGAGGTATATGGTGGGCTAGTTGGACTCCGGGGACCCTCAGGATTCAAGGGGACTTAATCCCCCAACTTAAAACGCGCCACGGGGCGCGTTTGCACAGTGGTGAAGGGAGGGGCGGGGCTTCAGGTGACATGTGTGCAAACAGGCCCCGTGGCGCGTTTTAAGATGGGGAATTACATCCCCTTCAATCCTGAGGGTCCCTGGGGGCCAACTAGCCCAACAGGTACATCCAGAAAGCGCCACAGAGCTGCGTTGCAGAGAGGTGTAAAAGGGGTGTGGCCTCTCTACACGTCTCTGCAACGCAGCCCCTGGCGCATATTGGAGGTTCCTGGTGGGCTAGTTGGCCCCTAGGGACCCTCAGGATTCAAGGGGACTTAATCCCCCAACTTAAAACGCGCAACGGGCGCGTTTGCACAGATGTCACCTGAGGCCCCGCCCCTCCCTTCACCATTGTGCAAATATTCCTCTAAAATCAGCCGAAATATGAATTCCGATTTACTCACCTGTTATCAGGAGAGACCTCAGTGCTGCATCTTTCAGCCCAGTACTGGTCCTGAAAAGTAATTTTAACCGTACTTACCGGTAACTTGAATTTCCTTCATAGGCTAACATTGACTGGTTTCACTTGGAAATTCTTCTAAGTGTGGAGTTTTGGAACTTTAAAATATTCCTCTAAAATCAGCCGAAATACGAATTCCGATTTACTCACCTGTTATCAGGAGAGACCTCAGTGCTGCATCTTTCAGCCCAGTACTGGTCCTGAAAAGTAATTTTAACCGTACTTACCGGTAACTTGAATTTCCTTCATAGGCTAACATTGACTGGTTTCACTTGGAAATTCTTCTAAGTGTGGAGTTTTGGAACTTTAAAATATTCCTCTAAAATCAGCCGAAATACGAATTCCGATTTACTCACCTGTTATCAGGAGAGACCTCAGTGCTGCATCTTTCAGCCCAGTACTGGTCCTGAAAAGTAATTTTAACCGTACTTACCGGTAACTTGAATTTCCTTCATAGGCTAACATTGACTGGTTTCACTTGGAAATTCTTCTAAGTGTGGAGTTTTGGAACTTTAAAATATTCCTCTAAAATCAGCCGAAATACGAATTCCGATTTACTCACCTGTTATCAGGAGAGACCTCAGTGCTGCATCTTTCAGCCCAGTACTAATCCTCAAAATTAATTTTAACCGTACTTACCGGTAACTTGAATTTCCTTCATAGGCTAACATTGACTGGTTTCACTTGGAAATTCTTCTAAGTGTGGAGTTTTGGAACTTTATAATATTCCTCTAAAATCAACCAAAGTACGAATTCCAATTTACTCACCTGTTATCAGGAGAGAACCCAGTGCTGCATCTTTTAGCCCAGCACTGACCCTGAAAAGTAATTTTAACCGTACTTACCAGTAACTTATATTTTCTAACATAGGAATCCATTGTCTGGTTTTCAGCAGAAAAGTTTCCAAGTGTCGATTTTCACAAACTACAAATATTCCTTAAAAATCGCCTGTATGACTTAAACGCATTCATTCAACTGTTTACAGGAGATGCACCAGTGCTGGATCCAGGATCCAACACTGAGTAAGATAAAGTAACGATAACAGTTTTTACCTGCTAAGTGAATTTCCTTCCATAGGATAACATTGGTGATTCTATGAGAAAAAGTTTCTAAGTGTCAACTTTTAAAATACAATAATATTCCTTAAAAATCACGACTGTAACTAAAACGCTTTTACTCAACTGTTTACAGGAGATGTACCAGGACTGAATCTAGGATCCAGTCCTGTGGTTACAAAAGTAATCCATAAAGTAACTAATTGCATTTAACTAGAAATTCACATTGAGCTGAATGTTGCATTGTGTTTGAAAATGTGTTGCCCATTGCAACAACTGTAACTACTGTACTTAAAAGTCTATTGCCTATCTGCAAGGTATTTAAACTAAAGTAATTCATTCTGAGAAAGTATTTTTTGTAATGTAATGTATAATGTAATTACAATGTAATTTAAAAAATAAAATATGTAAAAAAAAATTGTTTCTAAAAATGTAGTAAATCAGTATGAAAAAAATTAATATAACAATTAATACATTTAAAAATTGTCATTTACAAAACCTTTGAAATTCACTGAAAAACCGTAGGTTTCAGGCACGTTATAGTTAGAAATTAGCATTTAAAAAACCTTTGAAATTCACTGAAAAAACCATAGGTTTTAGACACGTTATAGTTACAAATTAGCATTTAAAAAACCTTTGAAATTCACTGAAAAAACCATAGGTTTCAGACACGTTATAGTTACAAATTAGCATTTAAAAAACCGTTGAAATTCACTGAAAAAACCATAGGTTTTAGGGACAGTTTTAGTTACTTGGACATTGCACTCGTACAAAACCCGTGAAATTCCCCCGTTATAGTTAGTTCAGCTAACTATAACTCGCGCCCCCGCAATGCACTGCTGATGACGTCACATATTACATCACTCATGACATGGTCAGTGACATCACTGATGACATCACTGATGACATCTCAAATGACATCACTGATGACATCATCCACGTGATAATCTGATGCACCTCCTCACACCCTAATATAACCTTTGATTCACCCACTCTAAATTACAGACTGCCATTCGCAAAACCATAGACACTCCAACACCAATAACTACATACCCACTCACTGATTCTTAGGTCTACACACACACATCCACTCACTCACCCGTACAGTCACTCATACTTACGGTCACTCAGTACAGGACTATCATATGCACTCTTACTCCTATATAGACACTCAAACAACGCCACTCATCCATAGAGATACTCACACACCTAGTCAGTCATGCAAATAATTAAACACACTGCCATTTACTCACCTATACAGTTATACACACACCAGCTCACTTACTCATACAAATAGTAGCACATTGTTACGCTCTTATACAATCACAGATACAAGCACACACTCATCCATACAGCCACTATCACAATCACTCACTCTTGCTTATAGCTATTTATATACTCCAACACACATATATACTGCCTTTCACATATGTAGTTACTCACACATGTACCACTGGGACATACATTCACTCACTAACACACTCTTACACACACTTACCCACCCATACAGTCTATCACAGATGCACTCTTGAAACCATCCACCCAGTGAATCACCCACTCACACATCTATGCACAGAGTTGCACACACCCCTCCCACACAAACACTTAGGCACCCATACAGATACTCAGACAAGCATTCAATAACTCATATAGACACTCATTTAGCTATTCACAAACACATGCAGCCACTTACACAGCAACAAACAGACGGATACAGACATTCACCCAGTTTAGTCACTAACCCATGCATTCAGTAAGATACGTTAAATCACTCACTTATAGAGTCAGTCACGCACCTACTAAATCATCCATACAGACACTTACACACCCACTCATTCTTCAATACGTCTTTTCCTATATATATTAAAAATATTTAAACTTTACAGAAACACACAGTCACTGGATGATGTCATCAGTGATGTCATTTGAGATGTCATCAGTGATGTCATCAGTGATGTCACTGACCATGTCATGAGTGATGTAATATGTGACGTCATCAGCAGTGCATTGCGGGGCGCGAGTTATAGTTAGCTGAACTAACTATAACGGGGGAATTTCACGGGTTTTGTACGAGTGCAATGTCCAAGTAACTAAAACTGTCCCTAAAACCTATGGTTTTTTCAGTGAATATATATATATATGTAACAAGCGACAGCTCGCATGCGCTGTGCTAGGCAAGACCTAAATATGACCCTCAGGCCCACTCATGAGTACACTCTTGGACCTCTGGACACTACAGAAGGAGGACACCCTGCTGCGCTGCTGATTGAGGCCTGCTCTGCTTGAGAAGGAAGACTAGATCTGCTCCATTTATCCCAGGGTGAAGTGATTTAAAGGGTCAGATGACTGACCTTCTGTTCTGATCTACAGGGACACAACAAGCTCCAGAGGCCCCTCTGCAAATGCCCAGCTGACCTGCTGCAACTGGACCGACCTGACCTGCAACTTGACCTGCCTGAGCCCTGCTGGCCTCTGCTGGAGTAAGGTCCTGTTCCCCAAGAGGAGCCTCCCTGGTCCTGGACCACTGGTATGACATCAGTTGAGCTCCTCCTTGATGAAAAGGAGATTTCCTGAAGTGTTCGGCTCTTCGCGACTACGGATGGGCTGTTTGTGCCAAGATCTTGCAACCCAGGCCGACTGCCAACGCAAAGCTCCAGTGAGCCTGACTTTTCACCCTACAGTGACCGCCAGGGACGACCGGCAATGCGAGATCTACACTTTACACTACCGCATCTACAGCCCGCCGTGACCGCAGATATGAATTTCCAGCAATGACCGTCCCTGGCGCCCGACTGGACCTTCGCACTACAGCGAAGACCGTCTGCGACACCCAGCCTGCTCTTTAAGCTACAGCGACAATCATCCGCCATGCTGTACTTGGTCCTCGCGGCCCCCTCCACCACAGACTGAACTCCGTACACTGGACTTATGAAAGTAACTTTTTAAGCAGGACTAACCTGGTCTCTATATCTGGCCTGCGCTCTATTGCAGTCTGCCTGAACTTGTGACTTTCACCCGCTCGCACAACCAGATACCCGTGAGTGGCACTTTCTGCTTTTAGGTGCTATACATACCTTAAATCTTTGAAATTGCATATTTCTGGGTCCACTGATTGGATTTTTGTTGTTTTGGTGTCAAATAATTTATTAGAATTTACTCTATTTTTCTAAATTGATGTGGGATTTTTCTTGTTTTGTGTTTTCACTTTATTACTGTTTGTGTGCTGCATAAATACTTTACATATTGCCTCTAAGTTAAGCCTAACATGGGGCGTGGCCAGGCTGCTGACCAAGATGGCCACGTAGTCTTGGAGCTCCGCCGAACTCCCCTGAAAAATAATCATGCTAGACGCACATACCGCAAACTAAGTACCACGGAATGCACAGCAACGACCACAGTCGTGGCAGAGACCGGTGAGCCCACAGAAACAGCACGCCACAGCCCACCGTGGACTGGGAACTAGACGCTTAGCTGAGGCCCGGCTGCGAGACACGTAACTGCATTGGTGCAAGACCCATCCCCGGCTTGAGAGACGCTGGCGGATGACGATGGACTGCACCACCCTGCACCGCATAGACTTCCGGCCGGAGGCACCCGGCTGAGAAGCCTTGGGGATGCCGTGGACAGACCCTGGTGGGCCGGCTGACGAGTCCCGAGTGGCGCAGCCTACGCGACTGGTGAAGCACCAAGAGGCGTCTGGGAGTACCCGCACTGCCTACATCGAAACAAGGTAGGGCCGCTCCCGCATTACCCCCGGAGGCCCCATGGTGACAGGGTCCACAGGGGAGCCTGGGGGCCAGGTAAAGAGCCGCACTGAGCCGGCTGTGTCTGGGCGGGCCACCCATAGGCTGCTGCCCTGCTAGAGACTCCACTAACAAAGGCAAGATTGCGCGGTCATTAAAGCCTCCCCCTGCAAGATCGCAATAACCACAGCCTTCCACCACCCGCGGTGCTGGAGCGGCGGCACCTGGATACCGTTGTGGGTCCCTCGCCAAACCCCACCTGCAAGATTGCACTGATCACGCTACCAGGCGCAGGCCGGGATGAGGGGTTAATAATAATAAAAAAGGAACTGGGCAGCATGACAACGAGCCAGCCGGGAAACAGAGGGGGCCAAAATAAGTAGCTGGGGACGGCCTTCCTTCACCGCGGTACCACTACCACAGAACTGCGTGATCCTCACACGGGGGCTCCCCCCCGTGGCAAACCCCGCACAGATAACCAGCCATACAGTGGGCTCTGTTTGATTAGTGGATCATGGTCTGGGGCGACACTAAGCAATGCAAACTGAACTTTAATAAATCCAAACAGACCCGGAGAAACAACTGGCCCAGAAATGACAAAGGGGGTAGAGGTCCTGGACATTACCACTATGGCGCAGCCGAGTTCAGACGCCCTTATGCTGGAGCGCAGGGTGGGATTCAGGGCCCTGGATACCCGCTTCGACACACTGGATAAGCGCCTGGATATAATGGGAATGCACCTAGAACGACACGAAGGCTGCCGTGACACTGCGGAATTTAGGGTTTCTAATCTAGAAGATGGAGCGGTTGAGAGACGCTGGTGGACGACGATGGACTGCACCACCCTGCGCCGTATAGACTGCCGGCTGGAGGCACCCGGTTGTGAAGCCTTGGGGATGCCGTGGACAGACCCTGGTGTGCCGGCTGTCGAGTCCCAAGTGGCGCAGCCTACGCGACTGGCGAAGCACCAAGAGGCGTTTGGGAGTGCCCGCACTGCCGACATCGAAACAAGGTAGGGCCGCTCCCGCATTACCCCCGGAGGCCCCGTGGTGACAGGGACCACGGGTGAGCCTGGGGGCCAGCTACAGAGCCGCACTGGGCTGGCTGTGGCTGGGCGGGCATCCCATAGGCTGCCGCCCTGCGCGAGACTCCACTAACAGAAAGGCAGGATTGCGCAGCCATTAAAGCCTCCCCCTGCATGATCGCAATAACCACAGCCTTCCACCACCTGCGGTGCTGGAGCTGCGGCACCTGGATACCGTCGTGGGTCCCTCGCCAAACCCCACCTGTAAGATTGCACTGATCACGCTACCAGGTGCAGGCCGGGATGAGGGATTAATAATAATAAAAAAGGAAATGGGCAGCATGACAACGAGCCAGCCGGGAGGCAGAGGGGGCCATAATAAGTAGCTGGAGACGGCCTTCCTTCACCGCGGTACCACTAGCACAGAACTGTGTGATCCTCACACAGGGGCTCCCCCCCTGTGGCACACCCCGCACAGATAACCAGCCATACAGTGGGCTCTGTTTGATTAGTGGATCATGGTCCGGGGCGACACTAAGCAATGCAAACTGAACTTTAATAAATCCAAACAGACCCGGAGAAACAACTGGCCCAAAAATGGCAAAGGGGGTAAAGGTCCTGGACATTACCACTATTGCGCAGCCGGGTTCAGACGCCCTTATGCTGGAGCACAGGGTGGGATTCAGGGCCCTGGATACCCGCTTCGACACACTGGATAAGCGCCTGGATATAATGGGAATGTGCCTAGACCGACACGAAGGCTGCCGTGACACAGCGGAATTTAGGGTTTCTAATCTAGAAGATGGAGCAGCGCAGACAACAAAAATGTTGGAACGCGTGGAAAAGCTCCTAAAAACAGTGGCCATGAAGAATGAAGATTTAGAAGCCAGAAGTTGGCGCAATAACGTCCGCATAGTAGGATCAACCAACGCAGGGCTCCTTGATGGTTTTGTGGAACAATTGTTGACTGATTTCTTTGGCCGCGTGTCGTTCTCCCCTGTATTCCTAGTGGAAAGAGCTCACCATTCTCTGGGTCTTCGCCCGAACCCGGTGAGTCCTCCCCGCTCAATAATTGCCTGACTCCTCAAATTTCGGGACAGGGACACGGTTTTACGCCTGGCGAGAGAGAAAGGCCCCTTGACCTGGCAGGGCTTTGCGGTATCCCTCTACCCGGACTTCACCTTAGTGGTCCAAGAAGCTCATCGGAAATATGCAGGTGTCAAGGCCAACCTCCGGAACCTGGGACTGAAATACAGGATGCTGTACCCTGCACGCATGAGGGAGGACGTAGACGGCAGAGCGCGGATCTTTGACACACCAACAGCGATGCAAGACTTCTGTCGAACTCTATCCAACAGCAAAAACGCATGCCACTCGGACTCTGCTGGAAGATCACCACCAGATTCCAACTCATGAGCCAGCGCTGACCTGTTCTCCTCTAGCTGAGCTCTGCCTGGCCCGCCTTGGGATCACTGTAATGATGTTCCAGGCCAACACAAAACTGTGTTTTACAAGGCGCAACTGGCATTTAAACACTCAATGCATGACATGTAGATCTGCTTATAGCATACTATGCAGTAATGGTGGAGCCGGCGTGGCGTTGCCACCTCCCAAGTGTATTCACACTTCTAGTTATAAAAGCTGGAAAGTTAACAAGTTTGATGAAAAGCAGAATTTGGGGTATGGGTTTTCCCCGTAGCAACAGTTATGGGATGGGTGGGAGGTGGGAATGGTAGGGAATGTTCAGTTTATACCGCAAATGCCTTGTTATGAAATATTGCTCATGCCGTGGAACAGTGTGTTCAGGACTATAATCCAACCCCTTTTCTGTAACAATTAGTTCTAAGGATAGGGTCAGCCCTTTCGCAAATTTCACGTTAATGTCCTGGAATATACGGGGGCTAAATGATAAACACAAAGGTAAACAGGTAATTCATTATCTACAGCGTCACCAAGTGGATATAGCCTTTATACAGGAAACACACTTGTCCCCTAGTGCAGTGCCAACTTTTGCCACAGGGTGGGGACCCCATTGCTATTTTGCGAGCTACAGCACATACGCTAGGGGAGTCGCTATATTGATACATAAACACGTTCCGTTTTGCCCAACAGTAATACGGGCGGACACCGAGGGTCGATACCTGCCGGTAAAGGGATGTTTACTAGGTCACCTCATATTATTAGATAACGCATACGCACCAAATACCGACAACCCGGACTTTTACCGAGACCTCTTAACCCAGACTGATCGCATGGAGGTAACACAGGTATGCATGGGGGCGATCTGAATTTCCTGCTCGAACCGAGGCGGGATAGCACGCCAAACACACCGGACGCAAAGCCCAGATCCAGACGCACTCTAGTGGACCTTAGGGAAGCGTACCATCTACAAGACACTTGGCGTCACCAACACCCCACACAGGCAGTATAAGCGCATTATTCGGCATATCAGAACACATGGACTCCGTTAGACTACTGGCTCTTTGCACCCAGTCTGACACAATGGATTGATTCCATACAGAACTTACCATGTACTTTGTCAGACCACTCGCCTGTGCTGGTGAAAATCAGTATCCCCAGGGCGGGAGGAGTGGAGAGACGGTGGAGATTCCTCAGAATGGCCCTTAAGGATGAAGTATTTAAAACCGAACTGCGGCAGGCAATTATAGAATACTTCGAACTAAATGAGGGGGTGGTAAACACATGGCTACACTATGGGAGGCCTTCAAGACCTACATAATAGGGGTTTGCATATCTAAACATTCCGGCATTCTGAAAGACCTGCATCTCACGCTGTCTCAATTAGATAAACAGCTAGTAGAGCTGGATCAAACACAAACCACACACCCCCAGTCGACTTACCTACAACAATGGGCTGTATTGATGACGGAATATCATGAAGCGGCAGAACGGGAAACACAATACCTGGGGAAATACATGGTGGCCAGGAGGTATGGGAAGAGCGACAGACCAGGACACACACTTGCACGTATATTACAACCCCCAGAGGCCAGCCATATATTTCGGCTCTCCAACGGCCCGACGGCACACATGTATCGGATATCGTCAGTATACAAGACACAGTACTCACCTACTACTTTGATTATACACAGTCTGCACTACCGGGGATACAGGGGAACGTAATCGATATCTAGACGAAGTGGCCATGGTGTGGCTTAATTCATCACACCAGCAGTTTCTCAGTGAGCCTTTCACGGAAGAAGAGGTAATTCAGGCAATAGATGCCATGGACGGCTCGAGGCACACGGCCTCGACGGCTTCTCGGCTGCTTTTATAAAACATACAAACACCTGCTTGCCCCATACCGCTTAGAAATTTATCAAGAAGCATTGGAGAAGGGCATACTCCCTCCCCACACTCTGTGAAGCTGTAATAATACTGCTCCATAAACAAGGTAAGGACCCGCTACAATGCAGATCGTATTGACCACTTTCCCTATTGAATTTTGACAATAAAATATTGGTCAAAATGGTAGCTATTAGGCTTTCCCTCCTACTGGACCAGATTATCTTGCCTGCTCAATCTGGATTCTTTCCGCACAAATCCACAACACACAAGATGATGGACGGAATGCTGCACATTGGCAAACATTCACCCCCAGTCACAGATCTGGTTTAATCCATCGTTATTTTGCTTCACCACACCACCCCAGTTCAGACATAGCCATATGCAAATCAGTCTTGACCCTGTGCCTCATGGGAACAGTCCAGACCGAACTGCCAAGCCATGTCTTCCCTGGACCGGAATCAAGCATCCTAGGACCGGTTTCAGGCTATCAGCCTTCATCAGCCAGGATAGCTTGACTCCAGTGGCGTAGTGAGCACGGGACCCACGTCTGGGCATACCCTTCCCACTTAGGGCGAAATGCAAAACACACAAGATGATGGACGGAATGCTGCACGTATATTACAACCCCCAGAGGCCAGCCATATATTTCGGCTCTCCAACGGCCCGACGGCACACATGTATCGGATATCGTCAGTATACAAGACACAGTACTCACCTACTACTTTGAGTATACACAGTCTGCACTACCGGGGATACAGGGGAACGTAATCGATATCTAGTCGAAGTGGCCATGGTGTGGCTTAATTCATCACACCAGCAGTTTCTCAGTGAGCCTTTCACGGAAGAAGAGGTAATTCAGGCAATAGATGCCATGGACGGCTCGAAGGCACACGGCCTCGACGGCTTCTCGGCTGCTTTTATAAAACATACAAACACCTGCTTGCCCCATACCGCTTAGAAATTTATCAAGAAGCATTGGAGAAGGGCATACTCCCTCCCACACTCTGTGAAGCTGTAATAATACTGCTCCATAAACAAGGTAAGGACCCGCTACAATGCAGATCGTATTGACCACTTTCCCTATTGAATTTTGACAATAAAATATTGGTCAAAATGGTAGCTATTAGGCTTTCCCTCCTACTGGACCAGATTATCTTGCCTGCTCAATCTGGATTCTTTCCGCACAAATCCACAGCCATGAATCTACGTAAGCTTTTCGCAGTTATCCATAGAATTTCGCCCGGCTGTCGCGGAGCTACTAGACGCTGAAAAAGCATTTGACTCCCTAGAATGGCCATTCTTATGGTCCACGTTAGGCAGAATGGGAATTCCATTGGGCTTCATTTCCATTATCAACCTACTATACACTAAACCCACTGCGCATATCCCTTTAAACGGTACACTAACGCCAGCCATTGATCCTACACAAGGGATTAGACAAGGATGCCCTCTTTCTCCTTTATTGTTTCATAGCACTAGACCCATTAGTACACCATCTACAAGAACAACACCTCCACAGAGGACTACAATTAAAAACTGTCCCACTCCTGATTACACTATACGCAGATGACATCATTCTTTATGTGCGGCACCCGAGGGACAATCTAGACCCGGTACTCAGAGAAATAACCAGATATGGCGCCCTGTCCGGCCTACATATAAATTGGGGCAAGTCTGAAATATTCCCTTTGACCCAGTGCACTGGAGAGGTGGACACTGAATACCCGCTCATGAGGTGTGAGGACTCTGTAAACTATTTGGGGATATACATACATAGAGATCCGGATCAGATTTTGCGGTTTAACTACGGAACAGCAATGGACAAATTGACTAATCAAATCGAGCGCTGGCTAAAACTGCCGGTAACGTTGGCAGGAAGAATAGCCATACTTAAAATGGTAGTCCTCCCCCGGTTCCTCTATCTATTTCACGAAATCCCATTACAACTGACCGTCTCCTTTTTTACAACATTTCGCACATCACTACTGCACCTTGTATGGGGAGGTAAACAACCCAGGATTAGCTGGGACACACTAACGCTGCCATACGAACGCGGGGGGATTGGGGTTCCTAATCATCACATATATTAGCTGGAGGCCCGGTGTAGCTTTTCCAGGCATTGGTACCACCTAGATGCGAGGATACCTTTTACCAAACCGGAAACAGACCTAATAAACCCCATCCCAATCTCTGCAATTTTACCAGCCGACTTGGCACGTGACCCACAAGACATCCAAACAGTTTCCACAACCAGCTGGGCCTGGAAGAAACTAGCCAGAACAACAGGGGGGCACCTACGCTATTCACCTGCTATTCCCTTAGCTGACAATACTTGGTTACCTCTCACACAAGAGACACTAGTAAAGCGCATTTTATCGAAGTATTCCTTAGATACAATTGGTGACCTTTTCCCCGCGGGTCATGCTTTTACTCGGACAGAGGACGTCCGTTTCCGAGATGCCCCACTGATGGACCACTTCGTACTGCGGGGATTGCAGAACGCACTTAGAGCCCAGATTCCCAGTTACCCCCTAGAACCGCAAGAGTTCACCCCTCTCATTACAGATCAGAAAGGCAAACACCTAGTATCAAAATTATACAAAGAGTGTAATGCATTGCTGCCAACAAGAGATGCAGTACTGCTGCACACAGACACGCAAAATTTCCCTAAATCACCGCCACTAGCTGTTACACTTCAAAGTCCTATGGCGAGTGTTAGTAATGGGGGTCTCTAGTTGGCAGAGGTAGGTACCTTTGTCCAAATAGGGACCCTTGCTTCTAGTCAGGGTAAGGGGGACACACTTCTAAAATAACCCCTGCTCACCCCCTTGGTAGCTTGGCACGAGCAGACAGGCTTATCTCAGAGGCAGTGTGCAAAGCATTTGTGAACACATACAGTAACACAGTAAAAACACTACAAATGGACACCACACCAGTTTAGAAAAATAAGTAATCTTTATCTAAACCAAAACAAGACCAAATGACAAAAATCCACAAAACAGTAATAAAAATATGACTTTCAGATGGTAGAACTAGTTCAGTTCAAGCAAAATTGCAGATGCCACACTACCTGGGCCAAGTACCTGGGATGCTCACGCAAACAAACAAAACGGGCCGCAGGGAAGGTGATGCGTCGGTTCCTTACACTCAGGGAAGGTGATGCGTCGGTTCCTTGCTTCGGGGGAGGTGATGCGTCGGTTCCTTACTGCAGTGCAGGGGAGGTGATGTGTCGGTTCCTTACCGGAGAGGAGGTGATGTGTCGGTTTCTTACTACGTGGGGAGGTGATACGTCGGTTTCTTACTGCGTCCCCCAACGATGCAACAGTCTTGGCGCCTCGATGCGATGCGTCGATCCGGTACGATGCATGGTTTCGTGCAGCCGCACAGCAGGCTTGCGCCGGGATCGGTGCGGTGATCTTGGACTTCGGAGATCGTTGCACCCGATGCGTCGTGCGGTGATTTCTCGAGCCGTGGCAGGCGCTGCGACGGTTTCTTCGGCGATGCGTCGGAAACAGGTGCGGATGCGACACGCTTCTTCGATGTTGCGTCGATTTTCCAGCTCCCAGCAACAAACAGTCTCTAGAGGTCCTAAACAGCAGCAGGCACCTCTTTGCAGGTTGGAATTCCCAGCAAGGAAATTCAGAGGAGCTGGTGGTGAAGTCTTTGTGTCCCAGAGACTTCAGAACAGGAGGCAAGGAGGCAAGCTCAGTTTCAAGCCCTTGTAGATCTTTTCTTCAAGCAGGTGACAAAGCAAACAGCAAAGTCCTTTTTCTCCTTTCCTTGGCAGCAAGCAGCCACTGCAGGCCAACCCCAGACAGTAAACAGCACAGGGGCAGTATTCCTCCTCAGCTTATGCGGCTCTTCTCCTTGGCAAAGGTTTCTCTTGATTTTCCAGAAGTGATCTAAAAGTCTGGGCCCCTCTTTTTATACCCAAAAATCCTTTGTTCTCTGAAGGCAGAGAGTGTCTGTACCCAGCCAAAACCAGTTCTGTGGGGCACTTTGCAAGTGCACAACAACCTCCATTGTCAGTGTGAGCCCTGGCTCCAGACACACCACAGGGGGGCGGAGCCGTCATTGTGGAAGGAAGACACAGCCCTGTTCAGGTGCTACTCCTCCCACCACTTCAAATGCAGACCAGGCCTATTCAGCCTAGCCCTGACTCATCAGGCTCTCTGGAGCCACTGTTCCTCCCCAGAACATGACACGCCAAAGCCAGACATGCAATACACAAACCTAGCAGAGGCATACTGGATGGCTAAGCAAGAAAATACTTACTTTATAAAAGTGGTATTTTCAAACACAGAATGTAAAAATCACCCTCACTAAAAGATGCATTTTAACATTCTGAGTTCAGGCATAATAAACTTTATTTTTCTACCTCGTTCCTTGGGGTAGTTATGTTTATAAGATGTTATAAACAAACTATGGGAACAGGCACCCCTGCAATAGTGAAAAATGAAATTGGCAGTAATTCACTATCAGGACATGCCACACACAAGGGCATGTCCTGCCTTTCACATACAATGCACCCTGCCCACAGGGGTACCTTAGGCCTACCTTAGGGGTGACTAATATGTAGAAAAGGGAAGGTTTAGGGACTGGCAGGTGGGTGCACTTGGCAATTCGACATGGCAGTGCTAGACTGCACACAGGCTCTGCAATGGCAGGCCATAGTTACATTTTACAGGCTGCTTTTGTGGTTGGCACAATCAGTGCTGGAGCCCACTAGCAGCATTTGATTTACAGGCCCTGGGCACACACAGTGCATTATACTAGGGTCTGACAAGTAAATCAAATATGCCAATCATGGAATCACTAATCCATAATAACAATTTACAAAGTGAGCACTTGCACTTTGGCACTGAACAGCAGTGGCAAAGTGCCCAAAGCATCTAGACCAGTGAAACGGAGTCCAACACACAGCAAAGAAACAGGAGGCAAAGGCAAAAATCAGGGGAGACCCACGCCATTGGTGCCAGGTCTAACAGCGAGCATATGTCACCCCTGTAAAAATTAACTGAATGGAACCCTCTCGTCCACACACATCCCAAATGCCTTTCCCCTTTGGCAGACTTTGCCCACATGACCTGGACGTGTACAAAATTGGCAAAATACTGGAGAGACGTGTTTGCCAAGCTCTCTCGGATGATTCATGAAGTGCTCCAACCCGATCCACTGCAGGCATTACTGGGGTTTGTGCATAGCATTCCCAAATCAACGCATCGCTATGTGGCAATTGGGTTAATGCAAGTCAAAAGAGGAATAGCCATTCACTGGGGTAGCAGATACGCACCAACCCTAAAGGCATGGATAGCTAGCCTAACGTACTGCAACACAAACAACGATCTCTATGCACAACTACAGCCTCCCACTTCCAGCCCACGTGGCATATGGCAACCATTGCATGCATATATAGTTGTGTCACAAACAGCACCGGACCCACGGAATAAACCTGATACACAATCGTAATTCTTGAGGAGCGAACTGCAGGAGTTGGGGAGCTCATCAAGGTAACTGAAAACCACATCCTAGAAGTATGTAAGATCTGGTCATACATATTGTGAAATGGGATGACTAAATTCTATACCTGTAAGAAACACAGAATGTAAAACAAGACATGCAGCACGGTATGAAAAACAATATTTGTCTGTTGAATATGTAGCATGTATATTTGAGAAAATGAAAATAAAGTGTAAAAAAAAAAATTACGCCTAACAGCTTTTCATGCCAAGCTGCCGAGGGTTAAGCACATGTTAATTTAGTGACTTTTTGTCATTCACCCTGACACGTCTTGTGGCTGTTGCTTGAGTAGAGTTTCAACCCCCTCAACCAACAACCCACTTTCTCACATGGAACATAACACTAGTGATCTGTACATTAGCCTACGTTAGACCTGGGGACAAGTGGTAAAATAAAAATTTTAAAAACAAATGCCAGTTTCATCACTAGGGCCTATAATTGGCTGAGCTCAAATTGCCCTGGATACAGATTAAATAAGATTTGCACATGTTAATCTCCATTTTTAGGTTGAGCCTTTGACAGCGCCTGCACTGTCTGCTAGACATGTTGTATCCCATTCTATGGCCTGTGTCACACCCAGCACTTGCTATTGACTGTTGTCTGTGTCAATCAGAGATGCAGCTTTGTTACTGCTGCATTTCTATAACTGTCCATCCTTTGTGGGCTTAGCTCTGCTTCTGGCAATTTAACTCACAGAGCATTTTGTTTGGCCATCTCACTGTACAGCGTGTGATGGCCCCTCCTCCCTCTTCAGACGAAGAGGCAAAAACATTGAATGCAATTTAATTGCAAGAACATAGTGATTGTTAGGCTAAGAAACAAGTTTGATTGTCTGTGGTAAACTTTGCGTCTTCTTGTTAATTGGATTTCACTCTATCTTTATATGTAAAAAAAACACATGCAGCTGGTAACAATGATACATACATTAACTACAGTGCGACTTTTCTCTTTTTTTATACGAGCGCACACTTCTTTCTAAGCATGTGGTGTAAAGAATATAACCCGTTTACACCAATATATATTAATTTTTTCCTGGCATTTTTCTCTATTTTACCAATAAATTGTATACACATTTAACCATTTGTTCGTACTTAAACACTAACGAGGTTGAGGTATTGTAACTTGTCTGCGTATTCAAGATCAAAGAAGGCTTTATTCGATTGAATAAACAAACAATCATAAAAGCTCAAAGTTAAAAACAATCTTCCAATTCATACAGACATAATTTCATTATTAATTACATTCATAAAAGTTAAAAAGATATTAAATTTACAAAGCCATCATACAGTAGGTTTTTATAAAGATCCATAACTCATTAAAAGCAATTAGGTACACTGTTGTTTCCTTAGACTCAAAACAGTTTTCAGGAAAGTTGTTAATCTATAAACAGTGTGCTCATTCTCCAAATGTTGGAGAGCCAAAAAGCAGGACGGCATTGACGTAGCCCGCAGTGTTTCAAAATAGGAACAAGAAATGAGCTCCTAGGTGGAGAGTAAAACCTACAGAAAAAAGTAACATGTATCGTAGATTGTGGGGAAGTATTATCACAAGGGCATGGTTGGAGGTTTTGAGACCAATCATTCCTTGTAGGGAAAGTAACCAGTCTGTGAAAACCCCCAGCCTAAAACGAGTTAAAAGAAATCTATCATAGGCACTAGGTACAAAAGTTAGGTAGGGTTGAATATTAAAAGTAGTTAAAACCATCTGATTGCGCAGGACTGTGGGTTTTAATATCTCAGATGACATTCTGATGGTGTCCAGATGGAGAATACCCTCACGCTTTAATTCCTTCCTTGTTATTGCCCCGATTGTAGTAGGATTAGTAAAGTAGTCTAAATGGCCAAGATCCTTCAAAACATTTTGAACATAGTTTAACCATGGAATCCTCATTGCACCTTCCAGTTTCAAAATGTCAATAAGGATGTCCCTGTTCAATTTGGCCTCAATTTTGGTCCAGAGTCTGTGCCATAACAGGACAGGCTCAAGCCTGATTAGATCTGAAATAAAAGGTAGACCTAGCTCGGCGTGACAGATACAAGCTGAGGTACTACTCGGGACCGATAAGATGTATCTTATGAAGGAGTTCTCTACTCTCTGGATTGGTAGCGGGTCAACATGCCCCCAAACCCCGCTCCCATACACTGCAGCTGAAACACACTTGGCTTTATAGATTTTAATAAGCTCCTCTGGGGTTTTTACCTAATTTTTTCTGCAAAGGCAGTAAGAGCAGAGGTAGTACGTAAAAGTGCCAGTTTTTTGCTGCAGCTGCCTGCGCCCAGCTATTATTATGGGAAAAAGAATGCCCAGATAAGAAAAAGTCTTTGTAACCCCAATCTTTTGTCCCTGCCACATACATATCTTTGCATTTCTTTATTCCCGAGCCGCAGCGCATAATAAAAGTTTTGGAGGAGTTTACCCGTAGGCCTAAGTCTTTCATAAAAAGGGAGAAACTATCCAAAATGCGCTGAAGGCCTACTTGCGTACGGGACATCAGCACCGCGTCGTCTGCGTATAGGAGGGCTGGGATGGGGCGGCCGGCTACCTGGGGGAAGTCCTGACTGTCTTTAATAAGAGCTTCCCCAATCCATTTATGTATAGGTTAAAAAGGAACGGGAGCCAGGACACAACCCTGCCTAACTCTGCTCCTAATTGGAAATGTAGCCGAGCGCTCGCCCTTCAATCCGCAGCGGACGCGGGCCTTGGCGTTGCAATAAAAACGTTTAAGAAAATAAATAATATTTATATCAACCCCCAGGCCTTCTAATATTGACCAAAGCTTAATGTGGCGCACACAGTCAAATGCGGCTGTGAGGTCAACAAATGCTAGAAAGAGATTCCCTTTTTTTGCCCTGGTGTACTTCCCCACCATAAGGGAGAGGTTTATGCCCTGTTCAACAGTCCCCACACCAATCCGAAAACCATACTGAAGGTCAGACAGGACAGAATTCTCATCAGCCCAGTCCTGAAGGCGTTCCAGAACAATTCTGCCCACTAGCTTTGTTATGGCATCCAGCAGGGAGATTGGTCTGTAACAACCTGGATCGTGCCTGTCCCCCTTCTTAAAGATGGGCACAATAGTGGACTCCACCCCAGTGGGAAGAAAATCAGTGCTACAGCTGGCGTTGAGCACCTGGACCAGCAGCGGCCCCCACAAGGAAATGTTTGATTTAAACATATCCACGGGAACCCCGTCCGGACCAGGCGCCTTACCGCCTTGGCTTGAATCTAGAGCTCGTTCCACTTCCTTCAAAGTAAACATAAGTTCCATGTGGTTTTTTAATTGATGATTTGAGCCCTGCACCCGATAATCTTGGATATCCGCTGTGTCAGGCGGACCCTTTCCCTCAGGGTTTCCCTCACCCTTATACACTTGGGCAAAATGCCCAATCCACTGCTCTTCCGTTATGGCTATCTCAATTGACAGGCCAATCTCGGTGGTAAGAAATGGTGCCCGGATTACCTTCCAGAAGGCTGCCGTGTCTCTAGATGTTGAGGCCATGTGAAGAGCCTCCCATACCTCCTTCTTTAATATGTTTTTCCTGTTCCTTATTGCTTGATTATATTCCCCTCTCGCTAGCCTTATCTCCAATGTGTTTCTCGGGTTTTCATGAAGTACCTTCTTTAGTTGGGAGTAAGCTTTAGTGCATCTAGTGTCAAACCACCCTTTCCGAGAGTTATTCCTCTTTTTGCGCCTTGTAAGGGACTCTCTTATCGCAGTGGTTATTGCCATAAAGGAGCTTAAAATTATGTCAGGGGGAGCTGTTTCAGTCAAGCATATCTCTATGTGTGGTTTGCATTTAACTACCACTGCCTTAGTTATGGCAGCTTGGTCTACCATGGCCCATCGAAGAGAGTACCCATTGGTACTACCAATGGATATGTTTTCTAACAGCCGATCGTTGTTAACAGGTTTTACTCGATGGTGACATAATGGTCAGACACAGGGGGAAATGGTCGCTAAGTGAGTTCTCTGAGACACGAAAAGAGTGTAAACTATGTGCATGGTTGTTTGATACTAAAATATAATCTATGGTGGAGCAGAGGCCCCTACCGTTGAAAGTCCGTGGCATTGGGGCTGGTTTTGGGCATATTTCATTGGCAAATCCTAAATCAAGGCTAAAAATAAGTTCATTTAGCTGCTCCCCCACGGCAGTAGGCCTGAAATGAGATGAGCATACTCCTTCTTCAAAACCTCCACACAAGTTATCTCCAGCATTCTCACATAGCGCACAATTAAAATCCCCTGCTAATATAAGTGTTGTGTCATGTCTATCAGATTTTTGTGTCTATGTACTTACCTGTCCCTGTGATAAATCCTATGTGGACAATACTTTGTTCATGGCAAAGAAACGTGTATTGGAACACATGCAGGCAATTCAGAATAGGGACAAACTATATCCAGTGGCACGCCACTTTGAAGAGGCCCATAACAGCAATAGTTACTTACTACGGTACTTTGTCATTGATCGTATTCCTAAATCCATCAGGGGCGGTGACAGAATACATAAAATTCGTCAACTAGAGTCTAGATATATTCTAGAGCTAGATACGAAGGTACTGCAAGGTTTGAACTCCGATGAAGAAATGTCCAGTCATTTAGGGCAATAATACATTTTGCTCTTTGGATTCCTTCAATATCAGTATCAGGATCTGTTATGCTTCAGTTATGTATTAACTTCATTATTAAGTGTTCTCTCTCTTCTCTCTCGCTCTCTTTTCTCCTCTTCTTTCTGACTTTTTCTCTGCCCCTCTTTTTCTCCTACTTTTGTTCCTTTTTGTCTTTCTAACTATACTAAATGAATTTCAGGTTTCCTGCTCAGCAGCACTATAACGTATATGACTCTGCCTTCAAATAAATGTTTTTATCTCTAACCATGTTACATGATTTCAACAGGTTGCTCCGTCTGTGTTTTTCTATTTTCACACAGGACCTACTGAGCAATGATATGTGAAGAGCTGTACATATAGCGAGTGTAGAAGCAATTGTTGGGCCGTGACCCTTTGTTCCCCCATGGGAAAGTGGTAGTATCATTCGTAGGTGAAGTATTATTTATAGAGAATGAGGCACTGTTTATTCTGGAATTAGTGTTATGTGCTGGGGTATAATTTAAAGCTATTTATAGAGAGACGTGCAGTAGCACTATGTGAGAGTAGGCTCCTTTAGGACCTGATTTATTGCTGTTATATTTGCTTTACTTCTTTTGCCCACTTGGGCTCAATTGTCTAACATTGCTTTACTATATTTATCCAGGCAAATAAAAATGTATGTTTTAGATCCGGCATAACACGAGTTGCACTATGTAGATTTACCAGAATATTTATGATTTTGTCCTACTTTTTGAAAGTATGATATATATGTATATATATATATATGTTCCTCCTTGTAGCCCAAGATTGTGGACGCCGGCGCTCATAGGGGGGGGGCGGTGCGTTTCTCCTCCGGCAGGGCCACGCCGGTAACAATTTCTCCAATTTCGCCGAAGCAATTAGGATCGCACTCACTCTGGGTCAGTTTTCATTTTGCTTTTAATGAAAGGGTTTTGCCTCACTAAAAAGAAGAGCTCACCCACCGGAGGGAAATGAAACAGTTAGACATCCAGAAAATAAAAATAAAAATACGATGTACCAATTGAACATTGAAAAAGTTCAAAACAACAAAATGAAGAAGTAAAAAGGAAATTCAAAGAACAAATAAGAGTTCCTTCCCACTAGCGGGATTTGAATAGAACGATGCGAAAAATGAATGAATTCGCAGAGGAGACTCTTCTAAGAACATTAAGTGTGAAATGCTTACCAAAAATGTTTATCGCAAATGCTTTACTTTAGCCTCTCCACCGAAAGTTTTTAAATTCACATCACCATGGGCACCCCCCCCCCTTTTTTTTTTACACAATATGGTTGAAACAATCACTGGCACAGAGTAACTCACTAATTGCACTAACTACGTTCACCAGAATGCATTGCAAAAGCCAAAACAGGAAGTAACTGTTTTTTTTAAAAAGTTAGGAAATAAAAGATGTCCCAAATAGATGTTGAATCATCCCGTGATCAAGGTCCGAGTGTTAGGATCGAAATGCGTAGGGCTTGGCAAAACCCTTTCATTAAAAGCGCAATGAAAACTGACCCAGAGTGAGTGCGATCCTTATTGCTTCGGCGAAATTGGAGAAAATATATATATATATATATATATGTATATATATATATATATATATATATATATATATATATATATATATACCAACAATCCCGTTCCCTGGGTCACAGAACAGGTCTGACACAGCGCAAGTTTGCTCAAGGCGAGGCTTTATTTACCACCAGCAAGCACATTGAAGGGGGGTCCTCTGAATACAGCAACTGGCAGGCGCGTTTCGGCGGATGCCTTCTTCTGTGCCAGTATTATTGCTTTGGAAATTCAAAATAAAATTTCGCGGGAGTTCTTACATGCTGGTTAGAGGGCTCCCATTGGCTTGTTGGAATCAGCATAGAGAGAGGACTGGGAAAGTTCCATAAGTAAGTACTTCCTCTCTCTTCATATTTTCCGATGTTAAAATTGTGCAGAAGATCCTGCCGATAAAAGTCACGGTAGCCCAACACGCAAGCCTTGTCCAGTGACTAGCTCGTGCATCCGATAATGCACTGGCAGAACGCCAGCCGTTGTGCCATCCTTCCTTCGCACACACAGGGTCACTGGTGGTTTGCCTCACCGAAGGCAAACTCGAACAGCAGTAATCTGCTTCTCTCTCCCCAATACCGCAATTGCTCACGGTCGGGGGGCACCACGTTATGCAGTCCATGCATTATCACCACCAATTGCCGGCAAATCCGCGGTGCACCTGAACGAGAGGCATGCCAGGATACAGAGCCGACCTCTGTCAAACATATACCACCAATCCCGTTCCCTGGGTCACAGAACAGGTCTGACACAGCGCAAGTTTGCTCAAGGCGAGGCTTTATTTACCACCAGTGTTGGGCTACCGTGACTTTTATCGGCAGGATCTTCTGCACAATTTTAACATCGGAAAATATGAAGAGAGAGGGAAGTACTTACTTATGGAACTTTCCCAGTCCTCTCTCTATGCTGATTCCAACAAGCCAATGGGAGCCCTCTAACCAGCATGTAAGAACTCCCGCGAAATTTTATTTTGAATTTCCAAAGCAATAATACTGGCACAGAAGAAGGCATCCGCCGAAACGCGTCTGCCAGTTGCTGTATTCAGAGGACCCCCCTTCAATGTGCTTGCTGGTGGTAAATAAAGCCTCGCCTTGAGCAAACTTGCGCTGTGTCAGACCTGTTCTGTGACCCAGGGAACGGGATTGGTGGTATATATATATATATATATATATATATATATATATATATATATATATATATATTCACTGAAAAAACTGTAGGTTTCAGACATGTTATAGTTACAAATTAGCATTTAAAAAACCTTTGAAATTCACTGAAAAAACCATAGGTTTCAGGGATGTTATAGTTACAAATTAGCATTTAAAAACCTTTGAAATTCACTGAAAAAACCATAGGTTTTAGGGACAGTTATAGTTAGTTGGACATTGCACTCGTGACAAAACCCGTGAAATTCCCCCGTTATAGTTAGTCCAGCTAACTATAACTCGCGCCCCGCAATGCACTGCTGATGACGTCACATATTACATCACTCATGACATGGTCAGTGACATCACTGATGACATCACTGATGACATCTCAAATGACATCACTGATGACATCACTGATGACATCATCCAGTGACTGTGTGTTTCTGTAAAGTTTATATATTTTTAATATATATAGGAAAAGACGTATTGAAGAATGAGTGGGTGTGTAAGTGTCTGTATGGATGATTTAGTAGGTGCGTGACTGACTCTATAAGTGAGTGATTTAACGTATCTTACTGAATGCATGGGTTAGTGACTAAACTGGGTGAATGTCTGTATCCGTCTGTCTGTTGCTGTGTAAGTGGCTGCATGTGTTTGTGAATAGCTACATGAGTGTCTATATGAGTTATTGAATGCTTGTCTGAGTATCTGTATGGGTGCCTGAGTGTTTGTGTGGGAGGGGTGTGTGCAACTCTGTGCATAGATGTGTGAGTGGGTGATTCACTGGGTGGATGGTTTCAAGAGTGCAACTGTGATAGACTGTATGGGTGGGTAAGTGTGTGTAAGAGTGTGTTAGTGAGTAAATGTATGTCCCAGTGGTACATGTGTGAGTAACTACATATGTGAAAGGCAGTATATATGTGTGTTGGAGTATATAAATAGCTATAAGCGAGAGTGAGTGATTGTGATAGTGGCTGTATGGATGAGTGTGTGCTTGTATCAGTGATTGTATAAGAGCGTAAGAATGTGCTACTATTTGTATGAGTAAGTGAGCTGGTGTGTGTATAACTGTATAGGTGAGTAAATGGTAGTGTGTTTAATTATTTGCATGACTGACTAGGTGTGTGAGTACCTCTATGGATGAGTGGCGGTGTTTGAGTGTCTATATAGGAGTATGAGTGCATATGATAGTCCTGTACTGAGTGACCGTAAGTATGAGTGACTCTACGGGTGAGTGAGTGGATGTGTGCGTAGACCTAAGAATCAGTGAGTGGGTATGTAGTTATTGGTGTTGGAGTGTCTATGGTTTTGCGAATGGCAGTCTGTAATTTAGAGTGGGTGTATCAAAGGTTATATTAGGGTGTGAGGAGGTGCATCAGATTATCACGTGGATGATGTCATCAGGGATGTCATTTGAGATGTCATCAGTGATGTCATCAGTGATGTCACTGACCATGTCATGAGTGATGTAATATGTGACGTCATCAGCAGTGCATTGCGGGCGCGAGTTATAGTTAGCTGGACTAACTATAACGGGGAATTTCACGGGTTTTGTACGAGTGCAATGTCCAACTAACTATAACTGTCCCTAAAACCTATGGTTTTTTCAGTGAATTTCAAAGGTTTTTTAAATGCTAATTTGTAACTATAACGTCCCTGAAACCTATGGTTTTTTCAGTGAATTTCAAAGGTTTTTAAATGCTAATTTGTAACTATAACATGTCTGAAACCTACAGTTTTTTCAGTGAATTTCAAAGGTTTTGTAAATGACAATTTTTAAATGTATTAATTGTTATATAAATTTTTTTCATACTGATTTCCAAATTTTTTAGAAACAATTTTTTTTACATATTTTATTTTTTAAATTACATTGTAATTACATTATACATTACATTACAAAAATACTTTCTCAGAATGAATTACTTTAGTTTAATTACTTTGCACATAGGCAATAGACTTTTAAGTACAGTAGTTACAGTTGTTGCAATGGGCAACACATTTTCAAACACAATGCAACATTCAGCTCAATGTGAATTTCTAGTTAAATGCAATTAGTTACTTTATGGATTACTTTTCTAACCACATTACTGGATCCTAGATTCAGTCCTGGGACATCTCCTGTAAACAGTTGAGTAAAAGCATTTTGGTTACAGTCGTGATTTTTAAGGAATATTATTGTACTTTAAAAGTTCACACTTAGAAACTTTGGGGTCGATTCCGATTCGGGCCGGAAATTTCACCGACCGAGCCGGACCCGGAGAGATTTCCGACCGAATCGGACCCGTGCAGTCCGACCGAACGAGTACGATGCGTCCGTATGTTATCGGACTCGAGTCGGTCGGACTCCCATTGAAGTCAATGGGAGCCGGTCGTACAACGCGTACGCGGGCTCCCATTGACTCAATGGGTGCGAGTCGGACAAGTGCGCCCCCTACAGCGGGTACACGGGCGAAGTCGATCGCGCCATACACGCACAGGTAGGGGGGACCCATGGGTCCCCCTGTGTGCGACTCGCGCGGCTACGAGCACAGGGGGTCCCGACACGGACCCCCAAAGTACGGCTCCGACAGCTCTTTCGAGCCGGAATGCGCGGCTCGGTCGGACTGCTCGCGGCGCGCATCGTACTTACCCGGCCGGGGAACGTCTCCATTGCGCAGTGCGAGTCGAGTCCGAGCGAGTCGGTCGGTGCGGTTCGAGCCGGGAACGAGTCGGTCGGAGCGGTCGGGACGCCCGGACGAGTCGGTCGGCGAATTCGCATCGTACTCGCTCGGCCGGACCCGCGTACGGTTCGGTCGGGAAACAGGGCTCCGAATCGGATCCGGTAAAGCCGAATCCGATTCGGAGCCCTACCGGCCGAGATCGGAATCGGCCCCTTTTTCTCATAGAATCACCAATGTTATCCAATGGAAGGAAATTCACTTAGAAGTTAAAAACTGTTATCGTTACTTTTTCTTACTCAGTGTTGGATCCTGGATCCAGCACTGGTGCATCTCCTGTAAACAGTTGAAAGAATGCGTTTAAGTCATACAGGCGATTTTTTAGGAAAATTTGTAGTTTGTGAAAATCGACACTTTGAAACTTTTCTGCTGAAAACCAGACAATGGATTCCTATGGAAGGAAATTCAAGTTACTGGTAAGTACGGTTAAAATTACTTTTCAGGATCAGTACTGGGCTGAAAGATGCAGCACTGAGGTCTCTCCTGATAACAGGTGAGTAAATCGGAATTCGTATTTCGGCTGATTTTAGAGGAATATTTTAAAGTTCCAAAACTCCACACTTAGAAGAATTTCCAAGTGAAACCAGTCAATGTTAGCCTATGAAGGAAATTCAAGTTACCGGTAAGTACGGTTAAAATTACTTTTCAGGACCAGTACTGGGCTGAAAGATGCAGCACTGATGTCTCTCCTGATAACAGGTGAGTAAATCGGAATTCGTATTTCGGCTGATTTTAAAGGAATATTTTAAAGTTCCAAAACTCCACACTTAGAAGAATTTCCAAGTGAAACCAGTCAATGTTAGCCTATGGAAGGAAATTCAAGTTACTGGTAAGTACGGTTAAAATTACTTTTCAGGACCAGTACTGGGCTGAAAGATGCAGCACTGAGGTCTCTCCTGATAACAGGTGAGTAAATCAGAATTCGGATTTCGGCTGATTTTAGAGGAATATTTGTATGTTTCAAAAATCAACACAGAAACTTTTTCAGCAAAAAGCAGGCAATGATATCCTATGGAAGGAAATTCAAGTTACTGGTAAGTACGGTTAAAATTACTTTTGAGGATCAGTACTGGGCTGAAAGATGCAGCACTGAGGTCTCTCCTGATAACAGGTGAGTAAATCGGAATTCGTATTTCGGCTGATTTTAGAGGAATATTTTAAAGTTCCAAAACTCCACACTTAGAAGAATTTCCAAGTGAAACCAGTCAATGTTAGCCTATGAAGGAAATTCAAGTTACCGGTAAGTACGGTTAAAATTACTTTTCAGGACCAGTACTGGGCTGAAAGATGCAGCACTGAGGTCTCTCCTGATAACAGGTGAGTAAATCAGAATTCGGATTTCGGCTGATTTTAGAGGAATATTTGTATGTTTAAAAAATCAACACTTAGAAACTTTTTCAGCAAAAAGCAGGCAATGATATCCTATGGAAGGAAATTCAAGTTACTGGTAAGTACGGTTAAAATTACTTTTGAGGATCAGTACTGGGCTGAAAGATGCAGCACTGAGGTCTCTCCTGATAACAGGTGAGTAAATCGGAATTCGTATTTCGGCTGATTTTAGAGGAATATTTGCACAATGGTGAAGGGAGGGGGCGGGGCCTGAGGTGACATCTGTGCAAACGCGCCCCGTGGCGCGTTTTAAGTTGGGGATTAAGTCCCCTTGAATCATGAGGGTCCCTACGGGCCAACTAGCCCACCAGGAACCTCCAGTATGCGCCAGGGGGCTGCGTTGCAGAGACATTTACAGAGGCCACACCCCTTTTAACACCTCTCTGCAACGCAGCTCTGTGGCACTTTCTGGACGTACCTGTTGGGCTAGTTGGCCCCCAGGGACCCTCAGGATTGAAGAGGATTTAATTCCCCATCTTAAAACGCGCCACGGGGCCTGTTTGCACACATGTCACCTGAAGCCCCGCCCCTCCCTTCACCACTGTGCAAACGCGCCCCGTGGCGCGTTTTAAGTCGGGGGATTAACTCCCTTGAATCCTGAGGGTCCCTGGGGTGCAACTAGCCCACCATATACCTCCAAAAGCGCCATAGAGCTGCGTTGCAGAGAGGTGTAAAAAGGGGCGTGGCCTCTGTACACCTCTCTGCAAGGCAGCCCCTGGCGCATACTGGAGGTTCCTGGTGGGCTAGTTGGCCCCAGGGACCCCCAGTATTCAAGGGGTCGTTCCCCCTCTGCAAGCGCGCCAGGGGCGCGTTTGCAGAGTGGTGAAGGAAGGGGGCGGGGCCTACGGGCCCGATCGTTTTTTTTTGTTTTTTTTTCCTCCTGAAGGGGGCTGTGTAGCCCCCCTTCCTTTTTCCTATTTTTAGGCCCTGGGGACCCCATCCCCCAGGGCCTTTCCTCTTTTTTTAAATTAAAATAAATTTTAAAAAACGGGAAGGGGGCCGCGTGGCCCCCCTTCCCTGGGCCTGTATTGGCCCCGGGGACCCCATCCCCCGGGGCATGGCCTCTTTTTTTATTTGGAGGGGGCTGCGTGGCCCCCTCCTCAGGCCATTTAAGGCCCCGGGACCCCATCCTCGGGGCCGGCCTTGCACTTTTTTTTTTTTTTTTTTGTTACTTTGATGAGGGGGCTGCGTGGCCCCCTCCGTGGCCTCTTATGGCCCCGGGGACCCCATCCCCGGGGCCTGGCCTCTCGTTGGGGACTGTGGGGGGTCCCCAAGCCCCCACAGTCCCGCCGGCTCCCCGTGTCCTACGGGAGCCGGCATTGCTTTTACACATGGGGAGCAGCTAACATGCTGCTCCCCGTGTGGAAAAGCAATCGGCTTGGATATTGGAAGAGAGGCAGGTTTCCCTGCTCTCTCTTCCAATATCCAAAGCAAGTTTGCAATGACAGGACGGGAGCCGCGAGGCTCCCGTCCTGTCATTGCAAACAGCAGTGTCCCGGGGGTAGGCACCCGGGACACTGCAGGAGCCGGCCCTGGGGGTGGTGGTCCCCAGGGCCATCAAGGGCTCCAGGAGGGGGCCGCGTGGCCCCCTCCCTACATTTTGAAAGCCCCGGGGAGGTGGTGGTCCCGGGCGTGTGGGGGGCTGGAGCCCCCCACACAGGTTTTTTAAAATAAAAAAGAAGCCCCAGGGAGGTGGCAGTCCTCGGGGCTGCGGGAGGGCTCAGAGCCCTCCCGCACCATTACTACATAAAGCCCCGGGGGTGGTGGTCCCCGGGGCTTGGGAGGCCCTTAGAGGCCCCCCACACATAAAATTAACCCCCCAGCATGCCCCCGGGACTTGGCCACCCGGGGCCAGTGCATCGAGCGCGGGAGACCGCGCTTCGATTTTCTTTTTTGGGCAGGGTTCGCGCTCCCTGAGCGCATCCTGCCGATTTTTAAAAAAATAATAATTTTTTTGCCCAGGGGGTCCTTGTGGGACCCCTGAGCAGACCTAGGGGTCAGGGTGTTTCTACCATGCCCCCTTTGTGCGCTTGCGCACTTGTTTCTGTCCCTCGGTTCTACCGAGGACAAAATGGCTGCCAACACTTCCTGGTTTGGAGTGTTGACAGCCAATTAACATAAAGCTCGTGCTCGGGAGGATCCGCGGCCCTAGATATCACTATCTTTTTTACTTTTCATTTTCTCAGCAACTACTGAACGGATTTACACCATTTAACAAAAGGGTTCTTTCTGAACCAAGAACTACCTCTTTGCCAAATTTGGTGTAATTCCGTTCAGCAGTTCGGGCTGTAGCCGTGTCTAAAGTTTCCTATGGAAAATTGCATGGGGAAAACACGTTTTGGGACCCCCCTTTTTCTCGACCCCCGCTTGACGAATCCCCCGAGACTTTCAGGGTAGGAGCGGACCGGAGCGGGCCATAAAGTTTGAAAATTTTGCGAAGATACGTCAACCGGCAAGAGAGTTATTTCAAATAGAATGTCGCGGATTTCCTATGGATAATAGGTTGTAACTATAACTATCTACTGGCGACCGCCAGTAGATAATATATATATATATATATATTAATATATACACACACACACACATAATATAGGGTCTTTTTTATTTCAATCTTATTTCATTTAATTTATAAAAATAAAATTGTGTGGTATTAGGTGCACACATAATGTACAGAGACAATACTATGTGACTACATGGGTATCCAATGTATACCATATGAATTTTTCAATTGATTTCTCACTCTCATATGTATTCTCTTAGAGTCTTCTATGTTGCTGCATTCTTTATGAGATGTAGTTGTAAGTTACTATATAAATTATTTGCCCCTTTGAGCGGTATCGCTTCAGAGCATTTGTATTATTGCACTTGTATAATTGTTCAAGTGGCAGCATGTATTGCAGAACACATTTACCCATGAATGTATTCATTTATTTTCATATTTATATTTATTTATATTGATATATATTATGAATCCTGATGAAATGTATCAATGTAAGTCACGATATGTATGAGAAATCTATGATATACATATATTTATGCTTTTGAATTATGCTCTAAGATGGCCGAAACACTCACTAGCCTCACAATTAACTTGGTTTTGATTGTTGCCAGTAGGTAGTTATAGTTAGGTCCTAGTTTCCATCAGAAAAGCTGTTTTTGTTTTGCCAATAACGTTGGTGCCGTTTGACGAATTTTCACGAAATTTTCAAAATTAGTATGCCGCTCAGTTCAGCTGCTGTGTGGAAAGTTTTGGGGTGATTTGTCAAGCAAGGGCTGAGAAAAAGGGGGTGTCTCAAAACGCTCTTCCCTATGCAATTTCCCATATGTATTTTGAACACAACTACAGCCTAAACTGCTGTGTGGAATTACACCAAATTTGGCAGAAAGGTAGATCCTGGTCCAGAAAAAGCCCTGTTTGTTATTTGGTGTAAATCTGTTCAGTAGTTTTGGAGATAATAAAGAAAAAACTAATTTGTATATCTAAAGGCGCTAACCCTCCGCGGATCCTCCCGATCTTCTGCAGAGTTCGGGTGGCTGCCAACACTTCAACCAGGAAGTGTTGGCAGCCATCTTGAGACTCACACTCAGCCGAGCCCCAAACAGAAACGGAAAACTACTCCCGCTTGCTGGAAGTGGATTTTCACCTGTTTTCCTGCCCGCTGTCAAGCAGGCAAGGAAAACAGATGAAAGGATTCCTCCCACAAGCAGGGAGCAGCTATTTATGTTGCCCCCTATATGTAGGAGCAATGCCGGCTCCCGCTGGTGGGAGGGAGCCGGCAGGGACCACAGTGGCATTAAGGCTCCCCCTGTGGTTCCCAATGCTGGATACTGGGTGCCCTTGGTGGGCTCCAGGGCACCCATCATGAAGAAGCTGGACCTTTGGGGATGGGGTCCCTGGGGCCAAATTTGACCCGGGACATGGGGCCACGCGACCACCCTCCCTCAATGATTTTTGGCCATGCCCTGGGGGATGGGGTTCCCTGGGCTAAAATTGGCCCAGGGAGGGGGGCCACGCGGCCCCCTCCCCTTGGAAACATATAAAAACAGAGACTATAGGTCTCCCGTTTAATTACCCTTAGTATGTAAATGTCCAAAATCATCTGCAAGCTCTGCCCGTTTGACCACCCCCTGTTTCCTTAGTAGTATGCAAAGGTCTTCCCACCTTTTCCCAAGCTGATGGACAGTGTACCAAAAGGTCTCCGAGCAGCACGTTTCTCACCAATTTTGGGGATGCGTTCTTGATGCAGAGGAATACGAGGACATCTCCACCAAACAAAGAAGTACGTACTTTGTATAGCTAAGAGGAAGTAGATCTGCTTGGTTGAGATTCTCCTCTTTTTAGTCATGCTCTCTTGATGAGGATTAATGTTATCACAAATTTGAGGATGAAGACCCTGCAGGAGCAATCACATTGCCGAAATTACATGCACACAAGGGCACTGAAGACATTACCTCATGGTCCTTTATACAGCTGTAGTGTAGAATATGCACTAGACATTAACCCAGCGAGGTAGAACTTACTAATTAACCAGTAGAAAGTACTCCAATTGGGTAGACATTTTCGGCAAAACTGTGGACTCTTCTTGCTATAAAATGAGGTTCCATCATGGCACTAATGCTCATTTCACAGAAATTAAACCTCAATGGGATGCACTTACAAATACAAACACAGCAGATGCCCCAGCTGAAGCTCCATTTCTGTAAAGCACAAATGATCCTAACTTCTTGAGCTTGGCAAAGGCAAAGCAACTGTATTTTCTCTCATATTCCACGTTGGAAAACAACATGAAATCCTTAATGGAGGTGAATTCATCATTGAGCTATTGGAGCACAATCTGATGTGTAGGGACTGCTCTCACCAGGAAATGACAAGAAAGAGACCACTCATCACAGAGTCCATGGTTCTCCCTTTTAAATATCCTAAGAAAGCAAATGCCCAAAGTCCATACCACCTTTCACACACCCATTCACAGACATGCAGACACTCACACACCCACTCACAGACCCACACAGACACTCACAGACCCAATCACAGACCCACACAGGCACTCACAGACCCACAAGGGCACTCACATACCCACTCACAGACCCACATAGGCACTCACACACCCACTCACACAGACACTAGCACATCCACTCACAGACCCATACAGCTACTCATACACTCACTCACACACCCATCAAAACACTCACAGACCCATTTGGCCACTCACACCGGCTCACTGAGCTATACAGCCACTCACACACCCACTCTCAAAGGTGACAGGTTACAGTTAGGAATTATTTTTTTAAACGAGAAATTCACTGAAAAAAACAAAGGTTACAGGGACGATATAGTTTAGAAATAACATTTTAAAAAAGTAGAAATTCACTGAAAAAACCAAAGGTTACAGGGACATTTTAGTTAGGGAATAGAATTAAAAAAACGTTAGAAACTCACTGAAAAAAACAAAGGTTACAGGGACGTTACAGTTAGGCCCAGATTTCACTTGTACAGAACCAGTGAAATTCAGAAGTTATAGTTACGTAAGCTAACTTTAACTTACATTCCTGCAGTGCACTGCTTATGACCTCACCTATTACATCACTGATAACATAGTCAGTGACATCACTGATGACATTTCAATTGACATCACTGATGACATCATCCACAGAACCACTCACACCCCCATACAGCCTCTCATATACCCGCTCACACAGCCACACAACCACTCACAAACCCATTCACACACCCATACAACTACTCACACACCCACTCACTCATCCATTGAGTCACTCACACAACCACTCACTCACCAATACAGCCACTCACACAGCCACACCCTCACCCAAACATCTACTCAGACACCCACTTATTCACCCATGCTGCTACTCACACAGTGGCTCACTCACCCATACAGCCACTCACCCATACAGCCACTCACTCTCCAATACAGCCACTTACACACCAACTCACTTAACCAAGCAACCACTCAAACAACCTCTCCCTCACCCATAAAGCCAATGACACACCCATTCATCCACTCACACAGCCATTCAGTCACCTATACAGCCACTCACACACCCACTCATCTACGTGTACAGCCACTAAAACAGCCACTTACTCACTCATACAACCACTCACACACCCAGTTACAGACCCATAGAACCACACACTCCCCCTCACACCCCTACACAATCACTCATACACCCACTCACACACCCACACAACTACTCACACACCCACTCACATACCCATACATCCACTCAGATAGCCACTCATGCACTGATGCACACAGTCGCAAACCCACTCACATAATATATATGTTAGAAGTAGTATCGCTCATTCGAGGAAGCAAAGTATAGTAGCTTAGTATGTATCTTTAAGTCTCAGAAACTTTTACAAAACAATAACACTCACTGGATGACATCATCAGTGATGTCATTTGAGATGCCATCTGTGATGTCATCAGTGATGTCACTGACCATGTCATAAGTGATTTACTACGTGAGGTCATAAGCAGTGCATTGCGGGGGAGTAAGTAATAGGTAGCTCAGGTAACTAGACTGCTGAATTTCAATTGTTTTGTACCAGTGAAATCTGAGCCTAACTATAACGTCCCTGTAATATACATATATATATATACGTCCCAAATTCCTAAAAAATAAAACAAAACAATATATAAGGAGGCAGAGTGGGGGCACCTTGGGCCTTGTGGGGTGGGTCCCAGAGGGACTATCCCTCGGGTCAAATTTGTTTTAAAAAAAAAGGGATTTCGTGAATTTGATGATTTGCGGACCCATAGCAACACCCAACCTGACACCTCTGTGGATTCTCTCCAGAAACTGCAGATCCACAGAAACCCGCCCCCAAAAAAATAGGGGGTTGTGGGCCCAGTGGGGGCTGTTTGGCTACAGGGGATGGGTGCAGGGCCAAACCACAGGCCAGGCTCCAGACCCACACCACTCATTTTGTGTTTTCTACATGATAGCTGATCTGAGTGATGGCATACGTTGTTTGCATTCAATAATATAACTGGAGAAACTTGATGGTTTTGCATGTTTGAGTTAGAACCATATGGGCCTGATTTGGAGTATGGTAGATGCTGGATATTCATTAAAAAGTATTGGATGTCCCATCAGCGCTATTTAGAGTGTGTAGAGTGTCAACACTCTAAATAAGGCAAATGAATCATCTATTGCTTTTTGGCAGTTGTCCCACAATCGTCAAACTCTAAATAAGGTCCTCAGCTTTTAACTATGGGTTTTTTCATTGAATTTTATGGGCATGGTTATGATGCTTTAAATTCCCAACTCTGCTGTGCATATTCTTGAGCTGTGCATACAGGTGGTCAGATGGCCTGTCCTATGGCCAGGCCCTGCCTTTACCTGCTACACACTGTCAACCACTTCTGCACACGACAAAAGTCCTTTGGCAGTGGGTTTCTTCCAACCCTTTAAAGCCTACGTGATAACTTTTAAATCTCTTATATCTCATAAACTACTGAATAGATATACACCAAACCCATGAAAACACACTTTCTGAGTCAGGCTCTGATCTCATGCAAAATGTATGGAAATCGGTTCAGCGGTTTTGGCTCTAGGTGAAAGCAACAGGTTCTATGTGAGCTAAAATAGGAAAACACCATTTTTTCCACCCTTTCATTTTTTTCCCCTGAAGAGATCTACACGCAAATTGCCATGGAAGATCTAAGCTGTTTACACCAAATGATTCCCACTTTTATTGCAGATCTGCCCATGGGTGAAAAGTTAGAGGCAAGGCAAAAAAAATGTGTATTGCTTGAACGTAGTCGAAATTTAAATACCTTTAGTTGGAATGTACAAGTCTGCTGTTTACTTCAAACACACTTAAAGTAGCTTTACATAGAGCACGCCTTGTTCCACGATATCTTGGAATCAAAAGAGAAACAGTGAAATATAGAAGAGGTTCGATTTCTCAATATGAATGAATGCAAGAGGCGGACTGCCACATTACACCACCTCAACTCTCATTTACTGAACAATGTGTACCTTCACCACACAAAACAAATAATGGTAGGGTTCACATACCCCACCAGTTCGTGTGGCATACTTTCCAATCAATTAAATAATTTTCTGCCAAGTCTATGGTTTTCATTTTAGAGACTATTCTGGGGAAAAACGCTCCACATTCATGTGCAAGACATTTTATGGTACCCTTCTTTCACAGTGGTAATGGTAGAACGAGGAAGAGAGAGCAGTCTACAAATTACTGCGTTGTACAAGAAATTGAAGAATTTATTTTTATACTGCTAAGCACATGATGATACCTTTAACATCATATCAGCCAATTAAAGTTCTTGGAGTGGGTTCTAGCAATCTAGCAAGGTTGCAATGGGCCTCAAAGCACACAAGGGGCTCCCTCCTTTTTCTGACACCCGAATCCGTCAACCCCAACGTCCCTGCCACATTTCAACAGCCTTCAACATAGTGTGCACCTACTGAGCCAACACTCATCACCTTTCACATGCACACTCTCTAGTATTTTCGCTACTTACACGCCAAAGGTTCAAATCACAATCAACCCTTTTACTGCGTTGAACACTTGCTAATAATACGTCGTTTTGCATCTTTATTCCTACCAGCAAGATTAATTCACTTCTCTCCTAGCGGAATCAGAAGGTGCAAACTCACTCTGCGGTCACACAATGTCTCCCCGCCTAAGAAAGTCTATCCCGACTAGAGCTACAGCCAGACCCAAAAACTGTAAAATTAAAAAAATATAGATGGCCAATAGTGATATATATTTGATAGGAAAAATAGTGATTATTTTGGTAATTATAAAGTGTGACAGCTAAATCGCCTAACATTTTAAATTATGTAAAAAGCAAATGGATGTTTTACTAATCACATATTTTCTTAATAGTCATTTCTGTGGATATTTTAACTTTATGATTATGCTCTAGTAAGAACCTAAAGGGTGTGTAATAAACAGCTCACTGGGCTAAAAGCCTGCTGCAGAGACAAAGTGGCGGTCACATGTTAAAAACCAAAACTAGATGGTACAGCCTTCAGTCACTAAAAAAAGCATTGACTGTATAGCAGTATTGAAATGGGTAATAGTAACTCCTTGCTCTGGCAGAATTAAGATCATTCTGGCAACCGCCACTACTAGGCTGGTAGCATACAACTACTTATTTAATCAGTGTGTTGTTGACGATCTATACACATTCTTTTCACGAAGATGTTATATATTGTTCAATTTCTACCACATAGTGATGTGCCACATTCATCCCATCTTGGAAAGTAACCAGTGGATAATCACTGTATGCTTGTTTCACTCACAGAAACAGATGAAGAAACAGTGCATGGTTTAATTCTTTGGCCAAATATCTCACACAAAGAGGGTCTGAAAGGAACATGGATTACCCAACTTCAAACGTACTGCTCCAAACTAGAATATCAACTCACACTATGTACGTGGGTAGAGAGGTGGAAAAATGTAAGGGAATGTAGAGGAATGTGAGGAACTGCTTTTGTTCGGACGAGAACCCTCACTCACCCTAGGGTGACATGCTTCATCATAGGGTCCCCTCCGCACGCTGGGATCGCAGATAAAGTAATAACAATTGAAAATTATATAATCAGGCCATACAATCAGCTGACCAGCTGTACTTAGAGCACCAGCATCATGAGCGGGCTAGATGGCACATAATTCTGTAGGCAAGGAATGACTCAACCATCAACAGACTCTCTCAGCAAGTAGAACTCTTACTTGTTGCGTCTCATCAACATGTTTTCAATTGTTATTAGTTTATCTGTACACATTATACATAGCAGAGTGACTTACAACTTTGGTCCTGATGAATGCCTTGAACTATACAGTCATACGCGTCAGAAACATGTTGACCACAAGATAGGGTAATATCTATATCCCTATTTCTCTACGCTTTTGTAATTCCTATCCATTGGGGCACTTGAATAAAGGTTTTTGGCCACCTATGAGATAGTTTTAATTCACTTTTTCTTTAGCACTCTGCCCCTCACTCTGCCCCCATAGGTAGTAGTACTACATGTGCTAGAGAACACCCCTGATCCTTTACTACGGGAAAGTCGTAGCCCACACTGGGTCCCTTAATTCTTTGGCTCACATGCATAACAAATACTGCACTGTCAAAGAGAAGCACAAGCTTGCCTCAAACACATGGAACTATTGTGGCATTGGCACTACTGGACAATTTCTCCCTTAAACACAGCGAATAGGCAACATTGCAGTTTTAATTCAAACCAGGAGTACTCGTGTGCGTACATGTACACAAATGAGTGTGAATGCACCAATGAGCAGAAGCATTGCAAGGTTTTCTGATGCAAAGCAGGGCCAACACAGTGTAGTAGTTAGTGCAAGATTCCCTCACAAGACAGCATGTACAGATCAGACCAGCATAAATACAAGGCACCTCTGCTGTTCAAATATGTGTATTATATATATATATTCACTGAGAAAAACAGGTTACAGGGACGTTATAGTTAGGTTGACATTTCACTCGTACAAAACCAGAGAAATTCAGCAGTTAGAGTTAGCTGAGCTAACTATAACTCACGCCCCCACAATGCACCGCTTATGACCTCACATATTACATCACTGATGACATGGTCAGTGACATCACTGATGACATCACTCATGCGCGATTTAAAAAATCAATTTTGGACACATGAATTGTGTCACTAACACACTCATTTCTCAAATATAGGGTCAGAGTATCTCCACCCTGATCTCTTATGTTAGCTTTCACACAAATTTTCAGCCCCGGGAACCATTCCTGGATGATAAAATGGCGGCCGCAACTTTCTGTTCAGGTTGCATCCAGCCAATCAGAGCATTCCCATTGGCGCACCCATTCGCGATTCATTTACGACACCACAGCGAAATATCAGCCAGAGATATATCTATAATTTTTGGCTTAAGTTTCTAAAAAACTACTGGATGGATTTGCACCAAATAACACAAAGCACAATCTGCGTAACAACATCTACCTTTCTGCTAAATTTGGTTTGATTCTGTCCAGAGGTTCAGGCTGTAGGGTTCACAACGTGTTCCTATGGAAATAACATTACAAATGCACCTATTTTTGCACCCCTATTTCTAATGCCCATGGCAGTGCCACATTGTTGTTTGAAAAGTTCTTTATTAAATAAAAAAATATTATTCGTGAGACATATCTCGATCATTTTTAGGAGCATTTGAGTATGTTCTAATCCCGTATGCAACCGCAAAGCACATGGCGCAATGCCAGAATGGAGACTGGAGAGCAATGAGTTACTATGGAATTCATATGATACCATCAGAGGAGCGTGGAGGAGATAGAGTCAAAAAATTGCGCCAAGTGGAGTCACGTTATATTGTGAGACTCAGGACAAAGACCCCCAGAGGCATCAATAATGACGAAGAACTATATGTACATCTTGAATGATTTCTAGAACTAAATGGAAACTGAAATGGAAAACCACTCTGAGAAACTGTAATATTTTAAATATTTTGTATTATAAAGCTGCGCTCCTCTTGCAAGGGTACTATACCCAATTAGATAGAGTTGAAATAATAAATTATGAGTGGGCAATGTATTTAACGCTGATCACGGAGATCTGGTTATCCTCATCAATACGGTTGGGCGAGGAATGTATAAACAATAAGACAACGGTACTATACCGATGATTTGCATGATGTAAATGTATGTAATCTGGCATAATAACGCAAGCTGCGCTGAACATCACGATGATCAAGGCTCTATAACTCAAAAAAAGAGCTGCACTGAACAATACGATGATCAAGGCTCTAATACTTAAAAAGCTTGATCACTGAAAGTGCAAATAACACAATGTATTAACCTGACAAAACGCATATTCCTTTTTGTAAATAATGTGTATAAAGTTTTTTGATTGTTTAAAAACACTACAAATCCCACAATGCCCCATTAAGGATAATGTGGGTATAAAAAGTGTAACAAAGAAAGGACTCACTAACCGTGAGAAAAGCCGTGGAGGGCTGAAACGCGTTGGTTTGAGTGTTGTGCCAAGAATAAATTGAGCAATATCCAGCTCTGGAGTGCCGAGTCCTTTGTTGTATTAAATTGTATTCAGGGCCAGGATCCGGCCCCTACGCAGAGCACCCGCTGTTGAGCGCGCCGAACCGTGAAAGGATCACATTGGAGGCAATATATATATATATATATATATATATATATATATATATATATATATATATATAGAGAGAGAGAGAGAGAGAGAGGCACAGACACATACACACACTCTAACTGCACTATTTGACAGCAGTTTAAGGTCCCCTCGTACATAACACAGGAACAAGATGGTGAACAGCAGTGCAGGACAAGATTCCCTCCCATACAATACTGGTATAACGCTGGCAGCAGAGTCCAAGCTTGCTTCACACACAGAACAGACAGAGTACAGGCAGCCGAAGTGCAAGCTTCTCTAATTAACACAGGATACACTCAGAAGTATTGTATGGTTCCATCGCACACAGGCAGTGGCGTCGCTAGACCTACTGCCACCCGGGCGGCCCCTAAGTTTGCCTCCCGGTGCAGGTAAGAGGAGGGGGAGTGGCAGCCAACGGACTACTTGTTCTCGGGGGTGGGGGGACGGTGGCAGTCGACAGGTACAACTTGCTCACCTACACCGCCCCCAAAAAGAGGGCCGCCCGGGGTGGACCGCCCCCCCTAGCTACACCACTGCACACAGGACAGTGACAGGAAAAGCAGCAGGAGGGCTAGCTTCCTTTAGATGTAGAAAAAGCAGAAGACAAGCAGCAGTAGAGCAAAATTCCTTTATGCACTGCCCACCCAAAACAGGAATGGCAAAGACAACATAATGCACAGTTTCTTAATGCAACTGAATAAATGGGGTAAGGACATGGTGCATTCCAAGCCCTGAGTCTATTAGTCGCTCACCACAGTCACCCAGTTCATACCTATATCTATGCGGTTTCTGATACCAGTGTTTTTTCTTGGTGAGAAGAAGGTTTTATTTCAAGTGACTTTCATCTGCATCCTCAATTTGAAATCTCTATGTAATTTCTCCTGGGACCGAAAACACTTTCAGAAGCAGAAAAGGAGAATTAGACTGTTATTAGTTCAAGTAATGTTCCCTGTTCTTCCGACTGTTGTTTTAGCACGGACTGGAACGCCGTGGGAAGTATGTTAATTTTAATCATTGTTGTATAAAGTGCTGCTTCGAAAAATTATGCCCTTTCCGTAAAAGATGAATCTTTCGGTGAGAGAGTGTCTGTATTGACCTGTCAATTTGACCAATGTATATACCAGCATTTTGTATGTGCATTGCCTGGTTATTATACATTTGTTGGGATTTGACAGTGAGGATCTGACACTGGTCCAAGGTATTTTACCGGAGGTCCTTGCTAATTTAAATGTCAGCGGGCAGAGTGCTAGACCAATTGCGCTTGTTCAATGTTTTGGGTGTTTAATAACAATAATGTAGTCATTCAGGCAATTTCATTATTTTTATTGTTTAGGGAAAGGGCAGCGGCATTGGTAGTGATTTTTCTATGTCTATGCATCACGTGTACTACTCAAGTGTATTTATGGTGAAACTAATATGGCATTCACTATGTTGAAAAAGGCCGGTTTTGCGGCCAAAATACGTTCATTAGGGTGAACTACATATGAATAAACTTGTGCTATGGGATTCTGAGCTGTGTCGGCCCTGTTCTTTATTTGGAGCAGGTTTTGGAGGAAATGTGTTTTTGGGTTGGTTGGTGTCGGAGACAGATGCGCCACCTTGTTCTGGTGCACCGTGGCAGTCAGCAAATCAAAGGAGTTCTGTATATAATTACATGTTGCTGAGCCCCCCAGGCCAAGAGAAACGGCTTGTGGCTAGAGTGTCAAAAGACACCAGAGTCCACAGGAGAGAAGATGCTGCAGCAGTTGTGGCAATTGGCAGAGGGGTTGCAGCATTGAAGCTGCTGGTATGGAACCCAGGACACTTGCATTTTGTACAGATGTATTAGTTGCCGGACGGTCGCAGGAAAGGGATTCTGCAGTTGCTATTTCTATGGATGTTCGTCGATCAGCACAGATTAATTGAGTATGTGGATGGCACGAAATAGCCTAATTGGATGGGTGGGGTAAACTGAAGTGAGTGGCACACCCAAATGGCTCCCCATTTCAAGTCAAACATTCGACTCAGTGAGTGTAGTGGTTGACGCTCCAGTGTTTGGAGCACTGGAGCGGAAATGCCTGCACCTCATCCGCAGGACAGGCGTGGCCTGCGGGGAACCAATAAAGGGAAGGCGCCCGCTCGGGGGCGGCACTTCCGACTACACGAAGTGTGTTGCGTGCAAGTGTCCTGCGCTGCCCTCACGCTACCCGTGCGCACCCCGAGGCCAAGTGGCCCCCTTCCTGTTGGCACACCACACTGGCGACGAGGAGGGCCGAGACCCTCGCTCGCACACCCCTGGAGCGCCCGACGTCGCAACCTGCTCGGCAGCCTCCGCGAACCCGCGCGGTGCCGCGACCGGCCTGACAACACGCACGCGGACGGGTGAGTCGGCTCCCGCTGTGCAGTGTCCCAGGAGTCTCCAGCGCCGCAGTGCGCTGCACCGTGCCCTGAGCCTCAGCGCCACACCCTCAATCAACGGGTCCATCGCGAGGTGTGCAGGCGCCGTCAAGACCACAGCGCTCAGTGGCAGACCTCACAGCACGTGGTTTTCCCGCACTTTGCCGCAGCAATCAGAGGAAGGTTCCAGCGCCTCCAGGACCACAGCACACAGCGGTAGGACCCACAGCACGTGCCTTCCAACGCTCTGCCACGACCAGCCGGCAGGTTTTACGCAGGCGCGCCTCGCACCTCCCTCGCTCTCTCTCTTCTCCTCCGCACAAGCGGCCACCGTCCTCAGCGCCACTAAGTAGGTACGCCCGCCTACGTGAACTCGCCAGCACGTGCACCGAGGATGACCAGCCCAAAGAAATCAGGGCCCAACTCATTCAGGGCTGCAGGGACAACACCCTGAGGGGCCTCATACTCCGCCAACCGAGGATAGCGCTGGAGGACATCCTCATACTGGCACGGTCCCATGACCTGTCAGCGGCCAGGGCGAACGAAATGGACCAGGCCCTCATCAAACCAACGGGGCGCCCAGAATCGATCAAGATAGAGAGAGCGGACGCAATTAGGACGAAAGCCAGGACGGAATTTTCCTGAAAACCGAAGTCAGACGCACCCAGGTCGCGGTGTGGCTACTGTGGTCATGAGCGTCATGCAGCGAAAGACTGTCCCGCTCAAGGGAAAACCTGTACAAACTGCGGAATCCCAAATCACTTCGCCGCCGTATGCCGGAGAAGAAACAGAGGTTGCGACACCAGAGGCCCGAAGCCGCCGTCACGGGCAATCCGCCACCTATCGGTGACAGAGGCGACTGCACCAGAAGAGGCGCCGTGGACCAGTCGCAGGTATCAGAGGCCAGTCGACTCCTCATCAGAGGACGAGGAAGGAGAGACATACCTCATATCATTTGCCCAAGAGCTCAAACGACGCCGCCGGCCTCAGCCAACGTGTGTGGTCCAGATCGCCGGCTCAGAGGTAAAAGCAATCATCGACACCGGGGCATCGGTGAACGTGATGGGCCTCCAACAGTACCGACGCATCCGACCATGCCCACCCGTCACCTCCTCACGGACCAGGATATATGCATATGGGGCACACACACCGCTACCACTGAAGGGGAAGATATCTGTCTCAATCAAGATGGAGGACCAAGAGGTACTTGCCACCATCCACGTGATCGACAGGGAAGCGGACACACTACTGAGCAGCCACACGGCCGAAGACCTTGGGCTGGTCTCGTTCGCCAGAAGCGTCCAAACATATCAAGTGGATGAACTGCTCAAACAATTCCTGGAGCTATTCCAGGGCCTAGGCTGCATCAAGTGCAACCCTATCAAGCTGCACATCGACAAAGCAGTTGCCCCCATTGCCCTACGACATCGGAGAGTGCCGTTCCACCTCAGGACGTTGGTGGAGAAGGAACTGGAGCTCCTCGAAGCACAAGGGGTAATTGAAAAGGTATCCGGCCCGACGCCCTGGGTGTCATCGCTAGTCATCGCGGAGAAACCAAAGCAGCCAGGCGCTATACGCCTGTGCATCGACATGAGACTGCCAAACAAAGCCATCAAGCGAGAACGCCATATCACGCTGACGATGGACGACATCATAGCCGATGTCAACGGGTCGAGGTGGTTCTCCAAGATTGACCTAAACGCCGGATACCACCAGCTGCCTCTGTCAAAAGAAAGCAGATACATCACAACTTTTAGCACCCACCTTGGGCTCAGGAGGTATAAGAGGCTGAATTTCGGAATATCCTCGGCGGCGGAGGTATTCCAGAACACGATAAGAGAGATGCTATCCGGCCTGCCCGGTGTACTTAACGTCAGTGACGATATTCTGATCCATTCAGCAACGGCAGCCGACCACCATAAACACTAAGCACGCTAAAACGCCTAAGCGAACATGGGGCAACGCTCCATAAGGACAAATGCCAATTCTTCCAGCCCTCCCTGGAATTCTTTGGGTATGTCTTCAACCAAGAAGGCATTCAAGTAGACCCGCGAAAGTCGCATGCCATCAAAAGCGCACCGGCTCCCACGACGCCCACGGAAGTGAGGAGTTTCCTCGGAATGGCCACCTACTGCGGGCGGTTCATCCCTGACCTGGCAACCCGAGCAGAACCACTAAGAGCGCTTACCCGGACCGACGCCCTGTGGAAGTGGGGGCAACAGGAAGAAGAGGCGTTCCAAGGAATAAAAGACGCCCTGCTAGGCGAAGCAACGCTGGCCTACTTTGACCCCGCAAAGTGAACGGAAGTCCTCGTCGACGCAAGCCCAGTGGGGCTTGGAGCAATACTGACTCAGGAGCAAGAACCCGGCAGGTGGGCGGCGTTGTCATTCGCCAGCAGGTCCCTTACGCCAACCGAAACAAGGTACGCCCAGATAGAGCGGGAGGCGCTCGCCATCAAGTGGGCTTGTAGCCATTTTCACCTATACCTGGCAGGACAGCCCTTTACCATAGTCACTGACCATCCAACCCCTGGTGCCGCTCTTCAAGGGGTCTGCCCCCCATCCTCCACCACGAATCGAACGATGGGCTGTGGAACTACAGTCGTACGAAATGGAAGTCGTGTACCAGCCCGGGGCAAAGAACCGGGCAGACTTTCTGTCCCGTCATCCAACGCAGCTGCCACCCGAAGGGGACGATGAAAACACCGAGCAATACCTCAACATGGTGTCCGCAGTGGCATGCCCGCGAACCATGACCCTGGAAGAGATAAAAGAAGCGGCCCAGGATGACCACGTATACAGCCGAACACTCCACGTCGTGCAGACGGGAACGTGGAAAGACTACTTGCATCAAGCGAATGCCTGGCACCCGGACGACAGGGAAGGACTAACGAAAATGTGGTGAGTGAGGAGCGAACTCAGCGCCACACGTGATGGGATCCCGGCTGGTTATACCTCAAGCGCTGAGAGACCGAGCAACCCAGCTCGCCCATGGCGGCCATCAGGGGGCCACGAAAATGAGAGCACGGATGAGGGAAAAGGTCTGGTTTCCCGAACTCGAACAGATGGTCGACGACCTTGTCCGCCGCTGTCCATCCTGTCAACTCACTGGCGCCCGACACGACCGATCCCAGTGATCACTGAAGAGGCGTGCAAAGAGCCCTGGTCCAAAGTGAGCATAGACTTTGGGAGCTTCCCAGACGGAAAACACACCCTAGTGCTTGTAGATGCGTTCTCCAAATACCCCATTGTGGAGATAGTGGCCTCAACCGCGTTCACCCATGTGCGCCCCGTCCTGGATAAAGTGTTTGCCCTGTTCGGCTTCCCTCAGGAAGTCCGGAGTGATAACGGGCCACCGTTCCAGGGATCGGATTTTGCCACATTCCTACAACAAAGAGGAATACACCACCGCCGGATCACGCCCCAATGGCCGCAAGCCAACGGCGACGTGGAAAGGTTCATGCGGACGCTGAACAAGACTTTTCGCATTGCCACGTTGGAACAAGCTGATCCAGAAAAACGACTCCATGAGTTCCTCAGAGAGTACAGGAGCACGCCCCACTGTACCACGCAATGAAGTCCGTGGTCACTGATGCTGCAAGGCCCAAGGAGAGATCTGATGCCAGCCTGCCCCGGGTGGACTAAGCCACCCCTGGACGCTCAGGCAACACAAGACCGGCGAGAAACTCGGAACAGGAAAGCTAGCATCCAACGACGCGCTACACCACGAACCCTCCAGCCAGGAGCGACTGTCATCCTCAAGGACCGCCGACCCGGAGGAAAGTTCAAGACCAACTACAAACCAGGCACCTGGACAGTAGTGGCCAACCACGGCACAATGGTAACCGCCAGAAGATGAGGGGAGGAGGTTTCTCGGAACGTCTCGTGCTTCAAAGAAATCCCCGCAAGGTCCCCAGGTGAAAAGGACCAAGGGTCCTCAGCGGTCCCGACTGGCATATCCCCAGAGACAGTAGAAAGCGATCCAAGGATCGACAGGGTTACAGAGGGGCTGGATACCAACACCTTGCTGGCCCCCCACCCGCCTCCGGGAGGCAAGGCCCCCGAGGAGCCGTGCCGAGGGCTTCAAAATCGGAACTACAACCTACGGCCCAATCCTCGCCCAAACCATCGGCTGCGAGACTTTGCCTTCTGAGATGGCCGTGAAGAGTACCCAGGGACTGTAAACAGGTATCCAGAGTCGGGCTGTACTTTGTTAAAGACTGTTTGAACTGTTGTGTTTTCAAGAACTGAGTTGGGAAGGGATGTAGTGGTTGATGCTCCAGTGTTTGGAGCACTGGAGCGGAAATGCCTGCCTGGCCTGCAGGGAACCAATAAAGGGAAGGCGCCCGCTCGGGGGCGGCACTTCCGACTACACGAAGTGTGTTGCGTGCAAGTGTCCTGCGCTGCCCTCGCGCTACCCGCGCGCACCCCGAGGCCAAGTGGTCCCCTTCCTATTGGCACACCACAGTGAGGAACGTTCACACCTAATGGCACTATGGGAGGCACTTGTCATGGTGAACCAAATCTGAATAAACTTGTGCTATGGGATTCCAAGCTGTGTCAGCCCTGTTCTTTATTTGGAGCAGGTTTTGCAGGGGAAAAAAGAAGAATATATATATATATATATATATATATATATATATATATAGAGAGAGAGAGAGAGAGAGAGAGAGAGAGAGAGAGAGAGAGAAAGGGGCACAAACACACACACTCAAAGTGCAGTATTTGACAGCAGTTTAAGGTCCCCTCGTACATAACACAGGTACAAGATGGTCAAAAGCAGTGCACAACAAGATTCCTTCCCAATACTGGTACGACGATGGCAGCAGAGTCCAAGCTTGCTTCCCAGGCAGAATAGACAGAGTACAGGCAGCAGAAGTTCATGCTTCTCTAATTAACACAGGAGACACTCAGAAGTATTTTACGGTTCCATCGCACACAGGACTGTGACAGGAAAAGGAGCAGTAGGGCTAGCTTCCCTTAGACGTAGAAAAGGCAGAAGACAAGAAGCAGTAGAGCAAAATTCCCTCATACACTGCCAGCCCAAAACAGGAACGCCAATGACAACATAATGCACGCTTTGTTAATGCATCTGAATAAATGTGGTGGTGACATGCGGTTCACTGACAGAATATGAACCACAGAAATATAAATGTAAAAAATATCGAGGTAAAAATATAGAATACAAAAATATCGACTCCCTATACTTAAAAAGGTAAGTACAAAAATATTGAAAACAAATTATTGTTTACAATAATATAGTTGTATTAAATATCGATTTTAAAATATATATAATTTAAAATATTAAAATAAACATAGATTAAATACTAACTTTAATTTATAAAAAATATAATTAAGTGTTTTTTTAACAAATAAACTTCCTTTTAAAAATGTAAACACACATATATATATATGTGTGTGTTTACACACATATATATATATATAATTATACATATATACAAAATATAAACTAATGTTTTAATTAATAATGTAATTTAAAAAAATCATCCTAAATAGCATAATATTAAAATTAAACAACACACATATTTTACAATTTAAATAAAAATAAGTTACAAACAAAAAATACAGCAAAATATATTATTATTATTATTATTATAATAAATCAAACACATAATTATGTAAAGAACAACATAAACTAAACTTTTACAAATTAAACTAAATACATATACATTTCCCACCACATTAAAAAGAAAACAATTTTCTGCTAAATAAATATAAAAGTATTACTCCCACCTAACACAACACAGTAACAAAATATTTTACACCACACAAAAATAAGATTTACTATTCTAACTACAATAAATATAAAATTACATAAAATATAACATTACAGAAATATTAAAATGTACTATTCCCACTACACTTACACAACAATAAAATTTATAATTAACAAAAAAAAGCAATTCCCACTCCAGTCAGTGCAACAGTAGGAAAAGCGCTGGATTGCAGAGGGGTAAAATTAACTATTCCCACTCCAGTCAGTGCAACAGTAGGGAAAGCGTTGGATTGCGGAGGGGTAACATTTACTATTCCCACTCTAGTCAGTGCAACAGTAGGGAAAGTGTTGGATTGCGAGGGGTAAAATTTACTATTCCCACTCCAGTCAGTACAACAGTAGGGAAAGTGTTGGATTGTGGAGGGGTAAAATTTACTATTCCCACGCCAGTCAGTACAACAGTAGGGAAAGTGTTGGATTGTGGAGGGGTACAATTTACAATTCCCACTCCAGTCAATACAACAGTAGGGAAAGTGTTGGATTGCAGAGGGGTACAAATTACTATTCCCACTCCAGTGAGTGCAACAGTAGGTAAAGTGTTGAATAGCGGAGGGATAAGAATTACTATTCCCACTCCAGTCAGTACAACATTAAAAACAAACAAAATATCTTCAGCAAAATAAAAATATTTTAAAAACAAAGTAAATAAAAAAATATATAAATATGTTGGAATATTTTATTAAAATATATTTAATATTTAAAAAAATATACATATCTTAATGTTAAATACATATTACAAATACCTGCAAATATTATTATAAAAAAATAGAAAAATGATTTTCATACAAATAAATATTTGTATTTAAAAATATTTATTAACAAAAACATTAATTATTACATAAATTTAGTTTAGTTACTTCCCATCCTATAAGACCACAAAACTCCCAAACTGCACCTAATTATTTTTTTACACTATTAATATAAATATTCATCAACAAATTATTTTTGCAATAATTCAATATTAGTTATTAATTAATTATAATTAATGTACTCCCCACAATACACCCATAAAACACACAACGCAATTAATTATTAAATTAATAGTTATAATTAATTTAAAAAGAATTATTAATTGCTTAAAATACATTTACTTCCCACCCCATACCCCTACATAATCCACAACCCACATCTAAAATGTAAAACATATATATATATATTTGCACAATTATCGTAATTAATTATCAATTAAACAAACATTATTAATTAGAAAACAAATTATAATTCATAAAAATTAATTAACTTCCCACCCTTTACCCCTATAATCCCCACAACCCACACCTAAAATTGGACTTTAAAAACATTAATTACACAATTTCAATTAAATAAATATTAGTATTTAGCAACTAATTATAAATTAAGTTAAATAATTTACTCCCCACCCTTTACCCCTATAGACCCAAAACCCACACCCAAACATTTTCTTGTTAAACAATTAACATAATTAATTATCAATTAACTAATATTAATTATCAACTAATTCAACATAAATTACTTCCCACCCTTCACATCTATTAACCCCACAACCCGCACCTAAAGAGAAATAAATATTACGCAATTACCATAATGATTGATCAATTAATAAATTAATATTAATTAACAACTAATTATTAATTAATTAAAAATAAATTACTTCCCACCCTTTACTTCCATTAGCCCCACAACTCGCACCTAAAAACAATGACACAATTACCAAAATTAATTATCAATTAATCAATATTAATTAACAACTAATTAATAATTAATTCAAAATAAATTACTTTCCACCCTTTGCCCCTATATTCCCCACAACCTGCACCTAGAAGAATTACACAGGTACCATAATTAATTATCAATTTATTAATATTAATTAACAACTAATTAATAATTAATAAAAAATAAATTACTTCCCACCCTTTAGCCCTATAAACCCCACAACCCCCACCTAAAATAATTACTCAATTACCATAACAAATTATCAATTAATTAACATTAATCAACAACTAATTATTAATGAATTAAAAATAAATTACTTCCTACCTTTTACCCCTATAAACACCACAACCCACACATAAAATGTACCCAATAAAAATTAAAAGAACAATTAACACTATTAAATATCAATTAAATAAATATAATTAAATACAAAAATAATCATTCATTTATTATAATTAAATAACTTCCCACCCTATTCCCCTATAAACCCACAACCCGCTAGGAACTAAAAGACGCAAAATGTGGGCGGTTGTACCCTTGTGAATGGGCAGAATGCCATCTCTCACAGTGATGTTAGCCAATGCCTGAATCGTGTGCCCATTGGCCTATGCTGTAGTGGGTGAATGGAAAATGTGAATGACACAACATACCAATGGATAAAGAGGGCGGGCTGAAAGTCCCTAAAAGTAAGTAGATTATATATATCTATATTAGTAAAATCAAAAGATCTTGCTAACACCAGTCCTAAAAATGTGTGGCAGTGTAGGTAAAGTAGGACTCCATTGCTGTGTGGGTGATGGTAGAAAACAGTATTATTTTGCAACTGTGATACCTTTTAACGGACCAATGAGAAAATCATTCAAATATGCTGCAGTATTTCTTCCTGCATACTCACAAAAGCAGTTAAATCTGGCATGATGTGCAGTTTGTACCCTTAGATGAACATAAAAGGCTTGATAGTATGCCCTTTAGGATACACCCGTATCACTGTTAACCGTTCATCCTCTTCATAAATTGTGCATCCTTAAAAGCATCAGCGACAACAAGTTTAATGTCAAGCAGTCTCTTTCTGCCAGTTAGAAAGGTCTGATTATAAAATACTGTTCCATATCAGCAAGTCTTCTGTGTGGCTGCACTGAAAAGCCTATAAAATCTGGACGTTTGCTGAAACACTGTTTTCACACTTCTTTTTAGCACCATTCTTGATAGCTTTAAAACAATCTTTACAGGGCTATGGTAAGTGCATATTTCCAATATATTTGTGAAAATGTAACTCAGTACAGGGGAAGAGATGGCTGAGGTTGAAGTTGCACTAACCGATTTTCCATCACACCCAAAACTAGCTGATAGATTTTTGCCAGTTGATATCAAAGGCAGTCATAGGGTGTCTGTGTGGTACCTTGTCCCAGATTAACGCTTAGGCAAAGCAACATGCATAATGCAATACGGTTAATTGATGAAACCCCTTCTTCACAAATAGGCTTGCTCAAAATGCCCATTGCAGTGTGTGAGAAGGTCAATCAGTATGTATGTCCTCTTGACTTAAAGGTCAGAATAATGTGTGCTTGGTTCTAGCAGTTAGTCCGCATGTTGTGGTGCGTGGCTATCCACTTACAGCATGGGTTACACACTTGAACGTTAGCAATTCCTTTTTCACTACAGCATCCTACGTCTCCTGTTACTAACCTGTTTGCAATTACACACATATACAGATTTACTTACAAAATGCATCCCCAGACTACAAATTGACTGCATATATTCAATTAGTTTAGCTCAACTAAAAAAACAGATGCAGCATACCATCAGATCTCGTGTTAGTAGTAGCAAGCAGTTCCACGGAGTCAATCAGATTTGGTGATGATGAATCTCTGTAGTGTACGTGGCTCAAGGACCACGTTAGTGAATTCCAAAGGTCAATTTAAGTGACACATTTAAGTTCCGATATATGTAGGAAATTGGGATGTTGGTTGAGGGTGTGAGGGTAGACCTCTGGAGTGCACAGCAGATCTCAGGCAGCAAGGCAGTCCTGTGACAGTCCTCTCCAGGCCCAGAAGTGAACTTATGAGCGGGCCTGAGTGTCTAATTTTTATATCTGGTGCCAGCTTTTAAGTGGAAGAAACTAATGGAGTTTCCCTTCAAAGATGGTTCTGGAATTTCCTTTCTCCCTGCTCTGGCCCCAGGATGTTTTGGGTGACAAAAGGCTAGTGTGAAGTCCATTGTGAGTGTGCTGAGACAGCTCCTTTGAAATGTAAGAAGGGCTGTGCACAGCTCCTCCCATCCCATATAAGGGGTGACTTATATGTATTAAAAAGTGAGTTGAGTTTTAGGCCTGGCAAAGCTTTATTTTGCAGAGTCGAATTGGCAGTTTAAAGCTGCACACAGGCTGCAGTGACAGGCCTGAGACATGTTAAAAGGCTTCGTAAGTGGGTGGCACAACAAGTGCTGCAGCCCTACTAGTAGCAATAATTTACAGGCCCTGGGTACACATTGTAACACTTTACTAGGGACTTATAAGTAAACTAAATGTGCCAATTGAGTGCAAGCCAATTGTACTGTGTTTTAAGGAGAGAGCACAAGCATGTTAGCACTGATTTGCAGTGGTAAAGTGCGCAGAGTTCTAAAAGTCAACAAAAACTGGTTCAGAAAACAGGATGGATGGAGTCAAAAGGTTTGAGGCTGAACCTGCAACGTGTGCCAAGTCCAACAATATAGCATTGAAATAAGAACACAGTGGGGCCTATTAGGATGGCGGGCGGACTTCCGTCCGCCCGCCACCCTAGCGGTGCTGGGACCGGCCGCCAGTGGTGCGGCGGTCCCGCACCAGCGATTAGGATGCCACCGCGGCGGTGGCATCCTCCATTCCCAGCATTGTGGCGGGCGGTCCACACAGCACCGCCCGCCACAATGCTGGGAATGCATTGTGTGCATTGGCATGCACAAGGTGGCAGGCACCGCCTGGGTCCCCACCGCCATACTAATATGGCGGTGGGGAAATGTGAGGCGGGCGGTGGGAAATGGCGGGCGGATCGCCACCGCCATGCGGGCGGTGGCGATCCGCCCTACATCCTAATCACCCCCAGTATGTCTGAGAGAGTAATGTGAGAAACTCTACGGCCTTGAAAAACCAAGGAGAAGGTGCTATTTATTGCATCTAGCAAGTGCCATTTCCTTTGGGTGTGGTATTTACCAAGTAAGGTAAATATCTTCTGTTCTGAGTTTTGCATGTGACAATTGTGAATGCCATGCAGAATCAGTGGTTATCTCACATTTTCCAACAATACATTTCCACAGGTATTTGGTGACAAAATCTGACCGTGAAATTTGTGAAAATGCAGTCATTATTGCACACAACACAAAACCAGTACGTACAGAAACTGGAATTTCTGCACAGAGCAGTATTTCATTCAGGACTAAAAATAATGGCCTATATCACTAAACTGCTCAGTTTGTCCTTACCATTTGTGTGAATGCAGTTGGTGCATCAGGTAGCAGCCTCTGGCACGCAAGCGTTTTAAGAACAGCAGTGCGCAGTGTCAGACTAGCCTAAAGGGCAATCTGGCAGTGCCTAAAGCGCTGGTCTGACAGGTGAGTGTGTGGACCAGTTTTTTTACCTGTTTGTGGATCTCTTTTATGGTCTGGTGGGCCAGACATTACTATTGATTTCCCTGATATTAAAACAAATATTGTCTGCACCAAACTCAAATCCATATAGTCTACCATACCTTGAAAACAGTTATATAGCATGTCTTTACAAGTTCAAAACTGTCCGATTTTGACACATTTTTTTTTAGCGTTCTAATTCACTAATTGGGGCCACTTTCATTTTGGTGCCTGGGCCTATTTTCTGTCCTAATGTGATCCTGGAAGAGCCTGGAAGCTTCTGCAGGTTGTGGAGTCTCATTTTTGTACTATGATTCTTGTTGCATCTTCGGAAAGAATGTTTAGGATGCTTTAAGGCATCAGAATTTTCTGAATCATCCCAAGCATAGAGGTTGAGCCATTGCAGCAACAGTGATCTTTCATATTTGCAAATCGTACATTCATCATAAAAGACAAAAATAGGCCCATTTGAAAGTCTGTAAGTATTTTGGCACTACCTCAATGTGCTCATTTTGTATGAGCTTAATGCGCTGCTTATAGTATCTCATGATATCGTCTACTAACCAGACTAAGGGCCTGATTACGATCTTGGCGGACAGGGTTATTCCGTCACAAACGTGACAGATATCTCGTCCGTCAAATTACAATTCCATTATATCTTATGGAACTTGTAATACGGTGGACAGGATATCCGTCATGTTTGTGATGAAGTATCCCATCCAACAAGATTGTAATCAGGCCCCAAGTCTACCTCGTCTGAGACTACACTCACGGGCAGTTATTGTACACTTGAAAGAGGCACAAGGGAAATAAAAGCAGACATGTCAGAAGCTAATGCGGGTGGTGGCCTAGCAAGGGTGCTATGAACCCAGGTGCAAGCAAGGCAAATGTCTCCTCTTGCTGCCAGGCAGGTAGGTAAATACAACAATAAACAGGGTTCAGTGGGCCCCTAAAGCCTCTGGGGTCCAGGTTCTACTGCACCTGCGCACCATTGTAGCTACGTCTCTGAATGCGGGGCCTGAGACAACAAACTGAAGTGGGGCTCCAGGACCTGTCTCAAAACTTTAAAAAAAATGTTCTGCAGTGATATAGAGCAGGGCAGATCGATCATCTAATGGTAGGAGAAACATCAGCTGCCTGGATATTAATACATAGGGCAGACTTGCTGTAAAATATATAAATAAATGTTACAGCATGACTTTGAGGCCCTCAAAAAGCATGGGGCCTAGGAAATTATGACCCTCCTGTGCCTTCCGCTTTTGATGGGCCTGAACGAGAATATCTAAAAAGAGATTGTGAAATCGGAGTTAGAGAAAGAAGCTCTCATTTTGAATATTCTGTCTGTGTATCTTTAAGTGTAGTTGGGTATTCTGTGTTATTCCTCAATTGGCTGAACCCATGACACAACCAACAACAGAAATCAAATCGTAGTATAACACAGTTGCAAAATGTGCATTGTATTTCCTTTCGATGTATGCTACAGCTCTTGTGATTTTTGTCCTATTAAAATACCTCATAACAAAAACAGAATGCGGGTGTAATCCTGACAATATGAGCAGGGGGAATCTGTGTGAATTTACGAGGGTAAGATAAGCAGCCATGGCCGCTGCAGGTAAGAGCAGTGGGGCGGGCTGGGGTGGGTTGTTTCGAGAGACGACCACAAGAGAAAATTAATTATTTATGTAATTTTCTCTTTTTGGTCGTCTCTCGAAATCCCCCCCCCCCAGCCGGCCCCACCGCTCTTACCTGCAGCGACCGCGTCTGAAGATAACTTTGTAAGGGGGACCAGAGATGTGATTTTTTAATTATTTTTACGTAGAAATAGGAGTAAAAAGCATTAGGCGACAATGATAATCAAAGGTCTCTGCCAACCGGGATCTAAGCATGATTTGAGGCCGATGGAATATAGGGCAGATGGGTCATATACATTGATCAGGTTTGTTTTGGTCAAAGATTTTACCCTCTGACTTAGTCTTTTCAGTCCCAATCAATCGCAGGAGTACACTTTTGATGTCCCCAGAGTATCAGGCAGAGACCAACAGTAAATTTCAGTCCAAGTCCAGTAACCACTGGTCAGCCGGGTACCTCCAGGAATGTTCTCTTGTGGCTTGTTGTCTCCCTGTAGCCACACAGGCAGCCAGCCAACTGACCCTTGGAGTTCACTTATTAATCATTGGTACAAGAGGAAGCAGGAAGCAGGTCCAGTGCTTCAGAGTTCCTCCCAGGTCACAGACACCAGGTCCAGTCCTCTTCAGATCTCCCAAAGGTCCAGAAAATGTTCTGAAGAGGGTGCCTGGGGGTATCACATTTATGCCTGGCACCTGCTGGTGGGTGGGGTGAATCCTGGCCCCTACCTAACCCTTTCCTTATTTGCTGCAGTTCCTATTTGCTTAGTGCAAATAGGTTCAAACTGCCATGCCGCAGGGCATTTTCAGAAGATGGCAAAGTCCTTGTCCACACTAAACTGTAGATCTGAGGGATCAGGATGTGTGTAGGATCGTCAGAGGGAAATCAGCATGTCCTTCCATATCTAACACTAAAATCCAGGTTGAAGCAAGCACTGTACCCTCAACAAACCCAGATACAGCAGTCTGGTAGGACAAAAGCAGGGTCTTTCATCAATCAAACAGGGGATACACAAGAATTGTCTTAGCATCCTGTTCTCTCCCTGTCAAGTGTGCCCCAAGTGTTAAATGTGCAACAACAAGGTGATGGATGCAATGCCTGAATTGTGCTCAGTTACTGGCAGTTGCTCAGTCCATCGTTTTTCGCCCTTCATGCCACTTCAGTTTGGACCCAGCCATATGCAAACCAGCCTTGACTATGCTCCAGTCAGGAAGCAACAGGCAGCAGGATAACAAAAAGAAAAGCATTCCTTCCAGAAAAGAAGTCCAGTTGAGTCCTTTAAGCAGCACAGCAGTCTTTCTGAGAGAGGTTCAGTTCAAGATACAGAAGTGTCTGTTTATAGGGGGTCAGAGACCCTATACTTGTACCCAAAAGTGCCTTTGATGTAGAGGCTGACTTCAAAGCAACTCTCTGAAGTGCACAAGGATCCCTTTCAACCCAGTCCTGTCTGCCAGGCTATCTGTGGGGGTAAATCAGTGCCTTGCGTATGGACAGTACACTGCCTATTGAAGTGTGTCAGCCCAGCCCAGTTTTCCCTGCCCAAGAAGACCCATCAAAATGCAGATGAGTGCTCAGAATGCATATGAGCCTTACCTTTCTGTGTTTGTGGCTGTCTAGAGGGATAGCACAAAGTGTAGCTGTCAGCCCAACCAAACATGTATTGAAGACAGGCTGTCAGGTACAAACAGCAGTAAGTTGAGAAAAATGTCCACTTTCTAAAAGTAGCATTTATAGAACAGAAATGTTAAATCCAACTTCACCAGTATGGAGGATTTATCAATGCCATTCCAAACATATGAAACATGAAAAAGCTACTTGTGGTAATAAAGTTCAGGTGCCCGAAGTGTAGTTTAAGATGATTTATTTAGTCTTAGTTGCAGGTTGGTAAATCCACATAGAGCAGCCCCACCAGGAGCAGCCTGCCTGCTGCTCAGCCCATACTCCAACTGTCACACTTCATCTCACAGGCACCCAAACATTCCATTCATCATCACCATTCCACGCAGCACATTCACACTGGCTGAGCAGCAAGGGGCAAAGCAACAGGGAAGAAGCTTAAATACATAGACAAGATACAACATATCCTCCCCCTTTATATAACACCAAAAAAAATGCAAAATGGAAAAAATTATTGACAAGAAGAAACATGAAAAGAGAAATTACATCAAAATACACAAATGCCATATGGAATCAAGCAATAACCTGAACAACCATAATGAAGCATTAAGAATATACAAGCTATCACACACCCCCTTTATAAAATTAATAAAAAATAACAGAAGAAACAGCATTTTCTTTAATACCACACATTGCTAGACAGTAGACAAAGGAAGAACCCTATCAGTCCCACATCAGCATACAAGATAATCACACAATCGCACCTATTATCACCACCAACCACACTAATTGGCCAGACAAGCATGAGAGGTGGCACAACACAGCACGACATAAGCTAAGAGTGGTAACGACTCACACACACACAAAAACTGTAATAAGAATGCTGATGTAACAAAAACAAGTCAAAACATAGAAGGAATGGGTGAATAGCACCCGAATAAACGTCCCCAAACAAGGGCAAGTAGAGTGTCATGTAACAACAGGTGACATTCACATGCAACAAACATCCTTCAAGTAAGGACATGTGATGAACACTGTAGAAATGGGTGACTCCCACCCATACAGCCACTCCTCGTAAGGGCAGCAAACGAAACGTGTAGCACACAGTGACTTACACACCGTCCAGTCATCCGTAATGTAGGAGTAAGAAATGTAAAGCGTAATGATGGGTGACTAGCAACCCATCCAGACATCCCTCAGAAAGGGCATATAACCAACTATGTAGATATGGGTGACTACCACCCATATACATCACTCATGTAAGGGCCAATAATGTAAACTGTGGAAATGAGACTACCCCCCATTTAGACATCCCTCATGTAAGGGTCTGTAACGTAAACTGTAGAAATGGGACTCGCACTCATTTAGTCATCCCTGATGTAAGGGTTTGTAGTAAACAATGTTGAAATGGGTAAGTACCACCCGTACAATAACCCCTCGTGTAAGGGCAAGAAATGTAACATGTAAAAATGTAGAAATACATCCTACCACAAAGTTGGGATGCTCTGGACCAGAACTAGAATATCGCCACAGCACTTCAGAAAAGACACCAATGCAGGGGAAATCTGTGCACAATAGGAATAACACCTACAGCGTAAAATATATAACCACAGCAGTAGCATCACCAACGCAACAAAAATTGCGTACCTTAGGAAATGTCCTATACACCGTAAGTAAGGCATGTTGGATGAACCCAGCGAAACTACCGATACACACATGTGTATGACCATCTAATCTCCCCACACATGTTGGGTATTAAGGCACCAGGCAATCAATGAACATACCCAAAACAAACACACAGGACTCCATCATCCACAAAAAGAGGGCACACTTTTGAAGAAGACATTGAAATATGGATAAGGCAGCACATCAAAACGGAATGTAGCGTGCACATGTCAGGCAGGAAACACTATCCTACGCCAGATAAGTAGGCTAGGTATAACTCAAAATATGGTGTAGTGCAAATAAAAAACACATATGGCACAGCACATCTCTTTGCACACACAAACCAAGTTCCTGGTGAGCGGCCTCTCACCCGAGTACACCGGAATGCTGCACCCTACCGGAACACAAATTAGATCACTTCTGACATGGCTGCCGGCAAACACTGTATGGTCACGCGTCCTATTAGCGAGTCAGAGGCCTATGTAAGAATGTTTTGCGACTGCAATTGCGTTCGCAAAACACTCGCAATTTACCGCCCTCTTCAAGAGGATGGTAAAGCACTCGCAAATGGGAAGGGGACCCCTTCCTCTCTGTGAATGCAGGATACAATATTTTTAGAGGCAGGCAGTGGTCCCAGGGACCACTACCTGCCCTTAAAAATTAAACGAAAACATTTCATTTTTCTTTTTTTAAATGCATCCCGTTTTCCTTTAAGGAAAACGGGCTGCATTTTTTTTTTAAACTGCTTTATTTAAAAGCAGTCCGAGACATTGAGGTCTGCTGAGCCCAGCAGGAAACCATACCTGGGAGGGCCAGCTATTCCTAATGGGGTCGCAAATTGCGAGTGCCTCATTAATATGAATGAGGCATGCAATTTGCGACCCCATTAGGAATCGCTAATAGTGTCTCATACACTGTTGTACATGTCATTTGGCGACTCGCAAATTGCGACTCGGCATTGAGCACAATTTGCGAGTCTCTAAATGACATGGTCGTACATCTGGCCCGTTATTCCACAATGTACTGTTCATTTACAAAGACTCTATTTTGCTTTTATTGACATCTGTTGTATTTGCTCTGCTTGTTTGGATTTGTTGATTTTGTCATTTCTGCTCTGACTCCATCAGCCACATTGGAATCACAGGCGTACATTATTTGCAATTACTGTACCTGCGTTTGTTTGCATTTTTAAAGTGATGTTAGAAGTCAGGTAATGTGTTTGCTCTTATGAAAATTGTATGTAAGGAGGACTGAGCTGAACTCCGTCCCTTTCTACCAGCCTTATCACATTTTATTGTTTCTCAGGAACAAATTAGTAACTGTGAAAACTCAGCAATCTGGATTTTCTCCACAAAATATTGGCGTACCTCTTTGCTTAATAAAGTAAAATGAAATGCTTTCAATCTTACCTCTAGTGTTGGTTCATTGAGGAAATTAGTGTGAAACAAGGCAATATAAATTGTAGCTGTTTTCCTCGGAAAAAGTCAGGAAAGAATCCTAGGCCTTTGCCAGTACACAGTCAAGCATTGGCATATGCAGTAGGACTACCCCTTTGCAAGGTTGTGCTATGGTTACTTTTTAATTGTAAGTGCAATCATATTGTATATATGGTGCCGCCTAAACATGGCGGCCATATGCTTGCAACGTTTTTTTTTTAATTAAAAACACATTTCATACTATTTTATTAGAACAGTACGAATGCTTCCTAGGATGTAGGTGTACTTGGAATATGTGTAGAAGGGTTTTTAGTTGTATAATGCACATCATAGGAAAAGTAAATCCTATTGATGGAAAAAAGGTTCTACTGTCTTCACCATATAGTAATTCAAAGCACTTAGTTTAAACACAGAAGCATGACTAAAAAAACTATGAAAAATTATAAAGTATGAAAAGAAAAAACCCTTAGCAAGGTTAAGTATGGGCCCACCAGCCCTATCACTGAAGTGAATTTCTTCTTAGGGGGAGGTGCACATGTGATCACAAAAAATGACGTTGCTCATGCTGAAAGAGAGACATCTGACACACAGCCTCTCTGTATGTATATATATCTATGTATTATTTATTTTTGAATATTTTTGGTTGTGTGTGGTTGTTGAAATAGTAAAATCTGTCTCTAGGCCAGACCTAAGAAGAGTTCAACTGCTTTTCTGAATATCCTATGAGAAACATTTGTTTGAAATCAATTACAATACACTGTTATTTTAATACGCCTAAGATAGCTGGTGGTTTCATGTTTTGCAACCTGGCAGAAGTGCATAGAACAGGGAGTGTCAGTTCCTATCCATACGATGCTTAATTTCAAGTTCCATTCCTTCGAAACTGGGCTGCCCAGAAAAAGATTCAGCAATTTTCGTAAATCAGCTCATTCAATTGCATTTCCAAAGTTGACAATTAAGCAGTATTTTCAGATTGTGGCTTAAGAAGTTCCTAGAAGGATTAGAGGTTGCCTCCTCCCTCCCAGGGATTTTGGAAAAGTCAGGATATGCAACTCCACTTGTGCACCTTCACAGCTTCTCTGATGGGCAGCCAGGTACAAATGGGTTGCACTATAGACAATTACATGGAGGGTGCCTCTCTCTGACCTTGAGGTGGCAGCGGGAAAAAAGAATGGAGGTGGTGGTCACCCCAATGACTGCCTTGACATGAGCCACACAGACCTCTTCTCCTGGTCAGGGGTGCCTTACCTAAAGCGGAGGAAGAGACAGGCTGCCTCTGCACTGTGCTGGTCCTGATTCTGGCATACCAGTTAACCAAGGAAGTGAGGTTAAATGAGGCAATGATGTCGGTTTAGCACTTGAGAGGGTTGATGAGAGTGTGGGAGAAGAGGTAGAAAGATAATTGATCTGGGGGAGAGATGTCGTGTTGTATCATGAGAAAGAGGATGGAGAAAATCCAAACAAAAAATAAAAAGAAGGGGGCGAGTGCTAAGAGATGGAAGGAGTGAGGAAGTTGGGCAATAATAAGGCCAAAATTAATTAGAGGGTGGGCACACGATCAAGGAAAATCTGGCTCGTTGCAAACAGGGAACCCTATGCAGGCGGATAATTCACCAACCTCAGATGAGAATTGAGCAAATTCCATGGAGTGCTATGATTGGATGAGGTCCACTGCTGTCTCCCTATGGAAGGAAAGTACATGGAGTAGCTAGGCCCACTGTGGGAGATCAGGCAGCACATTAATGGACACAATGATCAAGAGATGGGACGAGACTACAAAAGAACACATTGAAACGTAAAAGGTTGGGCATATCCATTCAGGGATAGGTTAGGATAGTAAAGAGAAGGACAGTTTGCCAGAATGAGAATGAATGACTGACTCAAAATACTATATTATAGACCCAATGGTTACCTGGGACTCATTGAGTGTTGTCATTTAAGAACAAAGTTGTTTTAAGCAATTACAACTTATTGACAAAACAGTTTCAAAGATAGAAGCAACAACTAGCTTCCTAAATCACACTTATGGATTTAATATTTTACAACAGATGAGTACATAGTAAAAATCAACATCCTAAACAGGCACAGTGCTCAATGTCCCCAGTGTTCACAGCCAACAGAAAGTACAATTGATAACAAAATGTGTAGGCAGTCAAACGGTGAACAAGGGCAAAAAGTAGAGGGTTTTTTAATCTATTCAATGTACACTACAGAGCCTCAAGTAGTTTTTAGCAGTAAAAAAGTCTGTTGGAGGTGCTGTCAACAGTATTTTAATTTCTCAATGACTAGGTGAGGTCAGCACCAGGACAGGGTTGAATTTGGGACGCATAGCGATGAACGATCATGCATCTGCCAATTACAGACCCGTAATGAGGTAGAGTCAATCAAGAGTTGTAGCCCTTTTGTAGGCTGAAATATGGTGGACTCAATAAATAATCTTAGCAGGAAGGATGGTGGATACCCCTTCAACAATGCAGAGAGTGTAGCAGTGCACCAGACTACTGCAGCACCAGTTACTCCCAACAGGAGAAAGTGAGAATGCCCAGCAAGCAAGAATTACTTCAGCGAGGTGAGGACTCAATGGATTGATAGAGAGGAAGAGTCTCTGAAGAGGACTGGGCACCCAAAGGAATCACTCTAGGGATTGTGGTTGAGGCAAGATTACCTTTGCCTCTCCCTAAATGGACTCTGCTAATGCTGCATGGACCACCGTTGTACAGTCTAGCAAAGCAATTAGTCCAGACAGTGACATACCCCATTAACCTACAATGGGTTTCTAAGCTATGACCTAAACTACCTTCGGTTTTTTAAATGCCTTGGGCAGCCATTTCCAAATAGACAAGCCGCATCCTAGTTCTAGGTTGCCTTAATGAGATTTTCCCCTTCTTGCTCTGGACACACTGACACACTTTCGGACAGTGCACAACGCCGGAGGCAGAGCTTACCATGGAGCAGAGCCAGGAGCCGTGCGTTGCTCCGAAAAGCCTCAAGATCCACCATCCACACCACAGCTGCAGCCCAGTGCCAAAGTCGCTGCCAAAGCCTTGGGCCGCCGCTGCTGCACCTCCTGAGGTTGGTACGAGGGCAGAGGCAAGGAGGCACATGGCACACAGTGGTGCGGGGTGCTATGCACTAGGATGGGCAAAGGCTGGGCTTAGCGCATCACCATTACACACCTCAGCACTCCTCCAATTACTCTTTGCTCCACAATGTAGGAGGAGGGGCAGTTATAAGAAGGGAGTTCTGAGGACTGGATCACACAGGACCAAGCAGTCCAGGTACAGCAAGGCTGAACTGTTAGTGATTTCTAGGCGGAGGTGGCACGGTGGGGTTAATCCCACTGCCCCTGGTTAAGCCCCGAGTCCGTAGAAGCACCCTGGCTAGGTCGGGTCAGCTTGCGACCGGGTGACCTCCACCACCACACGCAGGCGGCCCCCGGAGCATCAGCAGCAGTCACTCAGCCTTCTTAATTCCACAAAACCAGAGTGCTCTAGCTTCTCAAAATTCAAGGGCATTGCTCTCCTTGGATTCAGGATAATAGCCCCAAAGCTGAGTATTTAGAAGCACGCTCATGCCCCCTCTAAGCCACTCAAAAGTCTGCACGCACAGAGGGGGTGAGGCGGCACTAGGAAGGGACCAATTCCATCCTGGGAGAACCAAAGCCGAACCACCAGCAACAACTCGGGCATCAGTATCTATGATGAGCAGCAAGCAAGAGCGGCAGCCCGCCAGTCACATGCGAGGCTACCAGTCACCAGCAATTGTTACCAGGCCTGCTAGCCCAAACAGTTTCATCAGCCTCTTTAGCCACTTAGCAACTTGCCACACAGTCCCTGTGGCGGGAGCTCACTTGCATGCATATCTGGATTTCCTCAAGTCTCAACATACTCGCACAACCTTCTAAAAGTATTTATAAGCGCACCCTCAAGTTTTACTCTCCATAATTATCGCATTCTGTAATTCATCCATGTTCAAACCCTAGGAAATCATCAGGCTAATTAGGTCTGGGACAGTGAGGGGACTGATCCCCCAAGGCCTGCAAGAAGACAACGCAACAGACAAAACACCCAGACAGAGCAACCGCCAACCTCCAAAAAACCTCTTCTCGCAATACCCGACATAATATCAATGGACCAACCTGAAAGTGAACTATCGGAAGCTCACAAGTCAAACAATGGAGTCTCCATGGCAGGGCCCTGTCCTGCATCTACCAGCCAAAAATATACACAAAGTTTAGTTTCTTGAAGGATGTTGGCTCTGCTCTCTTATCAAGCATCAAACGCCTGACTGGTCTGGGGCCACCACTGATACTGAGGTTGGACTGACTGATTTCTCCTTTTCTGAAACCACTGCTCTAGGCCATGGGCCACCTCCAGGAACTAACTCACCGGATCATGTGCTCCCCCCTTAAGCAGAGGTAGGACGTATACCTAACAACACCCTTGATCTATCAGGGGCTGATGAAAGCGGACACCTTACACACCCCAGCAAGCTTGAGGGGGACAGCATGTTTCTGTCAAAGGAATCACCAACCTCAACCCAAGAGGCAAATCAGAAACCCGTAAAACTAAATCGACTTGAAAGCAAGCGGGCTCTCACACCTCACACCTGTGACCAAAGAGACCTTCCAGAAATAAATGACTCTTGAAGGTGCCCAAATCGCGAACAGAGACTTCACGTTCATTCGAATGCAGGGATGGGAGGAGATGTTAGCATCATATCCCCAAGGCACTTCTCAGGCAGAAAGCCTGCAAGGCTCTAAAGTCAATTTAATGCCCAAAAAAGCATCGCAGATGGACAGCATCTGGACGTCTTTCCTGAACATGGTGCAACTGTTAGTCAAAGCTTTGCAATACCAATCGAAATAAAATGGACATCCAGCTGTCACTGCTTAACACTCTAGCTGTCTTTTTTTGTAGGGCATTGATGAAAAGCTTGAGAACTTAAACTCGCTCATCAAGTCAGCCCAATCAGATACTTAGCTGATGTAAGCAAGCTGTTCGAGTGCCCCTATCATAGACAAATTATCTTCACTTCCCACCATGTTTGACGATCTACTCACAGACCTCAAACAACCCAATAAGCCTCTACAAGGAGCACAACATCAGATCCCAAGCATAGTTTCAGAGCCATTAGGCTTACAACCACCCACAGTGCTGATACATTCTGCAGAGAGTAGCACAAATCAAGACACCAGCAAGCTCCTGGAAGATGATTAGCTACTTCCTCAAACCGAACAGCTGGCTGACAATAATGATCAACAAAGAAGGAAAGGTGGAATAAAAAAAAAATGCTGCATCGAATCAAGTAGTAAACTATACCATATTTAGACTAGCAGCTAGACCTGCGGAGAGCGATCGCCCGGAATCGCCTCTCCGACCACAAGACACTCCAGCAGAGGCAAGCTAGCCTGCAAACGTACCATACCCTCTGCATCCAAGAGAGGCATCCTAGCGGTATCACAGCAGAAACAGGCAAGGGGCTCTGCAGTTGGAGGAAACAAATACCCACTTTCCAGCACAAGTACTGCAGCACTTTGGAAGCCCGAAGGGCTCTACAACAGGAGCTATGTCTTGGAACAAAGCTACCTCGAGTAAAGTGCAGCAAAATGGCCTAGAAGGAAACTTCACTTCAGAGACAAAGAGGGCCCAATACTGGATGAGTGGACGACCTTTAAAAAATGGGGAATTAAGTTGAGCCCCTACCACGAACCAGTCTATCCCCTACCCCTGCTTCAACCAGCCCAAACAAGGCCACGTAAGTCTACCTACTCTGTACTGAGGGGCCTTGGGTAACTCACCACTAAAGAGGGATGCACCTATTGGACAATATGGATTAATTTCAAACTCAGCGAGGGCATTGGATTTCGTTACAAAATGGATCTCAAGAACAATTAACAGTGTATCCCGGAGCCCATGACAAAGTCTGGATAACCAAGTACCCACCAAGGGGCGGCAAGGCGTCCTACGGTTCTGTTACTGGAATGCCAGTGGCCTCAATAGTAAAACACCTGACCTGGAATTTTTACAGTATGTGTGATCCTTTGACATCTTTCTCTTCCAGGAAACGTGGCTTGTGGAACCATTTCATCATCAAGGTTTCATGAACTTTTCTGTACCAGCTGGTAAAGGTGCAAAAGTTGGCCACCTACTGGGTGGCCTGGCAATTTATGCATCCGCAACAAGTGTAGGTTCAGCAAGGGCACTACAGTCCAAGACCCTGGCAATCAATGCTATTAAGATCTCAATACAAGATCACAATGCCTAAATTGAGGTAGTAATTATGAACGTATACATCCACCCCAAAGACAGGCTAAATGCCTCAAGACTGCTGGTGGAGGAAATTCTAAGAAATATGGAAGAAGAGGACACCTTTAACTTTGTGGTGTCAGGTGATTATAACCTACATATTTTTGGCCACGCCGTCTCACATGACTTCATACCATTGAAATCTCTACACTGGGACGTACTGGCACAGGGCAGAAATGGAAATGGCAATCCAACTAAAAATGGCATGCAACTCTTGGGCGACTTAGAACATTTACGCTTTTGAGCTCTTAACGGCCGGTTCACTGGGGACTTCCGGCTGGCTGCTTCCTTCCATTCAACTACATCTAGCTCCACCTTAGATTTACCTTTGTTAGCCTCCCATTGCTCTACAGGGTGCGCTCATATTGCTTAGGGAATGAGGCAGACAGTGACCATCTTCCCCAAGAGGGGACCGACCTCGCATCTCCACTTGCCCTTTGCCCTACAGCAGAGATATCTGGCTCTATGTGCACTGTCAATTACAACTTCAACCATAAACAACCTCCTAGCAATATCAAAGGATCGGCTGCAACAAGTACAGGGTGTGAGAAGTTGGCCTGGCATATGCTGTCCACTAATTATAGTGGGCACCTTGCACCAGTCCAAACAACCCCTTATTGGAGATAGGTTAAAGACAACCTTTATTGAAAGCTATCCTAGTGGTAGCTATGGAGAGCAGCCTTCAGGCTAAGTCTTGAAGGAATGTAAAGCAGCTTGTTTTACCAGTCTATAATCTCTTGAGTGACCAAATGAAAGAGCACCACACCAGGTATATATTCAAAATATATGTATTTATTGCTAAACACACCCCTCTAGTCTCTTTATGAGGCTAGAGTTCGAAGTACATAAGTTATAAGTTATTAATTCACAGTAATAGCACAAATACACGTTTGGGCCCTAGGGGCGTACCAAACCATATACCAATAAAGTGGTATGCGAACCACGACTGAACTAGACACTAGGCCTAGAGCCTCTAGAAGTGCTTGGACCACAAGGAACCACCCAAGGTAGTGACACAGGGGACCCACGGGAGACGCGTGCAGTGTAAATACACAACCGCGATACGCCGTTAACTTCTATGGAGAAAGTCGGGATCGGGAAAATAGAGGAAAGGGACACTTAAAAGAGGACTAGGACAAAACCCTTTGAGATCTAGGACTTTGAAGAGTCTCTACCCACGGGAGCACCGGAGTACTCGTGTTACCTCACCCAGGGAAGCCGGGTGCATAGGTGCCTTTCGGGGCGGGTTTCGTCGTCGATTCGAATGGCGATCTGCTGCAAAGTGCTGCTGGCGGCCAAGAGAAAAGTGTCCGGGTGGATCCAAGAGTGGATCGGAGTTCTGAAGAACCTGAAAGCAGAGGGGACAGAGTCTGGGTCACTAGCCAGTGACCAGGAAGGCGATGGACAGATGCCCACCGATGTCGAGTGCTTCAGGTGCGTTGACGGTCGTCTTGACTCTTCAGCCACGAGGTCCAGGAGGCGTTGTCGGTGACCAGGAGCAGGATTCAGGCTGGTACACGATGTCTGTCGAGTGCTGAGGTGTCGGCGACCAGATTGGACCCAACAAGCCTTGGCAACGGCAAGTCTCGGTGAAGATGTAGATCGTCGATGGTGCAGACCAGCAAGGTCTGTGGAACTCACCCAGCGAGGGTAAGTGAGGGCAGGCCTGGAGCAACCAGGATGCCAAGTAAGAAAAGGATTGGCCTTCGTTAAGGGCTACTAGCCAACGGGCTAGCGACCGCGAAGGAGCCTCGTGACGCCGCACGTGGAGCTAGCTTACAGGACACTCGTGGAGTGGGGGCCAGTGATCTTCGGTGCAGATGGTGCTGGAGGCTAGGGCTACTCGGAGCCCAAAGCACGACTTCTTGGGAGACCCAGAAGATGATGCACTTGCAAATGTGCTCGGTGTCCAGGGGTCACGGTCTCAAGTCACCCACGATAGCCACGGGCCTCAGCTTTGCTGGGGACTCAGGGTAGCCTCGGGGAAGTCTGAGAATCTACCTCTGGTGATGCGATGACTTCGGCGTCCGACGGGAGCTTCAGAAATGCGAACCGGACAGATGCTTCTTTGGTGCCTGCCAAGCAGGGAGTCACTCCTTGACCCCAAGGGAGATTCTTCAGTCCTCTAATCTTGTCGTAGAGCGTCGAAGGTCCAGGATTCAGTTTCAGAGTTTCGTCCAGGTATAATCTAAAGTCCTAAGGACTGGGTTCCTACCTTTATTCTAAAAATAGGGGTTGGACTACTCTGTGGTCCCACCTATGGGTGGGTCAGGGCAGAGGGGTGGCTACACCTTTTCCTTTGTCCAGTTCGCGCCAAAGCAGGGGCTGCAAGCCCCTGATCCGGTTTGAACTGGGGTATGCACTAGGGACACCAAATGTGCCCCCAGTGCAGGACTTCAAAGCACCCGAAAGTGCTCCCGCCCAGCCCCAATACACATTATCCTGTCTGGGGAGGTGGTCACACCTCCCTGGGACAGGAAACCTATTGTCCAGGCCTCCCCTGCCGGAGTTTCGTCCAGCAGCAGGAGGCCAGACTCGTGTCTGTGGCAGCAGCATCCATTTTGTGATGCCAGGGCTCTGGAAAGAAGTTACCGGACTCGTCAGAGTTAATATGTCTTTCCCTCTAGAAGGGTGGAATGCTACCCCCGCCGCCAGGATTGGCGGGGGGGGGGTAGTATTCCAAGATGTTTGACACCAAACACGACATGTTTAGGTGCAGCCATTCCAAAGTTAGCATTTTACCGCGAGGATATAATGCGCTTAAGAGTATATGGTCAGGCTGCACTACAAACAGCATCAGAGATGGTCTCCGAACGCTGCAGAGGGGCCCTGCTCATGCAGGGGCACCCTCTCACATAGGAACCATGCACTCTGCCTTTAGGATTGATAAGGCCTGCCTTAGGAGTGACTTATAGGTTTATATGTGTGTATGTATTTCGTGATATAGGTAACCTATATCACAGTAAGGAGTGCATGCACCACCTTACCCAGGCTGCAGTAGCAGACCTGTGGTGTCAGTTTGGATGGCCTTCCAGGGTGGCATAATACATGCTGCAGCCCCTGGCAGGCCTCTGAGGTACCTATGCCCTTGGTACATAGTATACCATATACTAGGGACTTATAAGGGCACTCCAGATCCTCAATCAGTGATGTGCCTAAGGCACATGGAAACCATTTTAGAGAGGAAGCAGCTAGGCTGGGGTTCTGATTAGCAGGGCCCCAGCCAGACTAATGTCGAAAAACAGTGAAGCATCAGCAAAAAGTGGGGGTACCCATGTGAAGCAGATCCTACTCTCCTACACAGGGATCATCCAACAGCACCCTAACTGCATGAGAATGGTTCACCAAAGGCCTCGCAGCTAGTCTTGCTACATCAATCAAGGCAGGGCTGCAAGTAAATCTTAATGGACAACAAGGCAGCATCCCTCACGATCAACTCACCCAACTGAAATCACATAAAAAAGCTATAATGAGTACTCTAAGATCCTTACATCGCAGGCCAGGGGGCCCCACACTTTAAGTAGCGTTGAGACAGCAAAAAAACTCACTAAGAAAGCGGAAATGGTTTATAAAACAGTCACAAGAAGACCAGGTTTGGGCTAAACTTGTCTTAGACATAAAGAGCAATGACTGCACACAATTCTGGAAAACAACTAACAAGCTTCTGTGCCCAGCCCATGGAGGAATCTCCTCACATATATCTGAGGATACTTGGGAACATTTCCTTTTTGACCATTTCAAACAGCAGCCGGTCAGAGGTTCCTCCAAACAGGTCTTGGTGGGATCTCAGCAAGCAAGCTTATATAATACTGACCTTAAGGTGGCTTGCCAAGTACCAGCTCCATCTGAAACAATAGCAACCCTATCAAATGCCCCAACATCGACACCAATCAAACTAATCAGGCATCAAATAGCAAAGGGTAGATGAGAAGGGCCCCGGGCCCAAATGGCATCCCTCCTGCTCAGTTCAAGCACGAAGCAGAATACTGGGCGGCGGTGCTCAACCCAGTATTTAAACAAATCAGGTTTGAGGGCGTTCTACCAGCCTCATGGAGAGGATCTATAATTTCTCCCATTTACAAGAGTGGGGACAAATCGTCTGCAAAAATCTACCACTTTTTGGCACTTATCAACAATGAGGCCAAATATTTTCCCTACTGAAAGAATTAACCATCTGGGCCTCTGACAATGCCATAAATCTGCTTAACCAGACAGGGTAGCCTGAGCTAACGGGCACGACAACTAACATCTTGGCCCTATCTCTCCAGATTGATGTGCCAAAGAGTTCCAGGTTGCCTCTGCACCTCTGCTTCATTGACTAAAAGGCGGCTTTCGATCATGTCTACAGGGGCAATCTCTTGCTCTAATTGGCTCTTTGGGATATCCCTCAGGCCCTTCTGAATATGCTCATCTTGATTCATACTGACAAACAGGTTCAGGTCAAGCTGGGCGTAGGAACACACCTCTCAAGACAAATACCAAGAAACATAGGGCTGAAACAGAGGTGCATCTTGGCCCCTACTTTGTTTAACCTCTTGTTGGCTGACCTGACCTCAAAGGAAAAAGCCTGCAACTCCAATGACCCAAAACTAGGTGACATAACACTTTCCAGTCTCCTATATGCGGATGATCTGGTCCTGGTGAGCCATACCCAGGTGGGGCTTCGATGCCTGCTTAACATCACGGTAGCGTATTCAACTGCAAACAGTTTGTCCATCAACTTAGAGAAAACTAAGACAATGTCGATCAACAACACCAAGAGAAGACCACTGACTTGGTGCTGGGCCAGGCTGCAGATCGATTCAGCTGATGAATACAAATACTTGGGTATAATCATCGGCAAAAGAGGATCATTCATCCCTCAGAAGGAGGTTATAAAGCGGAAAGGTATGGCACTGGCAATAACGTTTAAAAACAATTAAGAAAAAACTAGCAGGACCAACATTGTCACCTCTTCTTCGAGAAGTATAAGCCAAGCTGCTACCAACAGTAACTTATGGGAGTGAACCACTGAGAGGAAGGGATGCCAACATACTGTATAGCACAACAACAAGAGCGTATAGAATAATCTTCGGCCTTCCTAACTATACATCTCCGGCTCAGATCAGACTCAAGTTCGGCCTGCAAAGGTAGACCCTGGCTAGACAGGGGGCCTTTTAAAACTGTTGGAATAAAATCAGGAATGCAGATTCCAAATCACTGAACTAAAACCTGTGACAGGAGCTTCAGAACAGGAACACATCAGCCGCAAGAGCTTATCTTCACGAATCATTATCAATCACCGGGCTAACCCAACTCTGGGAAACTCCCATCAGCCATCTGGGCTTCAAAAACCTTGCCATGAAAACAATAAAATTGCTCTCATTGATTGAAGATAAGGCAGATCTAGCCTGCAGAGCCCTCGCTTGGATAACTTTAAACAACTACAGCACCGCGGCTCCTCAACAATATTTCAATATAGGTAACGCAAACAAAGTTAAGGAGAAGTTCCTGAAGTACCTTCACAGTCTGCTGCCTTCTCTACTTCATCTACCTCCCTGACAGCGAAATAGAAAACAGAACATCTGCCGTCTATGCAGCAATGACATAGAAGATATGCCGCATCTGATATGTTATTGCAAAGACCTAATGGGAAAATGGGGACAGTTGTTAAGAGCCATATTTAATCAAATAAGATTTCGCACACGGAGGCAGGCTGTGTTGGCTTGCTTTGCTACAGGGGACCCACAGTTGAACTGCCGCTAGTAAAGTTCCTCATAAAGGTGGACACTGAAATGATAATATGGGACAGACAGGCGCTAAACACTTCTTGTGCCAATGAGTAGTTGAGCCCTTACTGGAAATGGTCCTCATAAGAATCACAACCGTTGCTGGTTAGCCACTGCTTTTGGTTGCATGCTGCTTTAACGGGTGACTGAACTGAGTAACGGTCTTATAAATGATAAGGCCACAACAGAAATATGAATCTTCACAGTATGCACCTTACTTGCACCTTATGGGCGGTTAAACTTGTTGCTTTAGAAGATATTGTATCCATATATGAGGCTGAATAAACCTAATTGAAGCAATGAGGGCTCTTATCAGTCAGTATGCACAGATTACACATTGAAGGACTGTTTGCACTTCAGCTGTTAACAACGGTTTAATTGAATTTAATTCTGATTGCTGTGGTGCCCCGGCGCTGTGGGATAGGTCGCGGTTAGGCGGGCCCAGAGGCTGATGTGACGTGGGCAGCCCGGTGGGCCTGAACGAAGTTTTCCTACTGGGGCGAGGGCCATTGCCCATTTGAGTTCCCCCTACTTGCTTTGCCCCAGATCAGCTTTGCGGTGAGCCCTTGTGGGCTAGAGGAGGGGGAAGCGCAGTCTGTGGGGGATAGTGCAGCCGCTTTCTTCTTAACATGGTAGCTGCACTGGGGGCCACGTGGCGGTACCGAGCGATACATAGGCCCGGTGGCCTGTCTCGGCCCTCCCCCAGCACCTGCCAGTGTGGAATCTAGGGCTGCTATTGTCCCACAAATGAGGCCCTTAGAACTCTGATGGGGCCCCCCCCTGCATCCAGGCTAGGCCCAGAGCAACTGAATGTGTGATATTTTGCCCCCTTCCCATAAACAGTGGCCTATGTAGGGGATATTGGAGCCAGCTGACGTTCTGGGGGTCTCCACTTCCCTGAGCACCCTCAAGACGTTGTGTGGGTGGACCCTTTCGGTGCTTGCAGCCCCTCCAGCTTTAGATAGATCTCCACTGCCCATATAGCCCCAGGCCTCATTTGTGGATCATGCCTGCTGACTGGGGGGTGATCTGCTTGGCCTCTCGCCCGACACTGACTGCTGGCCCTGCTGCCCTGAACCTGTCCTGCACCTGACGACTACTCATTCCTCGGAGCATCTGGAGCCCGTTAGGTTTGAATGGCTGTTACGCATCTGCGGCCCACTACAGTGCTGGTAACGTTCCTTACAGAAAGCGGTGGTCCTCAGTGGGGAACCCTAGTCTGTCTCCCACCTGGAGGTGCGTTGACACTTTGAGCACCCCTCTGATTTCACAACCACAGCTGGCGGGTTGTGCCTGGGCTCCTCAATAGGGACTTTGCGTTGTGTGGCCAGCCGCCCACTTCCTGTGTGCCTCTTTGTTGAGGGAGGGCCTCTGCGTTTCACAACTCTGCTTCTGTCCCTGGGGCCCCTGCCGATGTGCAGAGGGGCATTTCCTGGCTACTGCAGTCATTGGGGGTCAGATCTTTGCATTGTCTTCTGCTAGGACGAAGAAAAAACGCTCTCTTAAGGACATGCTTATGAGGCCCACTGGGAGTGACATGGGGGACAAGCCACCTATGCCTGCTAAGAATCTTCAAACTGAGTCGGATGATCCAGATTGCCGAGTGACAAAATCATTTCTAGAAGCTCTTTTTGCCTCGCTTCGGGATGAATTGCAAGCAGTTAAAAGAGATCTCTCCGCTGATCTCTGTGAAGTTTCACAGGGACCTGGAAGATGTCGGTGACAGAGTGTCTGCCCTAGAAGAGCGAGACTCGTCTCATGATGAAGACGTGGAATGGCTCTAACAAGAGGTTCTTAGGTTGAAGGACCAGCACCTCGACCTCCAGGCCCTTTCCGAAGATTTAGAAAATCACTATAGGTGAAACAATATCTGCATTAAGGTGGTCCTTACTCTGGCCGAAGGTTCTGATCTGTTCCGGCACGTCTTGGGCACCCAGGGTGAAAACTGAAATCAAAATGGACAGAGTTCATTGCGTTGGCCTGCCCAGACCAGACAAAGTGCCGCCTGTGGATATCCTAGTCTGTCTGCATGATTTTCAATTGAAAGAGACTATCCTTCGTAAGGCACGGGAGGCCCATCCACTTTAGTTTCGAGGACACGCACTGATGCTATATCAAGATGTGGCAGCTATAACTCTCCAGGAATGTCGGGTATTCCACCATGTCACTGCCCATCTTAGAGAGGCCGGCATATCATACTCATGGGCACACCCTTACCGGATCATTTTCTGCTGTGAGGGCAAACTGTATCGATTTAGATCTCTAACGGATGCATGCAGTGTTCTTAGTATCACCGCCTCTCCAGAGGATCCCCACCGCGCCAGCTCTCAAGATCACCCGACTCGTAAATGTTCCAGCTAGTGGAGAGCTGGCAACTCCAACGTAACTACGAAACCAGACCCTGTAACTATAGCTCAAGAAAGGCAATCGGTCCTGAAGATGCTAACGGAGGGCACTGATAAGTCCGACTTGACCTGAACTGCTTGCACCTCTCATTCCATAACACTACCATGCCTGACAGGAAGGCACCTTGCTGGCGGCGATGGGTTGCGTTGAGCACTTCGACCTGGGTGATAACCCTGCTGTTCGTTTCCTTGGGGATCATCCGTTCCTGCAGTCATGGCTGCTCCTCCCTGCCCTTATCTAGTTCACGTTCCTGACTGTGCACCTTGCCATGATGGACTTCTTCTATTGTTCAATGTATATTTTGCAAGTTCTTGTCTGATGGTTTTCTTTGTTGGGGTTTTCTTTTGCTTTGCTCCTCTGTCCACGCCAGTTTCTAGGCCCTAGCCTGGGGACCATGGGACTCTCTTTTGCTTGGGAGGACTCACTGTAATGAGCTCTCATCTCGGGAGACATCAGCTTTCACAGACTTTGTCTCATATTCCAGGCTCTTAAGATAACCAGCCTCAATGTGCGAGGCCTTAACAATCCCATCAAATAGTCTGCTGTGCTTTCATTACTGGAACAGTCTGGCACTGATATCAACCTTTTACAGTAGACACACCGACTATCAAAAGATACACCCAGAGTGCACTCCAGGTGATTCCCACACCAGATCTGGTCCTCTGCCCTCTCTAAGAAGGGAGGAGTAGCCATTCTCTTCTCCCATGGATTTAAAGGGGAGGTTGCCGAAGTCAAGGGGTGTCTTCTTGCAGTTAGATTAAATTGGGTACCTTTTATTTTACTTTAGTGAACATATATGCACCAAATGAATCTCAGGAACCCTTCATCATTAATTCCCTGACTCATGTCCTCGGGTCCCCAAACTCAGCCATCTTGATGGGGGGGAGGCGGGTGTCATGAATTTAGTAATGGACAAGACCTAGATCACTCTGGGCAGTACTCTGACCAAACAGGAGCTTTTCCTGCTTCAGGATTACAGTAGATGGCAGATTGCGGATTCCAGGATGTCTGGCGCCATCTCCATCCACTGTCTAGAGACTATACGTTCTACTCAGCGGCCCATAAAACCTATGCATGCATTGATCACTTCCCTAAAACCCCGACTCTCCTGGCCCTCGTCTCGGAGGCAGTCATTGCTCCCCGATCGATGTCGGATCATGCCCCCCTCTATTTATCTCTACAAATTAATGTGACTCAACCACAGTCTTCTCACTGGCATCTCAGAGACTCTTTGCTGCAGTCTCCAGCAGCAGTAGACTCCCTTCAACGTAGTATTATCGATTACATTCGGGCTAATGACACTGGCGAGGTCCCTTTATCCACCGTATGGGAGGCCCTGAAAATTGAAGTCGGGTGAGAGCCCATCGCTCTCTCAGTAGCTGAAAACCGTAAGCGCTGAGATAAGCAGTGGCAGGAGGGGGGTTGCAAACTAATAGGATCTCTTTTTGACCAGAACTGGCTCATCCCCTTTAACCAATTACAAACTGATTAGTCTCTCTCGGTGGCAGAACATATTCAGTACTTACAGCTATGGCATTGGGTGACCACCCCGGGATATAGGACGAGAGCAGGGCATCCTCTAATCCCATTCGAGAAATGGCTACTGCTTAACCCCTTAACCGCGGCGCAAATTCTCCCGCAGTGCGGGAGAATTAATGAGAGGGCGGGGTTTCGACGTCCAACGGACGTGCGCCGCACCAGGGAGGTAGTGCTTGCGTCGGCCACTGGCCGACGCAAGCACCGAAGGGGTTAAAAAGAATGATAAACGTCTTATATCTGAATTGTAGACCATGCTTGCCAGAGATGCCACCCCTGCAAAAACCAAGGGTCAGGTTTGCTGGGAGACAGAGCTTGACCGGGCCCTTACCCCTAAGAAATAGGAAGACATTTTTTATAGAGTTCATCACACAGCGCACAATATGACCAGTACTGAAACTGCTTACAAGATCGCCTCCTATTGGTATCTGACACCAGATCGATTCCACAGATGGGACTCTGGGCACTCCGGAGATTGCTGGCAGGGGTGTGGAAATCTGGGGACTCTTTTGCATCTCTTATGGCACTGCCTGAAACTTTTCTGGGACCAAAACCTTTCTGACATTGACACCGCTTTTCACACCTCCATCTCTAGGTTTCCTGCATACACTATCTTAGGGCTCCTGAACCCTCTGACTTTTCCCTTACGTTCCACCTGGGGTAGGCAAATGGTGCTGGCCCTGGACGCTGCTCACCAGGTGATCGTGTCCCTTTGGGGAACCAGTAGAATTCTGGATCATACCTCTTGGTTATATAAATTATGGTTTATCTTGGGAATGGAGAAATTGTCCTTGGCTGTGGACCCCAAATCTGCTTCCGATGCCGACAGATGGGCCCCATTCATACATATGTTCTCCTCTGAATTTAGAGAACTGACTTGCCCCTCCTACTTGAGACTACTTTGCCTGGTTCCTACTAATCTCCCGTTTCTGACTAATGGCTGCTTCCGACCACATACAGATCCTTTCCTTTTGGTGTTGTTTTTGCATTTCACAGACATTCTTTGTATGGAGGAGCAGGGGTGGGTATGGGTTGTTTCATTTTGTTATAGTTTGATGTTATAAAGCTCTGCCTGACTTATGCTGCCAGCCCCAGGATTGTAGGCAAATAGTTGTGTTCAGTTGTGAACACCTTCAGGAAGGCCCTCTAGACCTGGCTCTTCGGCTAACGGAGCTGCCTCTAAAAGCACATTGCAGATAAGACGGGTCACACATGTCAGGGCACATAGCCTGCAAATAATAGCACAGTTTGCACTTCAGCTATTTATGAAGGTTTTATCATTTTTATTGAAATTTGCATACAGTTGTTCTTTTAATCCGATGTAAAATCTCACATCCTTTTAAATTTACGTGTACTCCTTGCTGTTTTCTTTGTACAAACTTTGCAAGGGTTTTAAGTAACCTAGCAAATTTGATAAACTTGGAACTAGACAAGGTAGTAATTGTACATTTATATTTATATAGAGGTTACTACCCCTGACGAGGTGTTGAAGTGCTTTACGGCGAGTAGCACACTACTCTGGAAATCCACGATTACAGTTTAATAGTTATTAGATTTGTAATAAGTGTTTTACCCTGTGCATTAATTGTGTTAGGTTTATGCTCTTGATTTCTTGTGTGATTAGTAGAGTTTACGGTAGGGATAGCACAATGGGAACGGATTGAAAAGGGGAATTACTTATTTATTTTTGTAAATAGTGATCATTTGTGTCTGTTAGTTGGGTGATATGGCTAAAAATGGAGGGAGGAGTTTAAGAAGCATGCTTGGGAGTTCATAGTAGTCAGAAAGGCTTGGGATGAGTCAGAGAAAGGAGGGATGGGACAAAGGTTGAAGGAAGTATTTATTTTATGACAAAACTGCAATTAACGTATACATACATATATACACATGACACTTGGTAAAGTTTTGGCGTCTGGAGTAAACCCCTCTATATAAATACCCATATGTACCTAGAAGCAGCAATACTTACATAGTCGGATGTGCACATGTATTGTGTAGTGAAGTATGCACATTAAGTTTGTTTTAAATTACTGCAATTAACTTACACATACATATATACACAGAACAATTCTTAAAGTTTTAGTAGCAGACATAAACTTCCTTATATATGCATCTATGTACATAGAAGCAGTAATTTTGACATGGTCTGATATATACATGTATCTTGTGGTGTGTATAATTTTCCCCCTTATATAAATGTATTTGCCTATTACAGGAAGCATGGTTCAATGTAGAATGGCACATGCATGACAACAACCTCATCTCCATATTGTGAGAAGCAAAGTTTGTCATGTATACTATTGTGGTGCACTGTTGTGTTGTGAGTATAGTCATCATGTGGGGAAAAGCCAGCACTTGATTAACCTTCAGAAGCTGACATGAGTGGATCTTATGTTTGTGGGTAGTGAATTTCATAGTTTGACAGCTTGACTTGCCATTTTTTTTTCTTGTATGTGTGAATTTTGAGGCGGGGAACCATTCTCAAGCATAGGTTCCTTTATTATATATATTTGCTGATTTTCCATATAATATAAAAATACGATATGAAAGATGCAAGAAGCTAAAGGATGGGGAAAGGTGGAAGAGTATCAGCTAAATACAGGAAATACGGGTTAGTAAGGGAAGGAAAGTAGAGGCACCAGAGACATGTAGCTCAAAGAATAGGGAGACATCGGGAAAAGAAGGAGGGGTAAGAGAAGATGGGGAGAAGATGGGGACATGAGCATTCATTGGAGTGGCAGCATATGTGGACAGAGCTAGATGCTGGTTGCCATAAAGGAGTGATGGATCTTGCCAAGGGCAGTCATTCAGATTGTAAGAAAGTAATTTATGCCAATGGGAAACAGTTTGATGCTGGAAGAACGTGTGCCAGAGAGGGGTGGGTGCCAGGGGGCAGTGCCTGAAGGAACATGGCAGTGGAACAGAAGCTCTTATGCCAATAGTGGAGTGACACATAGCATTTTAAGAACAGTCGAACATCATGTGTTATCAGGCATGGTGAGAGAGAGAGAGAGAAGTTAGGGGGTTGAAATGTGTGCAAAAGTGTGCAACAGACACTAAGTGAGAAGGGGTTATCGAAAAGGCTTACATGTGATAAAGTGAATGAAGATGCTGGTGATAACAGCACAATACATCAAGTAGCTCTCGGATTGCCAAAATGATCCTGTTAGATGCCCGCTTAATGAGAGGAAAAAATGAAAGGTTTGAGTGGAAAAAAGTCTGCAAACCTTCAAGCTTCTTCACAGGGATATGGAACAAAGAGATGTAAACAGAGGAGCAAAGAGAGTTATGAAGAATCATTGTGGGCACCCATGATAATTCTAATGGCAGCTTGTGACTTTTCAAAGTGGTGGGACGTAAAAGTTGAAAGTGAGTTGGGCTTAGCGAATGAGCAAAGCAAGCGAGCCGAGCGGATGTTGTGGGGCTGGGGGTTTTGGATGGGTTTTCCCACAGAGAAATGTTTTAAAAAAGAGGGACAAATAATTAATTTTAAAGTTAATTTTCCTAAAGAACGTGGTGAAAAAGCAATAAAGTTTATTAATCAATAGTATGGGCTCAATGTGCAATGGCATGGGTTGGTTCCCTATTGCCTTTAGCGAACACATTGAACTTAAATAGCACCAGGTGTCCAGGACAAACGAGGTCACAAATGCATTTAGCTACTACTATCATATATTTAAACTGGGTACAAATTACTGCCAAAAAAGTAAAACTGATGGAAAAGATCAAAACCTGCACTGCTATTGATGAGTACTGACACACTCTGGCCCAGTCTACTTATGCCATCAGCTGCCAAACCCAGAGAATTTAACAGCACAGCATTTTTAAAACTCTCCATGGAGCAATAACATTGGGATAGGTGCATGCAAGCAACGTTGACGTGACAGTCATACATATGATTAAACATCTTTCATTGTAAGTTTGAATTAACTGCACAAATCAATTAAAGGTACCAGTGCTTAAAAGATGTGCCGTGCTGTTTGGATTAAAGCCATTAGAATACAGAGATGTCCAAGCACCCCAAATGTAATTAATTTAGAAGAACAACCTTCATTTTTGAACGTCAATGCCATTCACTGCCTCCTTGGAAAGGGGCTGTAGGCCAGCATTCTAAGGAACAACTCCATCCTGGGGCACGCATGTGATCCATAGCACAGCAAGTGAAACTAACTATGCTTATGCACACTGCGGAGGCTGTCCTGAGTTGCACTTGGTTATGGGGATCATGGCCGGAGTGGGAACCGAAGGCAGCTCTTGTACATTGGGCCATACCAGCCACCAAACATTTAGGAGTGAGTGCAGTGAGTGAGTAAGACAAAGGAGAGCTTGGAAGAGTTCTATCTCCTAATGAATAATAAATAATACATTTTTTAACCTTGTTGCTTTTCCTCATCTTCTTTCCCCTCCCTCGTCTGCGTTTTGTTCTCTAACCCTTTCTTTTGCTCCCACTCTTCTTTTCCTAACCATAACAATTCCAATTTTTCCTCATCTCTCCCTCATTTTGCTCCCTCCTTTTACACCCCCCCTCAATCTACTACATCTTCCTCCTTCCCCCTTCTTCTCTACACTTCCTATTTTCATTGCTCCTCTCAATTTCTTCTCATTTGCTTAGTCTATCTTCACCTCCTTAGTTCATCTTTTCTCCTCCTTCTTCCTCCACCCTTCATTAATAAATTAAGTGCTAGGACCCACAGTTTTTCTTTAGATGATGCCACCCAACCACGGAACACTGCACCACTAGCTCTGCCCACTGCCAGTGTAGCAGCCAATCCCTGTCATTTTCTCCATAATCACACTCACAAGCACTTCCGGCTATACAGTGACAGCCCATTCATTTACGTGCTCATCCTTTGCGTTACTTTTGTGCCTTTGCCCCCCACAAATACATTTTCCCCCCAATCCACACACAAAAGGACACAATGTTTTGAAATATGACATCGAAAGGAAAGCCATAAATGAAAAGATAATACATTGTGGTGTGTATAAATTCCTGTCCAATGGCTACAGCAAGTGCCTACAATAGCTATTTAGTTTTAGGGCAGCCACGTCTTTTCAGTACATCAAAAAGGCACCAGGAAGAGGAGGAAAAGAAGTGAGTGATAGCTGATATTTTTGTGTCATATATACACAATCCCAATCGACAGAACAGGGAGAGTAGCATCATACAAACATCGATACACCATAGAGGGTAATGCGCATGCTGTGGATATGCGTGCAGCCTGCAGGCCACAAATTGAAATACCCAACATTTTAAACTACAGAGGTTACACATATGTAACATGTTAAATATGATAATAACATGTTATTCACAGCGCTTTCCAAAAATACTCCTGTAGCAACGCTGTATTAAAAAACAAAGAGGCTACAGTAGGTGATTGGTCTGTTGTGCTGTAATCATGCTGGGGAGAGGAAGAGAATGTCATCAGGCAGGCTGGAGTATAAATTCTAATACAGTATCTCATTGTAGCACATGCGCATTACAGGGCCCATTGTATATAGGGGTGGGCGATAAACTCCACTCCGCCGGCGGAGCTTGAGGAGTTTTGCCCACTCTGCGTTCCGCTTGGAACACGGAGTATCAGCAAAACTCGGCAATCGCCATGTGGCTGAGTTTGTTCTCGTGCACGTCTCGTCAATGTTTTATTGGCGAGTGTGAGCGAGAATTTGCATACCCTAGTGTGATTTTCGGGTGCTAGAACGACTCCCGGCGAGATTTCTCAACATCGGCTGTCAAGGGAGGTCGCGACTGTTCATGTTGAGAAAGAAGCAATGCCCTCTGGCGCGGTACCTAGTGCCATTCACACTGATTTTACAGCGCGGAACAAGCTCCTGGGGCTAAAAATCAGCACAATGTACCAAATGCCACCCGCTCCCAGAACTCCAGAGAATCTCGCCGAGTGTTTATGTAACTCTGCGGAAATCCGCAGAATAAAACTCTGTGACTTTCGCCCACCCCTAGTTGTATAGTCATTATAGGGCAGCAAGAAGAATACAAAAATTTCACTGCAAACTGCAAATTAACGCACACATTTTCTCCTCAGAAGTTGAACTTGGCACTGGAAAAAGCAAAGTCATGTACATAAATGGTGTGAGAGGGGTGTTTGAAGACGCCCTTTTTTGTACAAGCTTGACGCTCCTCTAGAGCTCTCAGGCATTGCCTGCAAAATGTTTTCAAGCACATTGAAGCAATGAAAAAAGAGACATCCTGATCAAATTAATAATTATTTTTACTAGTATGAGGTACCAAGGTAAATCTCTGCCAACTCCCGTTGAGTTCTTACAGGAGAACAGGCCTGAACTGCCTCTCAGACAGGACTTGTGAGCACTTGTTCTATGGCAGGAAGTGCAAGATGAGAAATCAACCAGCCTCTTCAACTCCCTTTGTGTAAAATGCCATTGCTGGTTCTATGAGCATTGTGTCACCAGCAAGGGACACAGACATGACCAGTCACTGTGTAGCTTCAGAATAAAGCTACAAAGTGATTGGTTATGTTGTGTAATCCTCCTGCCCCAGTGGTGCTTTGAGAGTCAGGCGCTCACGGCAAGATAACCTAACACGGACAGAACCAATACTTGCATTGCTTTCCTGTGGTTTCTAATGGTAAACATCATGAAAGCAAAGCAATGATTGGTTGGGGCAGGTGAACCCAGCGCTCCAAAGGTGAAGAGGGGACTGTGCTTTGTGCCCCCTGGGTCCTTAACACAGCATGGGTTTGAGAGGCCTGAAGTACGCATGTCGGGTTAGTTACAGTAAGAGACCTGTCCACCCTGACATGAGCACTTCATCCCTGCTGCCTGATAATTCCCAGTCAACTGTATTGACTCTGCTCACCAATGGCCAGCATCTATAACACCCACTGGGGCAGAGCACAGGGTCAGTAAGTTGCCAGTCCAATATACACCCTTTCCTGGCCATTCCTTCCAGGGATGGGTGGATAGAGGTCTGGGTGCAGCCTTGAATTCTACCAGAGGAGATTGACAAATGTTCAACAAGGGCATGCGCAAAATTCAAATTTGTAAATTATGTCAAAGATGATATTTTTAGGGAAAGGCACATGTGTGAAAATGCTGTGGATTTGGGTAGGGACAATGGAGGAGTTGTAAAATGAGACATTGCACCATGACCATTTCTCATGGGTTCCCACAGTAAATTTGAAGAAGTAGATTTGAGTTCATTGATCTCAGAGGAGATCTGAGGCACAGTTTGATTGATCAGATCTTACATTTGTTTTACTGGTCCTGTGCAATGGCCTGAGGGAGGGAAGATAGATGGAGAATTTATCTTTAGTAATGGAGCAGCCAGGACTTGTGGTGATGATATCCATAGGGATAATATTGAGAGTAGGTAGAGGTTTAACTAGCATAACATGTCATCCCTGTGTAATAAATGTAAACTGATATATTCCTCTTAATCCCTGTTCTGTACTTTATTATTATAAACATGGTTTTGTGCCATAATGGGTTTGCAATAACTTATCACTAGCAAATAATGCTGTCTAATGTTTGCAACTATCAGAATTGAGGGTTCACTTCTTTTCTTACTACACCATCATCTGCAGGTGGAAGAAGTCCTGTCGCAGTACTCAAGAGAATAGGGAGGCACCCCTGTTAGAGTGTTCTGGCCATGCAGTCCTCTCTGAAAGATGGGAGGCTTCAAACAGGCCAGCTTAGATGGGATGGCGAACAGCCAAAGGCACTTACTCTCAGTATTGTTTAGAGGAAAAAGCAGAAATACCTGTCCCAACTGCTTTTGAATTGCCTTCAATCCCTGCCAGATTTCCTCTGACTACCTGACAGTTCAACAGCAAACTTCGCAGCTGCAGGTTAGCTCATATTAAAGAAAAGAGAGGGGCTCTGACTGAATGTTTGCTGCCACCCCACAGACACTTTGTTTAAGACTAAAGCAAAGGTAGTCTGGGGGAGTGATCTTTATTTCTACTAAGTAATGTTGCCAGTGCTGTTTTTTCTTTGTATTCTGGGACCTGAAGTCCTGTATTTTTATTACGAAATACACTGAGAGGGCAAGATGGCGGCTGTGTAACTGCTGCGGGAGCCACCCACCTGCCGCTCCGTGGTAACTTTGGCGATAAGCAATATGGTTTAAGGAGAAGTAAGGGGACAACCGAATGCTAAACTAGATGATCCCCCACCAAGGAGCTGGAGTTCGGAGGACGAAACGGTTATGGCGCAATTGGAGCCAGAATTAGCAAACTCGCTTACCTGCTGACCCACACCGTGTTGAGAATCCTGGACGGCCGGCGTGGAGGCGGACAACGGCTACAGAAGACTATGATGCCACCAAAGCAGCTCAAGCCCCCCAGGGACCGTGCTGAGACCAGAGCTGCTGGAGGTCTACGCGGCGCTCTCACTGTCCAGAAGAAGCCGGTCAGACGGAAGGCAGAGGACGCTACTCTCCGGGCGGGACGCCAGGAGGCGGAGGCAGGCAAAACGATACCCAGAGAGCAGCGTCCCAGCGAGGAGACTGAAACATTGAAACAGCGGGTGATTCCTGGGATTTTTGCAGGTCGAGGGAAGGTGGAAGAGAGGAAGGAGGTTGCGTTTGGTGAGACCCTACCGGGAACGGCCATTGACACAGGCGATCTCCCCCCAGCTGACATTGTGAGTACGGAACTGCTGGCTTGTGTTCAAGGGGAGTCATCTAAGGGGGAGCAAATGGGCCAGACATTCTAAGTACGCCCCATAACAAAAGCAGCAAGGAGGGGGATCCAAAGGGGGCACCAGCAGATAACAGTAATCAGAAACAGTCTAAGGCTGGGGGGACCCCAGAAGAGGAGAAATTCATTTCCCTTAATGACGATTCTGAACTATCTAACGCAAGCGATAATGACAACTCAGACCTAGATAACTCTGGGGGTGACTCTGACAGTTCTTTACCTAACCCAGGTACCCAAAAACTGCTTTCCTCCCAAAAAAGGAGGAGAAATACAAGTGGAAAGAAATCTGAGATAAGGGGTTCGGAATCGGATCATAGCAGGACTAGCCAATTGAAGTGGGATTACTCATCTACTCACTTCTTGGTCGAGGATGGGGGGCCAGGACGTGAAGGCACTCCGCAGGAGATAACTAAGCTATTTCCCGAATCAGAGGCAGCGGCAGAATCATCTCCCTCGATGGGGCTTATCTACTCTACTCTAGAACAGATACAAGTGGAAGCAAGACAAGAGCACAAGAGGGCCCACTTAGCAAAAAAGAAGCTACAAGGAGCTATCCGTAAGGTTAGCAAGACTTGCACGGAAATTGCGGCACGGACAACGGCATTGGAAGAGCAAATGGGAGCACTGGAGGCCCGGGCTGAGGCTACTGTACAGCAAGTTTCAGCAAACGAGACCAGGATGACGGACGTCATGTGGAAGTTGGAGGACTTCGAAAATTGCCAGCGGCGAAATAACTTGCAGCTCTTGGGTATACCGGAAAATGCTGAGGGAGGCGACATCAGAGAGTTCGTGCTACGTCTGCTGAAGGGGGCTCAACCTGAACTGGCACACTGAGACTGGGAAACAGAGGTGCAGAGAGTGCACCGCTTTCCACTCATGTTAAAAAAGAGAAGGGGGAAGAGCGATCCCAACGAGAAACCTAGGGCCATTTTAATATTGTTCGGGAACTTACTCCTGAGACAGGCAATATTCGATAAAGAGTGGCCCGAGGCCAGACGATTTCCTGAAGGGTACACCTTCTTTGTCAGGCCAGATTTCTGCCATACCACTGTGGAAAGAAGGTGGAGGCTTCGGCAATTGATCATGCCTTTTCAAAAGTTGGGGTGTGAGGTGTTTTTATTAAGCTCGGCCCGGCTCAAGGTTATTTACAAGGGAAACCCGAGGGTGTTCTCCTCTGAAATACAGGCGCAAGATTTCCTACAAGAAATTTCGGGGCAGGGAAATAGAAGGAACTTAGTCTGGATTTTTGCAATTGGTCAAGAACATACTGCGGCTGCACCCCCTTCTCTTTCTTGGGCGTTCTTCCTTCTTTTCCTATTTTTTTTTTTTTGTCTTAAAATTTGTGTGAATTGAGTTCTCCATGTTTGGTTTGGCGGAGTCGCGGTGGGTGGCAGTGGGATGCAGCACTATGCAGGAGGCATCACAAGGGTCTTCGGACCTATTTTGCCTGGGTATTGGGGGCAGGGAGGAGGGGGCCAGGGGAGGGGGGTCTGGGTGAAGGACTGGTCCGAAGGGCTGAATTTGGTGAGATGGCATTGTTAGACACAGGAAATATGCAGAAGTTGGTACTGGTTACATGGGCGAATGGGTAAGCTAAGGATTGCTTCTATTAATATTTGTGGATTAAATAATCCCCTTAGAAAACGAAGGATTAATGAGGACAGACAATATTTGAAGGAAGACATAGTGTGTCTGCAGGAGACACATATAGAGGCAGGCAGACAGAGGGTGGCAGAACTCGCAGGATATCATCTGGTTTCTAGCACATCACAGGGAACACGTACACGAGGGGTTGCTATTATCGCTCGCAAAGGCACAATGAGATTCCCGTGCTCAAAATCGGATAAAATGGGAAGATGGGTTATTACTCGATGCTGTATTGACAATAGCTTTTTTACGCTCTACTCAGTGTATGGTTCAGTATTGGATGGCCCTGCCTTGTTTGTCTGCTTAAACACTGAGTTAGTCGGCTGGGTACTCCCCTCAATAATTTGTGGGGACTTCAATATCAATATGAATTTCAGTAACATCAAGCTTGGGGAAAGATCATATCATGGCCGTAAACCCAAGGTTTTAAAATCTCGAGCCTATTTATGTATGACGCATGGGTTATCAGATGTATGGTCCACGCAAGAACCCCAGGACCCGGGATATACTTTCTTCTCCGCCTCACATCAGGCGCATGCAAGGCTGGACTATTTTTTTGTGTCTCCGGGGGTACTGTCGACATGTCGTATTTCCAAATTCCCTCGTGTCATGTCCGATCACAACCCGCTGGTTTTAGAAAGTTCAACACAAACACCAAACCCCCGAAATCACGCTGGACCTTTGATAGAGCACTCCTCTATGATGAAAAATATATCAAACATATGAGGAATTGGATCCCAAGATTTATAGCAGAGAATAAGGGGAGTGCGAGGCTGGATGTGGTCTGGGATGCCCTAAAAGCAGGGATGAGGGGGGAAACATCAAGATATGGTTGGGCATCTCAGAGGAAGGAAAAACAGCATGTGCAGGAATTCTATGGGGAGCTACTAGAGGCAGAAACACAGCTGGCGGGGGTAATTACAAATAGGGGGGACATTGATCGGGCACAAACAAGACAATATTCGATATCTCGGCAAAAAAAGCAGCAGGGAAATACATGGCCTGGCGTACTAAAATGTACGAATGTAATGAGAGAGTGGAACGTCTGCTCACGCTGCGCACAAGACAGCGGGTAGTTCAGGGGGGGATTAAGGAAATTGAGGATCCTGCATAAGATCACATTATTGAAGCCTTTTAGGGACTGTAAACTATTTTGGAAAATGGTACCTGGGGAGACCAAACAAGTGACGGATATGGTAAATCAGGGAGAGCGGTGGCATTGTGAGGAATCTTTCCGAGTATATGGAGGAGGATCACGATACCATTCCAGTTATCCTCCTTGAAACTGAAACAAACTTAGCCTCACTTGGAGTTTGGTGGAGAGGGTACTCTGTCGCAAATGTACAACATCCTTAAAACTCTACCCTATTCAACAACAGACAGACCATCAGCTTTCCGTTGGCAGTGCCTCACTTGGCTCCGTCAACAGAATTCTTCATCCGGAGGCCTGACAGAGTGCTAGCCATTGGAGTCAGGATATCACACACCCATCCTATTTAGTGCTGACAGCCTGGTGCCCTTTTATTCTGTCTCGCACCGCCTAGGAAAAACAGACCGTGACAATCAGAAACATTAAAATATCGACCTACATGCTCAGGGAAAAAACTCACTGGGTGGGGGGGGGGGGATTAGTTATTTGTTTTTCAAAAATCAACTCCCTCTTTGGGAGTTTGTTTCTGAAGAACAAAACACAAAATGTTCGGTGAACGGCCATCAATCCCAATGGCGGCCATTCATCAAACCTTTGTACCTTTTGTACCGGAGGTTACAGATATAACTGCTAGTGGTGATCTCTGAATATGGCCGTCTTCTGTCCATCATGGTGGCGGATATCAGGGCCTGTGACACCCTGACAGAGTAAAGATAAAAACAAATTAGGACCTTAGTCTATCAGTGAGAGGTTACAACACTGCTAACAAGAGCCCTGTGCCAGTGGCATCTCTGTGGATATATGTATGTATAATTCACATCTCTAGACTTACATTCTGAATGTGATATCAGTACAGGGAGATTCCCAGAAACATAGGACCTGTCTTGTAGTTTTTTTCATAATTATTTTTTGTAATTCCGCCAAAGTTGACTATTACATATGTTAGATTAAATAAAGAGAAGATCAAAGAGAATGTAGTGAGTTTTCATTCGGGCTTTCCCGTCAGTATAACGATTAGTAGATTAAAAAATAGGGAGAACGGGCTGGCCATGAGGCCTGAGATGTGAAAGAGGGATTGACGAAACAGTGTCGAGCCAAACGGGACCTCTCTGAAAAGATCAAAGCCTTACCTCTGATGCAGCGAAAAGGGGCTTTGCCCAATTTTACCATCAGTAACCAATTTAATCCCTTGCTGTCCCTTTCACGCTGCATGAGTTTAAAACATGTTACCAATTTCTATTATCTATGTGGTCCTCTCTCTCTTTGATGAATTTTGTAGAGTTGACAGGGATTGGCAATGATTGACAGAATCCTAACCTTATGAGGACCTAATCAAGAAAATATTCGAACACTAAGATCAAATTTACATTAATAATGACAGACTCTGATTTCTTCAACATGCTTTTATCTAATTTTAAAGTGATTATGAATGCTCAACAAGTGCAAATACAGCTCGAATCATAGATCACCACACAGGAGAAACATTAAGCAGAAATTCATAATACATCTCAAATAATGCATGAGTGAGTGGATAGGTAAAGAGACAAAAGAACATTTGCAATAAGATAAATGCAAATTCGAAATATCACACGAACCTAAATAACTATAACACGGAATGCTAATAGTCTGAAAAACCACTCTCTGGCCGGAAGAGTAGGCTGGGCCCCCTCATAAAGATATGAGGAGCAAAGTTAAAGAGTCAGGCTCAGCAGAACAACAGCCAGCCAGTTAAGTAAGGAGATCAGCAACACAGCCCTCTCCTCTCGTAAAGTCAAAATCTCGAGCCCCTTCTAAAATTCTAACACTAGTAATTATACCCTTATTCACCAAAGATCCAGCCCCCCATGTATCGAAACACAAAAATCCAGAGTTCTGATTGGACTAGAGCAGGGGGTGTCTAATCACTCCACTTCCAAAACACCTGACTTTCAACAGTTCCTTTGTCTTTAGGAAACTTTCGTCATCGTCCTTCAGCAGAGGAAACTCCAACAATCTCTTCTGCAGCTTGCACATAACACTTAGCAAAATTGTTGCTAGTTCCTTCAGCACAATCGTCCACAAGAACACTTTCTCCGGTCGGCAAGGAAATTCCATTAATAACATTCATTACTTTCTCCGCACAACCATGGTCATTCTTCAGAAACTCTCCATAGAAAAAATACATTTCTTTGCAGCTTATGTTTTAGAAAGCAAATTAAACCTAATAAGACTTTTGAGGCCTTCTCTGTAGAACAGTAAAAGCGTGCTTTTGCTCTAGGAAAAACAAACACACGTGTAAATATCATAACACAACAAAACTCCATTATTAACACCTTGACCGCGGCGCGAATTCCGCCGCGTGCGGGTTAAATAATGAGTGGGTGTGTCTCGGACGGCCCCCGGCCGTCCTCCGCACACGCCCACCGTCACGTCGGACGGCCCATCGAACTGGTTAATGCTTTGTATTTCTCTACCCGTTATGTACACAGTTTAGACAGTTAGTGCAAAGAGAAAATGTCTCTTTTAAAACTCATTGCTTCAATCATTATTTTCTTTTGGCTGTTATTTCTGCATTAATCATTCATATTTGCGGCCTACTAGAAAAGCACTGGAAATACTGATCTCTTTTCAGCACGTATCTGCGCAGTTTCATCTCCCCATTTTAGTTCTTCACTGTTAATTTCACGCGACTCTTGTTAATAATCCACATAATAGGAAGTTGCAAACCCCTGCTCTATCACCTCTGAATATAAATGAGCTGGCAGGACCTTTAATTCTATGTATGGCGTAAAAGTATACATTTAAAAAAAGTATGGGTTGGGTTTGCCAAGTATAAATATTTACAACTGGCCTTGGAATCCCAGTCCCAGCAGGAGCTTCTCACAATTGCATTCACTGAATGTGAAGGTGAAATGCTGATTTAACACAAACCTTAACTAAAGGGGTCTTAAAGATGGCCCAGCCAGGGTAAAATGTTAAAGGGTGCTAGCATCCAGGAAATGCGTTTCAGTTTCCATCCAATGACCGAAAATGGGGTTTGGGTGACTTGTTTATAATAGATTCGAACTCGGAACCTGATTAGCCTTTCTGGGGCCCTCAGTGCAAGTACTGGTGAGTGCAGGGGCGGAGCTTCCATTGGTGCAGCTGGTGCAACGCACCGGGACCCAGAGGTGGGAGGGGCCTAGTCTGCCCTGCACCAGCTGAATTTATTTCACAGGCTGCCTGTTCTGGTTATTATAGACACAGTGCATGCCCTGAGCCTGGCTGTGTTTACTTTTCGGGGTCGAGGGGGGGTACAGAGGGAGTACAGAATAAGGGAGGAATAGAGAAGAGTGAGGAAGGGATGAAAGAAAAGGAGAGGGTGAAAGAATGTGGAGAAGGGCAGGAAAGGGTGACAGAATGGGAGAATAAAATAAGGAACCAGAAACAAGGAGAGAAGGGGAGGAGATGAGGATGAGTGGGAGACAGAAGAGGGGGAAGAGAGAATGAGGAAGGTGATAGAGAGGAGAGCAATAAATAGGTGAAGGAGAGAAGGGGAGAGCTTGGTGGGGATCGACTGGCGAGAAGAAAAGATGAGTGGACTGAGGAACTTGGAGGTCTGAAAATTACGTTAGCGTAGTGGGTGCAGTGACACCGGGGTTCAGGGGTGTGCTGTGGGTCCTGCAGCTCATTTATAGCAGTATGGCCTAGTTCCATTTGTTTCACTAGGGCCCAGGATCCCCAGGTAATGCCACTCGTAGAGTGGCATTCCTGCATGGCTTCCAGCAGTAACAATGACACGCAGCATGATTACAGGTTTTACCAGGTGCTGTATTAATGAATGATTAAGCCGCGCCTAGTAATACCTCCCACTTTTCAAGGTCACAAATCCCACCTACTCAGAGCAGGTATCGTTTGTGAGCAGAAAAGGACCTGAAATGTGGAGAAAACATACATTAAATGGATCAGTGTAAAAGTAATTTCCCATTCTTGGCCTCTAACTTATAACCCTGTTAAATGAGATGATAATGCCACTTGATAAATGTAATTAGACGCCAGTCTTACCATCCCATTCTACCGCCAACTCATATTCAACAAGAATCAACAAGATTCCATTTGTGATGTGACAGAAGAACATGGCGTGGTGAGAGTAGAAAACAACAGAAATGAATTGTTTGCAGTACATCCAAACATATACTGAATGCGGCAACTCAAGTATGACTTGTAGATTGCTGCCACTGTGAAAGATTTGTAGAGAGGTAGAAAAAGAAAATAGCTCCTCTAGCAAAGATGGGCATTACATGGAATCCCACAGCTTAACAAGATATCCATGTGCGAGGTATTTTTAGTAACAAATACGCCCAAAACATCCCATACAGTTAAAAAGCACTATTTAAATATGCATTGCACCAGCGCCTCCAAATAAATGATTTGCCTCAGAAATGTATCACCAGGTGATTGTGATGCGTGTTCCAATATAAGGAAACAACCACTGCATGGACAATTCGCTAACAAGGTACCTACTATTTACATTGCTTATAAATTGCAGAAATATTATAATTAGCTCTTCTGCTTACAGCATGTATATTACAGCAGGTCAGGTACAAATATATGTGACCTTCAGAACAATGCTGCATGACACCAAATAATGACCCTCTTCCCTCCCCCCTCCTACCCCCCCTCTCCCCCCACCCTGCAAAATGTGAGGAGGAGACATTGGGTCCTCCATGTATCACAGATCTTCATTGGCCTTGAGCTGAATGGTAACCCCCTGAATGTTGGGGGATTTCCTAGAGGTATGGGGGCTCCCCTGCACTGCAGGGGCTGCAGGGGCCTTGTTTCATCGCTGACAATGCACCAAAACAGCAGCAGGGGAAATAGTCACGTTCACATTCTGTGAATGTGGAACTGTGTCTGTGCTTAATGAATAGAGCTGGCATTAAACGGTAACAAAATATGTCCTTGGAACAAACTTGCAAGTAATTGACTTCAGATGAACAGCGTAATGGTCTCCCAGTCAGGCACCAGGCTTTGCCATTAGTTAAATTGCTATCCTTAGTTTGCAGGTGTTCTAGTATTATCCGGATTGTGCACTAGTCCCTCTTTGTGTGCTAACTCCTCTACATGGCAGCCTGCAGTCCCTGCAATCCCTGTACAGAAACTAGGCCCCAGCAAAATGTAATTATGCCGATGTAACTCCATTGCATTACTATGTTGACCTTCGCAACAAAATGACAAGGTGGGAATAACGTGAATAACCAGAAATTGAGTGGCTGTTGTTTGTGGCAAGTGCGTTTTTCACACTATTGTTTTTTTGGGGGGTTTTTAAGGAAATACATTCATGAGTCTAAAATGGACACAAGAATGCATTCCAAGCTAAAACAAGGCGCCAATGATGGATTTGCATTTCACATTATTAAGTGTAATTTTACATAATTTTTCAGAAATTTCGCTTGTTTTCAAAAAAGCAAATAATTCAAATTTCACACACCTCTCATAAAAACCTGCCTGCCTGTCCACTTGTGATATCACAAATCATATGTAATAAGGAAATTACATATCTGCTCATCTTTAATAACAGGAGCAGAATTAGACCTGCTGTCTAAACAGCAAAAATGAAACAACCTTTTCAGCTTGTTTGAAATGTATTATGAAAATAAGTTATTAGCAAAAAAATACCATTTAAGGCAGGATGTTTATTTTGTTGCCCAACTCAGGTTCATTACAGGAAAGGAGTTCCTGCATTTCACCTCAAATTATGAACTATAGCTGTTTTTGAAAATTACCTGCATTAAACTCCATCAAATTAACTTTATAGTGGCATGTTTAATTTCTCACTACATTTATTACACATATTTGGAACTAAGTCTGTTTACGTGAAAGAGCAAGAGGCCATGGAGTTAGGCTTTTTGGGGAAAGATAATGGTATGACCATGTAATGTAAGAAATAAACAGTGGCGGCTACAAGTTAAACATATGGTGAGGTGCTACGGCGCCAAACTCACCATATATGTAAGTGGGAAGGAATTGCTACCTCACTTATTTCTTGTTAAGGAAGCGCGTGGTGTCAGACTGAGCTACTAAGTGTAGCTGTGGTTTTTAACTTTTCCGGTTTTAATGCTGTAATTTTACCGTTTCTTGGCCCTTCATTTTATTTCTCCTCGTCCTGGTCACGGAGGTTCCTGGACTGCCTGTCCGCCTCCTAGGTAGTGTAACCGCCGTCTCTGCTCCCCCGGTCCACCACGGCACTGCCGATTGTGCGAAGGGAAGCGGACACGCCTGACCTGCCTGACTTCTGGCGGAAGCGGGCCATAGGTCAATCGGCACCGGCCGGTACAAAAGACTCATGCCGGGCCGGGCGCAGCGTGACAGTAAGTGGGAAGGAATTGCTACCTCACTTATTTCTAGTTAAGGAAGTGTGTGGTGTCAGACTGAGCTACTAAGTGTAGCTGTGGTATTTAACTTTTCCGGTTTTAATGCTGTAATTTTACCGTTTCTTGGCCCTTCATTTTATTTCTCCTCGTCCTGGTCACGGAGGTTCCTGGACTGCCTGTCTGCCTCCTAGGTAGTGTAACCGCCGTCTCCGCTCCCCCGGTCTGCCATGGCACTGCCGATTGTGCGGAGGGAAGCGGACACGCCTGACCTGCCTGACTTCCGGCGGAAGCGGGTCATAGGTCAATCGGCACCGGCCGGTACAAAAGACTCATGCTGGCCCGGACGCGCAGCGGACGCGCTGCAGGCGCGCCAAAGGCAAGCCCGTCTGCGCCCGTCCAGTCGGGGCCAGGGGCCACAACCCCTTCCCCTTTTTCAAATAACATCTTGCAATATAATGCTGAACAGCTGAGGCAACTTAACATAGCCCCTTTGTTACATTGTGCCCATTCCATCATCCCTGTGAGTCTGGTCCCTGGCTGCATGCACAGTCCTTTTAGATTAGTACCGCCTACTCTACCTTTGCGGCCCCCTCCTAAATCATACAAAATGTTTCTATTGAACTGTAGATCATTGCCCAAGCATGTGGCCGAGATCTCTATCTTGCTAAAGGAAGAAGGCCCAGAAGTTTTATTTCTGACTGAAACTTGGCTGAATGCAGGATCAGACCCTGACATTGTTCAAGCCCTCCCCCCCGGTTACCTTATCCAGAGAATGGACAGGAGTCTCGGCAAAGGTGGCTGGATTGCCATACTTTGCAAAAACAATCTAAGCTGCCGCATTTTGGGGAGTCCTCTACCAGATTGCGAGAACCTCCTATTTACCATAAGTTTCACCCCCACGCTCTGTCTTTCAGGTATTCTAATCTACCCTCCCCCCCCCCCGGCTCTTTGGGCCAATTTTGTAAAAATCTACCTGAGATAGTCTGTAGCCTCGCTAGTACCCCCGCAAATTTTACCTTGTTAGGTGATTTCAATTTACATTTCGAGGATCCTTCACATGTGGCTGCGGCAGAGATCATCAAAGATCTTGCCATGTATCAGCTTAAACAAAAGGTCACTAATATAACCCATGCGAGGGGTCACCTCCTAGACCCCATTTTTTCCAACTTAGAGGAACTAACTGGAATGCCACCCATCCCAATACCCTGATCGGTTCACTTTTTAATCCCTTTTTCTTGGACCCCCTTCTGTGTCACCCCCCCATCTAGGCCAATACGAATCTTGTCACGCCCCAGGCCCAAACTCCCCCCAGAAAAATGGGTATTAGAGCTTGAAAACTCTAAGCCATCGACTGCTACTGATCCAATCGCTGCCAACGATAGATTCAACAATTGGATCGAGAACACATTAGATCATGTTTTCCCCAAGAAATGTTCCCATCTGAAAGCAGGGGCTAACAGAACCCCTTGGTATTCCTCCAAGCTCCGAGCGCTATAACAGATTTGTAAGAAACGGGAAAGAGCATGGAGAAAGGATTTCGCCTCAAATAAGAAATCAGAATACAGGGAAGTAAGATCATATAAAGCTGAAATCAAACTGGCCCAGGCCAATTATTATGAGGATAGAATTTCCCAGGCAGCCAATTCCCCCGTGAAACTTTTCGCATTGCGAAAAAACTTCTTAAAGTTCCTTCACCCCCAGATAGGCCTGATGCCACCGGCCGACGTTGCAATAAACTCGCAGACTATTTTTATAATAAGATCCAAACTATCTACTCGTTATTCCCCCCTCTCGATAGACTAAACAAACATCACCCAGAGGAGTCGGGTCTATGTAGTAGAGACCACTACCCGGAGGCCTTTCCTCTGATGGAAAGTGAATCACTTCAAACCATCTCGGCACTCGTAAAGAGCGGGTCGCCTAGTGACCCAGCCCCACCTAATATTCTGAAACAAGTGTCCGAAACAGTTTTTCCGGTCATCCTTGATTTAATCAATGCCTCCCTTTCTACCGTAGTGGTCCCACCCTTGTGGAAAAAAAGGGATGGTGAAGCCACTTTTGAAAAACCCTAGCTTGGATCCGGACCTACTTAGTAAATTTCGCCCTATCTCGCTCCTCCTAGGGATTAGTAAAATAGCAGAAAAGTATGTCAACGTGGAACTCTCGACATACCTGGAATCCCACCACCTCCTCCATCCCTCCCAAACGGGCTTCCGCCCGCATCAAGGAACAGAAACCGCGCTGTAGGCTGTTGTCGAAGCATCAAAAAAGATTCTTGATGCCGGAGGTTCAACAGCGATCATCCTCCTTGACCTCAGCGCGGCCTTTGACACGGTCAACCACCACATTCTGATCCATCGTCTCAGAAGTTTGGGGGTGACCGGAGTAGCCCTAACGTGGCTGCAACCTTTTTTGGAAGAGAGAGTCTTCCAGGTGTTCGAGGTTGATGTTACCTCAAAACCTCTGCCTCTTCATTGCGGAGTCCCTCAGGGGTCGTCCCTGAGCCCGTCCTTTTTTAATGTCTATATGGCTCCGCTTGCAGAGATCGTGCTCCCATTTGGGGTCCATATAGTAACTTATGCTGACGACACCCAATTGGTCGTAGCTCTAAACCACTTGGACAATGCCTCGACTGGCCCCTGTCCCTGCCTAGAAGAGGTAGTCAAATGGATGAATCAATCTTTTTTAAAACTAAACGGTGACAAGACCGAGCTGATGATTCTTGGTAATCCATCTCTCTTCAAGGCAGATGTCTTATGGCCAGCTTGCATGCGCCCTGTCCCGGTCCCTAAGACCCAGATGAAGAGTCTGGGTATCTGGCTGGATCAAGATCTCAGCTTTCTGGTCCAGGCACGGAAGGTTGCGGCGTCCTGCTATGGCATCCTCAGGATGCTCCGGAAAGTGCTTCCACTTCTCCCCTTCCAGGCAAGAAAACTTATGGTACAGGCACTTATTCTCTCCCGTCTGGACTACGGGAATGCCCTTTACCTTGGAGCTCCAACCTCGACCTTTACAAAACTCCAAATGGTGCAGAATTGCGCTGCGAGAATCCTTGTGGGAACCCCGAACCGGCAATCTGCAAAGCCCGCCCTGAGGTCCCTTCATTGGCTTCCCGTTCGGGAGAGAGTCTGTTTTAAGGCCATGTGCATTACCCACAAGATGTTAACAGGAAATGGTTCCCGCGATCAACCACTTCCTGGTCCAGCCTTATGTAGCGAATAGACTGCTCCGCTCAGACGATCTAAGCCTGGCTGTAGTTCCCAGGATTAAAAGAGCTAGAAGTGGTGGTCGCCTATTCTCTTATAATGCTGCAAAGCTGTGGAATACTCTCCCTCTCAGCCTACGTAAGGAATCTAGCCATCTAGCCTTTCGGAAATCATTGAAGACCTGGCTCTTCCCCTAAGTGTGCTGCGATGCCCCTCTTAATTACTGCCATAGCGCTGGGATGCCCACGGGTAGCTACGCGCTTAACAAATACTGTTTCATTCATTCATATACTGCTCCCCCGGTGCGCACCTCTCTCCTGATCAGCATCCATGAGCAGGAAAGAGAAGGACTTCCTTCCTGCTCAGTGGACACCAATACAACCAATCCTGGAGCTGCACTCATACTGAGAGCAGCTCCAGGATTGGTGGGAGCAGGCTAACCAAGAGCTCATTTTGAGGCTGGGTGCCTGTGCCAGCAATACCCCGGCTGTTTCACAGCCAGGGGAATGCTGGGTGCGCACTGTGCATGTCAGGCTGGCTGTAGCAATAGGGCCAGCCAACCCGACATGCACACTGCAGGGGCAGCTGTAATCGTGCAATTTCAAGATTCAGCCCGCCCCCTGCCCTCGCACTGCGACATTTAAGTAAAATGGCATTGACATGCCATTTAACTTATTGGTCTGTGACTGCTGCGCTCACAGGAGGCGGGGCAACGCTCCTCCGCTCAAACGGAAGAGCCAGCCCTGGGAATAAATACCTATGCTCTACATTAACAGGATATTGTACGTCACCTGCAAGTTCTATAACCTTATAAAATGGCTAGGTCTCATTCTTCTGCTCATGGAACTCTTCTATGACTTGCATTAATTTATAAAAATATACCAGAGTGTTTGCTCCACTTGACAGAAGCATTTTTTAATCTCCCACCATGCAAGAGCAAACACAAAGTCTGCTCCCAGCTAGCCAGAGCTTTAAAAATGTTCCAGCCGGATGGGAGCAGACTTTTGATCTGTTTCCCTGCCCGTCCTGATGCAGGCAGGGAAACAGATCAAAATGTCGCTCCCGCCAGGAGGGAACAGCATCAGTAGCTGCTCCCTGAGAGCTGGAGCAATGACGGCACCCCCAGCATTCAGGGAGACAACTGTAGCCGCGAGGGCCTTGGAGCAACCCCTGCGGACCACAACGAATGAATTGTGGGTGCCCTGGGTGGATGCCTGCCCCCGGAGGATGGGTTCACCGGGGCCGGAAAAGGCTCAAGGAGGGTGGCCGCTGGCCCCCTCCCCTTTAAGTTTTTGTAGTTGTCCTGGGAATGGGGTCCCCAGGGCCTAACAAGGGTTGGGTGGGGGGGCACAGGGGACCCTTTATTCAAAATAACGGCCCTGGGGACCTAATAAGGCTTGGGGATGGGGGGGCCAAGCGATTCCATCCTCTTTCATAAAAAAAAGGCTCTGGGGGATATGGTCCCTAGGGCCTAATAAGACTCAAGGAGGGGGGGCCACTTCCTTTAAAAAACATAAGGCCCTGTGGCCAACCTTCGGCCGTGCCTGTGGGGGGTTGGCTTTACGTATGGTAATAAATTTTACTTTACGTTAAAAAAAACTAGAAATTCACAGAAAAAAACAAAGGTTTAAGTAACTTTATAGTTAGGTGTGATAAAAAGAGCTGTAATTTATCACATCACTGATGACATCTGAAATTACATCATAGATGGCATTATCAATGACATCGTCCAATGAGTGTTTTAGTTTGTTTTATAGTTTAGATAATGGTGGGTAACTAACATATTTCTTTTCTACCTAATGTTGTACAGCCTGTGTCCGGCTAATTGGTGTAAGTGTTTACAAAACGGAAGTGCTCCTAATGCACCATAGGTGTGTGGAGGTATTGAACAAGTTATAAATATTTGTATCAAAGAGTAACTCTATGTGCAGGTCACAGTTGATGACTTGTGCTCATTATGTTCCAAACACGTTTTTTGGTACTGCAGAAAGTGTTTCCAGTAGGGCAAAGATTCCACGTACTAAATACTAAGTATTGTAAGCAACCTTGAGTTATTAGAGAAAATTGTCTCAGCATGACAATTCCTACTTAACATAGAGTGTGTGCACCAGGTACTAAGCTATGTACAAGTGCATGCTTTACTTCAGAAGATGGGCTATCTGCAACATTTTCACCACATTATGAAGGTTGCAGGCATTATGATCTTTAGCACTTCAGACCTTGGTATTTTAAGTGAATAGTCGCTTTTTGGCAAGTTTTGCTCAGAGCATATAATGTTCTTAGTAAATACTTTTTAATACTCTGTGGTGTATTTCTCATGAGAGGTTCGCTGTCTGCAAACGGTGCGGTACAGAGAATTACCCCCCTTCATCAAGTAAACAGTGTTAACAGTACCCACATTTCTACTTATACCCACTTAATTTCTCAATGTAGGTTAGTGGCTGTCAAGGGTTTGATACAGGTAAAGACTTCCGTAGTAGGGCATAGGTATGTTACAGGGTTCGATATCTGGAGGAACTTGTTTTCCCTGAACAATTGTATACAGATTGAACACCATAAGCAGGATAGGCTACCCTTTCATCTGTGGTTCATAGTCAACATGAACTCGGCTACACAAGAAGTGTATGGCATAGGGGCAATGTTGCACATTACACAAGCTTGCTTTATCTATGGGGTTTGTATGTATGATAGCAGTAATGATGCTTCATATTATTCTGAGCTATTTTGCACTTACTTTCATAGCTCTAATGCTATATCCATTTATAGAGCTATGTGTAAAAAAGCTTGGATGATGTCATCATTGATGTAATTAATGATGTAATTTGAGATGTCATCAGTGATGTCATTAATTATGTCATGAGTGATGTTGTATGTGAGGTCATAGACAGTGCATGGCAGGGGCACAAGTTATAGTTAGCTCTGCTAACTGTAACTGGTGAATTTCTGTGCTTTTTAGTTCAAAATGTTAATGTTGTCACTGAGATATTACTTTAACCTTTAGTTTTTTTAAGTGAATATATGCCAAGGTTGTGTGTGTGTGTGTATATATATATATATATATATATATATAACAATGTATCCAAGCTACAGAGAGAAGGATACTGACGAACTCCTCAGCAAATTGTGCAGCAGATGTTTATTTAAAAGCAATCAGAGTGACTGTCTACGCGTTTCAACTAATCACCAATATACATATAACTTTGGCATGAGTGATGTAATAAGTGAGGTCATAAGCAGTGCATAGCAGGTGCGTAAGTTATAGTTAGCTCAGGTAGCTATAACTGCTGAATTTCACTGGTTTTGTACAAGTGAAATCTGAGCCTAACTGAAATGTCCCTGTAACCTTTGGTTTATTCAGTGAATTTCTAAGGTTTTTTTATTCAATTTCCTAACTATAACATCCCTGTAACCTTCAGTGAATTTCTATGTTTTTAAACATTTTATGTCCTAACTATGATGTCCCTGTAACCTTCCTTTTTTAAAGTGAATTTTTAAGGTTTCTAAATTTTATTTCCTAACTGTAACCTGTAACCTTTGAGAGTGAGTGTGTCAGTGAGTGCATGAGTGTCTCAGTGAGTGTGTGATTGTCTCAACGGGTGTGTGAGTGGGTGTCTGAGTGGATATAGGAGTGGTTGCATAAGTGTCTCACTGGGTGTGTGAGTGTCTGAGTGGGTCTGTGAATGGGTGTGTGACTCTCTGAGAGGTTATGTGAGTGTCTAAGTGGGTCTGTGTGTGGGTGTGTGGGTGTCTCAGTGGATCTGTGAGTGGGTGCATGAGTTTCTCATTGGGTCTGTGAGTGAGTGCATGGGTCTCCGAATAAGTCTATGAGTGGGTGCGTGAGTCTGAATGGGTCTGTGAGTGGGTGTGTGAGTGTATGAGTGGGTCTGTGAGTGGGTGCGTGAGTGTCTCATTGGGTCTGTGAGTGGGTGCGTGAGTGTCTCATTGGGTCTGTGAGTGCATGAGTCTCTGAGTGGGTCTGTGAGTGAGTGTGTGAGTCTCTGAGTGGGTCTGTGAGTGGGTGAATGTCTCAGTGATTCTCTGAGTGGGTGCATGAGTGTCTAAGTGGGTCTGTGAGTGGGTGTGTGAGTCTCAGTGGGTCTGTGAGTAGGTGCATGAGTTTCTCATTGGGTCTGTGAGTGAGTGTATGGGTGTCCATCCGAGTGAGTCTATGAGTGGGTGCGTGAGTCTGAATGGGTCTGTGAGTGGGTGTGTGAGTGTATGAGTGGGTCTGTGAGTGGGTGCGTGAGTGTCTCATTGGGTCTGTGAGTGGGTGCATGAGTGTATGAGTGGGTCTGTGAGTGGGTGCGTGAGTGTCTCATTGGGTCTGTGAGTGAGTGTGTGAGTCTCTGAGTGGGTCTGTGAGTGGGTGAATGTCTCAGTGATTCTCTGAGTGGGTGCAAGAGTCTCTGAGTGGGTCTGTGAGTGGGTGCATGAGTGTAAGTGGGTCAATGAGTGGGTTCATCAGTGTCTGTGTGCTCCAGTGGTGGCTCGCATAGGGCATGGGGTGGGGGGTAGTAAACTCGGACATACAACAGAACGGAGGAATGTAATAATTACTTTCCTCCGTTCCGTTGTATGTCTGAGTTTACTACCCCCCCACCCTGCCCCTCCCCCGCCCCGCCCACCGCCCCATAGCACGCCCCATGCGAGCCGCCACTGGTGTGCTCTCTGTTTTGCCTTCTTCTGCTCTGTTTTGCTTTTTCTACTTGTTTTCAGCCCTCTGGTTTGCCTTTCCTGCTTGTTTTTCTCCCCTATGTTTTGCTTTCTTCTGCTCTGTTTTGTCCTTTCTGCTTGTTTTTCTACCCTCTGTTTTGCCTTTTCTGCTTGTTTTTCTGCCCTTTGTTTTGCCTTTCCTTCTCTATTTTTTGTCCTCTGTTTTGTCTTTCTTACTCATTTTTCTGACCTCTGTTTTCCCTTTTCACAGAACCCGGGATCCACCACCTCCCTGGGGCTTTGCTGATATTAAGGAAGGGGGCCGCTGCGCCCCCCGGCCATTGAGTCCTAAGAGCCTCGGGGACCGCCACCTCCCCTGGGCTTTATTTTAAGCAAAGGAAGCAGGCTGCACGGACCCCCTCTCATGGGGCTTTCATATGCCACCACCACCACCTTCCCGGGGCTAACGAAAAAATTATGCAGGGGCCACGTGGATCCCAAGGACCACTACCTCCACAGGTCAAATGCATTAATGAAGTTGGGAGGAGGGACATGCGGCGCTCCTCCCGGCCACATATAGATGCCGGGACCCCATTCACCAAGGCCCAGCCTTAACTCAGTAGGGGAGGGGATCCACCTGGCCCCCCTCTCTGGGCCAAATTCGGCCCTGGGGACCTCATCCCCCTGGGCTCAGCCATGTCTCCTGGATGCCTCATGTGCAGCATCGGGACCGTGAGTAGAGCCTCAAGGTCCCCGTGGTCCCAGCCTGCATTGCTCTCACAGACAGGGAGCTGCTAAACATGCAGCTCCCTGTCTTTGAGAGCAATCCTTTCATCTGTTTTCCTGCCTGCTTGGCAGTGGGTTGGGAAACAGACCAAAACTCTGCTCTTAGCAAGCGGGAGCGGCTTCACAGCTCTCTTGCTGACAGCAGAGTTTATGTTTGCTCTGACTTGGCAGGAGCTGTCAAAGCTACCGCCAAGTCACAGCAAACAGCTATGTCCTGGGGGTGGGTATCCCGGGACATAGCAGGAGCCAGCCCTGAGGTGTGACGGTCCCCAAGGTCATTATTGACTTCAAGAGGAGGGCCAAGGGGCCCCCTTTGTTACTTTTCAGGGCCAGCCCAGGAAGGTGGTGGGCCCCGGGGCCCTAAGCAAACTTAACCATTCTTTTAATAAATATTTGGTCCCTGTGGCTCGGGGGGCCCGTGCGGCGCCCCAACAATATTTCTTTAGTCTTGGGGTGGTGGTGGTCCCTGGGGCTCAGGAGGGTCAGCACTGCCCCCCCTGACAATATTTGTTTACCCCGAGGGAGGTGGTGGTGTTATAGAGCCTCAGAAGGGGGCCCCGTGTGCACCCCTCCTTTTTTACAAGTAAAGCTGCAGGGAGGTGGTGGTCCCCAGGTCTCCAAGAGCCTAAGGAGGGGAGTCACATGCAACCCTCCTTTTTTAAAAAAAAAGATGCCCCGGGACCTGGCCCACCTAAGGGCTTTATTCAAAACAGGCGCAGGAGGCTGCGCTTGTTTTTTTTGTTTTTTTGTTTACCACGGATTTGCAACTCCATCGCATTTCTGTGGCAAATATTTTTTTTTAAATGCTTTTTTGACCTGGCAGGGTCCTTCTCGGACCCCAATACCCAGGCTAAGGGGTCAGGGTATACCTACCCTGCCCCCTTTTCTTTTTTTAAACTTTTTTTCTGCAGCAGAGTCCCAAGATTGCTGTCAACACTTCCTGGTTGAAGTGTTGGCAGCTGTTAGAAATGGAGGTCTCTATTTGGCAAGTGTTTGCACCTTTGTCCAAGTAGGGACCCTTCTTCCTAGTCAGGATAAGGGGGATACACTACTGAAATAGCGCCTGCTCAGCCATTTGGTAGCATGGCACAAGCAGTCAGGCTTATCTCAGAGGCAGTGTGTAAAGCATTTGCACATAACCAACAATAACACTGTGAAAACACTACAAACGGACACCACACCAGTTTAGAAAAAAATACAAAACTTTATATATTCACAACAAGACCAGAACGATAAAAATCAAACATACAGTACTTAAAAATAAGCACTTTGCAAGAATATCTTCAAAATACAGTTCCTTGGAGTCGGTAGCTCCGTCCGGGACTACCGTTGTACTGATAAAACACAGAATCCAACAATTCCATCCGACCACCTCAGTCGCGGGGTCGGCAGACTCGTAAACAGTACCTTTTCATTGCGGCCGACATGTTGGTGCGAGCCGGTCATGGCAACCATTGCGGTTACGGTGTGAAGCGTAGCGGTGCAGCGTGCGGTGCCCTCGAAGCGTGGTGCAGCCAGCGGCACGGTGACGGTCATCCAGCTGCGTTGGTGGGACCAGGGCTACGATGCGGAGTGAAGGCAATGCTTGTTGCGGTGCTGACAGATCACGGTGCAGGCGACAGAGCCAGTTGCGGGGAGCTGGTGTAGGTCAGTCCGGACTGCAGTGTGGGACGGGGCGGGACATCGTGAGACTTACGAGCGGTGACCACAAGCCAGGGTTGGTCACTGGTGTTGAAGTCAGCAGGCAGCCACCGAGTCGGTGAAACCAGGTTGGCGAAGTTAAGCGATGCAGTGCAGAGTGCGGTGCCCACAGGTCACGGTGCAAGCAGCGACTCGGTGGCAGCAGCGTCAGTCATCATTGTCGGTGAGACCAGCGTTGCGGTGCAAGATGCGGTGATGCCCTCTGTGGTGCCTTCAGGACACGGAGCCAGCAACGGAGTCGGTGACTGAGTCGGCTGCTTTCCCCCCTCTGTGGCAACTGAAACCACGGTTCCAGAGATCAGTGAAGTCTTTGCGGTCCCTGAGACTTCAGGACAGAAGGCAAGCTCTACTTCAAGCCCTTGGAGATACTCAGCACAAGGTAAGAAAGTTCAGTCTAGTCCTTTCACTGCCCAAGGCAGAAGCAGCAACTGCATGCCAACCAAACACAGCAACAACACAGCAGCGGGGCAGTACTCCTCCTAGCAGTTCTTCCAGCTCTTCTTCTTGGCAGGTTTCTTGATTCCAGCAAGTTCTAAAATTCTAGGGTCTGGGCCCCAATATTTATACTCAGTTTCTCTTTGTTCTTTTGGGCAGAGAGTGTCTGTGCCCAGCCCAAACCAGTTCTGTCCTCTCTGGCTCGGCGTCCTGACAGGAGGTGGAGACAGCATTGTCCAAGGCAGACCAGGCCCATTCAGGTGCAAGGAAATCTCCTCACACTACTCTAAATGCAGCCCAGGTCTATTCAGCCCAGCCCTGACTCATCCAGGAAAGGCAGGACACACCTCAACCCCCCAGTGGCTGTCTGAAGAGAATGCACATCCCCAGCCCCTGTCACTCCAAAGCCAGACAGTCAATCCACATACCCAGCAGAGGCACACAGGATGGTTAAGCAAGAAAACACCTACTTTCTAAAGGTAGTATTTTCAAACACAGAACACAAAAATCATCTTTATTAAAAGATGCATTTTTATATTCTGAGTTCAGGCATACTAAACCCCATTTCCCCATCTTGTCCCAATGGGAAGATATGCTTATAAGATGTTATAAGTAAACTCCCATTTTATCCTTTGGGACAGATACCCTTTCCATAGTGAAAAACGAAATACACTGTAATTCACTATCAGGACATGTCACACACACCAGTACATGTCCTACCTTTAATATACATGGCACCCTTCCCACAGGGGAATCTTGGGTCTACCTTAGGGGTGACATATGGAAGAAAAGGGAAGATTCAGGCCTGGCAAGTGGGTGCCCTTACCAGGTCGACGTGGCAGTTACAAACTGCGAGCAGACACTGCAGTGGCAGGTCTGAGAACCCATTACAGGGCTGTTTGTATGCGTGGCACAACTAGTGCTGCACGTGCATGGGCAGCATTTGAATTTCAGGCCCTGGCACCCTCAGTGCACTTTACTAGGGACTTATTAGTAAATCAAATATGCCAATCATGGAAACACCAATCCATAACACAATTTACAACAGGAGCACTTGCACTGTAATACTGAACAGCTGTGAGAAAGTGCGCAGAGACACTAAACCAGCAAAAACAGAGTCAAAACCGGTAGGTCAGAAAGCAAAAAATTGGTGAAACACGCCAAAAGATGCCAGGTCTAACAGCAGCCAATCAGATTTGAGCACGGGGTCTATCGGATCCTCAAATACTACTGCACGGATTTACACCAATTCACAAAAAGGTTGCTTTTTGAACCAACACCTACTTATGTGTAGCATTACAGTATGCCGTCTGGTTAGATAACAGAGGCTGGATTTTATTTTCTATTGATTATGGCAGAGACGTGCGGATGCCTATGCTGGAGAACCATCTTACTATGGAAAACATAACAATTGACAAACCTAAGTCTTGTCTGAGGTGGTGCCCTTCCCTTTAAAGAAAATGGAAGACGAACTGACTCTTTTTTTGGTTTACGACACTGTAAGAGATTCAAAACACAGAACAAGGTTCTTTCAACACTCTGGTATCTGTCACACCTATCTAAATTACTTGATTCTACAGCATCTGTTGCATGTATAGATGTTAGACATCATGTGTTTCTAGCTCAAATGATCACAAATTGACAAAAATTAAAAAATACACTTTCAGAGACAGGTTTGAAAAATGAACAACTCTAGTATCAAAATAGAACTGAATAATCTTAGGCTTTGAAATGCCATTGGTAACTATCAGTGTCTATCACGCATACCAAGCGGCCCTTTTCCTTCTATGCCCCCTCGATCTGGAACAACATCCCTGTATCCATCAGGACCGTCCCAATGCTGCTTCAACTCAGGAAAGTGTTGAAGACTCACCTCCTTCAAGAACACTCAATCACAATGCATTAACAGTCCACGAACCAGCTACCTCTCCTATCACTCATTGACTTTATTCTTGCGTTTCAGCCTGTGCAACTCTTCGCTGCCTTTTGACAAGGTTTGTGCTATAGAAATACCATATGCATAAATACATACGAGCACTTGGTTAACAGCACAAAATGAACTTGAACTTTGGACCATGGTGGCACAGCCCAGTAGTATACAATATATAAATCTAGCTTTAGAAAGTAACAAAAAATAAATAAGAAAATTAAATAAAGGATCTTAACATGACATTCAGTAGTGTTTGTAAAGTAGTCATCAAAATACGCATACTGTGTAATTCAGAGTGCCAAGAGCAACATATGGAACACACAAAAATAGGGACCAGTGGTAGAGAGTAAGACGAACTCGCGCTGTCCCCAGGGCAGTGTATTTAAGAGAAATACAGAGCAGCTGTTCAACTAGGGAAAGCATTTGTCAAAAGAATACTCCCTCTAGCCATGTCAGAATTGAGGGACAGCTGTATATGATCAACTGAAGAAAAGTTCAGTTCTGAATTGCCTTAGTTTTAACACCGATTGCAGCAGAAGTACAAATCAGCCAAAACCAGAAAAAATATACATACACTGGGGGCCATATTATCAAGAACGGCGATAACATTATCGCCGCTTTAGCGGCAGGAAACTGCCGCTAAAACGGCGATAAGGGGCTTGATAATATGCCCTATAGAATTCCAATAGAAGCCCAGGTTTGCTGTTCTTCACACCAGAACCTGGGCTTCTATTGGAATTCTATAGGGCATATTATCAAGCCCTTTATCGCCGCTTTAGCGGCAGTTTCGTGCCGCTAAAGCGGCGATAATGTTATCGCCGTTCTTGATAATATGGCCCTAAGTATCTCTCCATCCACTCTCTCCATGCAACAACTGGCATGTCCCCTTTCTGCCCTGGCCTCACAAGTGTGGGGTGGTATCAACGTGAATTTTAAGTTCAATGGGCAGTAGGCGATGTCATCTGCATAGAAAGAGTCACTTCACCTGTGCCGGCAAATGCTGAAACACCCAGGTGCTTGAAGCCAATCCGCCCATGTGTTCCATAAATAAACTGAGAAAGGAACGCTTGACAAGACATAGTGGAACAAATATGTAATGTCCTTGTACGTGATATAGAACACTTAGCCTGAAAAGATTAGAATACATATTTTTTAACCCTTTCCACCATGGACTTTTGGGCAAAAAAGACAAAAACGAACGATTAGATATAAACAATGAAAAAACGCAATGCTAGTGTGAAATGAGAGCAATTATAGGTGAAAAGGGATAGGATTTCAGTCCTAATGTTTCCATTAGTCTCAGAGTTAGCCAAAGCGAGCTGACTACATGTTCTCAAATGTCCTCTCCCTAGCCAAAAGTCATGTCTGCATGGCAAGTTCTTTGCAAATTGCTTGCCCCAATCACGAGACATTGCTCCACGCAGTTCTTTTGTGTAAGGGAAGGGTATGAAACCAGTTTTATCCAGTGAAGGCTGCTGAAATTTCTTTCCGCCAAATTACGAGCTGTTCTATATTCTGTCAAATACTTGACTTTGAGTCCCATTTCACTATGTACTTACAGTCCATACAGTTGTCATTCCTTCAAATGAGGTGGCTTGTTACACTAAGATCCCATTTACCAGGCGTGGTTGGTGAAGTGGTTTCATAAAACCTACAAAGGGTCCACTTACATACATCCCCCTTGTCCTTATTTCAGGCAGAAATGTGTCCATAAATGTTGTGATTGCTGCTTTGAATTTCCATGTAAGAAAGGTCCCTGCTTTTTCTCCCAATTTTTCTTATTTCATTCGCAGAATTATTATTTTTTACCCCATGTCTTTTTACTAATGCACATGTGAATATATGTTTCAGTCTATCAACATGTGATCTTGTTATCATTGCTGGGGCATCTTCCCCTTCGGCAGCCGCGGCCGCTGCAGGTAAGAGCGGTGTGGCGGTGGGGCCAGGTGAGGGGGGATTTCGTGAGACGACCACGAGGGAAAATTAATTATTTATTTATTTTTCCCTCGTGGTCGTCTCTCGACATCCCCCCTCACCTGGCCCCACCGCTCTTACCTGCAGCGGCCGCGGCTGCCCTTCGGGAATCCTGACTGCAGGCCTTGCAGCAGGATCATTTCTTCCTCTCCCAATGTCTTTCCTAACATGCAAACTTTATTTGGGAAAAAAGCACCTGTTGCATTAGGAAAGGAGGTCTTAGAATGCCTCCTGCCTAGTTCATATTCATTCAGTAGGAGGCTTTGCAAGGCCCTGATAATACACGTTTCGTGATGCAACTGATAAGCATATCACTCAAACTGCAAAACAGGGGTGGGCTGGGAATCAAAAGCAGTCCTGACAAAAATGTGGAAAATGTTCAACCTAGCCCCTACTACCTTGCTGTTGCTTTGTTTCCTGCAACTTTGTGTCTAACCTCTCTCTCACTCTCTCTTTCTACCTGCTGTGTCTGCTGCTATACATCCTGGGATGCTGGATGCAGTCAGCCTTCAAAAACTGGTCCCCAGTGACTCCAGCCCAGGGAAATAGCTGATAAGATAAATGGTAATTCGGGACCTGTTGGCAGTGGTGGTTAGTGACATTTGAAAGTGGTGGGGCGTAAAATTATTGGCATACTGCACCGCAGCGAGCGAGCGTAGCGTGCGAGCCCGAACAACCTAAGGGGGTTTCGGGGGGGTTCTCCCCCTGAGAAAATTTTGAAAAAAGAGTGGACAAATGGTGCATTTTCAAGCAAATTTGAGAAAGCAGGAAGGTTAATAAAACAATTGTGAAAGTGCAGTTATTACATTAATAAAGAGATGTCATATAACATAGGTAGCTGCTTATTCAAGCTTTCTTTCACCCCATAGTCCAGCAGGGTCTTGATACAAGACAGATAAGAGAAAAAGCAGTGTGGTCCTCGACCAGGAAGACACTCATATTTTGTTGGTAAGAAGTCAAAGGATTGGTCAAATTGAAAACCTGAAATGCAATATGCAATCAAACAATTTGCAAGTACATCTCATCTATGTTCAACAAGCCATGTTTTACCCATGATTGGAATTGTGAATCACCAAATAAACTGAACCACTGCAATCAAAAGCAGAGGGCCTCCTCAAAAAGTATGCCCTTAAGAGAGTTCTCTCATCTCATGTCCTCTCTATATTTTCTCTGGAAGTTGAAAACTCATCACATTCTACTGCACAAACCTGAACCCTTCTGCATATTCCAACACCAGAACTCATTCTTGGCCATTTAGTTTGGAGCCATTCATACCAGGAATACAGAAAATACCTTTAAATAGAGTAGAAGGTTTATGAATACAAGCACTTAGCAATTGTACATATACTATGAATGAGAGCCAAAGGAAACAAAAAGGAATAAAGAAGGAGCAACACTCAAACACAACTCATGCTCCGGAACGCCATAAAATTCTCTATGTGGCAAGTTCATCACCTATAGCAGAACACAGTACATTTAATGTCTCCCTCAGTTTAGCATATTAAACAATAGCAAGTGGTAATTCTGATGGCTGAAAAAACAATTTTACAAAAGCTTCTGATATTTCACAACCACTTAACAGGGGCAATAGAACAAATAATCACCGCGCCAGATGTTCAGTGCTGGAGTTACTAGGCACCGTTTCAGCTGAGACTAGCAGTTCGTGCAAGGCATCATGGGAGATGCCATGTCTTGCAGAGCAGCAGATGAAATCAGGTGTTGAGCACAGAGGGAGCACAATTTACTATAAACAGTTTTAACGGCCTCAGCAAAAACTTTGTTTCATGAAGAAGAGGGAAAAATCCTTGCAAACGAGTGTTAATAACTTTACAAGATAAATGCCTGCCTTCTCTAGACATTAAGCTATTTTTGTGCAGGCATTGCAGAATTCTTAAACTGAATTATGGAACAATTTGCTGTGGCTTGATATAATAACTGTAAAGCTGCACTCAAAGGTACACAGATCTGCAGGGGAGGAGTAAACACGGCCATTTTTAATTGACAAACTATAACGCTGCTCTTCAAAAAATCGCTGCATCTCCAAGTTCGTCTTTGCACATAACATCCAAGATGTGGCAAAAGAAATACTGAGAAGCTCCACGCGCAGAAACCACACAAATTGAGCATTGCTATCAAACTGCACATAGTTCTGCCAAACGAGTATCTAAAATGTTGCTCCTTCCCAGCCCTTAGTGCGTCGTGTCCCGTAGTTCTGACATTATTAACGCGAGCTTTATATTTTGTTTGTTGGTATCGAAAATTAACTTCAAAATGATCACAGGGCACACAAACTATTTTAGACGGTGTCTTTTTTGTTGTAATTTTGAATTTGAAAATAGGAGCAAATGTAATTAGCAAAAACAAACACCAACCGGATCCCGGGCGGACTCTTTCCTCCAAACGGCAGGGTTAAACAGAATTGAAGGAGCTGGCATGTTAAAGACAAACTGGAACAAACGCCCATCTATCTACCATACAAGATACCAAACTATCTTTCAAAATGCCCTTTCTCTCGTCCACGTCTATTTACAATATTTAGAACCGAAATTGATAAAAAACGCTTGTTTCTCAATTTCAAAGAACCATATATACTAATGTGCAATCTTCTCAAACAAGAAATACATTTGATGGCATGAAGTACATTCTACAAGTGACACGCCTGCTTGGATGTCATTTCCACTGAGTACACACCAGTGCTGTTCAGTCATGGTAAGGTGCTTTCCTCCGGTTTACTGTGCAGTTCTCCTCTCCTGATGCCTCTGCCTATATTGCATGCTGTACTTTAAAAGGACTTACCTTTCACACCGTCCGGATGCAAACATATCGTTCTGTGGGCGGTGGGGCTTGCTTGTAGGACTCTGGCGGGATCCCGAGCAGTTCGATTGCTCTTGGCTTGCACTTTGAGCCCCTGGTATTGGAGTGTCCCACCGGCCTCGCTTGAGATGACACAGAGGACGTCAGCAGTAACTGAGCCAGACCCCGCTCCTGATAGTTCTCAAGTGCAGTTGGTGGGCGTCGACGCTGCAGCACAGTGTAGCGCAAAGGAGTCTCCTCCGCGCCTTTACGGGATAGTTTCAGCCGAGTTACAAAGCTGCTACTGCAGAAACTTTTCCCGTTTCCGTGTTTTGCATTAACTACACACACATCTCCACATTTTACAAGCAGCCCACGTACTTGATTCCACCCAAACCCATTGCTCATCATTCTGCCAATTGGGCTGTTTATTCACAATGACTTGCTGCTTTTGTTAAAACAATATTCCGGACCAAAATAGGGTGAAGAGATCTGAGACTTTATTTAGCGAGTAATTATGGTTATTGTGAGTTCCTATTGTCTCTGTTCTCTAGAGGACATTGCTACCAATCCCAAGCGTAGGGTAGGAGGTACTGTTGTTGTCATTACCTGTGGGGCGAATGATATCTGTTGCATTGACAGTGAGACATGTATAGGAAATGATTTCAGTGCATATATTGCTAGATATTGAAGCTAAATAGTTTAATAAACCTCAGATGTCGACTCATTCATATGCATTGATGGTTTATCGATCACTTGCTGTGAGCCAAAGGATACACCAGGCTAGACCTGGCCGGGTCTGGTGGCTCAGTGGACTAATCCGTCCACTGCAGGGGCCTCTGTTTCGATCTCATGGTCACAGGTTCAAATCCTGGCAGGTCCACTCAGCCTTTCATCCATCTAAGGTCGATAAAATGAGTGCCATTGTGTCTGGTAACAACCAACATCTGTTATTCAGCGCCAAGATGCCTACGGGGGGACATGCGAATTACATGCCCGTGTTATGTTATCTCAATATTAGCAAAGCTGCACTATTTTATTAGAGAGGGCTCTTAATACAGACAAAGTGTCCATGCTGTTCAGTGGACACACAGACATATCTTACCCGGATGGCTCCGAGACAGTCAGGGCCCTGCATTTATCTTTGGCTCCTGCAGAGTGCTTCGAGTTGCCTGCGCTGCTTTCTCTGGGGAAGGCGTATTGCTGATGCCTGCTTTTCTCATCTCCCTGCGTACGCTGGCTCTTTTCGATGGTAGATCCATTCCAGAAAGATATATTTCAAGCATCCCTTGAGACCGAATGCCTTTTGGAATCAGTAGCACAGGTGCACAAGTCCCTGCGAGTGGCTTGCTACATCGTTGACATTCAAGGACTCCTCGTGCCCAAAATAAAAACGTCTAATTTATCCCCTAGTAAATGGAAAAAAATGGTCTCCTGGCTTTCCCTTCAGAAGTTCTGCTGCGTTTGTGTCCGGCCCTCCCCCCTCATCAGAGGCAGCCGCCTTTGCGCCTTGGGAAATCCTTATTTTAGGTTTCTTACACATTGACGTATGTCGTGGTTATGGCATTAGTGTGTACTGGTCTAGCACTGACTGTGTTTTAGAGGTAAACAATGTAAGGAAAATGAGAATTAATTGTGGAGATAACACTCCGGGTTAATATCTGTTCAGGCGTAACGCCTTCAGCACCACCGCATTTTGAAAGTGTTCCAGAATTCACACCTGTGACCATGGTGAATGCACTCTCCTATTGAAGCGCTGGTTGAGAAAATAGCCCAATGTTTTTTAAATCTGGATTGCAGACAGCTTTTGGTGCCTCTAAGCAGAACCACTGTTTCACATGTAACGTACTTAGCGTGGTATTTGGGTCAGGCTTTGTTGACTGTTAAACGACATTATATTTGAGCTGGGTAACTAGTTTCATTCAGAGGAAATCTATGGACCCTTTTCCGGAAGCGCCTCGTGTAATTTACAGCAGATAACACTTGGAATACAAATGTGCAAGAGGGCGGGTCCCATGGTTACTCAGACCCCTTTGACTGAATGTGCTATGAATTAAAAATGCCAATGGATGGAAATAGAAAGACGAGACAGCTCAGTACACTTCTGAATAAAACACATGCAACAAACAACGCCACAGGGACAGATGGCAATTTCAGCATCTTACTGACATAGTTACACATTAACATATCTTCAGATTTAGTAAGTGAGGTTTTTACGTGGGGTGCTTTCAGCTACGTCAAACGTTTCTGTAAACCCCAAATGTCACGAGCACCTGCGTCAAATAAAAAAAAAACGACAGCTTCAGCATATGTCGCCACATAATAGCTTTAGCAGTTAACTGCCTCGTCATTAATGCATCAAAATCTACAAATGCATATTGCAGCACGGCCGCGGGCCCTGAAGAAGCGTTGAGCCTGGGGAAAAATGTCCCCTCTGGTCCTCCACAGCCCCAGCCCAACATTTTACATGGCCCTGATCACTTTGCTGAGCACGTGATTTTCTGTCCCCTCTGACGTGTATATAAGTTATTTTCTGCCATGTCTATGAATTGGTCAGAAGGAAATGACGGCCGCTGCTCCTGATCCAACCGGGACACACAGGTTGCAGGCCAGCGTTTTTTATTTTTTTGCTATTAAATCACCCATAGATTTGTTTAACCGTGGTGACACAGGACTGCTTTGACAGGGAGGTGATGGGCTGTCCATGTTTTACAATACTAGGGTTTCAGCTTTAGAAGGTTAGCGCAGCCTCAGCTCACACAATAAGTCCTGCGCGCTGCCATCTGTTACGAAATGCATTACGAAATGCTATTAGGATTCATTAGTGACCTTAACTGGTTTATAGGGACTAAATTAGTCTAATATTTGCCACTACCTAAATTCTATTCAATTGAGATCGGTAATTGCACCCCGCGTGGACCCCTTACCTGGGTATGCTGCCGCTCCTACCAGGTCCAGGGGCTCCGGGTACACCATGGCGTTTCTGTAGATGTCAGGAGCCCAAGTGACCTCCCGGAACCTGCCTAGCCTAAGCAGTATACATCCTCGGCCTGCTAATCCGCAAAGACCCGCTCCACAAGCCACTTACCCTCCCGGGCCGAGGCACAGAATCTGCTTAACCCCCTTCTCACTTGAAAAGGCCACTGGAAGCCATGCGTGCGCAGTGCGCCTGTACCATTTCTGCGAAGCTGGGAATGAGAATCTCAGAGGCACATTGGCCTTTAGGAGAGGGATAAGACTACAGACGCGGCTCGCAGGGGGAGGGAGGGGTGCCGGGGCCCGGGGGATTTTTAAAATAAAAAAAAATCCTACCTGACTCTGAGGAGGTCCGCCGTCCGTGCCGCCTCGGGTCCGACTCCGTTTGGCCCTGCCTACAGCCCTCTCAGCCAATCTCTGGCGCTGCTGGCAGCGCCAGGATTGGCTTAGGGCACGGTTACCCTCGCCCGCCTGCCCATTAGGAGACCGAGGTTTGAGCCTTTGCTCAACCCTCGCTCTCCTAATGGGCATGCGCTAAGCCAGTGCACACACAAGTGCGCATGACTGGGCACGGCGCGAAAATTCGGTGCCCTTCCCCACTCATGCGCACTTGTGCTGCAGTGCTGCCTGCTGCCCCTGGTCCCTCTAACAATCATGTCAGTCAACATGACGCAGGACCGCCCACCCCCTTCAGACTCTGAAGGGGGTGGGCGGTCCGACGTCATGCTGACTGACATGATTGTCAGTTCTCCCGCGGCTCTTTGAACTTAAGTAAACTGATTCAGTTTACTTAGGTTCAAAGACGCCGAGGGAGCTGCGGGCGGGGGGGCTACGCCCCAACGCCCCAATGGACGCACCGCCCCTGCCTGTTGGAAAATCAAGGCCAAGTCACATTCCAGTCAGTGGTTAAAAATGTCGAATGACTGCAACCAGGCCTTTAGCAAATCAGACCAAATGTCATAGCTTCTCAAGATCATGTGACTGCCTCCCCAGTGCCCTGTGGTTCTCCTATTCATTAGTTAATGTGCCTTGCATCTTTGTTCGAGGATCGTGCTCACTAATATAACACTTCGTAGCATAGTTTAAACCACAGGGGACAATTCAGTTTACTACTAAATCAATATGCATTCGAGGAAAGGAAATTGAATCCTTCAAGCAATTTGCCCCAAGTTTCAATTTGCTTTGTTCTTTTTGGGTCTGGCTTGATAGTGCAGCAGTGTTTCAGAGCGTTTGTCACTACTCTTCCAAACAAGCATTTGCAATGTAATAGGTTTCGCATTTGAGAGAGTTTAAGCTATTGGCATTGAAATTGACAATGCCTTATATTTATCTGTTTTGATCATTAACACATAAATAAAAGGCATTGCCATTTACAATGCCAATAGCTCAAACTCTTGTAAATACGAGACCTATTACATTTCAAAGAAGCGGCCGCCATTGTCCCGGGCTGCTTGGAAAGTGAAAGCTTGCATGGCGCACTGAATGTTGCAGGAAAGCAGGTCGTGCCTGCAGTAGGAGAAACTCATGAAAGAAAATAGTGCTTACAGACTAAAAAAGACGTACCGTGTAACAACCGAAGTAAAAGGGCCTCATGGGAGGTTACAAATGAAGACAAGGCGGTACTAAGGAGGGACTAACAAGCCTATTAACGAATCAGAAGCCAGCATTTATGAAGGACAATGACTCAAGCCAATGACACATATGGCCGGAGGGTGGGCGGGGCTTCTAGTCCATACTCCAATACAGCATGCCTCTCAGAGCAGTGCATCCGGTGCCCACGCTCGTCCTAAAAATATGAATACAGTGGGCTTCAGAGGAGTAAGCATCTCTCACCTCATGCTATTGGTTGTTTGGCTTATCATTCCACTGTCTAGGAAGGGCTTCAATTGAAATGCATGAGGGAAAGTATTTCATCTAAACAAAAATCAATTATGACACTTTCTGGCACATTAAATTATTAGTCTTACACATGCATTCTGCATAGAAGCAACTATTCTTTTCTGTGGGATTTTGAAATATATTGCTCAGGACTCATGTAAGCCTTCCATTATGATGCCATCTTATTGACTTTTGTTTTAGCAGGCCAGAAGTGTCTGACCCCAAAATGACCACTGTGAGAAAGTAGGTTATTAGCTGGGGTGGATGGTAGTTCACCACACATAATAATGTCAGTATTCTTATTAGGTCCAGCAAAGGTTTCAGTAATTTAAACCTGAGCTCAGCCCCTGGTAGCTATGGCACTGAGCAGACAGGCTTATCTTAAGAGAATGTGTAAAGCATTTAGAAGTACCAAAACACTAACAGTTAAAAAGTTTAAAACACAATACAATGAAATCCCAGTCCAATTTAGATAAATAGAGATTCATTTAATGAACAAAGTGACACCAAAATGACAAAATTCCAGTAAGGGGAGCTGGAGATATGAATTCTTTACGTTTTATATACAAATTGTGGCAAAAAGCACGAAGTGCCATCCACGGGCAACTAGTGACGCTAGATTGGGACATGGGTATGGTTTTAGGCTGACCGTGACGGAGCGCAGGTCAGATACACAAGCTGGATTGGTTCCGGTTGGAAAGTTACCTTCACACTTAGAAAATTTCTAGGAAGATAGAATGCCTGTGGGGGCAACGCTGCAGGCTGGATCCGAAGAAGGGCTTGTCGATGATTAGTTGATGAAGGACAAAGTCTTGGTGAAGGCGGGAAAAGCTCTGAGTGGGAAAATTCCAGAGTTTGTACCTAGGAAGCTGTAAACATCGATCAGGTGCTGCTCGGCGTCAGGCCCTGTGAAGATTACTACCTTTGGACTTAGACTTGTTTCTGGAAGTGGGATTTCCTCAGCTGGATAAGACTGCAAGCTGTAGCTAAAGAGGTTTCTACGCCATCAGATGCCAGTCGGCGTCTGGCCTAGCTGGACTTACGGCAGTCAGGTCCACCGGTGGTGCACCCTCAGTGTATTGGCTTGGCAGGTTGGTCAACGTCTTCTGTTAGTTATCCAAACAAAACTCACAGCTTTTAGTTTTGGGCAGAAGGAGTACACTCTGACACCAGCCAAAGGTTCCAGAACCTCAAGAAAAGGTCTTGGAGGCAGGGCTCTCTCCACAGAAGCCACCTGCAGGATCCAGGACAGGTCTATTTGAAACTGGTCACATGGGCTCCTCCAGTAAAGTGGGCTGCCCATATGGTCATCCTGTCAGAGGAACAGATCACCTCCCAACATAAAAAGACCTTTGTCTCAGCGGTGGGGGCCAGTTCACAAGATGCTATTTAGCTCCTGGGTGACAGCTGGAAGCTCATGGACATGAGGTTCTAGAGGTTTTTGGCAGCAAAGAGGTGAATCGTTAAAAGTATTTTGTGTGAAATATTTAGCACAAATCTGAATCTGAAGCTTTTATCTGCTTCCTAGGTGGAGATAGCATTATTTCATTTTAATATTAAGTCCCAATATTTTCCTATAAAACAGCTAACCCTGCCACAGTGAAAATAGCTTCTGGGGCCTTGTCACTGTAAGGCCATGTTTTACAGTAAACCTTTACATGTCCTACTTTTAAATACCATGCACCCTAACTTATTGTGCTTTAAGGTTCTTCTTAGGGGTGACAATAATATTTAAAAGGAGGTTTAGGCCTATCAAATGGGGTTGTTTTGACAGGTCGAATCTACTGTTTAAACATGCTCAACCAGCCCTCAGGAGTTCATGTTCCCTTAAAGAACATGTTGTTCTGACAGAAAGGATAGGACATTTTGAAGGACATTCTAGTGGGAGTGTTAAAGTGCAAAATACGGAATATTTGATGTGTAAAAGCAAATAAAGAGCCGTTGAATAGTGTTACAATACTCATGGCAGAATAGGATGGCCCATGCTTCTATCAGCTTGTACTGTTTGTGCACCTGTCTTGCAGGAATTCGTTTTTTATAACTTCCTAAGAAACATCTCTTTAAGGACTTTTGGACCTCTTCTGAAGACGTCAGCTTCATGGTAGCAGTAGATGAACTGAATAATCTTGCAATATCTTCAGCCAATGTGCCACATTTGAAAATTATCACATTATAACTGTGGTTTTTGCAAGGTGTATTTATTCATTTTTTGTGCAACGAGGACATTTTTAACTCATGTGACTCATTCACGACGGAATATTAATACTAAAACAAGAACACTTATACTAAATTCTGGATGTAAACTGTAAACTGTTCAGTAACTGGTAAAACACACAAATGGGAATAGTAATATATGTCTAGTGGTGTGCTCCTACATACAATGAATACGAGAAACACAGTAGCGGCTGCTACCGGACTCGGGTGGTGAGGCGGGGCAGGGATGTGGGGTAGGGGCGTAAAAAAAAAACACTTACCTGTGCCAGCCGGCCGGCGCCTCTCTTTCGTCCTCTTCTTCCTGCTCCGGTCCTGCAGCAGGATACAGGAAGCAGCATGAAGCAACCTGCTCCCAGGCTCCCGATAGCCAATCACAATACTGCAATGCAGCGTTTACACTGCAATGCAGCATTGTGATTGGTCTGAGCGCTGTGGTTAGGCGCTCAGCCAGGGAATGGAGGCCTGGGCATGTTGTCCATGCAGGCTGTAATGCAGCCTGCATGGAGAATATGGGAAGTGCGCATGACTGTTTTGGGCGGCCCGAGAGGGCTGACCAAACAGTCATGTGCACTTAGGAGTGGGCAAACCACTCCTCCCCTGCTCCTCTATACTCGGATCAGCCCCACCCCGCTCCGCCCAGAAAGCTGCCGCAGCAGAAGGAAACATAAAATGATAATAACGCGAGTTATTATCATTTTATGCTTCCTGTTGCGGAGCAGTGGGGCGATGCTCCTCCACCTTAGAGGAGGAGCCGCCACTTGAAAAACATCCTAAATACCACCCCAATTGTGATTTTCTCCTACTAGTTGCTCCATGTCACATAGAATTGTGACATGGTGCAAAATTCACCTTCGCATCGATTTTTGGATCCGAGGGCACATTTTGCGATTTGAAAATAGCCCCAAAAACCCACTCCGTCCCGTCGCAAAATGACGCTGAATCTGGTGGAAGCTTGATGTAATTCCGTGTGATTCCGCGGAATAAGACTCTGTCAATTCCACCCACCTCCAAATATGTGTGCGACCAGATTGCTCATCTTTATCTAAAGCAATCTGCATGCAAGATGCAGCAATCTAGCCCAATGAACAAATATTAACCCAAGAAAACAGGCTTTCGTTTCACACCCAATTTTCAGTCTCTGCCCTTTTGCCACCCCAACTGACTGCACACACAGGAAATCAGGCCGCCCAATCTGGGAAGGGCATGTTTAGTATAATAAATGTATAATATACATTAAGCCTAGTAGTACTAATCATAAGAATTGCTTAGTTTTATATACATGGGAAGTATCCACCAAAGGGCCAGGACGTACTGTTTCAAAGCCAGATTTTCAATCTAACCACTGACTGACTAAATCATTTGCATTTAGATGAAGTTCCTCAATATATATTTTATAGCGATGTAATAACCTGGCAAGGATTCTTCCCTTCCATGCCTCGCTGACACCCGATATATACTAAATACCACAAACTGAATTGCTTTTTGTATTTTTATTGGTAGGAGCACATTTTAATCAACTTCAGAAACATGAAACACTGATTCACCGAGGACAAAGAGTCCAACCTGTTAGCAGCAGGTTAATTGCAGATCTTGGTATCAAAGCACACACTTCTACTTTCCGGTGTACTGCCTATGACCTACGACTTCGCAATGCTATATAAATATTTACATTACGCCAAAGTAGAAGTATTCATTTTATAGACTCAAGTCACCAACCTTCAGAGAACTGAACCTGCGACTGCATGTAGGTACAGACTGAACAGGCCATGTTCAAACCTTTGAACTATTGTATCAGCTGCAAGCTTCCGGAAAATTTAACTAGGGTACAGAGAGGCAAGCAAATAAAACAAAAATCCTAAATGCTTGTTGTATACTTGTTTTTATGAGGCTGTATGGGAGAAGTGCACTTCTGTTCTTTAAATGACTTCACTGATCGACAGCCATTGCAGCCACTAAAGTGCCTCCGGTAGGGCCTTAAACTGACCTAAGGGAGCACCCCCCTCCTGCAACCCTCCCCATCACCACCTAGGAGGCACCTCAACTAGTGTATTGGCAAGTCCCAGTGAAAGAACTGCACAGGGAAGTGGCAAGACAGGACTACTGACCTGCCTCAAAGTAGGCTGGGTGCCAGGTGGAATGCCCATAGGAGAACCTGGTGGAAGTCTGTAAGTCTATGACTTACAACAGAAGCAGACACATGTGAGGGAACTCGGGGAAAGGCCCAGAATGGGTATTTAGTGCCAAGGGCCCAGACCAGTGAGGAAGCTCTAGAAAGGTGTCCCAGAGGAGTTTATTGAGATGGGTATGACAGGCTAGAATGTCTCCGGTTAACACAGTAAAGGAATAAGGTGTCTAAGCCCATTTTAGCACCTTAATTGAGGCTCTATGAATGCTCCAGTGAAAAGTTATTGGTGCAACCAGACCCGGGCCTTTATGGTGTGTGATGGCATCTCTCCTGTGGCCCAGTATAATGCCCAGAGTGTGTGAAGTAAACCTGTTACAGGTGGTGTGGTGCTGCGCTGCCTTCTCTGACCAGACTGGGTCGGACTGGCCTATAGGAAAAACTGGCAGTGCACAAAGGGCTGGTCTGAAAGGTCAATTTGTGGGCCGTTTGTGGCTGTTTGTGGGCACCTTTTATGGCCTGGTGAGAAGGTTTTTACTGTTGATTTCCCTGCTGATATTACCACAAACATTGCCCGCAGCAAGCACCAATGCAAGCAAACTCCCATACCTTGCAAAACACCTACATAGCGAGTCTTTAAAAGTTTAAAATGGCCCCTATTTCCAAATGTGGGCTACTGTTTTTTGCTATCTGATTTGCTAACGGGGACAATTATTATTTTGGTTCCCGTGCCTCTTTTCTGCCCCAGTCTGACCTTAGGTGCAGCATACCACCTCCCCACGTGTGAGCACTGCCATTTATCAGGAAATCAGAAATAAATGTATAAACAAAAGATGAATCCCAGTGCACGGGATACTTTATTCAGCAGTGCAGGACAGTAAACAAAGATAATGCGAATACCGTCGAAGACAGTGGTCGCAAACAAGGAGGCCAAGTGTCGCACCCTAAAACCCAGAGGTCGCACTTGAGATCCAGGCGACCCCTACATGCCATCCATGCAAAAAGGCAATCCACATATACCACAAACCAACTTTAGCCTGGACAAACAGCTTAAATTCACCACCGAATTACCATGTGTGGACCACTCTGCTGTTACCTTCACTGTGTTACTTGCATGGAAACTAACAAAAACAGCAGACACCACTGAAATAATGCTCTCTAAGCCCCACTCAAAATCTCAGTTGATTCCATTATTACTCATTTAGACCCAAGCTCACCTATCAGCTTTTTGTGGTCCACATACTGATGCTCTGACCAAAGCCTTCATTTAACCCTTTCCCCTAAAGAACCTTTACCAATCTTTAAGAGTCACACCAGCGGTTCATTGGGGGAACTACTAAGCTAAAAACAAGTACAACCTCAGAGAATATGAGGGTTATAGAAGTCCAAATAAAACACCAAAGAAATGATAGGCCTGCTGTCTATAATAAAAAAAAACACATTTGCAGCGTCAAATGTATACCACAATCTGAAGGGCAAGACCAACTCCATAAGCTATTCACAGAAACAATGCAAATAAATTGTTCAGCACAGTGCTGGCTGACATCAAATGGTGTATGGAATTGGGGAAATGATTTACCTTCAGAGAAGTAAATGCCTTTTCGTCAACTAGGGAAGGTCTGAAAACCACAAACGTGTGCCTGCAGCAATATAGAACCACGAATCACCTATATTCCATTCCAACCAAGCCAGGTTGCTTGGAGTCAGTATAGGGACGTTAGAGAATTATGAAAAATGCAACCGTGAGGATGCTGGGCTTGACTTATTTGCTGCATACTTACATTAATGTAGATAAGCCTTGTTTATATATCCTTACAAACATCTACCATGGCTGTCAGGCTTAAACAGTTTCTTCTGCAAGAAATATTGGTGTTGCTCTAATTAGGCAGAGCAGAAAAACATTATTTATCATTTACTCTCTGAGCTCCTTTTAGCAAGGGCGTGTGTTAATAAATCACTTCGCACAATCTATCACTGTTTCCAAGGTCTAGCTGACATTTGTAGGCTCCAGAACATCTCCTTGGATACAGGAAAGGTGTGATACAAAGTCTCTTAACAAAATGTGCTCCATTAATTTTGCTTCTAAATCCCCCTTAGGCTATTGCTTAGGGATGCCTGGCTTGGTCCTGGAAACACAGAGAGCCAAGTCGGTTTTTGATTTTTTTGTCCTATTATATTGCTATTTTTCTTTACATGTTTTGGTCTGCCCTGATGAATATAGTGTTGGTTCTCTCTTTTTATTTTAGTACTAGTGGTTATTACTTATAATCAAGTAGAGAATCTTCAGCATATGCTGCAAGTCACAGCTGCACTAGCTATTGAAGGGAAGATAATAAAACTGTGCTGGCAAACAGGCACACTTTGAGAAATGTGTATAAGAGATTGATTAGATCAATACATGACACATTTCACAATGATGGTTTTGAGAAGGGATGACTTACTCTTGCAGTGTTCCGTCCTTACTCTTACATTTGAGCAGTAAGCTAGTAGTAAGACAGAACTACTCATTTCTAACTAATTAATTCATGGAGCAAGCCTGGGGTACTCCAAGAGTGAGCCACGCCTACTCACAGCTGACTCTTTGTGATTCAGGTCCTAAATCTTTAAAAAATAAAACTCCTCTTTAGGCGATGCAATGCTTTTTAACGTCCAAAGTTTCAACGCACGTTTTTTCAGATACCTGAGCTAACCCTAGAGAGTAAAGTAGTCAAGTGCCAGCTCAGTATGATAGGATACTGAGTGACCCGTGACATAACTATATGCCTTACACTGGAATAACTTGAGAAGAAGCCTTCAGATATTCTAATGTCATTCAATACGTTTGGAGATCAAATGAATAGTGATTGTTTCCATAGGTTTGCCAGGTAATCAGTCTTGACCAGGTGGTTTTCACTTTTGAATTTTTTTAAGGCTGTTAATGCTTCTCCTGTCATAATCAGCTTACAAAGTAGGCAGTAAAAGTTAGCCTACCTAAGGGGCATATCAGCAAGGCGAGGCGATAAAATTATCGCCGCTTTAGCGTCCATTTTCGGACGAAAAGCGGCGATAATTTTATCGCCCTATCAGCATGGACACGCTAACGCGTGAATCCATGCCTTAGCGCCTGTTTACTGAACGCCCAGCTTTGCATCTCTAATGAGATGCAAGTGGACTTCTTCCCGGAATAACTGGAGAAATGTCGCTAACCGACATTTCTCCAATTATCAAGGGAATCGCTAACAAGCATAGTGATAAGAAAAGCAGCGCTAACCACGGTTATCGCTACTTTCCTTACGCATGCTTTAATTCTGATTTAGCCATGTAATCCAATGGGAGGTGGATTACATGGCTAAGACCATCCTGCCCTATCAGCAAGGTATCGCGGTCACAGTGCGATTATCGCTGGTTTCCCAGCGATAATCACACTGTTTTCCAGCTATCGCTATGCGTTCTATCGCTTTGGAGATAAGCGTTGCTGATAGCACGCTATCTCCGCGATAGAAAGCAGCGATAGCCGGCGATAATTATCCTAGCGCTAAGTGCGCTTAGCGATAATTATCGCCAGCCCTTGCTGATATGCCCCTAAATACTTTATGAAAACAACGATTTCACTGGAGATTTGCGGCCATATGTTAAGCATTCTTCACTTATAGCCTACTTTAGGCAATGCCAAGCACCTCTAGATTTACACTGAGTTAGTCCAAATTCGCACTGGTTGATGTTTTGGTTTCCTATACTTCACAAAAGTGGTCGTTTTTGTATGTATTAAGGACCTTAGTTTTTTAAATATGTTTTATTTGATTTTTAAATTTGATATGACAAAAGCACCATGTGCACATCCAAGCATAGCAATGCAATCCAGCATGACGTAAACGTGATTTCAGATTGGCCCGATAGTGCAACTAGTGTCACTCAACATAATACAAAACATTATGTGCATACACATAAACAATTATCTTTAACAGTAATAACAGTGGAGTCTGCATAGAATAGGGATGAGCCGTGTCACACAGGGTGGGCTGCCCGGGGGAGAACAATCCCCGATGTGAGCTATCAGACGAGGGCGCTGCATAAGCAGAACGGATAGCCACTCCATGAGAGGGAGGGGACCATTGTAAGAGGGACAGTGACAACTCCACAGAATGATAGGGCACAGGCCCAATAGCGACCCATCAGGGTGTGGAGTCCGTCGGTGTGTTGCTTCCAGTCCCTTGGATGCTTTCACATCTCTCCAGGGCAGTGAGCCCACCATCAAACATGCGGTTGTGGATCTACCTGCATAGTGTGATAGTGTGACTCAGGGTGGACGTGCATCACTTTTTGCTTTATCATTAAGTAAATAGGTCTCCCAATACTCTCCACCGGTCAGTGTGTCTCCCCTCATACGGAGCAGCTTCAGAGTGTTGGCTTCTGCTCATGTCTATGTCAGCAGGGTGGCCGGCCAGCACCAAAGATCGGGGGGGGGGTGGAGAGCAACTTCCACCCATCGCTAGCTGTCTTTTAAACAGAACAAAGGCAAGGTCAATAAACCTATGTAGGTGTCTGTCACCATTCGCTCTGGGGCATAGCCCTAACAAGCAGAATTCAGGTGTGGGTGCAAGGGTGTGTTCTGTGAGTTCAGCAACTGTGATAGTAACCGCCTGACAGACTGGGAACAGCATTGGCAATCCCACACCATGTGGTAAAACCCAGCGTCTAGTCGTTTACATCAAGGGCACACAGGGGACAGTCGGGTTCATGCACTTGATGCACTGAGGGAAGAGGAAAGCGTGATGCACTTAATTGTGTGAAACGAAATCTAGGGTTACAGGATATGTCCTTCACCAGTTGAATGTCCAGGCCCTGTCTCACAGTGGCTGCGGAAACACTCCGTCTAATCTGATGCATGCACCCGCAGCTTTATCCGGCAGAGCGGAATTGAGGGATGTGTAAAGGTTAATGATAGCGTGACACGTACTTTCATGGGTCAGGAGCATGTGTAATGTGGCAAATGTGGGAGGTTCCCCCGCTCCTGTATTCCACGTGGCACAGTGTTGTATGGTATGAAAAGTTAAAAACTGACCAGCTCCTATGCCATAAGTGTCTGTGACGTCTTGAAAGGACATCCTTGTGGTAGAGCTCCCTTAGTTGGTCAACTCCCGCTTCCCTCCATGGACTTTTGTCATATTGTTATGTCATGCTGTTGAGTCGTGGTAAGTCCGAAATCACAATAGATGAGGAGTATGGGAGGTGAGGCCCTTTTCCATGCACATACCTGCGCCAGAAAGTGCGGCCACAGTCATCTGATGTGTCTCCTGTTCGGGACGGATGGTGGGATCAGACAGCCACGTGTAGATGATCATATTACCTAAAACCTTGCCGATGGGTGCCAACTCTGGGCAAGTGGGTATGTGCAACCAGCCCATCGGCCACTGTAGCTGTGCTGTCGCATAGTACATTTCAAAGTTAAGTGGACTAAGGCCGCCATCAGTCAAAGGACATTGTAGGGTGGTCAGTGCAGTACATCAGTGACCCTCGCTCCATATGAGTTTGAGCAATAGACCATGCAGCTCTCGAAAGTAGCTGGGGGTAGCACCAACATCTTGGAGATTGTTACTCGACCCAGCAGAGACCGGGGCAACAATCGCCAGAATGGCAAAGAGCGGTGGATAGAGTCCACTGCCTAGTCTGATGTCCCTTTCTGAGTGATAGATCTGGACACCCAGGTACTTGAAAGTATCATAATGCCACCCGAGACAAGACCCAAAAGCAGGGCGCTGCACCACCAAAGGGAACAAACAGGATTCATGCCTATTCACCAGGAGCCCGAGATGTCCCCATAATTGTCTAGCTAATGCAATCTCACTGACCTTGTCAGTGAACTGCTTCCCTTCCTGCACAACTCCGCCTGGTAGCTGCTGCCCCTGACCCTTGCAGATCTGTGAGTTCGAGGCCCTCCCTGGTGGTCCAGTGGGGAGCACCTCTGCCCTGCTGCTTCTCCGCCCTCTGTCTCTCTGCTTTTTTTCTCCTCTGATCTCTTCTTTTCTGCTATTTGTCACTTTCTTTCACTTTTGTCAATTTTTCCTTACCTTCCTTCAATCTTTTCTGGCTTTTGTCACTTTTTTTCACTTTTTGTGCCTTTTCCGCTCCTTGTCCCTGCCGCTTCTCATCCCCCACGGCCTCGCCCCCTCCAGCGCTGCTTTCCCACCTCCCAGCTGTCCTGCCCTCCCCCTCACACTACTTAATGGTGGCCGCTGTGCGGCCATGCGCTGGTGCACCAAAGGCAAGCCCGTCTACGCCTGTCTGGCCTGGACCATACCCATCGCCATGGACCCTGGTCCTCGGACCAGCCACCGCTATGATGACAGCACCCTCCACGCCCTCAACTTCGGACGCCACTCTGCCTGCCACCTCGCGTCGCCGAAGAACACCCAAGGCCCGTTCACCTGCCGCACCTGCAACTGCACCTTCGCTGGCCTCTGCACACCAGACCCACCGACCGCACGACCCTCAAGAACCGTACCCGACCACCTCAGATGTATCCTACTCAACACCTGCTCCCTCAAAAGACATGCTGTGGCGATCTGGGACCTGCTTCACTCCATCTCCCCCAACGTCGCCTTCTTCACAGAAACCTGAATGAACTCCAGCTCAGCCCCGGACAGCGCAACCGCCATCCCCGATGGATACAAAATCATCCACAAGGACCACATAAACCAACCGGGAGGAGGCATCGCCATCATACACAAAGACACTCTCTGCCTCACAACCAGCTCCGACGACCCCTCACCCAACATGGAGCACCTCCACTTCCAGATCCAGACCAACCTGAACACCACCCTCTGCGGCACCCTTGACTACAGACCTCCGGACCCTGCCCCCCCTTCAGCAAAGCCATAACTGACTTCATCGCTCACCATGCTCTCGCCTCAACAGACTACATCCTCCTCAGCAACCTCAATTTCCACCTGGACAACCTCAAAGACCACAACACCTCATCCGTACTGGAGAACCTCGCCACTATCGGACTCAAACAACTGGTCACAACACCAACCCACTCAGCTGGACATACGCTTGACCCCATCTTCTCTGCAAGCAACAACATCTCCGTCAGCCACAGCTCCGAGCCACACTGGACCGACCACCACTGCGTCCACTTAACCTTCACCAAACCCACTGTGCGCCACCATGCCCACCGCAATCCTCGCAGAAGCTGGAACAAGGTCACTGAAGACCAGCTCACCACCTCCCTCAGCAAGACCCCACCAAAGACATCCATGGACGCCAACACCTCAGCACGCAACCTCCACGACTGGATCTCTGACTGCGCTAACACACTGGCCCCCTCAAGAAACCCTCAGGCAAGCAGCCCTCCAAGAAAGCCAGCTGATTCTCCTCCGCACTCCAAGAGTCCAGGTGCACCTGCAGGCGGCTCGAGAAAAGATGGAGGAGCAGCTTGATAATGGCACACCACGCAGCCTTCATATCTGCCATCACCGCACACCACCGCCTCATCAGAACAATGAAGAAAGCAGCAACTGAGGAACACATCAAAACCAATGCACACAACTGCAAATAACTCTTCGCCGTGATCAAATAATTCGCCAACCCCAGCACAGAGACAGCAGACATCCCCCCATCCCTGCCCTCACCACATCTTCAACAAAGCCGGCACCTCCATCACACCGAACTCTGCTTCACTTTTAACTGCTCCATCGAGTCTGCAACCTTCCCGGAAGTCTACAAGCTCGCAGTGATCAACCCCCTGCTGAAGAAACCTTCTGCCAAACCGACGGACCTCAAGAACCACAGACTCATCTCTCTGCTCCCCTTCCCAGCCACAGTCATTGAGAAAGCCATCAACGCCTAACTCTCCGAGTTTATCGAAACGAACAACATCCTGGATCTCTCCCAATCGGGCTTCAGAAGCAACCACAGCACTTAGACCGCTTGCCTCGCCCCCACAGATGACATCCGCACCCTCCTTGACAGAGGCGAAACTGCAGCCCTCATTCTCCTGGACCTCTCAGCCGCCTTCAACACCATCTCCCACCACACCCTCTGCGTAAGACTCCCCGACGCCGGCATCTGCGACAAAGCCCTTCAATGGATCCGCTCCTTCCTCACCAGCCGAACACAGAGTCAGACTTCCACCGTTCAACTCAGAACCCACAGAGATCAGCTGCAAAGTGCCTCAGGGATCCTCACTGAGCCCCACCTTCTTCAACATCTGCATGGCCCCACTTGCAGTAAGTCAGAAGCCACGGACTCAACATCATCTCCTACGCCAACGACACCCAGTTGACTCTCTCCCTCACAGACGAACCCACAGCCGCCAAGAGCAACTTCCGTGACGGGATGAAGGCAGTCACCACCTGAATGAAGGACAGCTGCCTCAAGCTTAACTCAGACAAGACCGAAGTCTTTGTCTTGGGCTCATCCTGCTCTGCCTGGGATGACTCTTTGTGGCACACAGCGCTCGGAACCCCCCCACACCCTCGGACCACGCATGAAACCTTGGCAGTATCCAGGACTCCTTGCTCTCTATGAACTGCCAAATCAATGCTGTTTCGTGCTCCTGCTTCCACACGCTCAGCTTCCTTCGGAAGATCTCCAAGTGGATCCCCACTGAGTCCAGGAAAACAGTCATCCAGGTGCTCGTCAGCAGCAGACTCGACTACGGCAACACACTCTACGCCTGCACCACCCAGAAACTCCAGAAAAAACTGCAGACCGTCCAGAATGTCTCCCCCAGGCTCATCCTGAACATCCCATGCCACAGCCACATCACCGTCCACCTGATAGACCTTCAATGGCTCCCTGCCAACAAGAGAATCACCTTCAAGCTTCTCATGCACGCCTACAAAGCCCTCCACAATGCTGGACTTACATACCTCAACAACCGCCTCTCCTTCCACACTCCCACTAGACATCTCCACTCCTCCCAACTGGCCCTGGCCACCATACCACGAATCCGCAAGACCATGGCTGGAGGAAGATCCATCTCCTGCCTCGCTGCGAAGACCTGGACCTCCCTGTCTCTGCACCTCAGGCAATCACTGCTGCAATTCAGGAAGGACCTCAAGACCTGGCTCTTTCACTGAACCGCAAACCCAGTCCCCTCTGGCACCTTGAGACCCTCATGGTTGAGTAGTCGTGCTTTATAAGAATACTGATTGATTGATTGAATGCATGAGGCCTGGCAGGGCAGCCTCTACATCACAAGTGAAATGATGTGATGTACACCCAGCTCTTTAATACCCCAGTGTTCCGCCTGTTGTCGAAGTTGGCAAGCCAGCGGCTCCATGATAAGGGCAAAAATTAGTGGGAAGAGCGGGCACCCCTGTCTGGTGCCTCTCTGAATAGCAAAGCTGTCGGAGATCAGCTGTCCGGTCTTAACCTGTGGTGAGAGGCTATTATACAGAGTATGGATCCATCCCAGAAAACCATGGCCGAACCCCATGCACTCAGGTGATAGATGGAGAAAATCCCAACTCAAGGTGTCAAACGCCTTTTTGATGACTAACATTAAAAACCACCTGACCAGAGGCATTTACAGGAGTGCTGTGTATGAAGCGTAATAAACAATGGATGTTGGAGAAAGTGATACGCCCCGGTATAAATCCAGCTTTATTGACAAGTACAAGAATGTTGATTATAGGGAGCAGGCGTTTTGCCAGCACTCTACCCACAATCTTACAGTTGCGGTTCAATAATGAGAGAGGATTATAAGCATGAGCGCCGAGCAGATCTCTGCCAGGTTTAGGAAGGACTACGATCAAGGCTACTCAGAGTGAGTCAGGGAGGTGTCCCAGCATTTTGGCCTCATTAAACCGCTCCATCAGGTTTTGAGTGGTTTGGATGGGGGAAAGTAGCAGAATACTCATTCGGCAGTCCGTCAGTGCCTGGGGTCTTATTCCAGGCGGTTTGGGAAATAGCTTCCCGTATCTCTTCAAACTACAGGGGCTCGTCCAGCATGGCCCTCTATAGCAGATTTAACTTGACCAGAAGCAGGTCACATAAAAACCCCTGCATGCAATCCAGTGCGGGTGATCTGTTGCTGCGTACAGACCCGATGATCCTCCCGAAAGGCATCGTTGATGGCCGTCTGCGATGTCACTATTATGTCATCATCTAATTGGAGCACCCCAATTGGGGCACATCATTGGTCCTCCTTCACGAGCCATGCCAGCAGCTTCACCGAGCGATCCCCCTCAGCATGCAGTAGGGTGATACGCCGCTTGTAGTCATGCTTCCCCAGGTGCACTTCTGCCTCCATCCTTTGCTTACGCAGCTATTGGAGTTGCTTGACTGTCGCAGTATGCATTAGCCACTCTTACTTCCAGGGGCCAAAGCTCTCTCTTGATAGATACTAATTCCCCTAGCAAGCATTGGTGTATCCCCATGAGGCCACCAGACAGGGGCCATGTGCAACGACCTTGTGCATGTCCCACTCTAGCACCTGAGATGAGGACAGCCCTTGTTCAGTTCAAAGTAGTGTATGATGACACTGCACTAGCGCCTCCTAAAATGCAGGGTCAGAGAGAGCCTCCGTTTGGAGCTGCCAGGTGGGTATGGTTGAGCGTTATCTGCCAAACACAGGGTGACCAACATGGGGTAATGGTCCTAGAGGATACATGCTATGTAGTCCACCCCGGTGATCAGTGTGCCAGCTGTTCCGTACATAGGAAAAGATCTATCATAGTGTGCACATTGTGAACCATGAAGTAAAAGAAGTATTCTCGTTCTAGCAGATGTCCAAGTCTCCATGCATCACATAAGCGGCAGTGTGTGGTCCAGTTGTGAAAACATTGTGTGGTACAGACACATGTGGCAGGGGTGGAGTGGTCAAGACCAACATGTGCTACACAGTTAAAATCCCCCCTTCCAGAGCCCCAGGTGCTGTGGGTTCCAAAAAAGTGCTTGTGTAAGCGCATCCAGGAATCCAGATTGATTAGTGTTAGAGGCATACATTGCCACCAGTGTAAGGGGAGCTCCATCAAGGTGATCCTCTAGTATCACAAAGCACCCTTCAGTGTCCATCCCGTGAGCATCCAGCACAAATGGGACCCCAGGAGTGATCCAGATGAGCACCCCCGTGCATAGGCCAACATGGATGTGCCGTACACCTACCCCTCCATTTCGTACGGACCTTTTGCAGCTCCGCTGTTGTGAGGCGAGTTTCCTGAAGCATGGCAATGTGTGCAAGAAGGCGTTTGAGACATGCATAAATGTGGTATTTTTTGTGGGAGTGGCCATACCGCGCAAATTCCACGGTAAGGATGTGATATTATGGGGTGTGACTATCGACTATTGTCCCCATTGTGTGAACTGGCAATGGAATTTGTGGTGAAGGATATGGTGGTGTGCGGTGCCCCGCGATGTAAGCGACTCACTACAGAAGGGGCCACCCTGGCCATGCATGTCACCACCTGAAAACACACGTGAAATCGGCAGCCCCATTAATAGACCCCAACAAAACAACAATAAGAACCTGAATGGCAGTGCGATTAAAAGGCTGAATCCCTCCCAGGACAGTCGACACATGCGTTCCTGTCCAATGTTCCCTAACTTGTACACAAAAATAAAACAAAGAGGAAAAACAAATTAGCAAGTCCTCATTGGAGCACTGGTGGGATGTGGTTCAGTTGTTGGGCTTGTTCTTCGCCACCTGGGCCCATCTCAAAGGTCCCAGCACCCAACCCACCAATGAGACAATAAATCCCTGCAGTGTGGGGAATCCTGAATGCGCCTCCTGTGCATGAAGGCGAAGGTCCCAGCAGTGAGACGAAGGCCACAGTGGGTCATCAGCCAACCTCGGTGTGATTTTGGTATCGGGTGCGCTGCACGTGGTGGAAGTCTCAGAGGCGCCTGTGTCTGATCCAGAGTCCAAGACTGGCTCGGGGTTCACCGCCCGGGCCTTCTCTGAAGCCACATAGTCCTGGGTAGGCCGCGTCCACACCACCCTGTGCCGCCTGCGTCTAGGTCGCAGAATCACCCAGTCCCCCTCTATTCGATCATTCTTAGTTGTGTGCCGAAGGCCTTTCGCGTGGAACCAGCTCAAGACATCCTCAGATGTAAAGAAGACGTGGGAAGACTCGCCATCCATAACCTTAAGTTTTGCAGGGGGAACAGTAGTGCATAGCGAAGCTGCAGCTCCTGCATGCGCTGTTTCACTTCATGTGGGACCTCAGTCGTGAAATCCGGATATGCTGTTATTTCCATGTTCTCATAACGTCAGGGGCCCTTCGTGCAGAAACACTGCAATATAAGGTCTCGATCAGAATAGTTAATAAAACAGTGGCGGCTCATTTATTAGAGTGCTGGGCCGGTGCCCCCCTATATTTGGCCCCGACGAGCCCCCAATCTTAATATAAATTAAGCTACACAGTTTTCTGGCCGAGGGCGCTGTTGTGCATTTTTTTGATTGGCCACAAGCAGAGCCGGCTTGCTTTAGTCATGAGTGGGTGGGGCTTTAAAATAGAATTCAGGCTCACCTCCTGGTCGTCCACATGCACTTCAAAGTGCGCATGTCAGGTTGGCCGACTGCCTTTCAGCGACCAGCCTGACGTGTACTAGAGGCTTCTCGCCATCTGTGCACAGGGAGGCGGGTAGGGCAAGCAGCCGAAGCCCGCTGCATTCAGAATGAGTGCTCGTTCCACCTGCCCGATCCAATCCTGGCGCTGCTCTCAGCAAGGGAGCAGTGCTTCCGGATTGGCCAGGACTTGCGGCACTAACGGCAGGTAGGCTTAATAAACTCGAAGGATGTCCATGCATTATGCTTTACACTGGTCTATGTTGGTCCATGTTAAAAATGTCATATGCGGGCGGAGCTGTAAATCATTCATAACCGTTCAGCTGTAACCTTATTGTGGTTTGCTTTAGAGTTACCATGTCTGCTTCCCCGATGATGGTGCAGTGGCTGGGATTACTACTTTTCTCTCTCATTAGAGGGAAAGGTGAGGGGATGGCGTGGCTCGTCCGCGCTATGTCTTGGTTATGTTTTTTAACGCGGTAGAACTCGCAGCCTTGAACTGACATCTCATGAAATGTATGTGTGGCACAGAGCTGGGCAGCCTCGAGCTTCGGGTGATTGACAGATTGTTACTGCAGTATCCTCGATAATGGCGAGGGAAAATCGGCTGGAAGCATAGTCCCCCACTCTAGTTCTTGGTATCTAAGTAGCAGCGGGACTGACAGCCTGAGGTGGGGCGATTCTGCCGCACCATATATACAGACATGGGTCAGTGGCACCAATTTAAATATTATCTCTTGGAATGTGGGAGGACTTACTGCAAAATTCTCAGATGAACAGTGGCTTGGTTTTATCAGGCATTTTCACATAATCTGTTTACAGGAAACATGGGAGCCTGAAGATACCTTCTTTCTGGAAGGATATAAAACATTTTTCTGTCCGGCAGAGCGTTTCAGCTCTGTGCGAGCAAGGGGGAGGGGGGCCTAATTATATTTGTAGACCTGAAGCTTCAAGGCATTATGAAGCCCTTGGCATGGGATTCTATAGTCGTCCAAGGGCTTACTTTAATGAGTAAATCGTACAGATTTGCTCTAATCAATTTTTATAATGCAAAATGGCAACATCATGGGTCGGCAAGCATTGCAGCGCTAAGAGGGTATCTCGAGAAGCTACAGGGGGATGGTCTGATGCAGGTTCAACTACTCCTAGTGGGAGATTTTAATTGTCATCTGTGTCCCAAACTAGATGTGAACCCCCAAGATTGGTCGACCTGCTCTATTAGCGAGGGTCTGCACATGGAACATACCACTGATGGGCGGGATTTGGATGCCCTCCTTATAACAATGGCTTATTATACACAATGGACTTGCATGCTTTTCCCCCGGGTTCTTCCTTCTCCCCGACATGTAAAGGTAGGGGCTGCTCAACAATCACTGATTTTATTTTTGTGTCATCCTCCCTGAGGAGGGTTATATCCTCTTTTAATATCCAGCACAGCTCATTTAGTGACCTCAACCCTCTGACCCTGGAGCTCGTAGTTTCAGGGCGACAGCCTGCATTGGGCAGAATTACTCGGGGCACGATTTCTGCCACAGACCAAGGAAGGCGTTTAAGGTGGTCACAAGTGGACGTTACTGATTTTAACAGATCTTTGTTCAGCAATGGCCAGCAGGAGATCTTGACTTGTTTAGATCCGCAAGCCTCGGGGGAAGAAACCATTCAGGCAATCACTGTTCTTGCTAATTCAATCAACGCTCTGCTAACAGTCCCAGTAGCTTCTTCCAGTGTGGTAGCCCCAAGATGATTTCACATTGAGTGCTCCCACACGCTTAGAGACCTGAAGATGATCTTGAAGCTGATTCCGTGTGACAGAGCCTGAGTGGCGTTCTGCCGTAGTACTTATAAGCAGGTGGTTAAGGGGCGCAAACGTCAGTTGCAAAAACTAGCTTGGGAAGAACTAGCAGAGGCATGGAAACAAAGGGATAGCACTGGTTTTTGGAGGGTCATTAATAACCCTTGTTTTTCAGACCCAGATAAATCGGTGCTTTGTCATAATATCTCTGCAGATACATGGAAGGAACACTTTGAAGTAGTATACAATCATGGCTCTAGTAACTCAGACTCACTGACCCAATTTCCCTCTATGGGGTGGAACACATTAGTTTCACTTTGGTGGAAGTCAGAACAGGCATTGAAGGATTGTCCCGGAATAAGGCCCCGGGGACCGACGGGATTCCTCCCCTGATCTTTTTTGTCATAATCCAGATATATGGGCTCCACTCTTAACCAGGGTTCTAAATGCGGCAGCCTTATCATCTATCCCCAACTCTTGGTCCTCCGCCATTACCGTTCTGATCTTTAAGAAGGGAGACAGGAACAGCCCACATTGTTATCATCCTATATCTCTCATAGACGCCACACTGAAAGTTCTGGGGCGGGTCCTCCTTGCAGATGCCAATCGAATTATTTCGGAGGTGCAGTATGGGTTTCGGGTCGGAATATCCACCACAGACCAGTGCCTCAACCTTTACCTTCTAATGGCAAAATATACACTAGCCAAACCAGGTGCAATGTTCCTGGGTTTTATGGACCTCACCGCGGCTTTTGATAGGGTGAACCGTAGTAAGCTATGGAAATTACTTGAGGATTTGGGGGTTGATGTGGCGATAATTAATGTGTTAATGTCCTTCCACTCCAATACCTCTGCCGTAATCAGATACACCCAGGAGGGAATACCACTGATCACTTTAAATGTTCAAGTGGGGTCAGACAAGGTTGTATGTTAGCCCCTTTTTTGTTTACATTATATATTAATGGCCTAGACGCTTCCCTGACGACCCTTAGGGCTGATACTCCTAGGATAGGGGCGAGGCCGGTCCCTGTTCTATTATACTCGGACGATGCGGTTCTTCTCTCACCCACACCAAGGGGTTTACAGATCCTTCTGGACGGGTTCATGTCTTTCATGAGTGCGATGAATTTGTCACCAAACCTGTCTAAATCTTATGTAATGGATGTAGGTAAACAGGGTCCCAGACATAATTCTTATAAACTTTGTTCACACAACTTAGCTAAAGTTCCTGCCTTCTCTTACCTGGGCATATCATTTGACGAGAAACTCAATTTTAAATACCTACAGGAGGGGAAGCTTACAGAAATGGCAAGATCTACAGGAGCAATTGCAAATTATGTGCATAGATTGGGTACTTGGTCACCGGAGATCATTTTAAAACTATACAACTCGTATTGTATCTCCAAAACTCTATATGGTAGTGAGGTTTGGGGGTTCATGGTGGCAAGCAAACTCCAAACTGCAGAAAATACATTTTTAAGACGTATTTTGCGAGTCCCACCAAGCACCCCCTCGTATTTCATTCACAAGGAACTAGGGACCAACCACATAACGGACCTGGTTGCGGTTAAACCCCTGTTATGCTGGGTGAAGATTTGATAAAATGAGGAGGCAGGATTTAATAGACTTGTAATTCAGGACTGCCTCTCCCTTGACCATGCACTCAAAACACCCTGGTTAAAGTATATAAAGGATACCTTCACTGCTCTAGGAAGACCAGATATGTTTACCAGATATGATATCATAAAACCTCAGGATAAGAACACCTTCAAAGTGTTGTTTTTTAAACCCGCGCCAGCTCACCGCGAGGCACATGAACTCAGAAAACCCTTGGTAAGATCATATCTTGGTAAAGTTGGTGCAAGGTATGTAGCCCTATTTATCTGTTTTATCAAGTATGCATGACAGATTTTAAATCACCTGTTTTAGACTGAATCATATTCACCATTTACTGGCTTTTCCTCCAGGTTTCGTCTCCACGCACATTAGATAGAGGTGCCTGTAGTTGCGACTTTAGGTCTCCACAGGATACCCTCCATTTTATCTTTTTGCAAATATTTCTCGTACTCCTAGAAGAAGCGTATCTTAAAGGGCTTTTAACCTTTCTATGCTCATGACGGAATCGTTCGGTCATGAGCACAAGTTTTAGTGTGCTCATGACGGAACCATTCCGTCATGAGCATATGCTCAGGAAATCCTCTGCTGTAAACAGCAGAGGGATTTATTTTTTTTGCCTAGGGAGTGTGGGGAAGAGCTTCTCAACCTCCCCAGGCATATTTTTGATTATTGCATTGCAATGACGACGCGCGCATGGCTCAGCCATCGTCATTGCAACGAAAGCGAAACTGTAACTTAGTTTCAGTTTTCAGTTTCGTGCAAGTGGGGCTATCTCAGCCCCCGAGGCACCGAAAAGATGGGAGAGGTATCGTTGGAAAGGGGAGAAATCTCCCCTTTCCAATGGTACCTATCTTCTAGTGGATCCCTCCTTGGGGATCACCCCAGGAGGGCGATCCCCAAGCAGGGATCCACCCACTAGCCACCAGGGAGGGGGAGCAGCCCCTTGGGCAAGGGCCTTTGCTCCCCCCATATTTGTTTGTTGGTGACAGTCTTTCTGCCCCCCGGGGGGGCGTAAAGTCCACTAAAAACCAGGGATTATTTTTTTTTATTGATGTTGGGTGGGGGCTGCCCAAAAAGGGCATGGCAACGCCCCCACCCTCCCCCAGAGAAATGTAAGTCTTTCTGCCCACCGGGGGGGCAGAAAGCCTACTAGGAACCAGGGATTTATTTATTTTTACTGACGTTGGGGTGGGGGCTGCCCAAAAAGGGCATGGCAATGCCCCCCCCAGAGAAATGCAAGTCTTTCTCCCCCCCGGGGGGGGCGGAAAGCCCACTAGAAACCAGGGATTATTTGTTTTTATTGACGTTTGGGTGGGGGCTACCCAAAAAGGGCATGGCAATGCCCCCACCCCCCCAGAGAAATGTAAGGGGGCAGTAGCCTCCAATCTGCCCCACTGGGGGGGGGCAGAAAGCCCACTAGGAACCAGGGATTTTTTTTTAAATTTATGTTGGGGTGGGGGCTGCCCAAAAAGGGCATGGCAATGCCCCCACCCCTCCAGAGAAATGTCAGTCTTTCTTCCCCCCCTGGGGGGCAGATGGGGGCAGTAGCCCCCAATCTGCCCCCCCCCGGGGGGGGCAGAAAGCCCACTAGAAACCAGGGATTTTTTTTGTATTCATGTAGAGGTGGGGGCTACCCAAAATGGGCATGACAATACCCCCACCCCCCCCAGAGAAATTCCAGTCTTTATGCCCACCCAGGGGGGCAGATGGGGGCACTGGCCCCTGATCTGCCCCCCGGGGGGCAGAAAGCCCACTAGGCGCCAGTGATTATGCTGTGATTTGTTTATGCATGGGGTTGGGGGCTGCCCAGAATGGGCATACCAATGCTCCCACCCCCAAAAAATAGCTCACAGTCTTTCTGCCCCCTTGGGGCAATATCGGGCAACCCCTCCCCCGATTCTCCCCAGGGCCGGCAGAAAACCCACAAGGCACAGACTTATTTCTTAGCAATGTGCCTCCCTGTGGATTTTGGGCCCTAGCGGACATAGGGAAACCTAGCAAACCTGTACATTTTTGAAAACTAGACACCATGGGGAATCCGGGATGGGGTGACTTGTGTGCCTCTCACTAGGTTCTGTTACCCAGAATCCCTTGCAAACCTCAAACTTTGTAAAAAAAAACACATTTTCCTCACAATTCTGTTGTGGGAAAGTTCTGGAATCTGCGTGTATCCACAAATTTCCTTCTACACAGCATTCCCCTAGGTCTCTCGATAAAAATGGCACCTCACTCGCGTGGGTAGGTCAAGAACCCATGAAAGGCAATGGCCCAAAACCTAATGAGGCGACATCAAAATTACCTATCACAAACCAACCTGGTTTTCAAGGGGGGTCCCATAAGTTTTTGGCCCCGGGCTCGGCGGCAATCTAGGGAAACCTACTAAACCCACACATTTCTGAAAACTAGACACCCGGGGGATTCCAGGGAGGTATGGCTTGCATGGATCCCCCAAAGTTTTCTTACCCAGAATCCCCTGCAAACCTCAAATTTAGCTGAAAAAATCACTTTTTCCACACATTTTTGTGTGGGAAAGTTGTGCCATCACCGGGCTGACACAAATTTCCTACCACCCGGCGTTCCCCCAGGTCTCCCAATAAAAATGGTGCCCCACTCGTGTGGGAGGCCCAAGTACCCGCGACAGGCAAGGGCCCAAAACATATTGAGGCAACATCAAAATTGCCTATTACAAAACAACCTGGTTTTGCAAGGGGGGTCACATGGGTTTTTGGCCCCATGCTCAGTGGCCAGCTAGGGAAACCTACCAAACCCACACATTTCTGAAAATGAGACACCCAGGGTATTCTAGGGAGGTATGGCTTGCGTGGATCCCCCAACGTTTTCTTACCCAGAATCCCCTGCACACCTCAAATTTAGCTGAAAAATCACTTTTTCCACACGTTTTGTGTGGGATAGTTGTGGCATCACCGGGCTGACACAAATTTCCTACCACCCAGGGTTCCCCATGTCCCCGATGAAAATGGTGCCTCAGTCGTGTGGGAGGCCCAAGCACTCGCGACAGGAAAGGGCCCAAAACGTATTGAGGCGAGCATCAAATGTGCTCTATCACAAAACGACCTGGTTTTGCAAGGGGGTCACCTGGGTTTTGGCCCCAGTGCTCGGCGGCCAGCTAGGGAAACCTACCAAACCCACACATTTCTGACAACTAGACATCCGGGGGATTATAGGAGGTATGGCTGCATGGATCCCCCAATTTTTTACCCAGAATCCTCTGCAAACCTCAAATTTAGCTGAAAAATCACTTTTTCCACAAATTTTTGTGTGGGAAAGTTGAGGCATCACCGGGCTGACACAAATTTCCTACCACCCAGCGTTCCCCAGGTCTCCTCAATAAAAATGGTGCCTCGCTCATGTGGGAGGCCCAAGTACCGCTGAGAGGCAAGGGCCCAAAACGTATTGAGGCGATCATCAAAATTGCCTATCACAAAACCACCTGGTTTTGCAAGGGGTCACCTGGGTTTTGGCCCCGTGCTTAGCGGCATAGCTAGGGAAACCTACAAAACCCACACATTTCTGAAAACTAGACAGCCCGGGGATTATAGGAGGTATGGCTTGTGGATCCCCCAATGTTTTCTTACCTAGAATCCCTGCAAACCTCAAATTTAGCTGAAAATCACTTTTTCCACACATTTTTGTGTGGAAGTTGTGGCATCACCGGGCTGACACAAATTTCCTAACACCCAGCGTTCCCTCAGGTCTCCCGATAAAAATGGTGCCTCACTTGTGTGGGAGGCCCAAGTACCCACGACAAACCGATACCAAAGGGGATGATGGACGGAGCGCTAGAGCAAATCAAACACTCACCCCAGTCAACTGATCTGGGTTTAATCCATCATCATTCTTTAGCTCACTCCACCACCCCAGTTCAGACATGGCCATATGCAAATCAGTCTGACCCTGTGCCTCATGGGAACAGTCCAGCCCGAACTGCCAAGCCATGTCTTCCTGGACCGGAAACAAGCATCCTGGGACCGGCTTCGGGTTCAAACCCTCATCAGCCAGGCTATCTTGAATCCAGTGGCAAAGTGAGCAAGGGACCCACGTCTGGGCATACCCTGCCAACTTAGGGCGAACAAAGCGATACCAAAGGGGATGATGGACGGAGCGTTAGAGCAAATCAAACACTCACCCCCAGTCAACTGATCTGGGTTTAATCCATCATCATTCTTTAGCTCACTCCACCACCCCAGTTCAGACATGGCCATATGCAAATCAGTCTGACCCTGTGCCTCATGGGAACAGTCCAGCCCGAACTGCCAAGCCATGTCTTCCCTGGACCGAAACAAGCATCCTGGGACCGGTTTCTGGTTCAAAACCCTCATCAGCCAGGCTATCTTGAATCCAGTGGCAAAGTGAGCAAGGGACCCACGTCTGGGCATACCCTGCCAACTTAGGGCGAACAAAGCGATACCAAAGGGGATGATGGACGGAGCGTTAGAGCAAATCAAACACTCACCCCCAGTCAACTGATCTGGGTTTAATCCATCATCATTCTTTAGCTCACTCCACCACCCCAGTTCAGACATGGCCATATGCAAATCAGTCTGACCCCTGTGCCTCATGGGAACAGTCCAGCCCGAACTGCCAAGCCATGTCTTCCCTGGACCGGAAACAAGCATCCTGGGACCGGTTTCTGGTTCAAAACCCTCATCAGCCAGGCTATCTTGAATCCAGTGGCAAAGTGAGCAAGGGACCCACGCCTGGGCATACCCTGCCAACTTAGGGGGAACAAAGCGATACCAAAGGGGATGATGGACGGAGCGTTAGAGCAAATCAAACACTCACCCCCAGTCAACTGATCTGGGTTTAATCCATCATCATTCTTTAGCTCACTCCACCACCCCAGTTCAGACATGGCCATATGCAAATCAGTCTGACCCTGTGCCTCATGGGAACAGTCCAGCCCGAACTGCCAAGCCATGTCTTCCTGGACCGGAAACAAGCATCCTGGGACCGGTCTCGGGTTCAAACCCTCATCAGCCAGGCTATCTTGAATCCAGTGGCAAAGTGAGCAAGGGACCCACGTCTGGGCATACCCTGCCAACTTAGGGCGAACAAAGCGATACCAAAGGGGATGATGGACGGAGCGTTAGAGCAAATCAAACACTCACCCCCAGTCAACTGATCTGGGTTTAATCCATCATCATTCTTTAGCTCACTCCACCACCCCAGTTCAGACATGGCCATATGCAAATCAGTCTGACCCTGTGCTCATGGGAACAGTCCAGCCCGAACTGCCAAGCCATGTCTTCCCTGGACCGGAAACAAGCATCCTGGGACCGGTTTCGGGTTCAAACCCTCATCAGCCAGGCTATCTTGAATCCAGTGGCAAAGTGAGCAAGGGACCCACGTCTGGGCATACTCCTGCCAACTTAGGGCGAACAAAGCGATACCAAAGGGGATGATGGACGGAGCGTTAGAGCAAATCAAACACTCACCCCCAGTCAACTGATCTGGGTTTAATCCATCATCATTCTTTAGCTCACTCCACCACCCCAGTTCAGACATGGCCATATGCAAATCAGTCTGACCCTGTGCCTCATGGGAACAGTCCAGCCCGAACTGCCAAGCCATGTCTTCCTGGACCGGAAACAAGCATCCTGGGACCGGTTTCGGGTTCAAAACCCTCATCAGCCAGGCTATCTTGAATCCAGTGGCAAAGTGAGCAAGGGACCCACGCCTGGGCATACCCTGCCAACTTAGGGCGAACAAAGCGATACCAAAGGGGATGATGGACGGAGCGCTAGAGCAAATCAAACACTCACCCCCAGTCCAGGGAAGACATGGCTTGGCAGTTCGGGCTGGACTGTTCCCATGAGGCACAGGGGTCAGACTGATTTGCATATGGCCATGTCTGAACTGGGGTGGTGGAGTGAGCTAAAGAATGATGATGGATTAAACCCAGATCAGTTGACTGGGTGAGTGTTTGATCTGCTCTAACGCTCCGTCCATCATCCCCTTTGGTATCGCTTGTTCGCCCCTAAGTTGGCAGGGGCATGCCCAGACGTGGGTCCCTTGCTCACTTTGCCACTGGATTCAAGATAGCCTGGCTGATGAGGGTTTTGAACCCGAAACCGGTCCCAGGATGCTTGTTTCCGGTCCAGGGAAGACATGGCTTGGCAGTTCGGGCTGACTGTTCCCATGAGGCACAGGGTCAGACTGATTTGCATATGGCCATGTCTGAACTGGGGTGGTGGAGTGAGCTAAAGAATGATGATGGATTAAACCCAGACTCAGCTGACTGGGGGTGAGTGTTTGATTTGCTCTAACGCTCCGTCCATCATCCCCTTTGGTACTCGCTTGTTCGCCCTAAGTTGGCAGGGTATGCCCAGACGTGGGTCCCTTGCTCACTTTGCCACTGGATTCAAGATAGCCTGGCTGATGAGGGTTTTGAACCCGAAACCGGTCCCAGGATGCTTGTTTCCGGTCCAGGGAAGACATGGCTTGGCAAGTTCGGGCTGGACTGTTCCCATGAGGCACAGGGTCAGACTGATTTGCATATGGCCATGTCTGAACTGGGGTGGTGGAGTGAGCTAAAGAATGATGATGGATTAAACCCAGATCAGTTGACTGGGGGTGAGTGTTTGATTTGCTCTAACGCTCCGTCCATCATCCCCTTTTGGTATCGCTTTGTTCGCCCTAAGTTGGCAGGGCATGCCCAGACGTGGGTCCCTTGCTCACTTTGGCCACTGGATTCAAGATAGCCTGGCTGATGAGGGTTTTGAACCCGAAACCGGTCCCAGGATGCTTGTTTCCGGTCCAGGGAAGACATGACTTGGCAGTTCGGGCTGGACTGTTCCCATGAGGCACAGGGTCAGACTGATTTGCATATGGCCATTTCTGAACTGGGGTGGTGGAGTGAGCTAAAGAACTGATGATGGATTAAACCCAGATCAGTTGACTGGGGGTGAGTGTTTGATTTGCTCTAACGCTCCGTCCATCATCCCTTTGGTATCGCTTGTTCGCCCCTAAGTTGGCAGGGTATGCCCAGACGTGGTCCCTTGCTCACTTTGCCACTGGATTCAAGATCACCTGGCTGATGAGGGTTTTGAACCCGAAACCGGTCCCAGGATGCTTGTTTCCGGTCCAGGGAAGACATGACTTGGCAGTTCGGGCTGGACTGTTCCCATGAGGCACAGGGTCAGACTGATTTGCATATGGCCATGTCTGAACTGGGGTGGTGGAGTGAGCTAAAGAATGATGATGGATTAAACCCAGATCAGTTGACTGGGGGTGAGTGTTTGATTTGCTCTAACGCTCCGTCCATCATCCCCTTTGGTATCGCTTTGTTCGCCCTAAGTTGGCAGGGTATGCCCAGACGTGGGTCCCTTGCTCACTTTGCCACTGGATTCAAGATACCCTGGCTGATGAGGGTTTTGAACCCGAAACCGGTCCCAGGATGCTTGTTTCCGGACCAGGGAAGACATGACTTGGCAGTTCGGGCTGGACTGTTCCCATGAGGCACAGGGTCAGACTGATTTGCATATGGCCATGTCTGAACTGGGGTGGTGGAGTGAGCTAAAGAATGATGATGGATTAAACCCAGATCAGTTGACTGGGGGTGAGAGTTTGATTTGCTCAAACGCTCCGTCCATCATCCCCTTTGGTATCGCCATTTTAAATGAAGCTGGCGAAATAAGCATTGTCTGAATTCCCAGCAGCTAAACAAATGCTAGCTACTCTGTAATAGTTTACAGCTATCAGTAAACAAGCAATGGTAAATGCATTAGATTTCACATATGTGGTTAATAATAAGCTGTTTTATGTCTCTAAGTTGTAGCTTGTTGAGTAGTTGTACAATATTAATTACAGAAAGTCTGTTAAAGTGTTAGGACTTGGTTAGGTACAAAAAGGCAATATATTGTGCTGTTACTAGTGGTATAGTGAGGGTAAGTAATAGCAACATTTTGAAAAATGAAATGTAAGAGGGAAATAATAGAACTAATTGATGTAATAGCAATATTATGTGTTTCGAGGAGTTCTGAAAACTTTTGGGCCTGGTGCCACTGCACCTGCAGCACCATTGAAATCATGTCCCTAGTGCCTGCTAGATAACTGCACTCATGACTGCCTGAAATATTCTGTGTTTATTGGGGTCCCTAGGGCTTTTGCCCCCGGTGCCACTGCACCTGCTGCACCATTCAAATCAAGCCCCTTTTAATTGCAAGATATCTGCAATTGTGTCTGCCTGTATAGTAATAAAATATAGCAATATTAGGTGTTTCGAGGAGGTCATGACAAATTTTGGGCACGGTGCACTGCACCTGCTGCACCATTCAAATCATGACCCTGCGGGCTGCAAGGTAACTGCACTTGTGACCGCCTGTTTAGTAGTGAAATATAGCAATATTAGGTGTTTGGTGGGGTGCCGAAAGCTTTTGGTCCTGGTGCTACTGCACCTGCTGCACCATCCAAATCATGACCCTATTGCCTGCTAGGTAAATGCACTTGTGGCTTTCTTGTTTAGTAGTAAAATTTAGCAATAATCTGGGTTTAGTGGGGTCCCTAGAGTGTTTGGCCCCAGTGCCACTGCACCTGCTGTACCATTCTAATAATGTCCCTTTTAACTGTTAGCTAACTGCAATTGTGACTCTCTGTTTAGTAGTCAAATATAGCAATATTATGTGTTTAGAGGAGTTCTGACAACTTTTGTGCCCGGTGGTACTGCACCTGCTGCACCATTCAAACCATGACCTCTAGTGCCTGAAATATAACTGCACTTGTGGCTGCCTGCACAGCAGTAAAATATAGCAATATTAGATGTTTAGAGGAATTCTGACAACTTTAGGGCCAGGTGCCACTGCACCTGCTGCACCATTGAAATCATGACCATGTTGTCTGCTAGGTAAATGCTCTTGTGACTGCCTGTCTAGTTTTAAATTTTAGCAATAATCTGGGTTTAGTGGGGTCCCTAGAGCTTTTGGCCCCGGTGCCACTGCACCTGCTGCACCATTTAAATCATGACCCTGTTTTCTGCAAGGTACTGTACTTGTGGCTGACTGTTTAGTAGTAAAATATAGCATAGCTCGTGTATGTTAACTTTATTTTTAACTTGCAGTGTTTATTACAACATTTAGAATCTGATCATAATGACCAAAGAGATTAAGTTGAAAAAATCAATCCGTTAATGCCTTCAAAGTTCAAAGAAAGGTACTGTGGCATGAATAGGAAATGCCACAAACGTTCTAAGGCTAAAGCATCTGCTTTACACAACTAAGTAATAAAAAGCGAGCATTCCAGCATACTGTTAGATGCTGTCTGCCTTTTCCGCGGGAAGAGATCTTATCTTGACAGTGAATGGGGTTTAAACGGTGTGAAGAGCATTAATAGAATATGCGTGCAGCCTGGGGATGTTAAAAAAAAAGTTCCACACAAAAGCGAATGAAACAGTAATTCCGCTATGAGAACTGATAAGAGCCCCCTTTTAAAATATATTAAATACAAGTGTTTTCACAAGCACAGCGCAAGCACTGTGCAGTCAAAACCTAAAAAGTACTGCAGGACAGAACACATTTAATTTCTAAGGGCACAGATAGAGACCATACTGCAAAAATCACAAATTAATAATTCCCAGCGTTAGTGACCCAAGCCAACCCGCACTCCACATGGCAGCTCGTTATGGATTTTATCTTTTTAGGACCGGCTCAGTATTATTAACAACTGTGGTATCTTTACAAAGTGGCCTTTAATACAGCAGTGTTTTGTACTTTTGTAATGGGTAATATTTTACTTTTTAATATATAAGAGCTACAGGTGTCAGTAGACATACCCTCATGGGATTCAAACACACAAGGATTAGGTGCAGGTTTTTTCCACATAATTATGTCTTTGACACGCTTGCAATAAAATCACGGTCTGCTGCATCATTTGTAAAGCTGCCAAAATATATTTATCAAGTACAGAAATATCAAAGGTTGCAGAACATGCTCCCGACACCTTACAAAATGTAACCTTACCCTGTTAATCCATGTAGTCAGCCACTAAAATAATGAGAATTGCGCACAGATGGTGTAAATATTCCTAATGGATGGATAATGGCGAATACTTTACCTAGGACAGGAAACAAACCCCTTTAACGTTCATAAATAATTTAAACATGGTGGCAATAACTTATTGTTTTTTCCCAGTTTTTTCAGGTTCTGTTAATTTGTGACCATGTTGCCGAGCTGTCAAAGTCACAGTTATGTCATAAAAGCAGCTAGAATTTGAAAGAGTTCCAAACAAAGTGACATCTCTTTTCAAAGTCTTTTGTTGTAAATCTATGGCAGGGCTGCTTCATGGTGTGAAGTCAGAAAAACCCAGCACTGAGCTTCAGGAGAAAGAAAAAAGGTTCAGCCACTTTCAGATCTTGCCTAGAGACAGGTTTAGCTCTCTTTCCAGCATCACATAGGGCAGCAGGATGAAAGAATGGGGATTGCACCGTGCAAATTTAGTGTAAATTCTAATCTCTGCAATACCTACTTGGATGGGTCTTTATCTCAAACTGAGGCTTTAAGCATCAAATATAAGGACGTATCACTGACAGTGAAACAGATTTTGCCCCACAGTAATGACAGAGAGAAGTAGATTTGCAAACTAGCATTAACACATTAGTAAAGTTACAGTTTCAAATCAAATCTGATTAGTCATAAATCAATAATCACCTGCAAGGATGCGGGATTATAGTCCAGGCAAGTCAAAGGCAAATGTGAAGCCAAGTTATTTAAAGGTAGAATAGGCAAATTATAACATGTTCTGTTTCCCCTGAAGGGAAACTTCCTAATGCTAAACTAAAGTTGCGGGCAAAGTTGGGGAATTCATAAGCAGCAGCATGAGTCAGCAAATATAATATCTCAAATAGAACCAAATGTGGTTCCAATCTGGGCAAGAAGAAGTGTACTCGCTCGAGTGGCTCTCCACGAGAAGGAGGGAAAGGAACATGGGGTCTCAGAAGTGGGAAAGGGAACCTCCAACTGCAAGGGTGGATAGAAGCAAGTCTGTCTAATACCAAAAACGCGCAATTAAATCATGAAATACAGAAGAGAGGTACAACTGCTACGGTTCTCACATAGAAAAAGCCAATTAAAATTAACTTTCACAATGTGCCTGGTGTCGGCCCACTTCTCACAAATAGTTTTTCATCACCGTGGTCTTCATAGATATTGCACAAGGGAGGTTTCTTCTTCTTTGGCTCCCTTCTCGCGCAGGTGCAAAGAATCCCATCCCACTTCATTAAAAAACAACAGCAGTAACCTTCACACAAATTTATAACAATAACAAGAACAAGATCACAGCAACTCCTCTTGGTGCTTGGAAAGAGAAAAAATAAAGCAAAAGGGTCCCTACCAGTGGTGAAAGATCACACGTTGAACTAATGTTGGTGGTTAAAGAGCTAGCAAAACGAAGGTTAATAAAGCAGTTTGTTCAATATTATGAAGTCACAACATAACGTCCAGTACCCTCAAATGCAAGAAACACGCTACACTTTAGGCTGATATGCCTATTTGTGGGGCGTCGTTGCACAGATACGTGCACAGCCACTGGATATGGCCTCTGTTGTCCCACCTGATACAACAACCACGGCCTCCCTGCATCCAGTATACAACATCCGGATCGGGTACACGAGATCTTCCGGCCGGACAACAGAGGCCATATCCAGTGGCTGTGCACGTATCTGTGCAACGACGCCCCACAAATAGGCATATCAGCCTAAAGTGTAGCGTGTTTCTTGCATACCACAAAAGTTGGAGATATTGAATCCCTCGGCAATCGCACCCTGATTTTATTCAATTGATGGTGGCACCAGTATACATACCTATAAGAAAAATATCTTGTAATACAAGGATTTATGTTTGAAGAGGAGAGCATCATTTACCCTCTCTAAGATTTTAGATTCCAGAACTTTTTGATTCAGTGGATGGGTTAGTTCTATCAAACACTAACACCATTTATTAGTGGATAGAAAACTGTCCTGAAGAAGGTGTTTATTTTACGTATTCACCGAAACGCTGCGTGCGACAACTGTTTTCTTAATATTACGGACTTTCTATGAAAAAATTCTGATGATGATAACTGTTCTTTTAACATTACGGACTCTTTATGAAATATTTTTATGATTATTACGTGTATAATACTATGTACGACAATTGTCTCTTGATAATTACGGATTTCTATGAAATGTTTTTATGACTATTAATTGTGTATTTTTGATGTAATGTTTTTATGACATTCTTTTTTATAAAGATTGGAAGTGAATAAACAACTTATGTAAACTTACCTTGAGGGTACTGGACGTTATGTTGTGACTTCATAATATTGAACAAACTGCTTTATTAACCTTCGTTTTGCTAGCTCTTTAACCACCAACATTAGTTCAACGTTTGATCTTTCACCACTGGTAGGGACCCTTTTGCTTTATATGATTCCCCTGTCCCGAATTGGATTGTAAGGGGGCTTCCCTTTGTTTTTTCCTTGCTTGGAAAGAGAAAACATTATGCACAGCAAACAGAAGTAAAGCATTTCATTTAATGTGGAGCCTTTCACTGAGAACCATAACTGCTAACTTAACGTGACCACACTCTAAATACAGCTAACTGTAATGTAATAGTCACACATTATGGTCAGTCTAAATATAAAATTACACATGAATATATGTAATAAATCAGTATACGGGTTATACATTAGTATGCCATTAAAGTCAAATGGAATATAGTGGCACTGCGTCACCACATACTTGCAAATTATAAAACATTACATACATATATACCTATCTAATGGGGCTGTGTGCAAACCAACTTCATCCATTAGTTTGTTCAACTTTTATTCTCATTTTGATTCTGCCCATCATAGCATATTCTATGGGGCAAGGGCTCAGCCCACTTCAGCCATTGGCATTCTTGCACTGTGAGTGATAAAAAATGTCTTGATTACATGTGCAAATCTGCCTAATATAAAGTGCACTTATGTGCGAGTACTGGTGGGCCAATGGTTTGCTTTGTCGCTTTTATTCCCATGAGTTACCCTCTTTTAGGTCTCGCCTAGGCAGCGCGCATGCGCTGTTCTCCTCCGAGACATCTAGTGATCTATAAGCGTGGGGAAACTCCGCCAATTACTTAGTAATTTTTCGCCGCTTGCCATTAGTTAACTTTTTTCATTTTTTTGTTAGCGGGCTTATTATTGGCTCTTCTGCCAACACGTAACTTCCGGTTATTCCGGAAGCAGCACGGCCTAACTACAGTCGCGTTACGTTCTCGGTTAAAATAGTGTGCATTAACATGCGCGCGCTACTTTACATAAATGCGTCTGCCAGGACACCTCCATTTATGCGGCCAGGACGGCATCCAGTTTCTCGCAGAATTGCGCCCGAGACCGCAGCCATTTTTGCGCACGTGAAGCGGTGCCGATTGCAGCAGTTTCTAGTTATAGCTTCCAACTAAAATGTGCTTCTCTGTGCTTGAAACGCGTGCTGTGCTCTGATCTGGGGCGGAAGCACCGACAACAGTGTCTCCGCCAAGCCCCCATCTCTGGCGGTTTGTTTGTCTTCTGTTTCCAAGTTCGTTCGTCCCTGAGTTTGTTTGAAAACAAAAATAAGAATACTTTGTATCCTGATTATATGATCTAGAAAGCTCTAGTAATCGTGTGTGGGTGGTTTGAAGCTCCCCAGGTCTCCCGGCCTCCGGGGTGTCTCTCTGCTAAGTGGCCTTCAGATGTTCCGTCAGAGCGGGCGCTCTGCTCGGAGGGCCATGCCCATGCAGTACCAGTGTGTCGATGCCACTTGTTTTTATTTTTCTTTACTGACCTAGTTTCTGTGTTCGGTCAATGGATGCCACCCAGAGAGGCGAATATTTTTTCTACGTGTCGATAGTGTTGATAATTTTATGTTTCCGGCCTCTCCTGTCCCTTTCTCGGAGGAGAGAACAAACAAGCCGCATCCAGAGCAAGCCTTTCCAGCGCCGGCTTCCTCCAGGCCTGCCGGGGCTCCGGTGATGTATGTGCGGGCACAGGGCGGCCTCCTGCACCTGCGCAGCTCCGGAAACACCTATTGTTCTGCCCAGGGTACACTGCTTGGCAGGCTCTGAGCATGCATTCGCGGCAGGGCCGGACTGGGAACAGCAACCAGCCCTGGCAGGTTGCTTCTCCACCGGCCCTGGGAACAGTAGGGAGGGGGGTGTTAGCCGCTAAGCACTGCTCCCGCTTTTCTTACAGAGGGCCGATTTTGCAGCACTACTGCAAAAACGGCACCCTGTAAGAAAAGCAGCCCCCTGCGGCCACAAAACCAGCCCCCACCCCTCCGGCCCACCGGGGAAATGCCCGGTGCCCGCTACGGCCAGTCCGGCCCTGCTTCGCAGTCACGCCTGCAGCGTGTCCTGTCCCACGCACACCCACTCCACCATATCAGGACATCAGAAGTAACTTGTCAGCTAATATACCACTGCTCGTTTTTATTTAAATATTTGAACCGCTAAATATTGAATATTCGTGATATGCGGTACTCCAGGAACTTTATAATTCCACAACACAATAGCACCCATTGTATCAACCTCTGAAGAATGAATGCCTCTATGGACCCGTCCCTGCCTCAAAATACAACTGTCACCTGCGAGGTAAATTGAGATTTTTGTAGCAGGCTGCGTAGCAAAGTGTGTGATCTTCCCCATACTGGTCCAGCTCTTCAAAGCATAAAATTTTTTTTTAATCGACTCTACTGACTGATTAAACACCGAATTGTGTCTATTCAGACACGTTGTGAGTCGCATATATACAGTGTATCCTGATTGTTTCTTAATTAGAACCTAAAGTTTGGAAGCAGAGTGTAGTAGTTTACTCCTTCTTTACGAATTCCAAATTGATGAATCCAGAAGGTTTTTGGTTGTTTTGCAAAAGATGACTTCAAACAGCCGGGAGCATGAAAGGATGTAGGAATAGCAGGATGTACCAGATGCTCTATTCTACCTTTTTTGATTGTACGAAACAGTAATCCTGTAGTTGTTTTCTTTGTTTGTGCGCCCCCCAATCTGAAGAACCTTCAATGCACTAACACTAGAATTCACTTTCAGAATCTGAGGCGTGAAAAGGGCCACAGAGCAGTGTATCTGAATTCACATGTTGAATGGTTGGATGCCAGTACACATAAAGGGCCTTTCTTGTTGTCCTTGTGCTGGGGAATCCACAACATCACACCCAGACAGTTCCCCCAAGAAAGTGTGGGGTAAAATGTCTGAAGTTGACCAGCATTCTCTACCATACACTGTTTTATGTACGTGAAAGTGCACCTCCTAGAGAACAGCAACACAGAGTCAAGAAGTACCGTCGCGATTTTAAATGCACGACCTTCACGAACATCTCCGAGTGTCCCACACTGTGCTGTAAACAACATTGAGGTACTTTAAGACTGCACGTTGTTCTTCAGAGAACCAGCGCTCTTGGCATCCAGCAGCAAAACGTGTTATTAAAGAACTCCTTGCTACAGCATGGAGCACTGTGGTGCTTCAAACGTCACATCTAAGCTAAAAATAAAAAAGCATTTGCAATGCAATAGGTAACGCATTTACGCGAGTTTAAGCTATTGCCATTGTATATGACAATGTCTTTTATTTATGTTTTAAAAACCAAAACCAAAAAAAAGGCATAGCCATTTACAATGCAAATAGCTCAAACTCGCGTAACTGCGAGACCTATTGTATTGCAAATGCTTGTATTATATTGTTTAGCTGCCTTCCACGGCTATTGGCCCCTTTACTCCTAACACTATTTTCTTCCCTGGCCTCTTGTTTTTCATGTTTCATTTGTTTAATCTTTTCATACTATTTTGTCCTTGCCAGTGCTTTTTTGGCTTTGACAATGTATTTTCGTTTTGTAGGAGACCAGCAGCTCCCGACACGCTGCTACAAACTGCACGCTTCAGATTGCTTTCCGTCGTCAGGCAGCTGTCTCTTCATGGATATAGTATTGTTGTGACAGCGCATCAGTCAGTAGAAGTCACAGCGCTGGTATTTCTTTATCTCGGAAATACGAGCTTTTTACGATTACGTGTTCTAGTCCCAGCCGTTGTGTTTGTGAAGATGATCTGCCGATTTTTATTATGCAAAGAGACGTTTCGTTTTGCAATCATTCGATCCTGGGAAGATTGTGCTGTGTTTAAGGAAGTGCGTGCAAACAAAAATGTATTTTTTCTTTGGAGCGGCCCTGCAGCTCCCGGCACGCTGCTACCGACTGCTCGTTGTTACTGTGCGCCATGCTGCAGCGCTCACTATTGGAAGCACATGGAAGGGATACACTTTATGCAAATAAATGAATAATCAAAAGCAGAATGATTTGCTCTGGCATTCCTGTAGCATAATTAGTAATTCTCATAAAGGGCCCACTGCCTTGGCGAATTATTTTGGCTATGAAAGTTAAAATCTGAAAGTATATACATAAAAGAAGATCTTATCTGCTCGTTTTAAATCAGATAAGCCGCTGAGATGAAAGCGATTTAAAGCTGGAAGGAGAGGAGATGTATTACTGCCATTGTCAGAATGACAAAGCCTTTAAAGATATTAAATTATCGTTCTGCTGCCCCCTAAATTGGAAAAAAAAGTCTAGACTTGGTTTCTGCTTCCTACAACTTAATTACAACATGTTAGTGTTTTGTCACAAACAGAGGAATGTATTGACACTCCCAAGTTGAAGCCACTTCGAGCTCTGTCTTGTGTGATGCATCATTTGCATAACAATGTTGAGTTAACTGCGTGCTTGTAAAAGGTCCCCTTTTGCGAGTGCCGGAATTCAGACCAATGTGATCTCCTCTTATTGAGTCCCTCCCTACTGCCTGCCGGTGCTCTCTGCTCACGTTTCTTATCAGTACAAATTTTCACCTTTCCCACCAGTACCAGCTTTTTACATTACTAACCAGGGCCAGCTTCACACGTTGCCCATCAAACTGAGCTCTTCAAACTGCCCAACAGTGCCTTCTCTTCACCACAGCATTAGGGTGAACTTCCCACATCTACTAGTTAACCAGTACCAGATCCTTACACCGTCTGCTTCTCACAATAAGCACCAGTGTCTAATTCTCGTACATCTCACTAGTGAAAGTTACCCACACTACAAATCAGTGCCAGCTCTTCACTCTCCGCACTGCCGCCGCTGTGCAATCTTCATACAGTCAAGGGTGCCAGCTTCTCATACTGTCCACCTGTGCTAACTCCCTACACTGCTTACCAAAGTGAATTCCTCACACTGCACCCTACTGTTTACACATCGTACTGCCTCTCACTGCCGGCCCCTCAAGCTATTATTTATTTTATTTATTATGTTATCTATTTTTTATTATAAAGCATGTAATCACTCTTAGTACGATCTCTAAGCGCTTGATATCAGCAAACAAAGCTACAGTTAAACATCCAAGATCACATTGAGTGAAAAGCTGGATTTTAAGGGCATTATAAAATTGAAGTAGGTTTTGTACTTTCTTTAAAGCAATTGGCAAAGAGTTTCGGAGACGAGGGGCAGGGCCCTAGATTCAGAAAACTCTGCCTCCCCACTTCTGTACATTGAAACTGGGAATTGCAGAAGTAAGAGAACTCTGGCATATCTTAGTTCTTCTCGAGTTGGACAGTGCTCGATTTGGACTGTGTACCTTTATCTTTTTGTTAGAAAGATGGGGAGGGAGCCGTGATATACTCTGAACATAACACAAAACATTTTGAACTCAATCCTTTTTAGGTCGAGCCTAGAGCCAGCGCGCATGCGCTGCTCTGCGAGACTTGTAGGGAATAGAAGCCCCGCCCCCTCTCCGCCCATGTTTGCCACTGGCTTGTGTCATTGTCCGTCCTAAATGCTGGCTTCTGATTCGAAAATAGGCTTGTTAGTCCCTCCTTAGTACCGCCATGTCTTCATTTGTCACCTCCCATGGCGACTGGCCCTTTTACTTTAGTTGTTACACGGTACCTGTTATTTAGTCTTTAAGCACTATTTTCTTTAACCAGTTTCTCTTACTGCAGGCACGGCGTGCTTTGGTGCCTTCTTTACAACCCCGCCCTCCCTCCCATTGTCCGTGCCTTCTTTACCCCCCGCCCTCCCTCCCGTTGTCATGCCTTCTTTATCCCCCCGCCCTACCTCCCGTTGTCTGATCCTCACCCCCCCACCTGTCCTCCCTCCCGCCCTCCGTCCCTCCCGTTACCCTTGATGCCTACCATTTGCAATGCAATAGGTCTCGCATTTACGCGAGTTTGAGCTATTGGCATTGTAAATGACAATGCCTTCTATTTATGTTTTCGTTTTTTAAACATAAATAAAACTCATTGTCATTTACAATGCCAATAGCTTAAACTCACGTAAATGTGAGACCTATTGCATTGGCATTGAAATGTCCTAATCAAGGCAAGGTACTTTGCATTAAACACAATTAACAATAAGTGCTTCTTTTAACTTGTGAACAGCATGTTTTTTTAAAGTCCGGTTGTCCTTAGAGCTTGCATGTTATGAGGGGCCATGCCACACAAGTCTCCATGTGCTCTTACTTGACTGAACTCAATACTCTCTGCCATATTGGTATCATTCCTCCCCCCCCCCATCCTCCGCACAGTGTTTCATGGTTAGTGCACCGCTGTTCTGCACAGTGCACCACTGGTGTATATTGAAGAAGCAAATATTGCCAAACGGATTTGCTAGCAGCTGATTGTTCCCCTAATCTCTATAATCCTAGTTTCTCTTATCGTGGCAGTGACTCAAACTATGGGTGTTGGCTACTTTTTAAAAACCTGATTTTCTGGTTCTCTTTGTACCGTAGAAATGGATTAAAGCAGAAAGCTTATCTTCCAGATGTACAGCTAGTTATCATTTAGTCATCTCCCCTATAACACCTGCCTGTGCCTCCTCTGCAGCCAGAAAGGCGACTGCAGAAAACATGATAAAATGTCAAGTGCCACATAAGAGTAAACATTCTGCACAGCGCTGCTGCTTCCTATTCGGTAGTACTCCTAGTCGCTGCTGCTCATTGTATAGTACATATATAGTACATGGTGTAGTATACATTTGAGGACACCACTCCAGGGAATGTTAAGTAATTTTGGAGGCTGCCATTGCTGTATTGTCATTACCCGGTGAGTCTACATTGGAAGCTGGTGGAGGAGGGTCTTTTTGCTAGCGTGAGTATAAAGGTATCGCATTCTAATACAAAATATGGTGACGTGGGGGATTATGATTTGGCCACTTTACAGCTAATTTGTAAATTGCAGTCATTTGGGTGCAAGCAGTTTGCATGTGCACACATTTGAGGGGTTTCGATGCTGTCCTGAATGATCTTGTAAACTGTAATCATAACACAAATATTTGGAGAGTTCAATAAAGAGCTGCAAATATTCCATGTTCTGTTGTAGCGAATTAACATGTACAACCTCGTCATGGGATTAACTCCTGCTCATCCTCGGTTGTTCCAAGTGTGAGTACTCGGTGCTTTTGGTCTGTGTGTTAGTCAGATGGTAGTGTTGATTCATGATTCTGTCAGTTGTTGAAACTAAAAGTACACCAATATACTGTTAAGTGTTTAATAATGTTTTAATCTGACTGATAATGGATTACCTTTATTTATAAATTGAACAATGTGGCAATTAGAGTGTTTATCACGTTTATTACTTTGTTTAGTGGGGAATGCCAGCATGACTTGCATGGGATGAGCCTCTTAGCCCCAACGTCCTATACAAACACCTGACTGAATCCATTGCAAGATCAAATGGAAAGCGTGGTTTCCAAATGGCCATTCATGTTCTTTCTAAGCGTACATTTTTGGGTAAAAGGACCACTGAAACCCTCATGGACATTTAAGCGCATTACAAAAACCCAGGTAAAATAAAATGAGGAAAACATGCAAGCGCTGGAAAGATTCCATCCAACAATGCCTGTTGCCTAGTACTATGAGACTTACATAAGGCTAAGGTTCCCTTCAGAAAGGCAAGATGAAGCTCCACCAGTGTGGTTTTACAATGTTTCATATAACCTTTACAATATTTTCAGTTTAATGCTTTGGTGCCCATCCTATTATTTTTTTTTCTAAAGTGATAGCTTGAACTATTTGTGTCACACATCCTCGCTGAACAATAGGTTTTTGACTTTATTCCATAGGTTTGTAAAGAGGAATTCTTTTTATTTTTGTTTCAACTGACGAGATTAGCTGTGGTTCCAGAGGCTGGGCAGCTTGTGTGGCAAAACATTGGACTGGGCAGCTGCCATGTTACGTGTGGGCAGTAGGTGAAAGTTGGCTAATGTGATGGTGTGTGAGATTCGTAGTAAGGCTTTTTCCTCAAAAGGTGAGATTGTATGATAGGGCAGAATTGGTAAGCCATAATATAATCTTAACAGGCAACCACGTTCAAAGCAGAAGGATTTTGTTTTCATTGTGTACCTTTTTAGGTCGCTCCCCCAGACTTTAGTCGTTTGTTGTCAAAGACATATTGTATACAGTAATTTTACTTAGTGTGGGCTTTAAGCCAGCCCATTTGTTATCATTCAAGACCTCTTGTATATACTCTAGTTTATACTTATATGTGTATGTACTTTGTGGGCTCTGGAGATCAGCCCTAGGACTTGTGTGCTTCCGCTTAGGGACTTTTTTTTCTGTTCAACTGCCTCTATTTAACTGTCTTGATAGAAAACGACCAGCAGAGTCAGTAAAATACCAGAATCACTTTAGCATTCTCTAGATTCCAGTCCATAGAAATTGTCTTCCACGAGCACCCGTAGACAATAATATTTTTTTCAAATCTTGTATTTTCAGTGATATGACCACCGAAGGCCATGATTTTATATTAAAAACAGAACTTTGTACTATACCATTTCCCACTGAAAGGCAATATTGCTCTCCATGTGTTCCCATACCTGGCGTGTCACGCAATTTGGTGCTTATTTTTCCTCCATGTTAAATAACAGTAGATGTTTCAGCACCCAGGCTAATGTGCTGCATAGCTAAATACATATTAGATCCCAAAGGCGAGACCGATTGCATTGCAAATGCTTGTTTTCACTTTTTAGTCACCTTATGGGTTTAAACTATAACTTCAGGTTACAATAATTAAAAGACAATAATACATTTTCTTTGTACTAACAAGAGTTATATTTTCCTGTGATTTGCATTAAAACTAAAAAGTGTTCTTTATCATTTCTAAGTACACGTACCTACACTGTTACATTAAAATTATATACAATTGTTGTTTTCAATTCAAGATTAGAAATGCAAGCAAAAAAAAAGTAGCCATCGTACCAGCCTGCCATGGTCAGATCTAGTGCCTTTAGCAATGATTGTAACAAGTGGTGTGCACACATAGGTGTGAATTCAGCTAATTGTAACTTTGTGTATGTTTTACACATACTATTTCAATCTGATAGAGATAGGAGAATAATATTAATAAAACGGCTCCAGTTCTTTGATGCAAGTCAAAATAATTATGTTCTGGAATGATAGGTACGGGTACCTCCACAGAGTCTTTATGTTCTTTTCCTAGGCGAGACAAGGCGTCAGCTTTACCTTGCTTAACTCCAGGTCGGAAATGGATCACAAAATCGTATTCACAGAAAAAGGACACCCACCTCATCTGCCTAGGTGTAAGCGCTCTGGCTGTTCTAAAATACTGAAGATTCCGATGATCGGAATAGATGGTGATCGTATGTGGGGATCCTAGAAGATAATGACGCCACTCCTGAAATGCCATTTTAATGGCCAAGAGTTCTCTTTCTCCTATAGTGTAATTTTGTTCCGCCTGTGACAGAGTTCTAGAGAAATAGGCTATTGGATGAAGAGTGCCTGTATTCCGGTCTCGTTGTGACAGTACCCCACCAACCGCGTATTGAGAGGCATCTGCTTCTACAAAATATGGTTGTGTCTCATCAGCATGTCGTATAATGGGTGCAGAGGTAAAGCTGTCCTTCAAGGCGCAAAAAGCAGTGTCAGCTGCTAGGTCCCATTTGAAGGCTACTCCTTTTTTCAGGAGTCGAGTAATGGGAGCAATAAGTTCAGAAAAACGGTTAATAAACCTCCTGTAGAAGTTTGCAAATCCTAAAAAGGATTGTATCTCTTTTACAGTGGACGGACTAGCCCAGTTGGTGATGGCGGATACCTTGGCCGGATCCATATGTATCCCTTCTGGGGAGATGACAAAACCCAAAAAAGCCACTTTGTGGGTATGGAAGAGGCACTTATCTAGTTTGGCAAAAAGATGATTCTCGTGTAGCCTACGCAGTGTCTTGTGGATTGTTACCTGCCTTGTTATGTTGGCCTAGGCCTGGCTGCCATGCTGCTTTTCTTTGCGCACGTTACACTGAGCCGGGCCTTCCTCGCCCTTTGCTCGTGCCAAGTTCTTTTGCACTGTCTGCATCTTCTGTTGTTCACCTTTATGGGCTCAGTCTGCACAAACATGTACAAGGTCGCATAACAATGTATTTTGGTTCTTCCTGATATGGCCAGTCTCGCGCACCCAGACATAACATTATGTGCAATTGCCATGAAGAATTTGATATGCTTTTAATGCTGTGGTTTACTAGCGCTTGAAGACACTTGGAGAAATCCCTTTCAGTGAGAAGAGCTATGATGTCCTGCTGATGTAATTCTGCATCTAGAGACTGAGGTATGGGGGTTCGCTAGTCAAAGCCCAGAGGTCTTCTATTATTATAATAAACTATCTTACTGCAAGGGGAGGGTGGTAATGTTATTTATACGTTTATCCACTGAGCTCTGAGATGCTTTCCCCGTTTGTATTCTATGGAATTGTAACCATGCTGCTTATATTAGTCATATGCATTATGCTATTAGTACTGACACGTGTACTGTACATTAGAGCACGTAAGTTGGAATAAACATTTTAACCTATCCAGTGTCTCTTCCTACGCACCTTGTGGACAAGTACGAGTGAGTGACGAAAGAGTGTTCTTGCTTCTGCGAGTCCTGAGATAAAGATACCGTGTTCTGGGTTGTCCAAACATTAGTACTTGAGTGCTAATGGGATGCTAAGCTAGTTGGGTTGGGGTTTTTGGGTGCTACGGTATATGGTGGCAAACCACTGTAATCCGGGGTCCCATTTTCCTGTGCATAGCTCTGTGTATGTGCAGAAACCTTATGACATGGCGCGACCACCGTGGGGCAGCTTATCTGCGAGACGCTTGAGTAGTGCTTGTGCTTGTCCACAAACCCCTCGCGTACGCTTCCGGAGGCGTATGTGACGGTGATACCTCCTATATTGAATGTTTTATAGGTTCTTTCAAGCTTGATATTATTAAAAAAGGTTAGTTAACAGACCCATTTTTGTGCTCCCTGTTAGGTTGTCGAATATAATTGTTTAGTCATGGCTGGTGTGGCGATAGCTGCACATAGTCGAGGAGCACTCCGAGACCACTTAGCTGTGTATGGAGTGCCCGATACTGGGGTCGAGTTGGTCTTTGTGGTTCAAGCCGATCCGGCTTATCACTTTGAAGTGTTTTACACTTGGATCACTTTTGAAGCGGTGGATGCAGGTGATAAGCTGTTTCATGAATATAAGCCCACCGCTGTTCCTGCTGCCTATCGACCCTATACTGCTCTTGAAGTGCCTCTCACGGCTTGGCAGCACCGTGTTTGGTTTAATGGCGCCCTACCACAACCAACTACCGCAGTTCGTTTAGGCCCCTTGTCAATTCAGGGGGCCACTTGGCCTGTATTGGCCGGGTATACCCCGCATCCAAATTATCTGGCATTACCGCTTGCGGAACTGCGCACTATGCATACCGAATTGGTGCGAGTGCATCGAGCCTTAGTGACATACGTTACAGGTAGCCTCCATGGAGCTGCTCCTGTAGTCGCAGGCCAACCAGCTATTGCAGCTGGAGTGACCATAAGTCCTGTCATGGTAAATTCTGTGATGGGCAAACGTCCACAAAATAAGGACGACTATCCTTACTGGCTTGCTGAAAAGTTCGATCAGATAGAAGCAGTGTTTCCACATACATCCCCAGTAGATAAACACCGCATCCTCACGATAAGTTTGCCAAAAGACATAATCCCCGATTTGACATCATGTGAAAACTGGGGTAAGGTATTCGCAGCAGTTTATTCAAAATGTTTTGGAACTCCTTCCATGACGGTTCTACCCTCTGTAATTAAAAAAGTACAGGATGAACATGGCCCTGAAGCGGCTGTGGAATTAGGGATGAGACTAGTGGGAGTGTTTGATGTAGTAGCTGAGCTGATCCTTGGAAATGTCAAGGGCGATGCTATGAACTTTCAAGTAGCGAATGCTTTGGCTTTGGTCCCAGAGTTGGACAGGCCTCGCGAATTACCGAAAATAATAGCCCGGGCTTATAAAACAATTGGAAGAAATAGCCTAGGCAACAAGCCTTTTGTAAAAATGCAAACTCAATCGCAATCACAAGTTATACAAGCAAAAAGTGCATCTGAGAAAGATGATAAACCAGTCTTCACTAAAAAGAGTTGGAGACAGAAAAAACAGGGTAAGCAACAAAAGAAGCCGGGGTCGAGAGGCGCTTCCCCAGTTTCGGTTTCTTCTGAACGTACTTATGATTTACGTGATAGGTCAAGGATTAAATCACCAGAAAGGTTTCAGAGCTCTGATACGCGTTCTCCTCGTTCTTCACAGGCCCAGACGTCGTCACAGGCTGGTGGAGGAGGACGGCAAGATAGAGGAAGGGGCCGAGAGGCTCCCCAGGAGCGAGACCAACCTCGACAACAAGTCAGAGGTAAAGCAGAAGACTTTCATCTTCCTCGACCGCAATTTCAGAAGAAAAAGGTTGCCGCTGTCACAGCGAAATATGCCTCAGACCGTGAGAACGAGACTCCAGAATTGGACGTGGGCAGTGACCCTCCTAGACAGCGCCGCGGAAGTTACCATAGTGCGGGAGGCGCTACGTCCTCATATGGAGGCGACAGCAACTGAAACATTCGTTACTGTAGAGACAGCTGACACGAGAGTGGCACCCCCTGACAGACTATATAATATAGTCATACAAATTGAAGGTGACATACCGCGTGAAATAAAAGGGATTTTTTGGGAAAATCTAACCTCTTCATATGACATTTTGTTAGCAGAGGTGGATTGGCCACCCCCATTCGTTTTAGCTGCACATAAAGGAGAGGAGGTAATCCTTCCAAGCTTTTCACGGCATGTCCCAAAAGACAAAGCTGAAGCACTTGCAGCTGAGTGGGCTGTGTACCTGGCACCAGCGTTATACCGCAACCATGTGGGATGGGATGAAGAATCACCTCCTCATGCAATACCTTTGCGGTCACTACCGCAGCCACAACCCCAATATCCCATCAAACGGCAGGCAAAAGGCCCCGTCTCCGAAATTCTGACACAGTTGGAATATCAGGGAGTAATTGAACCATGCGTATCACCTATGAACAATCCCCTTTTCGTGGTTTCTAAACCCGATGGATCGTACCGCTTAGTTTTGGATTACCGGCATTTAAATACTCATTGTCGGAACTTTGCGGTGCAAAATACACACAGTTCTGCGCTTGTAGACAGTCTTGTTCGTAAAAAATACAAAACGACACTTGACCTTTCAAACGGTTTCTACACGCACAACCTAGCCCCGGAGAGTGGTCAATGGACCGCATTCACATCCGGTGGTAAATTATTCCAGTTCCGGCGATTACCCATGGGCTATAAAAATAGTCCGGGTATATTCGCCGCCCGTGTTGTTTCTTTGTTAAATGACATTGATCAAGACGCATGTTCGTACGTAGATGACATCTATCTGACAGACGACGAGTTATATCAGCATCTGTCCCGTGTGGACCGCATTATTCTTGAATTTGCGGAGCAGGGTTACAAATTTAACTTTGCTAAGTCACACATTGCTGAATTTACCGTTCTGTTCTTGGGCTATGAGCTCAATAACGAAGGTAAGGGCTTAGCACCCCATTTCTTGGAAAAATGTGCACATTTGTGCCCCCCAAATACTCTGAAGAAACTTCAGTCTTTGCTGGGTTTCTTGAATTTCGGGCGTACTTACATTCCCGAATATGCCCAGCGTATCAAGCCTTTGTATGCTTTGATACAACCTACTTATTCAAGGTCTTGCTGGCTGCCTGAGCATACCTCAATTCTGCAGTCTTTGCAGACAGACCTTTGGAGTCTAAATATCTTTTGACTCGTGATAACCACACCAACCTGGTGATTAGAATAATTCCGGGGCGGTGGGATTCACATACTTAACCTTTAATGAAGGTGATACAGTACCTATCGCATACAAGTCACATCTGTACACTTCCGCTGAATTGCGCTTTACATCTGTCGAAAAAGTTCTGACTGCAGTGCAAATGGCGATTCTGAAAGAACGCGCACTGGCACAGGGAAAGCGGATTCTGGTGGTAACACCCTGTCCTGCCCTAGAGGCAGTAACAAAGGCAAGTGTACCGAACTCAAAAGCAATGCATCCCCGTTGGATACAATGGGCTACATCTTTGACGTCATCAGACGTCACCTTTGTTTTCGATTCTTCTCTTCAGACTCAGGAGTTTTTGCAGTATGAATTTGTTCATCCTCCTCCTTTGTTTTTACTACCGCTTGAGGATTACAAATGTGTGATCTACACCGATGGTTCGGCGCAACCGGCCACTGGGTCCAAGCACGCTTATTCAGCTGCATGTGCTATTGTTGCGGGTTCCTTTGTAAATGGCAACGTTCAAATCCTCTGTAGTGCACACTCGCACACTTGGAGATAGTACCGCACAATTGGCCGAGCTGCATGCATTGCTACTTGCACTTGAGTTTGCTTCTCAGGATGAGACAACTCTTATTGTATGTGATTCTTTCTACTGTGTACAATCTTACAATGACAATCTGTTTTTCTGGTCGAAAAACGACTACAAGGACGCAAAAGGGAGCACAATTAAGCATAAAATGCTTTGGGTTCGAGTGGCAGAATTGCAACAACGTCTGCCTCTCACACAGGTGGTTCACACCTTAGGCCATCAGCGGGTGGGCGCACACGCTATTGGTAACGATCTGGCAGATGAAGCTGCCCGTTCAGCAGTAGTCACGTGTTCAGTAGCAGCGGTTACCAGGTCCATGTCTAAAATAGACCCTGTTATATTAGCAGCTATTGCTGCAACCAAGGAAGGTAATAATTACCCTACAGGTTTCCCTTCCAAGTATTCTTACAAATTAAGTCCCGATCAGGTTCCTTATGTAACTATACCTGACGTTGGAGATCGGCTGATCCCCAACGCGGACCGCAGGAGTGCCTTGATATCAGCTGCACACGAAGGCATGGCTTCGGCACATGCAGGTGTGTCAGCTACGGTTTCCATCTTGCAGCAGCGTTATTGGTGGCGTGGGTTATATAAAGACACCCGTGCTTTTGTGCTTTCTTGCGACGTTTGTCAACAGATTAAGCCTTCCACGGTAACACGTCCACCACAAACACCGCTCTGCATTGCTAACAGACCCTTTGGGTGTGTTTACTTGGATCACTGCGGTCCATTCTCATCAGACACTGCTTATAAATACATCTTAGTGGCAGTGGACTCGTGCACACGGTTTCTCTGGGTCTGGCCACAACGGAGTGCTGACGCCCGAAATGTAATCAGGGATTTGCGTGTCTTTGTGGGAATTTTCGCATGCGGCACCTTCCATTCGGACCAAGGTCCAGCGTTTGCCTCTAGGGCTTACAAGGATGCAATGGCTTCGCTTGGGGTGCGGGTGAAATTTTCGTCTCCGTATAGGCCTGAGGGCAACTCTATCGTTGAACGAATGAACCGTGACTTAAAGCAATCCTTAACAGCTAGGGTTTTAGGTACTGGCAGGAACTGGCTGGCCCATTTGTATACCGTTCAGCGTGCACTTAATAATCTCCCTAGAAGACCTCTGGGTGGGCGGACCCCATACGAAATGCTCTTTGGCATAAGAATGTTTGTGCCTGACCTTGAGGGTCCAGACATCGCGGCGCAATCCGCCAAGTTTGATGTAGATAACCATTCTGCTATGTTACAGGACTTACAAGAAGCCCGAGACAAACTTGCAACTACACATTTGCCTTCAGCCACAGATCCTGCGTTGCAGATTCCGGTAGCCGGCTGGCTTCCGAAAGTTGGAGAACTGGTTCGAGAGAAGGTTGAAAACAAAAAGAATTTGGCCCCTCTTTTCGTGCACCGGTTCCAGTTCTTGGCCTGAAGGGAACACGTACAGTCATTTTACCACCGCTTCCTGGTCGCAAAGAGAACAGATACATCTCAGTTGAAAATGTCAAGCTACAGCGCCTGGCCGATCCTGAATAGTGTCACACCAGCGGTCTCTTGTCCTGCCATTTATCGGACATATGTTCATAGTCCATCTGCACGAACGATCGCTGATGCTGTAATTGAGATGGTTGATTTGCCTGAATCCTCTACTTTGCCTGAAACTATAATTGATCCCCAACTCTCCACCCATATCAACGAGGACGAGTATACTTATCCTGCATCAGAATCGGTGGCACATCAACCAACAACGCCACTAAGCCCGACTCGTTATTCCTTTGATTCGGATTCCACATCTTCAAAAGTTCCATCCAAGTTCAGTATTTTTATATCCTGGTTTAGAGACAATTTTTTGATTCCCCCTGGACATACATCTGGTTGGTACTTTTCTTGATATTTTTGTTCATGTCCATTGGCTTTGTCACAGTGTTTTTTCTACTAATCAATGGTCACTATTTACCTGAACGCTCTGCTGTAGACTATGTTTCTGGAACTTTGGCTCCTCATTCCTCGTCTCACATCATGAAGCGTGACCACACATTTGTGAATATTTCAGCTTTCCCCGTTGCTGATGGCATCGTATGGGATGCAGTGAACTATCAAATCCATGGTCCGACGGAAATCATTAATGTACCTAATGTCCTTCGTGTTTCAATGGGTGATGTAGTACAAAATAATATTCATTCTGATGATTGGGATGTGCATGCCGTTGAAGCATTGTTTGCCGATTTAAAATATTATGCATCTTTTAATGCTGAAGATTTATATATGAATTCTGCTAATTACGCCGATTTGTATTGTTACCAACATTGGGGTAATCATTTTCTCCATAAGCCCAGTGCCCTGCGTAGTACTGTTAACTATACCCAATGGGAACATTGTCCAAACCCCTTGCCAGGTAGCTCTCAAACTCTTCGAAATAAGTTTAATTATTTCACTGATTTTAATCGGTCGAACCCTGCATCCTATTATTTTAGACTAAATAACACATCAACTCAGAAAATTATGTTAACACACACCAAATTGCTTTATTCAGGTTCCTTTCTAAGTGCCTTAGCTGTGGGTGGTTATGAGTACTGGGATAATATAGTGGATTTAAAATCTATTTGGGGCTCCAAGCCATGGCAGGTACAGGGAACCGAGGCGTTGCATCGTGCGTGCCTCATCCCTACCCAAATTATGTTCATAAATGCTTCCATCTATCAGACTACATGTTGGGGCTTAGCAACCACTAAACAATTGAATACGCCATCAATACCATCCCTGTCGAGTTTTCCAAATGAAAGCTCACGATTCAATATGTCCCTCGTGTCCCTGCAGGCAATGTTACAAAATAATTCGTTTAATGTTTCTGAGCTGGTTCAGTCACCCTGGTTGGTATGGCCTATATCATCTAATGCATGCCAGATGCGTTTTCACGACTCAGGTACTGGCTACACACAAGATAGGCCTGATCCGAGATTTACTGCTTCCCGTACTGTCACTACATATTCTGTTGGTAAACTATGCAAACAATGGCTGCAACATTCGTCCCTTGATTCTGTTAAACAACATTTGTCCCTCCTTTCAGGCAATATTGATCTGTCCGACTTTGTTTTGGGACCTCGTGGTCCCCGACCTAAGAGATTCATTTATGAAACATATAATGAACTCTGGAAGCTATCACAAATTGAAGCTGCCTCCCGTCTTCGGGAAATAGATCAAGCAAATATGGAAAAGGTGCTTGCTGTTGTTGACAATAGTATTAATACCCTGTCTTCTCGCATTTACACTTTAGAGAATATTGTGTCCTCTGTTGTCGATATTGTACAAGATGATGTTTCTGTGTTATATCATGGTCAGAATCAATTGCGTTCAGTTATGCAGTTTGCATGGACTTTACAAACGCTCAAGTTAGGTAAAGTTCCTTGGCATTTTTTGAACACCTCTGCCTTATTTCTACCTTTTAACTTAACTGACAAACAGCAATTTATGTCCATGAAGGATGCAACTTACACTCTATTACATATCGAAAAGGTGGATCCTTTGCCGTTCTCTGTTGCAGAACTCGATTCTGCTGTATGGCTAGTCCATGGGGTTATAGCTTTACCATTTTCCTTGTTTGAATTTGACTCGTGCATGAAACATTATCCTGTGGGCCGTTACCGGCCATTGGGCAGTGCTTTCCTGCATGAACTCTGGTCCTTGCCTTTCATGTATAAATGCCTTCGGGACGGCAGGGAAGTCTTTCTCACGGGGAGTACTGCGACTCGACTATAGGTCATTCGCTTATTTGTAAACACATTAAATTGCATGGCTCATGTAGCGTTTCCTCTCCTAATCTTGCTTGTGTGCTGAAAGGTATTCCTGCTCCTGTTATTTCACCTACTTTCACTCTCCTTTCCAATGGTAGTTATTTACTTTTAAATAACGAAAACTGTTGTGGCCTGCAGGCTGGCATTCCTTACATTGTAACAGTTTCACACAGGGTTGTCTGCTGCAAAAATGTGCTTTTTCCTCCCCCTCATGGCAAGGTTGATATCTCTATTTGGCCTTCCATCCCTACCATGGAAGCAGATTTCAATAGACTGAGCAGAATAAAGGCACTATTATTAAACGAGGAAGTTATGCTCACGTCCGCCCGGGAGACATTCGTTCTCCAGGTGGCGAGTACCCACAGTGAAATACAGGCCCTTTTGAACACTAATCTCCCCCAACATTTTGGGGAGTTAATACATCGTATTTTTAACGCATCTAACACTGAAGGCCTAGTACACTTTTTTAAGGTCTTTGGGTCGGGCTTGGTGTCCTCCTTCCAAACTATTTTTGGTGTCATCCCGGCTTTCATACATTCTATTTTTTCCAGTGTCTTTGGCGGTTTCCCATTAATCCTCGCTTTAGCGGCTGGTGTCTTGCTCTTAATTTGCTTTCTGCGCAATGGCTGCTCCCCGATGGGACCTGCTTGATCCAGAACGCCTCCAGCTGCTCCGTGAGCGCCTTTTGGCCGGTTTTGGTGTCTTGCCATTGGCGACACTGAGTGTGTCATATACTCTTTCATTTCGCTTTGCGTATTTCACTTGCGTGCAACCTGTGATGACTTGTATCCGCTGTCCTTTCACCTGGACTTTGGATTATTGCCTCTCCAATTCGTCATTGTCTGTTCCGGATTTTGTTCAGTTGATGGGTCCCTTAGAGGCCCATGAGCAGGACTGTTCCGTCGCTGGCTGTATGGCGCGTGCGGCTGCACTGGGGATTTTGGCGCAATGGGATATCTGGGCGGCTGCCCAGGATCTCCTACAACGAAGCTGTTTCAATTATCACGCAAGCTGTCCCGCATTGCTTCTGGATGCTCCCTTTGCTGAGGAGCATTCCTGCTCTTTTGAACTCATGGATTGGATGGCATCTATGTTTTTTGACGATTCCAATGATGAACTCTTGGAGGGTATGGCTTTTTTCTGCACTTTCACTTTCATGGATTGACCTGCCCTTCGCCGTTTGGGCGCTCCCTGTGCTCCGGCGTCAATTTTCTCTTCTGATGGGCCTCTGTCCTGGCCGCCGGACTGTCCAGGGGAGGGTGTCTTGTGGATTGTTACCTGCCTTGTTATGTTGGCCTAGGCCTGGCTGCCATGCTGCTTTTCTTTGCGCACGTTACACTGAGCCGGGCCTTCCTCGCCCTTTGCTCGTGCCAAGTTCTTTTGCACTGTCTGCATCTTCTGTTGTTCACCTTTATGGGCTCAGTCTGCACAAACATGTACAAGGTCGCATAACAATGTATTTTGGTTCTTCCTGATATGGCCAGTCTCGCGCACCCAGACATAACATTATGTGCAATTGCCATGAAGAATTTGATATGCTTTTAATGCTGTGGTTTACTAGCGCTGAAGACACTTGGAGAAATCCCTTTCAGTGAGAAGAGCTATGATGTCCTGCTGATGTAATTCTGCATCTAGAGACTGAGGTATGGGGGTTCGCTAGTCAAAGCCCAGAGGTCTTCTATTATTATAATAAACTATCTTACTGCAAGGGAGGGTGGTAATGTTATTTATACGTTTATCCACTGAGCTCTGAGATGCTTTCCCCGTTTGTATTCTATGGAATTGTAACCATGCTGCTTATATTAGTCATATGCATTATGCTATTAGTACTGACACGTGTACTGTACATTAGAGCACGTAAGTTGGAATAAACATTTTAACCTATCCAGTGTCTCTTCCTACGCACCTTGTGGACAAGTACGAGTGAGTGACGAAAGAGTGTTCTTGCTTCTGCGAGTCCTGAGATAAAGATACCGTGTTCTGGGTTGTCCAAACATTAGTACTTGAGTGCTAATGGGATGCTAAGCTAGTTGGGTTGGGGTTTTTGGGTGCTACGGTATATGGTGGCAAACCACTGTAATCCGGGGTCCCATTTTCCTGTGCATAGCTCTGTGTATGTGCAGAAACCTTATGACAGCAGTATCAGACTCACGTGTTCTACATGGTCTTTCTCATTCTGGGAATAAATCAGGATGTCGTCTATATAGACGATGACAAACACATCCAGGTATTCTCTCAAAATCTCATTTATAAAGAATTGAAAGGCTGCGGGTGCGTTACACAAGCCAAATGGCATAACGCAATACTCATAAAGACCAAACTTGGTGCGAAAAGCCGTCTTCCACTCATCTCCTTCTCGGACTCTGATTAAATGATAGGCTCCTCTCAGATCAAGTTTGGTGAAAATGGTAGCCTTTCTGACCTGATCCAAGAGATTGGAGATGAGCGGAAGAGGATATTTATTCTTAATGGTCACCTTGTTTAAGGCGCGGTAGTCTAGGCATGCTCTCAAGCCTCCTTCCCTCTTGGGAATGAAAAAGATAGGGGAGGAGACAGGGGATGTGGAGTGTCTTATAAATCCCTTTTTTAACATATCCTGTAAATATTCAAATAAGTACTTTGTCTCGGGTTCTGTGAGGGAATAAACTCTACTCACAGGTAGATCGGAGCCAGGCACTAAATCAATCCTGCAATCATAGGACCTGTGAGGTGGCAGGGCTATTGCTTTGGCTTCATCAAACACTTCAGAGTACTTCTTATATTCGGTAGGCAAGAAAGGGGTGTCTATTGTGGAAAGGGCACAACATAAAGGAGTATGCCAATGGGTGATTTCTCGATACCAATGAGTCATACAATATGGTGAGCGTAATGTTACCCTCCTAGAGACCCAATCAATATATGGGTTATGTTGTTGGAGCCACGGAACTCCAAGAATGGCTCCGAAGTTAGGGGTATCAATCAAGTCAAATGAAATGACTTCCGAATGTCCATTATCGCACATCATAATCATGTCAGGGGTTTGATACTTTATCATGCCAGATGACAACTCCGAGCCATCTACTGCTCTTACTTTTTCAGGGTGTGTCTTCAACTGGAATTCTAGTCCCAAGGCTCTAGCAACTGCTATGTCCAAAAAGTTACCAGTCGCTCCGGAATCAAGTAGAATAGACATGTTTTGTCTACACTGAGATGGCAAAAGGAACACCACATTGATAGACAAATGTTTAGGAACCAGGGTCATAGTATTAGCCAGGAATTTAGAGGCCTGTGCATTTAAAGGACTTGGAGTAGCGACCTCTGTGCTCCCCAAGTCAGTTAGTTTTCCGACTGCACTGCCATACCAGTGCGACCGGTCGATATTCTCGGTGTGGTCTTAGGTTTCACTGAACAGTCTCTAGCAAAATGGCCACCCTTACCACAATATAGACACAGGTTAAGCTTTCTGCGTTTTTCTTTCTCTTCACTGGACAGTGGTCCTCTGATGCCTCCTATCTGCATGGGTTCGCTGGTATCTTTTTCCTCTTTTTCTCGCTTCTAGCCAGAAACAAACGGGAGTAGTCTCCTCGCTCAGGGGGAATATATAACGTGGGCTTGGCTTTCTGTCGGCCTAACACAGGATCCACCAGCCGAAGCGCCCGTTCCCGGGAGCGAAGAAAGTGTCCCCTCCTTTCCCAGAGATACAGCCTCCCCAGTGCTTAAGGCAGAATACACTTGAGGGAGCAACTATCCCCAAAAAATGAAGGGACCAAGAAAGACCGTCAGAGAAGTCCCAACACAGCCAGACAGGGAGAAGGTCAAGTCCAGTAAGAAATGGAATCCCTATGGGGAAGGAACAACAAAACAAATATCAGTGATGAGACTAAGTTATATCTAAACTGACACGATACCCTTAATGAGTAAACAAACCAGATACTGTGCACTCCTCCACACTTACTTGTTGCCAAGGGTCAGTAGCTCTCGAACCAGAGGGTCTCTAGGGAGGGGGTTCACGCAGTGTCCAATTCTTACAGAGTGTTGCGGGCTCCCGCACTTCTGTCGTCTTTTCCGTAATGCAGGATGACTGAACAGACTCGGAATTATATCAAAAAGAAGATTCTCATGAACCACGCTAATAAAACGGTAGCGCATGTTCTCAAATGGCCGCCTTTCAAAAAACCAAAAACAGTGCCCGCATTCTGGGCGGAGACCAGCAAAAGCGGAAACGAGTAGCACCAGTAATCGGAGCCCAAATTGAAGAGCGGGTTCCATGATAACCGATTGTTTCTCCCCACACCAGACACACGTAAATTGATTATGAAATGGTGTCATAACTTACCCATGGCGGCACACCCTGGGGCGGCAAAGACAATACAAACCTGTCAAAGATGGTTTTGGTGGATGGGAATGAGCCAAGAGATATCCGATTATGTCAAAACCTGTCCTACATGTGCCAGACAAAAGACTTTACACTGTGCACCTGCTGGATTATTGCAACCATTACCTGTTCCCAACAGTCCATGGTCATCCATTTGCATGGACTTCATCACAGATCTACCTTCCACTCGCGGGTATACCACTATATTAGTGGTGGTAGACATGCTATCTAAGATGGCTCATTTCATTCCCCTCAAGAAACTGCCCAATGCAATGGATCTTGCAGATGCATTTATCCAAAATATTGTCCGTCTTCATGGATTGCCTTCCATGATAGTCTCAGATAGAGGCCCGCAGTTTATATCCAAGTTCTGGCAAGGCCTATGTAAGGTTCTACACATCGATCACCGGCTCTCGACGGCCTTCCATCCACAAACAGATGGCCAAACAGAGAGAACAAATCAGACTCTCGAGCAGTTCCTAAGATGTTTAATTAGCACCATCACAAGTGACTGGGTACAGGCTCTACCTTTGGCCCAGTTTGCTTATAATAATACTACTCACTCAGCTTCCAAAGTGTCGCCCTTTTTCTTTACAACAGGATACCATCCCAAATTCCTCCCTTTGGAATTACCCCTTCTGATTCACGCACTCCTGCTGTTACTGATCATCATACACACCTCCTGTCCATTTGGGAAAAGGCCCGACAAGAATTGATTATAGCCAAAGAACGTATGAAGGACCAAGCAGATAAACATAGACGACCTGCTCCTAGTTACAAAGAAGGAGAGCAGGTTTGGTTAGCCACTAGACATCTTAGGTTAGCGGGGCCTCGTAAGCTACAACCCAGATACCTAGGTCCCTTTAAGATCAGTCAGATCATCAATCCCGTGGCAGTAAAGTTAGATCTCCCACCTGAAATGCAGATACATCCTGTGTTCCATATCTCACTAGTAAAGCCATACAATCCTCCCTCGTGTCCGGAACCCCCACCTCCTCCCGTTACAGTGGCAGGCGAATTGGAATACGAAGTCAAACGTGTAGTTGATTCTCGAAGGCATAAGGGTAGATTGCAGTATCTGATAGATTGGGTGGGATATACCCCTGAAGATAGAACATGGGAACCAGCTGAACATGTGCATGCCCCTTTATTGGTACGAAGATTTCATGCGCTACATCCTTCCAAACCCAGACCTGTAGGGCGGCCTTTAGGGGGGAGAACTGTTAGAAGTCAAGCTTCAGGTGCAACAGTGAGACTACATCTCCCAGAATGCTTAGGGAGAGAAGGGGGTTGTGCACTCTCCCACACTGCTGCGGGAATGGTCAGGTGATCGGGAAGATTTAAGCCCTCAGCTGTTGTGCCTGAGTGCTTGGCTTTCCTCATTTGGCGTATTGACCTGCTCCCTAGTTGGATTATTGTCAGCACGGATTCCTGTATCTGAGATACCTTTTATGAACTGCCTAAGCTACTCTTCCTACGCATTGGACTTCCTATCCTTCAGACTTCAGCAGCGCGAGGACGCGCTGCCACCACCCAACTGAATTCCCTCCCCGGAGAAGTTAAAGAGACTTTCCCTGTGCCCTGGATTATCGCGTGGATCACGCCAACTTTTTCCTTTTGATTACGCTTGCGGAATTAGGCAAGCCGTCTTATTTTTTATGAATACAACACGCTGTGGTCTTCAGGCTTACCGAGTGCTTCCTTTTACTTTTTGTTGGTAATCACAGCTGATACTCATTTTTTCCTACTTTGTTGCAACACGAGTACTCGTTGATTCCTCTCTCTCTCGTTGACGCCTGCGGGGGACGCCCCGCTCTTCAATTTGGGCTCCGATTACTGGCGCTACTCGTTTCCGCTTTTGCTGGTCTCCGCCCAGAATGCGGGCACTGTTTTTGGTTTTTTGAAAGGCGGACATTTGAGAACACGCGCTACCGTTTTATTAGCGTGGTTCATGAGAATCTTCTTTTTGATATAATTCCGAGTCTGTTCAGTCATCCTGCATTACGGAAAAGACGACAGAAGTGCGGGAGCCCGCAACACTCTGTAAGAATTGGACACTGCGTGAACCCCCTCCCTAGAGACCCTCTGGTTCGAGATCTACTGACCCTTGGCAACAAGTAAGTGTGGAGGAGTGCACAGTATCTGGTTTGGTTACTCATTAAGGGTATCGTGTCAGTTTAGATATAACTTAGTCTCATCACTGATATTTGTTTTGTTGTTCCTTCCCCATAGGGATTCCATTTCTTACTGGACTTGACCTTCTCCCTGTCTGGCTGTGTTGGGACTTCTCTGACGGTCTTTCTTGGTCCCTTCATTTTTTGGGGATAGTTGCTCCCTCAAGTGTATTCTGCCTTAAGCACTGGGGAGGCTGTATCTCTGGGAAAGGAGGGGACACTTTCTTCGCTCCCGGGGAACGGGCGCTTCGGCTGGTGGATCCTGTGTTAGGCCGACAGAAAGCCAAGCCCACGTTATATATTCCCCCTGAGCGAGGAGACTACTCCCGTTTGTTTCTGGCTAGAAGCGAGAAAAAAGAGGAAAAAGATACCAGCGAACCCATGCAGATAGGAGGCATCAGAGGACCACTGTCCAGTGAAGAGAAAGAAAACGCAGAAAGCTTAACCTGTGTCTATATTGTGGTAAGGGTGGCCATTTTGCTAGAGACTGTTCAGTGAAACCTAAGACCACACCGAGAATATCGACCGGTCGCACTGGTATGGCAGTGCAGTCGGAAAACTAACTGACTTGGGTAGCACAGAGGTCGCTACTCCAAGTCCTTTAAATGCACAGGCCTCTAAATTCCTGGCTAATACTATGACCCTGGTTCCTAAACATTTGTCTATCAATGTGGTGTTCCTTTTGCCATCTCAGTGTAGACAAAACATGTCTATTCTACTTGATTCCGGAGCGACTGGTAACTTTTTGGACATAGCAGTTGCTAGAGCCTTGGGACTAGAATTCCAGTTGAAGACACACCCTGAAAAAGTAAGAGCAGTAGATGGCTCGGAGTTGTCATCTGGCATGATAAAGTATCAAACCCCTGACATGATTATGATGTGCGATAATGGACATTCGGAAGTCATTTCATTTGACTTGATTGATACCCCTAACTTCGGAGCCATTCTTGGAGTTCCGTGGCTCCAACAACATAACCCATATATCGATTGGGTCTCTAGGAGGGTAACATTACGCTCACCATATTGTATGACTCATTGCTATCGAGAAATCACCCATTGGCATACTCCTTTATGTTGTGCCCTTTCCACAATAGACACCCCTTTCTTGCCTACCGAATATAAGAAGTACTCTGAAGTGTTTGATGAAGCCAAAGCAATAGCCCTGCCACCTCACAGGTCCTATGATTGCAGGATTGATTTAGTGCCTGGCTCCGATCTACCTGTGAGTTGAGTTTATTCCCTCACAGAACCCGAGACAAAGTACTTATTTGAATATTTACAGGATATGTTAAAAAAGGGATTTATAAGACACTCCACATCCCATACATAACTTAGTCTCATCACTGATATTTGTTTTGTTGTTCCTTCCCCATAGGGATTCCATTTCTTACTGGACTTGACCTTCTCCCTGTCTGGCTGTGTTGGGACTTCTCTGACGGTCTTTCTTGGTCCCTTCATTTTTTGGGGATAGTTGCTCCCTCAAGTGTATTCTGCCTTAAGCACTGGGGAGGCTGTATCTCTGGGAAAGGAGGGGACACTTTCTTCGCTCCCGGGGAACGGGCGCTTCGGCTGGTGGATCCTGTGTTAGGCCGACAAATTAATTATTGAAATAACATTTTGAATGTGCCTGAACTTTTCTTTCTTAATAAACCTCTTAATGTTTTTAAGCAATGCGGTCCACGTTGCATGGATATCATTTTCTGTTAAATTATTATAACCCACAAGATAATATTACAGATAGGTTCTGTTTAATTCAATTGAGGTGACATAATTGCCTGTTTTGGCCCTAGAATGCTAGGTATGTGAATCAGAACACAATTCAAACCATATTATCAGGAATCTGGTTACAAGTAAAAAATTATTTTGGGATAATTCAACATCTCTTGCTTCAACTTTGTCTTATGAAAGGGCACATCCAGCGTTCCCTTCCTCCTCTACTAGAGTAAAACACAGAAATCACTAAACACGCACCTCCCAGACACTCTACAGCCCACACCCCCTACCCTCATAACAGCTGTGAACGCCTGGGCGGAAAGCCTTTTTCTGGAGAAAAGAGATTTTAGTTGAACAGTGTAATTAGAATTTGTTTTGGGATACATCTCTGTTTTCATTCATGGCACATACTACTTATGCAAATATTGGTAGGCTCAGAGGAAATGATCAGAAGATAAAGGATGGACTAATGAGTTTTAAGCTCTGAGGTCTCCTGGACCAATATAATGATTTGTTCAATATCAGAACAGGTCTGTTTAATTTCTTTGAACCAATAGTTCAAAGGCTGGAAAGATAGCTCTGGTGGCTGAGATGTTAAGATTAGGAAGGGTATGTTTCTAAGTTGTTTTTTATTTTAAACTGAGAAGCATCAGGCACTGACAAGAGTAACATATCATGAGCTCTAATCAATGACAAGTAAATGGCAGCATAGCAGTATCACCGTAGCTTATGGTGAAAACTGCAACAACTGTATTATGTCATGTTGCAGCGTTTTTATACATCACAGCATCCGCCATTTTTAACAGCCCCTTGTATTGAGCTGAGCCTGGTGAAGGTTTGACCTAAAATGAGGGTGCTCTTACATTGGTTTAGAACTCCTGACCAACTGCCTCAGCTCCCGTTTGTGTGTTTGCACCACTAGTTGCATGATTATTTAGAGTGCTTTTCCTTATTAGTCAAGAATGCGCATCTTGCTCTTATTAACACTTTGTTGATGAATTTGAATTCTCGCTCTCATTCTATATGTCCTACCTGCCCGCAGACTGACAACTTCTGGGTGTGTTTTATGACAACAGAAATGTCCATGGTCATGAAACTTGCATTGAAACTATGAGGTAAGTAGCCTGGAGCACCCTTGATGAGCCACTGGCATCACAATTTCTTGGACAACGCGATCCCACATTCCACAAATGAGGACAGCTTTGAAAGTTCAATTTCATGAGAGCTAATGTGAGCAATCACATGAGGCCACTCAGCATGCACTGACGGAGGTAGTGCGGATGCCAAGTGAATGTGGGATGAGGCTGAGAGCTGAGGCTATTCTCTGGAGATGCCCCCAGCCCTTGAGGAGAGGTTATATTTGACAGGGAAGATCATGAGCAAGAAAGTTAGAACTCCAGTTGAAAGTCTGAAAGAACATTTTATATAACTATCCAGTCCTTGAGATCGACCAAGGCTGAGGAACTCATAAACACTTTGGACAGGAAATTTGGCATGGTCGAAATGGGAGTACAGAAATTGATCTATTTCCAATCGACTGTGATGGAGTCAAACAGAAAAGGATAGAGGGACTCCATCAGCTGGCATAATCATTCACCCTCAAACACCGCGGTGGAGTAAATTTACGAATGTGAACTTATTACTAGCAACTTTTCACAACTATATAAAGATTTGCTCCACTGAGGGGTATATCTCCCTGTGGGAAACTATTAGGGAAACAATTAAAGTGTACAATTCCTTAAAGAAATATTAAAAATACTTTCATAAAAAATATAAATGACGAGTAATTTTAATGCTTATTATTGACATATAACTAATAAAATGTTACAGCACATTAACTCATTATATTGAATGTGTATTAAATAATTAATTCATTTAAATATATTTAAATTATAAATATTATTTTGTGAAGAAAAGTTTTAAAAAATTCCCACCCACAGTGATAGTTTTATTTTTAATACTTTCAGGGCTGTTTTTATTCGGGGATTATTACCAAAAGCACAGGAAGAATTGTGAAATATTTGTGTTGGTTGGCAAAACAAGAACCTGTTAGAAAAGTTTACTGTCGGTAGTCGTTGTGTAGCAGCCGAAGAGAGTAAGAAATGAATGTCTCTTTGGCTGCAACTTTTTCAGATGGCAGGTGGAGGGAGGGGCAGAGGAAGATAAAGAGATGAAAAGGTTAGGAGGGGCAAGAGATGAAGAAGGGGAGAATTATTTCCACCAGAAAATCCCTGTGTTAACTATGGTCAGTTGGGGCAGTGGGGGAGGGACAACTCGATCCAATGACAGACATCCCATGACCAACAGTAGCTTCCCAGTTTTCCATGTTCTCCTTCTTCCCCTCCACAACACCGATATCCTACCTATTAGGACAGCCAGGAGGAGCAGACTGTTCCATGCAAACGTTGACTTCCAAAGGTCAGAAAGGGCCAAACCTTCAAAGTATTATTAATTATAGACCCAGCTCTTGCTTCATTGCTAGTGGTGCTAGCCATTCTGCCTGGAAATCCGCTGATTTTCCATCCATTCCGCTTTTCAGCACAACAATCAATGCAGTTGGCATTACAAACCAAAAAACTCAATACCATGTTAATAGCCCAGTTTTACCATCCATTGGGTGTTCCTGCTGTTGTCTGAGCTTTGTTAAATGAATATTCACTTATTACTGATTTTGCTGAAAATACTTCCCTTTCCAGGATCTGTCTAAAGTTTTAGAAAAGGTCCCCTCTTCTCTATGGTCCCAACATGCTAGCATCATACAATATATTCTAATTGCTGATCCTCTTACAATCCATTTGAATCCTATGAAAAAACGTGCCTGCAATTCACAATACAACTTTAAGTCTTGCATAGGCAAGACTTTTTGTTTTCACAAACAACCTTGAATGCATATATACACAAAGGGGCTTTCAGTCAGCACTTGGTGTGTTGTGGTATCATTAACATTTTGCTTCAGCTTATAACATAAAGCATGGAGTCAACCAACTTTAGCCATTGGGTCTCTTCCCTGTGAGAGTATTTTGTCTTGTGCACAGCCGCCCAAAAATTAATTCTCTTCTGTGCCATGGTCTTTTCTTAATTTTAGTCAGTTATGGGTTAACGCTATATTAGTGAAAAAAATGCAGTGACTGGATGGATTTAGGCCCAGATCTCTGTACTGGGGTGAATGTATGACATTGTTCTGCATTCTGTCCATCAATTATTGTTTTTGCATTTGTCACCCCAAGTGGGACGGGTATGCCCAGACGTGGGTCCTGTGCTCTCCATGACACTGGAGTCAAGCTATCCTGGCTGATGAGGGGTGAAACCCCGAAACCGGTCCTAGGATGCTTGTTTCCAGTCCAGGGAGGACCTGGCCTTGCAGTTCGGGCTGGACTGTTCCCATTGGGCGCAGGGTCAAGACTGATTTACATATGGCTGGGTTCAAACTAGAATGGCATGGGGAGCAAAAAAACGATGTATTTAGGCCCAGATCTCTGTTCTGGGGTGAATGTATGACATTGTTCTGCATTCTGTCCATCAATTGTTGTTTTTGCATTTGTCACCCCCGAGTGGGAGGGGTATGCCCAGACGTGGGTCCCGTGCTCTCCATGCCACTGGAGTCAAGCTATCCTGGCTGATGAGGGGTGAAACCCCGAAACCGGTTCTAGGATGCTTGTTTCCAGTCCAGAGAGGACCTGGCATGGCAGTTCGGGCTGGACTGTTCCCATTGGGCGCAGGGTCAAGACTGATTTGCATATGGCTGGGTTTAAACTGGAATGGCATGGGGAGGAAAAAAACGATGGATTTAGGCCCAGATCTCTGTACTGGGGTGAATGTATGACATTGTTCTGCATTCTGTCCATCAATTGTTGTTTTTGCATTTGTCACTGGACAAGACATCATAAAGGAGTGTAACTAATGATTCTCCTAAAGGAATGGTTCTACACTTTGTTTGTCCATGTAAACATTAGTGTAGATACCTCACCTTTTGTCATTTAATTTACTAGCTTGTGTTTATTTATGTGTTATAAAGCTATAGCAAAAGGAAATAAAGTTAATGCAAAAGTGAGCACTGCTACTATTCCAGGAAGCATGCCAATAAGCACTAAATGCAAACTTTGTGAAATGGCATCACCGCCTTACCTAGGGCCTCATTTATGGCATTTTGGCATAGGGCACATCAACAAGGCACCTTGCTGCGCTGTCCTACGCTAAAGTGAAAGAGGCACCTTCCTGCAAAAATCAATCCTACGAGTTGTGGCTTTGCGTGGCTTCATAAATCTTTATGAGAGCCCTGCGTCACGCATGTACTACTTTACATGATGCAAAAGGGACACTGAGCTCTCATAATTAAGCCCCCTTGTGTACAGTGACAACACGCACATTCTAGTTACAAGCACTTCAAAGCCAACACTAATTACTGACACAAAACACAAACATGAATGTGCTATTCCCAGTGTGAAGGCACCCATGGATCTCACTGTTCTGGCATTAAATGCTTATTTACAATACAACAGGGATGTTAACATAAACATGGCCTTTGTCTTCTCTCTCCCCATTTGGAGTTCTAGCCTTTCTTTTTACATGAAGTAGAAAGAGCTGTTTTACACAAACACACTGCTAAGAGAGGATTGACTTGTTTGCAATGTGCCATTAAGTAAAGCAAACAATATATTCCTTTACAAAAATAATATGTAGTCCTATTAGTGGTCTTCAACAAATCATGTTAATTAAAAAATATTTATACCAATTAAGGATGTGATGGTAATAATGCCAGTGGCAGCGCTATGCTCTTTCATTACATGATTTCCTCTAAGCAATTTATAATGCTATCTCACAAAAAAAGCAAATAAAGGTAATAAATGGCATTTCTTTTCCAGCATGAGTTGAAGCTTTCTTAGAGGGCATTTATGTTTACTTTTCTGTGCGTATTTTTTCTTCTTTTACTGCTGCCATTCCTATTTCAGCATTTGACTGGATCATATGGAGGATCATTTTAGGCAGCTGAAATATGGCTTTTATAATTCTCTTTCTATTTTTACTTCCCTGGTTATTGTTTCTGCTGCTGTTTAGTTTTATTACACTAATTCAACTACGTCGGCATAGTGAAGCAAGCATATTAAAAACTAAGTGCCAGATTTATGAAGGTTTTGTGCCCCCTTGCACCAAGCAAGGTGGCGCAAGGGCGATGAAAAATTTAAGAGAGATTTAACAAGGCACGTAAGGCCACCTTGTGTGGCCCTGCATGGCTTGATAAATCTAGAGTAACGCAAGGCAGTGCAAATCGCTGCCTTGCGTTAATCCGCTCTTCCCACTCTTCCACCCTTGGGTTTTGGCGCATTACCAGATTTACCATCACTGGTAGACCTCGGAATGCGTCAAAATGCTACGCCTCCCTAGGTGAGGTGCAACAAAGAGAAATATGTCTATTCCTCCTTGTTGTTTCCTCTTTCTATGTGTGCAGCATTCTGTAGCACAATTAGAAAGAGGAAAATGCCTCTGAGGAATATGTCTGTGCAGGAAAGGGCCACTTCCTGCACAAAAACAAGCCTGCCTACAACACAGGCACTCTTGCACCATGGTGCAAGGGTGCCTGCATTGGCATAGGCAGCAGATTGTGTGCCAGTGCTGGCAGAGAGTAGGAATGCACAGTATAATGTTAAATATGGTGCATTCCTGTCCTCTTCTTTTCATGCAGTGCAGCAAGGTGGCTTGCTGCATTGTGTGGATTTTTGATAAATTTGGCCCTGGATATGGTGTGGCTAAATGGACTAACGTATTGAATACAGGAATCAGTGTTTGATTTTGTGGGCACAGGTTAAAATTCCTTCAGGTCCACTTAGTCTTTCATCCTTCTGAAGTCAATAATATGAGTAGCAAGGATTTCTATAAAAATACAAACATACATATCTTCTGTACATTATGGTGTACCTTCTCCATTGTCTTTTATTATAGTGTAAGAAGCACCGCTAGCAAAGTCAATAGGTCTGGCTTCATTGTGCTAAAGCATGCAATCACTGGCATGCACAATGATATATATAAGCATTAGTACATTAAAGGCAGAGATACTGGCTTTGTTAATAGGAAATTCACAAATCATAAAAGTAGGCCTGGGTGAAATTCAAATTAGACCATGTAATTTCTGGAATTTTGCTTTACACTCGGTGCTCAAAATTCCTGAAATTATGCCAATTCTTGGGGGACAAGCAGAGGGCCGCAAGCTTATGGTTATCTTATTTATTATACTGTGGAATACAAAGTGAGGAGCTCCTGAGGGTGTCATTCAAGCTGTTGAGTGACAGCAGACCCGGATGGTCGAGAAGCAAATGCCCACATTGGCTATAGGAATCAGTCATTTAGGGATGAAACCAATGTTGCCCCTAGGTAAGGTGAAATATTTTACCTTCGTACTCAGTGCAATAGTAGTTTTCAGAGGACTGGAAATCTTTCTTAACCACTTCGCCGCGATCGGAATTCCCCCCAGGTGCTGGACATTCCGATCGCGGGTGTAGTCGTGACGAGCTCAACTCGTCTTGCGCACACGCCCACCGCACAGCATGACGAGCTGAGCTTGTCATGACCATAGAAGGGGCTAAAGGGTGGGGGGTGGGGTAGTGTAACCTCTCAGGCGTTGAGGCGGGGGGTGGGGAGGGGGTAGTGACAATGCGTGTTATAATTAGTTTGCAGATTATTTCATTATTCATAGGAAACAACGCTTTTAGAACTGTGGTTTCTTTTCCCAAAGTGCATGTTTCATAATCATAAACGCATTTGGGTGAAACGATGCTCTGCCGTGACTCAAAAGAGCTAAGAGGCAACCCTGGTGCCATGACAGACGTGACAGGAGCTATCGCGTGATTCCAAAAACATTCTGTCTTAAGAGAATTAGAACTCATTCGACATTCTGAACAGAGCGCTTGCCTGCGAGGAAAGCGTTTGCCCAGAGCTGCCTCACTCAGCCAGTGAGAAAGCAGAAAACTGCAAGCAAGAGAGTGAAAATAGCATGCGGCACAGACCAGTGCGGAGCCCCTGGGCAAAGTGCCGTTGAATAGACAGGTGAGAGCTGAGCTATGAGCCCATTCTGGGACCCTAAATCCAGTGACAGCTGGCAATTCGAGCGGGTGGGTGAGGGGGGTCATGCGGGCCAAGCACACACATGCACTCACCCACATTCACACTCATGCATTCACAAGCGTGCACACATACGCCCACCATTCTCAAACAAATACATACAAACACACCCATTCACAGCATGGATGTACAAATACACATACATTCATATATAGATAAACGCATACCAAAAATTACCAAAAAACCTCTTACCGACTGCATTGGTGATCTGGCGGTGCGAGGGAAGCCTCCAAGGTTCCTGGATAGTTGGGACCATGAGTTAGTCAATGATAGGAGGTGGCAGTTCCTTACGTGTCACAAAGTTCAGTAGGGTCAGTGAGAGTTGCTGATCCCCCTCGCCCCCAGGACGAGGTGTGACTGATTGACACTCAGCCCTGGGCACTTCAGGGCTTAAAACTCAAGCGTCCAGGTCCGAATCTATCACTGACCCTCCCGCTAGTCATAAGGGGGAGGACCTCACAGCACTTTGCTGGGTGGAAGAGGCCATACCCACAGAGCTGTGAAATCCCCACCCCAGCAAAGTTCAGCTCAGGCAGTCAGACGTCTTTGCATTTAACGCATGTATAGCATCTGGCTGCCTGCACATAGACTGGCTATCAGACTGACCTTTGCTAAGCCTGACAGACACTCACAAAAAGGTGAAGGGGACAGGACCCCCTCCGCTCTTAAGGACAGGCCACTGCTGCGTAAATCCAGGTAGTGGTCAGGCCTGGCAGTGACGACGTTTGCATGATTGAAGACCTGTTATGAGAGATTGCCTTTTAGCCAGTAGGCTCAGGATGAGTGCACATTTCTTTTTACAGGTGGAGAACTGTGGCCTAAACAGTAGTAACTGAGAAAGAGTGAGCCAGGCATTAACCCTTCATGTTGCCATTTCAAGCTCCAAGGCTGTATAGGGAGCCCCTTGCTAGGACAAATTTCAAGTGGAAAGAGTTGCATTTAAAAGCAGTCCATTCAAGACAATGGACTATTGTTTAATGGTCCGGATCTAGTTTAACCTAACCAAAAATGTAGGGGTTCGCTGTACAAAGACTTATTCACAAGCCGTGGTGTTCAATTTACACACCCACTAAAATAGGGTATGCACTTTGCAATGCAACCTATGTACAGCTGCACCACAAACTGTATATGAGCAGGGAGTTGCAAAATAATCTGCCTAATAAATATTAACTAGGCAGGTTACAATTTGTGACCCGGTGTGAATGGCTGTAAGTTGAAGGACGGTGGCTTGCAAGACACAGGAGACCAGAATCCATGCATTGGCTTTCCCAAATGTGAAACTTTTCTTTTTTTTAGAAAAAAACAGCCCATGTTAACTAAGGGATTGTTCCTGCTTTTCCAAAAGTTTCTCAAAGCTGCCTGACAGGTTCATAAATGAAAGCTGTCCCCATGGGTCAGCTTCCTCTTTGCGAATCAGCTATCACCTCCTTTTGAGTTATTGGTACATCATCAGTGGTAGGAGACTGTGATTGCAGTAGCAAGGCATTGATACATAGATACATACCATTGCACCTATCAAGCCCACTTCTATTTGTGATTAATAGTGTGTCCCAAAATCCTGTTTATGAGTTGGAAACATGTTTGTGACTCATAGAAGAGGTAGCAAACCCTGTGATTTTGCGAATGAAAGGGCTTGCGACCGCAAATTGTTTTGTATATCAGACTCTCACTTCTTCTTTTGGAATCCAGGAATTTTGGGCATTACCCATTTAGAGAGAGAGTTTCACAGATCTGTGCACAAACACTCCTATTCCAAATAAGGGGTAAATCTGATTCCTCTGCAAGTGGTTGTTTGTCCGGGCAAATGACAGGGTTTGTGACTTCAAAATGTTTTGTATACCAGGAATTGTGGGCTTTCCCCATTAAGAGGGAGAGAGTCTGATAGCTGTGCATGTAGATGTCTTGATTGCAAATTGAGGAGTAATTCTGATTTTTCTAAGGGATATGTTTGGGTAGGGAGTTATGCGATAAATCACACCCCTGCTTTTTTATCCTGGAAGATTTGTCCTACGAAACCTGACAAAATGTATCTTAAAAAGCCCAGAAAAAGGCAAGATTTGTGGAATTTGGTACGGTAAACACCGGTTATACATGTTACCTCACATAATTGCCTACAAAACTCAAAATAAGAGATGTTTACCGACTTTGATGAAACCCCATCTGTACATAACACTATTTAGGTTTGAATCTATTTTACTGGTTTCAGAAAAATTCAAAACATTAACCTCACCTACATCCAGTGGCTGGTGAAGTGAAGGAGGTAGACAAAGTAGGATGGGGGGGGGGGGTGGGAATGAAACTTAGGGTAGGTAGAGTGGTTCTAGTCCAACTACCTGAGATGGGGGGGTAGAGGGGGAAGAGGACAGTAAAGTCGGGGAGGGTGGAGGTGAGGGTACTGCTCGGCGATTTCTGCTGCTGTGGGTAAACAACAGTACAGAGAGGGTCTCGGGGTGGGCGATGGTGTCCACCATGGCTCATTCTCACTGGTAGCCATAGTACCAGCCGGCCATGGTCAGATCTAGTGCCTTTAGCAATGATTGTAACAAGTGGTGTGCACACATAGGTGTAAATTCAGCTAATTGTAACTTTGTGTATGTTTTACACATACTATTTCAATCTGATAGAGATAGGAGAATAATATTAATAAAACGGCTCCTGTTCTTTGATGCAAGTCAAAATAATTAATTATTGAAATAACATTTTGAATGTGCCTGAACTTTTCTTTCCTAATAAACCTCTTAATGTTTTTAAGCAATGCGGTCCACGTTGCATGGATATCATTTTCTGTTAAATTATTATAACCCACAAGATAATATTACAGATAGGTTCTGTTTAATTCAATGGAGGTGACATAATTTGCCTGTTTTGGCCCTAGAATGCTAGGTATGTGAATCAACACAATTCAAACCATATTATCAGGAATCTGGTTACAAGTAAAAAATTATTTTGGGATAATTCAACATCTCTTGCTTCAACTTTGTCTTACGAAAGGGCACATCCAGCGTTCCCTTCCTCCTCTACTAGAGTAAAACACAGAAATCGCTAAAGACGCACCTCCCAGACACTCTACAGCCCACACCCCCTACCCTCATAACAGCTGTGAACGCCTGGGCGGAAAGCCTTTTTCTGGAGAAAAGAGATTTTAGTTGAACAGTGTAATTAGAATTTGTTTTGGGATACATCTCTGTTTTCATTCATGGCACATACTACTTATGCAAATATTGGTAGGCTCAGAGGAAATGATCAGAAGATAAATGATGGACTAATGAGTTTTAAGCTCTGAGGTCTCCTGGACCAATATAACGATTTGTTCAATATCAGAACAGGTCTGTTTAATTTCTTTGAACCAACAGTTCAAAGGCTGGAAAGATAGCTCTGGTGGCTGAGATGTTAAGATTAGGAAGAGTATGTTTCTAAGTTGTTTTTCATTTTAAACTGAGAAGCATCAGGCACTGACAAGAGTAACATATCATGAGCCCTAATCAATGACAAGTAAATGGCAGCATAGCAGTATCACTGTAGCTTATGGTGAAAACTGCAACAATTGCATTATGTCATGCTGCAGCGTTTTTATACATCACAGCAGCCGCCATTTTTAACAGCCCCTTGTATTGAGCTGAGCCGGGTGAAGGTTTGACCTAAAATGAGGGTGCTCTTACGTGCGTTTAGAACTCCTGACCAACTGCCTCAGCCCCTATTTGTGTATTTGCACCACTAGTTGCATGATTATTTAGAGTGCTCTTCCTTATTAGTCAAGAATGCGCATCTTGCTCTTATTAACACTTTGTTGATGAATTTGAATTCTCGCTCTCATTCTATATGTTCTTCCTGCCCACAGACTGACAACTTCTGGGTGTGTTTTATGACAACAGAAATGTCCATGGTCATGAAACTTGCATTGAAACTATGAGGTAAGTAGCCTGGAGCACCCTTGATGAGCCACTGGCATCACAATTTCTTGGACAACGTGATCCTACATTCCGCAAATGAGGACAGCTTTGAAAGTTCCATTTCATGAGAGCTAATGTGAGCAATCACATGAGGCCACTCAGCATGCACTGACGGAGGTAGTGCAGATGCCAAATGAATGTGGGATGAGGCTGAGAGCTGAGGCTATTCTCTGGAGATGCCCCCAGCCCTTGCAGGAGGCACCCTGAGGAGAGGTTATATTTGACAGGGAAGATCATGAGCAAGAAAGTTAGAACTCCAATTGAAAGTCTGAAAGAACATTTTATATAACTATCCAGTCCTTGAGATCGACCAAGGCTGAGGAACTCATAAACACTTTGGACAGGAAATTTGGCATGGTCGAAATGGGAGTACAGAAATTGATCTATTTCCAATCGACTGTGATGGAGTCAAACAGAAAAGGATAGAGGGATTCCATCAGCTGGCATAATCATTCACCCTCAAACAACGCGGTGGAGTAAATTTACGACTGTGAACTTATTACTAGCAACTTTTCACAACTATATAAAGATTTGCTCCACTGAGGGGTATATATCCCTGTGGGAAACTATTAGGGAAACAATTAAAGTGTACAATTCTTTAAAGAAATATTAAAAATACTTTCATAAAAAATATAAATGTCAAGTAATTTTAATGCTTATTATTGACATATAACTAATAAAATGTTACAGCACATTAACTCATTATATTGAATGTGTATTAAATAATTAATTCTTTTAAATATATTTAAATTATAAATATTATTTTGTGAAGAAACGTTTTAAAAAATTCCCACCCACAGTGATAGTTTTATTTTTAATACTTTCAGGGCTGCTTTTATTCGGGGATTATTACCAAAAGCGCAGGAAGAATTGAGAAATATTTGTGTTGGTTGGCAAAACAAGAACCTGTTAGAAAAGTTTACTGTGGGTAGTCGTTGTGTAACAGCCGAAGAGAGTAAGAAATGAATGTCTCTTTAGCTGCAACTTTTTCAGATGGCAGGTGGAGGGAGGGGCAGAGGAAGATAAAGAGATGAAAAGGTTAGGAGGGGCAAGAGATGAAGAAGGGGAGAATTATTTCCACCAGAAAATCCCTGTGTTAACTATGGTCAGTTGGGGCAGTGGGGGAGGGACAACTCGATCCAATGACAGACATCCCATGACCAACAGTAGCTTCCCAGTTTTCCATGTTCTCCTTCTTCCCCTCCACAACACCGATATCCTACCTATTAGGACAGCCAGGAGGAGCAGACTGTTCCATGCAAACGTTGACTTCCAAAGGTCAGAAAGGGCCAAACCTTCAAAGTATTATTAATTATAGACCCAGCTCTTGCTTCATTGCTAGTGGTGCTAGCCATTCTGCCTGGAAATCCGCTGATTTTCCATCCATTCCGCTTTTCAGCACAACAATCAATGCAGTTGGCATTACAAACCAAAGAACTCAATACCATGTTAATAGCCCCGTTTTACCATCCATTGGGTGTTCCTGCTGTTGTCTGAGCTTTGTTAAATGAATGTTCACTTATTACTGATTTTGCTGAAAATACTTCCCTTCTCAGGATCTGTCTAAAGTTTTAGAAAAGGTCCCCTCTTCTCTATGGTCCCAACATGCTAGCATCATACAATATATTCTAATTGCTGATCCTCTTACAATCCATTTGAATCCTATGAAAAACTTGCCTGCAATTCACAATACAACTTTAAGTCTTGCATAGGCAAGACTTTTTGTTTTCACAAACAATCTTGAATGCATATATTCACAAAGGGGCTTTCAGTCAGCACTTGGTGTGTTGTGGTATCATTAACATTTTCCTTCAGCATATAACATAAAGCATGGAGTCAACCAACTTTAGCCTTTGGGTCTCTTCCCTGTGAGAGTATTTTGTCTTGTGCACAGCCACCCAAAAGTTAATTCTCTTCTGTGCCATGGTCTTTTCTTAATTTCAGTCAGTTATGGGTTAACGCTATATTAGTGAAAAAAATGCAGTCACTGGATGGATTTAGACCCAGATCTCTGTACTGGGGTGAATGTATGACATTGTTCTGCATTCTCTCCATCAATTGTTGTTTTAGCATTTGTCACCCCGAGTGGGACGTGTATGCCAAGACATGGGTCCCGTGCTCTCCATGACACTGGAGTCAAGCTATCCTGGCTGATGAGGGGTGAAGCCCCGAAACCGGTCCTAGGATGCTTGTTTCCAGTCCAGGGAGGACCTGGCCTTGCAGTTCGGGCTGGACTGTTCCCATTGGGCGCAGGGTCAAGACTGATTTGTATATGGCTGGGTTCAAACTGGAATGGCATGGGGAGCAAAAAAACGATGGATTTAGGCCCAGATCTCTGTACTGGGGTGAATGTATGACATTGTTCTGCATTCTGTCCATCAATTGTTGTTTTTGCATTTGTCACCCCCGAGTGGGAGGGGTATGCCCAGATGTGGGTCCCGTGCTCTCCATGCCACTGGAGTCAAGCTATCCTGGCTGATGAGGGGTGAAACCCCGAAACCGGTCCTAGGATGCTTGTTTCCAGTCCAGGGAGGACCTGGCCTGGCAGTTCGGGCTGGACTGTTCCCATTGGGCGCAGGGTCAAGACTGATTTGCATATGGCTGGGTTTAAACTGGAATGGCATGGGGAGGAAAAAAACTATGGATTTAGGCCCAGGTCTCTGTACTGGGGTGAATGTATGACATTGTTCTGCCTTCTGTCCATCAATTGTTGTTTTTGCATTTGTCACTGGACAAGACATCATAAAGGAGTGTAACTAATGATTCTCCTAAAGGAATGGTTCTACACTTTGTTTGTCCATGTAAACATTAGTGTAGATACCTCACCTTTTGTCATTTAATTTACTAGCTTGTGTTTATTTATGTGTTATAAAGCTATAGCAAAAGGAAATAAAGTTAATGCAAAAGTGAACACTGCTACTATTCCAGGAAGCATGCCAATAAGCACTAAATGCAAACTTTGTGAAATGGCATCACCGCCTTACCTAGGGCCTCATTTATGGCATTTTGGCATAGGGCACAGCAACAAGGCACCTTGCTGCGCTGTCCTACGCTAAAGTGAAAGAGGCACCTTCCTGCAAAAATCAATCCTACGAGTTGTGGCTTTGCGTGGCTTCATAAATCTTTATGAGAGCCCTGCGTCACGCATGTACTACTTTACATGATGCAAAAGGGACACTGAGCTCTCATAATTAAGCCCCCTTGTGTACAGTGACAACACGCACATTCTAGTTACAAGCACTTCAAAGCCAACACTAATCACGGACACAAAACACAAACATGAATGTGCTATTCCCAGTGTGAAGGCTCCCATGGATCTCACTGTTCTGGCATTAAATGCTTATTTACACTACAACAGGGATGTTAACATAAACATGGCCTTTGTCTTCTCTCTCCCCATTCGGAGTTCTAGCCTTTCTTTTTACATGAAGTAGAAAGAGCTGTTTTACACAAACACACTGCTAAGAGAGGATTGACTTGTTTGCAATGTGCCATTAAGTAAAGCAAACAATATATTCCTTTACAAAAATAATATGTAGTCCTATTAGTGGTCTTCAACAAATCATGTTAATTAAAAAATATTTATACCAATTAAGGATGTGATGGTAATAATGCCAGTGGCAGCGCTATGCTCTTTCATTACATGATTTCCTCTAAGCAATTTATAATGCTATCTCACAAAAAAGCAAATAAAGGTAATAAATGGCATTTCTTTTCCAGCATGAGTTGAAGCTTTCTTAGAGGGCATTTATGTTTACTTTTCTGTGCGTATTTTTTCTTCTTTTACTGCTGCCATTCCTATTTCAGCATTTGACTGGATCATATGGAGGATCATTTTAGGCAATATGGCTTTTATAATTCTCTTTCTATTTTTACTTCCCTGGTTATTGTTTCTGCTGCTGTTTAGTTTTATTACACTAATTCAACTACGTCGGCATAGTGAAGCAAGCATATTAAAAACTAGGTGCCAGATTTATGGAGGTTTTGCGCCCCCTTGCACCAAGCAAGGTGGCGCAAGGGCGATGAAAAATTTAAGAGAGATTTAACAAGGCACGTAAGGCCACCTTGTGTGGCCCTGCATGGCTTGATAAATCTAGAGTAACGCAAGGCAGTGCAAATCGCTGCCTTGCGTTAATCCCCTCTTCCCACTCTTCCACCCTTGGGTTTTGGCGCATTACCAGATTTACCATCACTGGTAGACCTCGGAATGCGTCAAAATGCTACGCCTCCCTAGGTGAGGTGCAACAAGGAGAAATATGTCTATTCCTCCTTGTTGTTTCCTCTTTCTATGTGTGCAGCTTTCTGTAGCACAATTAGAAAGAGGAAAATGCCTCTGAGGAATATGTCTGTGCAGGAAAGGGCCACTTCCTGCACAAAAACAAGCCTGCCTACAACACAGGCACTCTTGCACCATGGTGCAAGGGTGCCTGCATTGGCATAGGCAGCAGATTGTGTGCCAGTGCTGGCAGAGAGTAGGAATGCACAGTATAATGTTAAATATGGTGCATTCCTGTCCTCTTCTTTTCATGCAGTGCAGCAAGGTGGCTTGCTGCATTGTGTGGATTTTTGATAAATTTGGCCCTGGATCTGGTGTGGCTAAATGGATTAACGTATTGAATACAGGAATCAGTGTTTGATTTTGTGGGCACAGGTTAAAATTCCTTCAGGTCCACTTAGTCTTTCATCCTTCTGAAGTCAATAATATGAGTAGCAAGGATTTCTATAAAAATACAAACATACATATCTTCTGTACATTATGGTGTACCTTCTCCATTGTCTTTTATTATGGTGTAAGAAGCACCGCTAGCAAAGTCAATAGATCTGGCTTCATTGTGCTAAAGCATGCAATCACTGGCATGCACAATGATATATATATGGATTAGTACGTTAAAGGCAGAGATATTGGCTTTGTTAATAGGAAATTCACAAATCATAAAAGTAGGCCTGGGTGAAATTCAAATTAGACCACGTAATTTCTGGAATTTTGCTTTACACTCGGTGCTCAAAATTCCTGAAATTATGCCAATTCTTGGGGGACAAGCAGAGGGCGAAAGCTTATGGTTATCTTATTTATTATACTGTGGAATACAAAGTGAGGAGCTCATGAGGGTGTCATTCAACCTGTTGAGTGACAGCAGACCGGGATGGTCGAGAAGCAAATGCCCACATTGGCTATAGGAATCAGTCATTTAGGGATGAAACCAATGTTGCCCCTAGGTAAGGTGAAATATTTTACCTTCTTACTCAGTGCAATAGTAATTTTCAGAGGACTGGAAATCTTTCTTAAAGGGTGGGGGGGTAGTGTAACCTCTCAGGGGTTGAGGCGGGGGGTGTTTGAGCTCTGACGAGCTGAGGCTGGACCCAGTGATTTCATTAGGGCCAGCGCATTTGTGAGAGCACGCACCCCCTCCAGGGGGCACTTGTGACTTGGTGGCTTGCAGTCTACTGAGGGCCTGGAGGCACCTGGAATCTAAGGGCCAACGTGGTTTGCTGTGCCCTGTTCTCCCCACCAGACCCCAGAGACAGGCTAGTGGCTCATGGAGGGCCCCACACCTTGACTCCCATCTTGCTGGCTACAACTTGCGTTCAATCCTTGGTCGTGTTTTGGCGGATCCTTGCTTAGAGAGGGCCTCATAGCAAGTTGACCCTTGAGACAGAATTGCTGATCGAATGAAGCGCTCCCTCCACCATAAACTCTATGCACTCTTGGGGTACAATAATCACCTGACCTGCTGCGAGCGGCCTCCAAATTGTTCCTACTTTTCTTCCTGCTGAAAGCAAGGGTAACCTCTCGAGTGCTCCAGCAGAGGTATGCAAATCTCGGGGGGGGCCAAGTGATCCTGATCGCCTGTCTGCCAGGATGTACGTGTGCGTGGGTGCCTGCTCCCCTCCTGGGGCTCCCCTGGAGGGCTGAAACTGTGGCACCCCCTCCCTGTTGCTCACTGAATACGTTTGAGGTGTTTGAACAGTAATGAGACCCTATCCCGCACACTCTGCAGGAGTTGATTGTTGCTTCTCACCCCCACTGCAAAATGATGGAGAAAACTAGAATTACCAGGACTCTGATTTCTGAACCTGATACCCTGTCGCCGCTCTAAACCTCCGCTGACCAAACCATGGGTGCCCTGCACCACCTAGAATCCACCCTTGACAAGCACTCTGTGCAAATTTGAGAAGGTTCTTCATGCCATTATGGACACTAAAATGTCGCAGGAAGTGAAAATGTATCTCTGGATGTAAATTTGCTAAGGGAGGGCAACCACAAACTGGTGGACAGTGATGATGACGCAGAATCCACACTGAATTCTATGCAGTCCAAGTTGAACACCATGCAGGAAGAAGTTGCCTCTTCGCATCATCGGGTGGAGAATGCCGAAGGGCACTCAAGGTGCAACAATATTAGTTTCTTGGGGTTTCAGGAGTGGTCAGGACACGCAGTGATGAGCTTTTTCTTGAGAACTGGCTGACGGCCACCGTGCTGGAGAACATGATCCCCAAGTTGTTCTCTGTAGAGCGGGCGCACCGCCTCCCGGGACGTGCACCTCCACCTGTAGTGCCGCCTCAGCCACTCATTGCTCGCTTTATTACAATGTCGGCTGGTGACATTTGAAAGTGGTGAGGCGTAAAGGTTTGGGATGAGTGCCCTGTGGCGAGTGAGCATAGAGAGTGAGCCTGACAGTCATAAGGGGGGTTCTTCCCCGGGAAAATGTTGAAGACGAAGTGGGCAAATGGTGCATTTTTAAGCAAATTTGAGAAAGCAAGTAGGCTTATAAAGCAATTGTGAAAGGGTAGACTTAACATATTGAAACACAGAAAATGTTTCCATATTGTTCAACATCTTATATAAAACCTATATAACTTACAAGTTATACAGACAATGTCAACATGTTATATATTACTTGTATAACTTACAAGTTATACAGACAATGTCTTCTATCACTGTTTGCTGCAGTTCAAGCTGCACAGCACATTTGCAGATGCCTGCTTACGCCACTGCCTGATATGTATAGAGACTCAGGGGCATATTCACAAGGAGCTATCGCCAAATTAATGGCACATTATCGCAGCCAAAGTCGTGATAAATGTACCCCCCCATTCACAAGCCGGTGTAAACAGCCCACAGCACCAGTTTACCCGCGATAGAAGCCGCAAAAAACATCGCCACAGAGGACCCCCGCAAATATCGCTAATGAGATGCAGAGTAGGCGTTCCCGTGACAAAAGCCGAAACAACAGCACACCTCAACATTCACAACGACCAGCCACATCCGCGATAAAAACACAAAACAGGCCATAAGACGCGTTAGCACCAGGAAATTTACACCTGCTCTGACCTGGTGTAAAGTCGGACGGCAGCCAGCACTACAAAAGGGAGCACAGCCCAGGGCCACATCCGAAGGGCAACAGATGCCATGGAGCCACACATCATGCGGCCCGGACACCCAAGAGGGCCACAACACCCACTAAGAAATTGCACACCAACACCATGAATCTCAAAACAAACATTTTGCTTGATGTCGCACAAGCAGTAAAATAAACATACATGCGTGGCCAGAAAATGGAGAATCAGTCATACAGCAATGCAATCACCAACACAAAACACCATACAAACAAAAGCAGAATCAACCCTTAGGATGAGTCCTAGCTGCTCCTCACTGGACAATCCGTAGCACACAGCCTGGAAGACCAAATCCAAGAGAAGAAGGTGTGCCATGCGCCCAACAAAGGAAAGAGAGGGAGAGAGACGGAGTGAGATAGCACAAGCAGCGCAAGGCCGCTCGGGCACCTGGCTCCACATGCCAACATGTGTGTGTGCATCGCCATCCGTACACCATGAGCCCAAGGCCGTGTCCCAATCTCAGCTCCAAAGCCACATCACATTCCGAAAACGCAAGTAGTAGTCAGACAAACATCAGGGATGAAAGCACCATTGTCCCAATGCAGAAGGCGGGAGGACACCTGCACCTCTGACCTTGGTCCAGAACGCGCCTGGAACACACGGATAGAGATGCAATGGCAGATGGGGACGACTCCCACACCACGCATTCCGCAAATGAACCATCCGACTCATCCACAGCCCACACACAGAAGCCCCTGCCTGTGGTACCCCTGCATGTGATGCCCTTGACACTCACGGAAGCAGCAACCCATAACCCACAACATTGGACACACATTCGAATCATTGCTCAGAGCTGTGGCATATCCTCCACACAACTGCCGCAGTCCAGAAGAGTGCCTGTTCATGAGACGCACCAAACGCAATGGCAGGCCATTCCGGGCACATGCACAACCCCCGTCACGTGGAACAGTACCGTGCACGTATGCTGCATTTACTGGGCGCACTGCCACTGGCAGTGCTGCGGATCAGTTACAGGCTCAGCTTCCGCATTGCCCACGTCACCTGCGTCCAGCCCTGGTTCCACTGCCGAACATGCACATTCGAGTGTCCCATGGATGTCTGCCTATCCAACACAACTGTAGATGAATTGGACTATGACTTGTGTCTGCGCCCCTGTTGGATCACGAACAGGAGTGTAACCGAGACAGCCGTGCATGGGATGCCTTGACATACTGTGTATGTATTGGTAATTGTGCATGGGAGATTGCACAATTTCTCGTGTGCAGTGACCACATCGAGGCGCTCCCCTATTGGGCTGTGTTGCGGATCGGTGAGACGGCGTGGGCTGAGCACACCTGCCCGGACCACCTAATGGATTGGCTCACCCTGGTGTTCCTTGAACACGACAACAACATACTATTGGAACGCATTGCACATGAAGCTGCACGGGCATTCATGGACGAGTAACTATGTTCCTGCAGCCACATCCGATTGCCACCCACAGCACATGGCCCAACAACTTGTTGCATCGTGGGGATTGCTCACATATCCCACCACAACAGAGGACACGTCTGCCTTCGGTCGGGCTCTGGCTGCATGTGTGTGGAATAATACGTATGTACACACACCTGTGTAAGGTGACGCAGGTCCATGGTCGGAGCAACACAGCGTCGTCTGGCAACGTTGCCAATTTGGACACACTGCTGGGTGAGAGCACACACATGGCAATGTAGCACGACATATGAAACTGTCGGACCCTCACACCTGATCACTTTCGGCAGAGCAGACAATCGGCGCACCCCGGAGGCAGAGCAACATGCAGACCCCACGTGCAGTGAGTCGTGCCCCCTCACACAGGGCAATGTGCAGACGCCAAACAACACATGACTCATCAAGAAAGGCAAGGTGGGCTGTGAGCGTTGCCATCCGTGATGAATGTTGTCCATTTCAGCCCCAACATTATCTGAACCTCGACAAGTACCCATGCTGCGTGTAAGTGTCTTAAGCATGTCCCTGCCTGTTGTGGCCGTTGCCTCGTCTGTACTGACATGCACATGCCAATAAAGCCTATGCAACTCCACTGGTGTCTAACAGTGAGGTGTGTTGTTTAGATTGTCCACTCTTGTGCCACAATGAGCATCGTCCCAACATAAGGAGGGACTGACTGACGCATGTGCAATGGGGGTGTGTCCCTTTGGCAAGCTCCACCTCTGTGAGCCAGACATTGTTTTTGGATAGGTGCTGGACGACATGTGCACTTACATGACTCCAGCTATGTGTGTATGGTGTCCAACCTCTGACCATATGGAGCAATGTCATACATCACAACAGAATGTGTCCACACAGATGTGTGTAAGTCGGTATGCGACGTGAAGTTCTGCTGTCACACGTGGTGTGGGATACCACTCCTGGCCTGCCACCGTTTTGGTCACTCCTACACACGGCCCTATTCAACACATGGATGTGTGCCTACGTTGGGGTGTTGTGAGATTGCTGTTGATGTGCAATGGGGACACAGCTAGTACTCACCTTCACAGTCATCCAATTGGCCATGTGTCTCAGGGATAGACATGCGCATAGATGTCAGTTACCAGGGTGTACCATCATGTGCAATCATCGTCCCCACATCCAGCCATACTTCCATATGTGAGTGAACATAGTGATGACACATCTGTGTGATTTAGAATGTTTTATTCACATTCAGGTGATTGACGGAGCTGGAGCTGTACCTGGCCATCCAAGCCCACATCACATGGAAGCCCAGTGGTGGGCCAACCAGAGTCCTTTGGGGATTGCACAGTGATTGGGAAGAGGGAGAGTGCAGTCCGCAGCAGGATTGCTGTGTGATTGGCCAGCAGTGAAGAAATGGCAGTCCGTGTCGGGGTCCGGGTGAATGTCGCAGAGTGTTCCGGAGGTCAGTAGGAGGTATTTCCCAGGGCATGATGCATAGGTCATGACCAGGCAGGGACAGGCCATATGGCGGTGAAGGATGCTACTGCCTCCCTCCTCACACACTAGTTCACATCCCCTTCTCACTCCCCTGATACGGGTTCTGTGTCCGGTGTGTGTGGCGGGGTGATGGCTGCATCGCTGTGTGCCCCTGACACATCAGACTGCGTAGGCGATGGGGCAGCATTACAGTGTGCCACGGACACATCAGGGGTCGGAGCTGTGTGTGTCGATGTTCCTGCTGCAGTCATCTGGGAACGGCTCAGTGGCAGCAATGGCAAGTTGGAGTACTGCAGGGCGTTGCTGTTCCCAGCCACTACTCGCTGGTGTCCAGCCGTGGCATTCATACTTCCAGCCTGCATCTGCTCCATGGTGTCCATTGCCCTCCGCATCTGTGCCAACTCTGTGCTGCCATGGCTGGTGCCTGTCTGACCAGACAGTTCTTGTATTAGACTCATGGCACCAGCGAGGTTAGCCAAGGTCTGTGGCGGAGCATGGTGCGTACATGGGGTGTCAGATAGGGACTGTATGTGGTCCCTGATGGGACTCAGACACCCACGTATGGCATCGAGTTTGGCTGCCACGAGCTCGAAACCCACCCACAGCTGATGAGCCAACTCCACCTGGCAACCCAACACACGCCGTTGGAATTTCATGTATTGGTCGGGGGGGTCCTGGGAGACAGCTGTGGTGGTGTGTGTTTCCTGCTGTGTGGTCTGTGCAGGTGGTGGGATCACCTCGAGGCAGCTGGCCTGGCCTGCTCCGGGGGGTGGGGTGCAGAGGCTGTGCAGCATCCGTTGGAGGGTGTCTTGACATATGTGCAGGTTGTCCTCTTCATCATCAATGGTGGGATGTGTGGTGTGCTCTGCAGGGGGTGTTGTTTGTCCCTCTGCAATGTAAAGGGGAGATGCAGGTCAACAGAGTTTCACATGTATGGTGATGATTTGCAGATGTTACATTCAGACTGCATGCCAATGTACATTGTGACTGTTTGGGGGGAGCTGGCTATTTGATGGCAGTCAGTGTGTTTTTCGACTACATGACGGATGTGTGGTAGTATCCGTACATTATCATCACACAGTGTCAGGCAATGCCAGATGTGGGTGGACAGTTACTACACATGAGCGGAACCTGTTGTGAGCTCTGTCCTGTGGTGCTGGTGTTGCACTTTGTGCCACATTGCCTTCATTGCTGATGTTCTGTGATTGCTATGTGTGTATGCTGCATTGTGGGGGATTTGCCCCTGCAGCTCTGATTTCGTGTAGCCTTCTCCCTTTGAGGCGGGGTGCCTTTGAATTGTGTGCTTTTCGGGGCCTGATTTGCTTTTGACTTGGGTCATGTGTGCTCGCGGACTGTTTTTGTGGCCTGGTGCATTGTTCGTCTGCTGCGTGTATTTTAAGGCATGGGTTGTGGGTGCACGTGGACACGTCGGAGTGCGACCTGCTCCTTTACGGATGTGATCCGCACTTGGCTACCTCCATGTCGCTTCGTGGGCCATGTCATTTTTTTGGGGCAGCTGCCATGCTATCGGACATGCAGTGTTACTTGCATAGTCAGTGTGGGTCACGGAGCTGCTGCTTTGCTGGATTCAGCACATGTGCACAGGTCGGTTGTGATATTGGTGATAGGGGGGGGCCCCTCTGTGCACATTGTGGATGGGGGCCTACTTGGCGTTTCTATATGTGCTGCAGTGTGCCAAGGCATTCAGGGACATGTTCCACGGTCATTGTGGGTGTGCTGCGCGTAATTGTGCATGTGTGCCATTGTGCCCATCTCCTCCCGTCCCTCCGTCCCTAGTCGTTACTCACCCTGCTGCTGTTGGTTCAGGTCGTATCGTGCTGTGTCCAGGCCCCCCAATGCTGCCACCGTCTCCTCACTGCTGACTGTGGCCACCATTTGCTCCAGCTCATCCAGCTCCTCCTGTGTCGCAGGACTCCCACCTCCAGTCGCCGTTGCTGCCTCCCTGTTGGCGGCGAGCTTATGTTTGGTCTGACTTTTCAGATCATGCCAGCGCCTCTTGACCTCCTCCAGTGACCTCCTGGACACTCCGACTGCATTGACGTTGGTGATGAGGGCCTGCCATATTTCGGTTTGGGTTGCCAGTGCCTCAGTGGAGGTGCCGAACAGTTGTTGATGGTGTTCGGTCACCCCCGTGACGATGATCTGGTCTTCCTGCGGACTGTACCCGGTCTTCCTCTTCCTCTTGTCCTTGCCCTTCCCCGAAAGCGGAGTTCCTGGATGGTCCTCCGTAGGGCTTGTGGTGTTCGGCTTGTCCTCTGCACTCGGTCCGGGTGCATCCATGTTGCTACGCAGTTTGAATTGTTTTTGGGCTTTTTCTTTGCTTTCTTTTATGATGCTTTTTCCCGCCGGACGCGTGGGATTTACAGGCCTGTGGCTGGTGTTCGCTGATTTCTGTAGCGCGATTGGCCTCATCGCATGATTTCTCGCATTCGCGTTTCGCATTTTTTCGGCATGGCGTTGATTTTCACGCTGTCATTTGACGCGTTATCTGGTGACTATCGCATGCTACCGCCTTGTTGTGAATTCCACGTTGACACGGGGTTATTTTCCCGTGATAGGCTGCAATATTGAGAGTTGCGTTAGGCTACTCTTGCAGTAGTTATCACACGTTCTTGTGAATATACCCCTCAGTTTCTAATATTTATAAAGGGTCAGTTTCCCAATCTGCACAAAGGCCTTAATTCATTTTATTTATATAAGCCTGGTGATGAATCCTATATGATTTTTCCTTATAAGTCCTCAGACAACTTGTGCTCTATCCGTGAACAGCTTCATCTGACAGCGTAGAGCACGTAGCCTTGCACACTACCATCTGGAGTGAACTTTTAGCTTGTTCTGCGGGGTCATAAAACATTTTAGAAACCCATTATGTCTTGGGCCATCTTTTTGCTGAGACAATGAGTGGTACAGCTGCCAGAGACTCAGGCCTTCCGTCTGCTGGCTCTGGAAGTAGAGGGATTCAAACCTAGGGGAATGTGTGGTGCCTGTGTAAAGTGTATGTAGCCAACTCATTCACTGTGACCTGCAAAATGCAAACCATCCAACTCACGGGGTACAAGCAGATTGTTTAGAGGGTGTAGCACCTTGACGTCCCTAACTAGGATTTTAGAGCTATGCAAACTTCGAACGAAAATAATATTGACAATAGAGCAATTGCTGCTCGTTGCAACAACTGGAAAAACTAACAACCATCCATATAGTGTTACATGGCATGTGACCAGTTCTGAACATGCCACGGAGACTGTGACCCCACCCACTGCCCCCCAGGAGAGTAGCATGCCCCCTAAAACCCATAGATATGTTTTGCACTGTTCTGGCAGTCGCAGTCAATCTAATTTATTTTCCTTTCTTTTAATGGCACAGGCTGCACCTGCAATAAATTTTGGTAATGAAGCGATAAAAAAATGACACCTTGTCTCAGCCAGTAAGTACACCTTACCCCCTTCATCTAACCTGTGACACTGCATACAACTCACATGCAGGGGGTTGTTTGGGGAGAGGCTGCGAGAATACATGTTAAAAACGAATACACAATTAAAATACTGCATTAATAATAATAATAATAATCTTTATTCAGCAGTAAATACAGCCATAAAAGAAACAGTTTTAAAAAGAAAGAAACTCAGCACATCAGATCCATGTAATAACTGTGTACAACCATATAAACAAGTTCACAAAGTATCCAACAGACAGATAAAAAACATTAAACAAATGCAAATTGAGAAGCAAAAAACACGTAAATACTCCACAATAACCAGCAGGGATTCATAACATTTTATAGCAGTAAAGTATTGTGCAAATACGCAAAGGAGTAATAACCATTAGTCGCCCCTAAGGCGTCTCCGCCTTAAGGCAGACCTTAAAAAGTTACTAACCCAAAAAAGTGTGTGAGCATTAGGTAAAAGCTGTAAAAACAGTAAGGCAACACGAACCTGTCTAAAAACCAGATCTTTTCTTTTTTTTAAATTTCAAATGCTTTATGAAATTTTTTTTTTCTTCGAATAAACAAATGATCAGCATAACATGGTTAGAGTAACATATACATAATACTCCAAACCATATACAGTCAATAATCATAAAAAAAGGAAAAGAAGAAAAGAGAAAGGAAAAGAAACAGAAAAGAAGAAGTAGAAGAAAAGTATAAAATGCCTATACCCCTATGCAACCGAGAAAAGGCCTAAATGAGCATGCGAGAAACATATGCTAAGACAAATGGTGGATACTCCCAGTAGACACAATAGTTAAATTAAGCATACAATATAAGTGTAAAAATAACATGAACCCAAATAATAGAATCAGACAAAAATACAATATATTTGATTTGAAATGCAAACAACGCTTATCAGTTCACGGAGGTTTATGAGAGTTAAAATAAATGTCCATATGTGATTTTTTCAGCTAAATTTGAGGTTTGCAGGGGATTCTGGGTAAGAAAACGTTGGGGGATCCACGCAGGCCATACCTCCCTGGAATCCCCCAGATGTCTAGTTTTCAGAAATGTGTGGGTTTGGTAGGTTTCCCTAGCTGGCCGCCGAGCACAGGGCCAAAAATCCCAGGTGACCCCCTTGCAAAACTAGGTCGTTTTGTGATAGGCAATTTTGATGTCGCCTCAATACTTTTTGGACTCTTGCCTGTTGCGGATACTTGGGCCTCCCACACGAGTGAGGCACCTTTTTTATTGGGAGACCTGGGGGAACGCTGGGTGGTAGGAAATTTGTGTCAGCCCGGTGATGCCACAACTTTCCCACACAAAAATGTGTGGAAAAAGTGATTTTTTCAGCTAAATTTGAGGTTTGCAGGGGATTCTGGGTAAGAAAACGTTGGGGGATCCACGCAGGCCATACCTCCCTGGAATCCCCCGGGTGTCTAGTTTTCAGAAATGTGTGGGTTTGGTAGGTTTCCCTAGCTGGCCGCCGAGCACGGGGCCAAAATCCCAGGTGACCCACCTTGCAAAACCAGGTCGTTTTGTGATAGGCAATTTTGATGTCGCCTCAATACGTTTTAGGCCCTTGCCTATCGCAGGTACTTGGGCCTCCCACACAAGTGAGGCACCATTTTTATCGGGAGACCTGAGGAAATGCTGGGTGGTAGGAAATTTGTGTCAGCCCGGTGATGCCACAACTTTCCCACACAAAAATGTGTGGAAAAAGTGATTTTTTCAGCTAAATTTGAGGTTTGCAGAGGATTCTGGGTAAGAAAACGTTGTGGGTCCATGCAAGCCATACCTCCCTATAATCCCCCGGGTGTCTAGTTTTCTGAAATGTGTGGGTTTGGTAGGTTTCCCTAGCTGGCCGCCGAGCACAAGGCCAAAAACCCAGTTGACCGCCCTTGCAAAACCAGGTCGTTTTGTGATAGGCAATTTTGATGTCGCCTCAATATGTTTTGGGCCCTTGCCTATCGCGGATACTTGGGCCTCCCACACAAGTGAGGCACCATTTTTATCGGGAGACCTGACGGAATGCTGAGTGGTAGGAAATTTGTGTCAGCCCGGTGATGCCACAACTTTCCCACACAAAAATGTGTGGAAAAAGTGATTATTTCAGCAAAATTTGAGGTTTGCAGGGGATTCTGGGTAAGAAAACGTTGGGGGATCCATGCATACCATACCTCCCTATAATTCCCTGGGTGTCTAGTTTTCAGAAATGTGTGGGTTTGGTAGGTTTCTCTAGCTGGCCGCCGAGCACAGGGCCAAAAACCCAGGTGAACCCCCTTGCAAAACCAGGTCGTTTTGTGATAGGCAATTTTGATGTTGATTCAATACATTTTGGGCCCTTGCCTGTCGCAGGGTACTTGGGCCTCCCACACGAGTGAGGCACCATTTTTATCGGGAGACCTGGGGGAACGCTGGGTGGTAGGAAATTTGTGTCAGCCCGGTGATGCCACAACTTTCCCACACAAAAATGTGTGGAGAAAGTGATTTTTTCAGCTAAATTTGAGGTTTGCAGGGGATTCTGGGTAAGAAAACATTGGGGGATGCACGCAGGCCATACCTCCCTGGAATCCCCCGGTGTCTAGTTTTCAGAAATGTGTGGGTTTGGTAGGTTTCTCTAGCTGGCCGCCGAGCACAGGGCCAAAAACCCAGGTGACCCCCCTTGCAAATCCAGCTCGTTTTGTGATAGGTAATGTTGATGTCGCCTCAATACGTTTTGGGCCCTTGCCTGTCGCGGGTACTTGGCGATACCAAAGGGGATGATGAACGGAGCGCTTGAGCAAATCAAACACTCACCCCCAGTCAACTGATCTGGGTTTAATCCATCATCATTCTTTAGCTCACTCCACCACCCCAGTTCAGACATGGTCATATGCAAATCAGTCTGACCCTATGCCTCATGGGAACAGTCCAGCCCAAACTGCCAAGCCATGTCTTCTCTGGACCGGAAACAAGCATCCTGGGACCGGTTTCGGGCTCATAACCCTCATCAGCCAGGCTATCTTGAATCCAGTGGCAAAGTGAGCAAGGGACCCACGTCTGGGCATACCCTGCCAACTTAGGGCGAACAAAGCGATACCAAAGGGGATGATGAACGGAGCGCTTGAGCAAATCAAACACTCACCCCCAGTCAACTGATCTGGGTTTAATCCATCATCATTCTTTAGCTCACTCCACCACCCCAGTTCAGACATGGTCATATGCAAATCAGTCTGACCCTATGCCTCATGGGAACAGTCCAGCCCAAACTGCCAAGCCATGTCTTCTCTGGACCGGAACAAGCATCCTGGGACCGGCTTCGGGCTCATAACCATCATCAGCCAGGCTATCTTGAATCCAGTGGCAAAGTGAGCAAGGGACCCACGTCTGGGCATACCCTGCCAACTTAGGGCGAACAAAGCGATACCAAAGGGGATGATGAACAGAGCGCTTGAGCAAATCAAACACTCACCCCCAGTCAACTGATCTGGGTTTAATCCATCATCATTCTTTAGCTCACTCCACCACCCCAGTTCAGACATGGTCATATGCAAATCAGTCTGACCCTATGCCTCATGGGAACAGTCCAGCCCAAACTGCCAAGCCATGTCTTCTCTGACCGGAAACAAGCATCCTGGGACCGGTTTCGGCTCATAACCCTCATCAGCCAGGCTATCTTGAATCCAGTGGCAAAGTGAGCAAGGGACTCACGTCTCGGGCATACCCTGCCAACTTAGGGCGAACAAGCGATACCAAAGGGATGATGAACGGAGCGCTTGAGCAAATCAAACACTCACCCCCAGTCAACTGATCTGGGTTTAATCCATCATCATTCTTTAGCTCACTCCACCACCCCAGTTCAGACATGGTCATTTGCAAATCAGTCTGACCCTATGCCTCATGGGAACAGTCCAGCCCAAACTGCCAAGCCATGTCTTCTCTGGACCGGAAACAAGCATCCTGGGACCGTTTTCGGGCTCATAACCCTCATCAGCCAGGCTATCTTGTATGGCCATGTCTGAACTGGGGTGGTGGAGTGAGCTAAAGAATGATGATGGATTAAACCCAGATCAGTTGACTGGGGGTGAGTGTTTGATTTGCTCTAGCGCTCCGTCCATCATCCCCTTTGGTATCGCTTTGTTCGCCCTAAGTTGGCAGGGTATGCCCAGACGTGGGGCCCTTGCTCACTTTGCCACTGGATTCAAGATAGCCTGGCTGATGAGGGTTTTGAACCCGAAACCGATCCCAGGATGCTTGCTTCCGGTCCAGGGAAGACATGGCTTGGCAGTTCGGGCTGGACTGTTCCCATGAGGCACAGGGTCAGACTGATTTGCATATGGCCATGTCTGAACTGGAGTGGTGGAGTGAGCTAAAGAATAATGATGGATTAAACCCAGATCAGTTGACTGGGGGTGAGTGTTTGATTTGCTCTAGCGCTCCGTCCATCATCCCCTTTGGTATCGCTTTGTTCGCCCTAAGTTGGCAGGGTATGCCCAGACGTGGGGCCCTTGCTCACTTTGCCACTGGATTCAAGATAGCCTGGCTGATGAGGGTTTTGAACCCGAAACCGGTCCCAGGATGCTTGTTTCCGGTCCAGGGAAGACATGGCTTGGCAGTTCGGGCTGGACTGTTCCCATGAGGCACAGGGTCAGACTGATTTGCATATGGCCATGTCTGAACTGGGGTGGTGGAGTGAGCTAAAGAATGATGATGGATTAAACCCAGATCAGTTGACTGGGGGTGAGTGTTTGATTTGCTCTAACGCTCCGTCCATCATCCCCTTTGGTATCATTTAAAATGGCAGCAATTATCATTAGCAGCAGTTCCATCAGTATTATTTCCATGCACCACTAGGACATAATTGCATAATTCTTGTGTTACTTTGTTCTGACACTGACCCACCAAATACTCTACAACAATGGTCCCACCTACTTGATTGAGAGGATCAAGGAGTTTAGTCCAGGGCGGTTGCTGCATTCCAGTAACATTCCCCCGTTTTAAAAATACATCATGGCCAGGTAAGTAAGCAAGTGGAATCAGATGCCTGAACATCTGAGATCAATCACTGACGAAGATAGGTTAAAAAAACACTGAAAAGTTTACTATTAAAACTGTAGGGACCGGGGATACCTGTCGAAGCCTGCCACCCTTTTACCCTCGATAGATGCCAAGCGCAGGGACACTCTCTGAGTAGCAGAGCGCTATATAAAAGCCATTCCTTCATACATTCATTCATTCATTCATCACTTAGCCGAGTGGGTGTCTTTGCAGGGTTCTATTTCCAATATATTAAGATGCTTACTGACAAATCTTTTGTTTCCTTTTCTTCCAAACACTAATGTAGAGCAGGTGTAAAGCACCTAAACTAGAATTTGGGCTCAGACAATCCACAAAACGTTTCAATGTGTCTCATTAACAATACTCATTAATGATATGAAGCTGCTCAGGGCGTAGTAGCAGGCATAGCATTAAGCTAGATTACAGGCAAACTTGTCCTCTTTCGCACAACGCCCCATAGCATGACTCTCACATAGCTCTGTAAGAAAGGAAAATCCTCTCCCAGAATCTAATTGTGTTCAAGAAGAAAGGGCCCAGAGGGTTGAGAATAGAAAACTGCATACAGCTACCCCCAGGGTGCACACCATATGTATTAATCCTGAATTTTTTTCCATATTTGGACTCAGGGCAATTGGAATTGGACCACTAGTTGAAGAATAAAGTGATCCATTTGGTATTGGAGTTCGTAGGGTGCATTAGGTGAGCAAAAGACCAAAAAACGGAAACTGGTGACTGTGTGGTAATTAACTTTTTGTATCCTAATCTAGTCGGATTTTTTTCTAGAGAGATTTTGCTCAAAGAATATCTCCAGTTCCCTTGTGGTTTTTCTGTAGGCCAAGACACAACTATACCATGGAATGCAACAGGAATCCCCCTATATCAGTACATAATCATTTCTCTGTTGGAGGAGGTGGACTGACTGATGCATGGGTCCCATAGTGGGCATCCAGATGACATCTTTTTAGGATATGATGGCAGTGCTTAATTTGTAACATAATAAGTGCCTGGGCCCTGACCAGGAGGCCACTGCAGCTTGCACCACCCATTACCCCTGTCCTCGCTGCCAATGAAGGTACCAGAACAGCTACTAACCATCTCCCTTGCCTGCAAGTGTGACAGATCTGATTATTCCAGGTCCCCAAATCTAAAGGAATGGCTGGGTATGCAGGTATTAGTTAGTCTTAAACAACCGTTGTTCTGCTCATCTCTAAATAAGATGAGCAGCACCACCATGTGGCAGACTGTCATATGTGCGGTGTTGACAATTAAGTGCCGATGCCGAGCACTGGAAACTACCGGCTCTAATTAAGACCTGTGTGGTGGCCATATAAAGCCAACACATAGTATTCCGGATCAGGTCATTTTAAATTGTTCATTTAACTCTAGCCATGCAAGGAGGAAGCGCATCAATCATCTCGCCTCACCGATTGATGAGGTAGAAGGTGGGATACTGCTATATTTTCCCCATTATATGATGGTACAATGACCTTACATGCTGCTAAGGATTATTATCTTCTTACTGAACATGTACCTGAGGCACAGGTTACTGTTCCCCAATTGACCGACAAGGTTTCGCAAGATCAGGACACATTAGACCCTGTGGCTTTGCTCTCTGATTTGAGTATCCTTTTTTGGAATATAGCAAGAATTTGCAGTAAACTGCATGATATTATTTGGGAGTCCACTATATCTGACCAAGATATTGTATGTCTGAAGGAAACCTGGTCACAGACTAGCATACATGTGAATGGTTTTTTATCTGTATCCTCCCCAGCAACTTTTTCCCCTGCAGGGCATCACGGTGGTGGTCTCTTAACCCTTACAAATGTTACTTCAACAGCCAAGGTGGTGAGGACTTGGCTGGACGAATGTATGATGTTACAACGCGTGGTGTTACCACGCGGTAGGTAACAACGTGGTCGTTACAACGACCGCGTTGTTACCACGCGTGGCATTACATCGCAAGTCGTTTCAACGACTTGCGCTAGATGGCAGCTGGATTTAGGAATAGTATAAATTACTATTCCTACTCCAGTTAGCGCAACAGCAGGGAAGGTGTTGGTTTTAAAATCCAACACATTCCCTGGTGTTGCACGCCACCTAGCGCAAGTCGTTGAAACGACTTGTGATGTAATGCCAAGCGTGGTAACAACGCGGTCGTTGTAACGACCGCGTTGTTATCAACCCGCGTGATATTGCCAGCGTTGTAAACGCTATCTCCCTGGCTGGACTCTCAGTATTTTCAAATAATTTTTCTGACTTTGACTGGAGTTTCCTTATTTATACTCATTAATTTTCACAATAATTGTATTAGTTCCTATGTACAAATTGCTCATTTACTTGCATGTACTCTAGCCACGGTTCTACTTGGATTGAAAGAAGACTATGTGATAGTATGTGGGGGGGGGGGTGACTTTAATCTTAGACTTTGCCCTATTGCGGATGATGATGTTTGCGGCCTAGTAGATGCTGACTTTTCCAATCTTTCACATTTTACCCATAATTGTTGTGGAGACAAATTAAATAGTATCTTGAATGTACATGATTTCATTCTTGGCAGCGATATAGGAACAAGTGAAACAGCAAAACAGGCAACATTTATGGGTAGAGGCAAGGGGTCTGCAATTGGCTACATTTCATTTTCTAAGACATGGGCGAGGAGGGTTTGCAAATTCCAAGTTCTAAATTATGTTTTAAGTGATCACAACCATCTAGTGTCAAGTCTAGCTCTAGGGTTGCCACAGGTACCTATGGACAATATGCCCTGCCCCATCAAGTATACAAAAAATGGGGGGATACAGCGCAAATGGAGGTACGTTGAGCCTAAAGATTTTTTGGCGCAGCTGATAGAGACATGTGTCAGTTTGTTATTTGTCTTGCAGAGGAACCTGACCTTTGGACAGTTTTGGGTTTATTCTCTGAGATCTCTAAGAAAGCTATGGAACAACTAACAGCACCCAACCACCCCCATATACAGAGACCTAGCAAATGGTTTGATAAGTCTTGTACTAGAGCACATTGTAGCCTCTTGCCCTTAAATCCTCTCCACAAGATCCAATAGAGATTAGGAAGTGTAGGGGATTATATAAAGAAGCTATTAAGTGAAGGAAAGATGAAATAAGGGGGAAGGCCTGGGAGCAGCTGGCTAACGCTTCAGTCAAGCATGATACGACTGAATTCTGGAAGATAGTCAATGCACCTTTCTTTTCCAACCAACCTAAAATAGGCATAGATATAACTATCCCAGAGCATGAGTGGACCTAACATTTCACCAAGTTATATGATACCAATGAACAGGTGGCCGATGACTGTAGCATAAGCATTGAGGCGGCTAGTTCAGCGTCCAATGAGGAGGTAACAATCTCCCTTGGGGATGTTGTCTCAGCAATAACCAGATCGCCTAACCACAAAGCTCGGGCCCAGATGGGGTAGCGGTTGACCTATTTAATAACAACTTGGAAATTTGGGCCCCTATTCTTGTTAACGTTTTAAGGAGCGCGATTAGTGCTGTAGCCCCTAAACCTTGGTCGAGGGCGACTATGGTCCCAATTTTAAAAAAGAGGCGCAGAAGTGATCCTCACTGGTTTCGCCCAATATCGCTAATTGATGCTTCTACAAAGATATTGAGTAGGGTCCTGCTAGACCAACTAGAAAATTGGGCATGTGAACAGTGTGTTTTAACATCAGCACAATATGGTTTTGGACAGGGCTTAGGGATGGCAGATCAGTGCCTAAACTTACATTCAATAGTGAGTTAATACGTATTCGCCAAAGAGGGCTGCCTATTCTTGGCATTTATGGACCTGAGTGCAGCTTTCAAAAATGTATTAAGGGGGAAGTTGTGGTCCATGTTGCTATCTAAAGGTGCCAACCCCAAAATTGGTTATCTCCTTTCTCAGTTACATGCAGTTGTTGAAGGTAGGATAAGGTTTGGCCCAAATGGGGAATGTACCCCTTATATAAAGTTTAGAAAGGGGGTCAGGCAAGATTGTGTGCTGGCCCCCTTTTTCTTCAGTTTAAACATTAATGAGTTAGAGGACTATCTGATTGGAGTCCCAGCTAATCCTCCTAGGATGGCAATACGACAGCCACCCGTACTGATGTATGAGGATGACTGCGTACTTATGTCCCAAATGGTGAGGGGTCTTCAGAAACTGTTGGATAGTTGTGTGACGTTCATGACCGATTTGGGTCTTTTCATAACCTAAACCAAATCCTAAACTATGGTGTGTGGACAACCACGTAGCAGTCTAACTCCCTTCCAGATTGGTGGCACCCCGCTTAAATTTGTTTCCACATTTATCTACCTGGGAGTGCCATTTGTCAGTAAGAGTTCTCAGGTACATCTGAATGGTATAAGGATTAACAACCGACGCACCTTTTCTGCTGAGTAGCGCATCCTCTAGCCGAACCTACACATCTCCTCTGCTGAGCGGTGCATCCTCGAGCAGAGCCAACGCATTGCTGCTGCTGCATGGATTGGTCCCAGCTCAGAAGCTCAGCATCACCATCACATCTTCTAAATCAACGCATTTGCAGTGCACCTTCAACCCAAGTCCTTGCATCTCTCATCGATGGCAGCTCGACAACAGCGCCGGCCCCAGCTTTGCATCCTTGCAGCTCATCGGAACTGATGCATCCCCTCGGCTGCACACCACATCCACAGCACCCAGACTTCCCATCGCCAGCCCCTTTGATGGGATCCATGACAACGACGCAATAGGACCTCACACCTCAGCATCGCTGCATCGCTTCAACTTCGTGACACTTCTTCACCTGGGATCCAAGGCAACACTCCACAGCCAGGATTTAAAGTGCATTGTTCAGCGGCTTAACCTGATTCCTCTAGCCGGCGAGTGGTCCATTACGGTCAGCCTGAACTTGTGCTTTTGTGCCAGTGTGGCGTGATCAGATATCCTTTGTAAGGGCTTTGTGCTGTTTTGGCAATATTTTGCCCCAAAACTTTAAAATACAAGATCTTTGGTTTCCGTGTTGGAATTTTGTTGTTTTGGTCTTGTTTTATTTATTAAAATCTTGTTTTATTTATCATCTCTAAACCTGGTGTGGGATCTTTTGTGTGCTGTTTTCACTGTTTTACTGTATGAAGTGTTGCACAAATACTTTAAGCATTGCCTCCCAGTTTAGCCTGACTGCTCTGTGCCAAGCTACCAGAGGGTGAGCAAAGGTTAATTTGGAGTTTGCTTGTGCCTTACCCTGACTAGGATTGTGGTTGCTGCTTGGCCAGGGCTCACACCCCAGTCATCCAGTAACCCAGTTTCTAACATTGGTGTGATCAGCGGTGAAGATAGCACTTGTGTTTGTGCAGTGCCATACAGTAATTTGGTGTACACTACCATCCCACACCTAAGACCAATTCGGATATATTCTCCCTAATTGGTCTTTTTGCTTTTTCCAAATGTATCCTCTCTCTACCTAGCTGTTGTATCTGTGACCTCACCTGCAAAGATGGAATTTGAGCTTGCCAACCAGGAGAGCTACATCCTGGCCCAGCTCAAAGAGTTTTGTCAGGAGAGGGGGCTGCTCGCTAAGAGAAGCACTGAAACGCAGAGCTCCTAAAGGGCTTGAGGGCATGGGCAGAGGCATGAAGAGGAAGAGTTGGATGATGAGGAAGAATTGGAGCAGAACCAACAGGAGGATCTTGGAAGGCAGTCTGTTGAGGAGGGGGGTAACCTACTCCCAGGATTGGACCAGTGTGCCTTCCAGAGGCCTGTCCCCAGAGGAGTTGGAGGACAGGAAGGAAAAAAGGAAGCTCAAGTTGGAACTGGCCAAACTGAAACTGGAGAAAAAGAATTGTGAGAGAGCCTTGGAGGAAAAAAAATAGGCAATGGAGGAAAGAAGGATGGCCCATAAGACAAGTCTCAAAGAACTGGACATCAGGGCCAAGCAAGTGGAGTCCAGTGGTAATAGTGGCAGCAATTCTTCAGTGTCTTCTTGAGACAAGAGGGTCCACATTCTTAAAGGTCTGGTGCCTGACTTTGTTGTGGGAGGTGATATCGATAAGTGGTTTGAGGTTTATACACAAGGTCCCTGAAGGGGATTGGGCGGTTAGTCTGTAAAACCATATCCCTGGCAAGGGGAGGGACACACTACTAGCCCTAGTGAAGAAGGACAGAATGAGGTAAACCCCCATAAAGACAGCCCTTATCAGAAAATATGCTCTGAACCCAGAGAGGTAAAGGCAAAAGTTCAGGGACAGTCAAAAACTGGCCCAACAGACCTGGGTGGATTGTGTTGATTCATTTTGCAAGGCACTGGATGGTTGAGCGAAGGGCAGTGAAGTCAAAGATTATCAGGGGCTCTACAATCTGATTGCAAAAGAGCACATGTTCAGTCTTTGTTTAGCAGATCTGCACCAACACCTGATTGACAGTATGACCACAGGGGGCTTGTTAACGAGGCCGATTGCTGGGTCAACACCAGGTTTCATAAGAACGTATCTGGGGGGGAGGGAATCACCTCAAGTGTGGCAGGGTCCCCATCAGAAGAAGGAGGGGGAAGATAAAAATAAACACAAGGAGGGCTCAAAAAGACGCCAAACTAGTTCCTCGGGTCAGGACTCCCATCCCCCAACTGAAAAGAAGAAAAGATGGCTCCTTGACAGTAGGCCTTCAGGGAAGGCTCCTCCTAGTGCTATGAGTGCCAACAGGAAGGGCAATTTAAGGGGGATGCCTAGTGTCCCATGCAGGCACAGCTCCCCAGTGGTGGGCAGTCACTGGGGATGGCTAGTATAGCGCTTGGGGAGGAGATTGTCCCAGATAGTGTGGGGACCAGAGTAGAGTTTACCCTAAAGTCCCCCGGGCGATGGAGAGATGGTACACAGAACTCACTTGCCTAGTTATACTAGGAAATACAGGCAATGGGTCACCATCAATGGGCAGAGGGCGGCAGTTCTGAGAGACACTGGAGCCAGCAGGACAACCCTCAGATGTCATCTGGTGACCTCAGAGAAGGTAGTCTCTAATGTATTCCACCAAGTTGGTGCAGCTGACAATCGTGAGAGTCACTACCCAGTGGCTCTGTGTTAGAAATGGGATTCCTAGTTGGCCTAGGTATGCACCCAAGTCAGGCAGGAACCACCACTCTAGTCAGGGTAAGCTAAATCCACAGTAAGATAACCTGTGCTCACCCTACGGTAGCTTGGCACAGAGCAGTCAGGCTTATATACAAAGGCAATGTGTAAAGTATTTATGCACCACACACACACCCACACAAACACACAGTAACACAATGAATATACCACAAAAAGACTCCACACATGTTTAGTAAAATAGAGAATATGTATGTGAGCAAAATGAGGCCAAAAATGACAAAAATCCAATCAGTAGAAGTTGAGATATGAATTTTTAAAGATTAAATGCAAAAAAAGTGCTTAGAAGTCAATAGCACTAAAATGTTTCTTGAACTTGTGCTAGACCAGAGTAAAGCCAAAGTCCAGGCCAACCTTGATTGACGGCAGGCCGGCTACAGGACCCAGACAGGTCCCGCTGAAGAAATACCTTGGATAGAGCTTTTGTCGATATTGAGGGTCTACTGCGTCGCCGTCGAGCCGCGCAAATGGGGTCCTGAGTTGTCGTCGAGGTCCAATGAAGGACAATGCTGTGGAATTTCTCATGCAGTTAATGCAATACATCGGTTTTTGATGAAAATAGCTGCAGAACCCACTTCTGAGGCCCAGAGCTTGGGGGGGGGGGGGCACCTCAGGCAAGGTAGGGCTCACAGAAGGCAGAGTCCAGCAGCACCAGCAGAATTGTAGGAAGTATTTTGTGTCCCTGAGACTTCAGAAATCATGAGGCAAGCCAACAAGCCCTTGGAGATCACTTGGAGGGAAGGCAGAGTCCAACTCTCCTTCCAGCAACGTGAAGAAGCAGCAGGGAGCAGAGGCAACAAGCAGAAAAGCAGTCCTTCCAGAAAAACAGCCCAGTTGAGTCCTTTAAGCAGCACTGCTGTCCTTCCAACAGACATTCAGTTCATGATCCAGAAGTGTCTGATTTTAGGGAGTGAGAGACCCAGTACTTATACCCAAAAGTGCCTTTGATGTAGGGGGTGACTTCAAAAGAACTCCCTGGCACAAGGATCCCTTTAAACCCAGTCCTGCCTGCCAGGCTAACCCAGGGGGGGTACATCAGTGCTTTGTCTGTGGACAGGAAAATACCTATTGAAGTGTGTCAGCCCCTCCCATTCTTCCCTGCCCAGGAAGACCCATCAGAATGCAAATGAGTACTCAGAATGCACATGAGCCTCATCTTCCTGTGTTTGTGGCTATCTAGAGGTAATGCACAAGTGTAGCCGTCGCCCAGCTCAGACGTGTTTTGGAGACAGGCTGCACAGAGAAATGTCCACTTTCTAAAAGTGGTATTTCTAAAACAGTAATGTTAAATCCAACTTCACCAGTAAAGAGGAGTTGTCATTACCATTCCAAACATATGAAATATGAAAAGGTTACAGCTCTTGGATCAGGAATTACAGCTCAAAAGTGTATTTAAGGAATTCCCAATGCTAACCTATGATAGGAGTAGCCCTCACACCTTTTACTTACATAGCACCCTGCCCTTAGGGCTACAAAGGGCCTACCTTAGGGATGACCTACATGTAATAAAAGGGGTGCTTAAGGCTTGGCAAGTAGTTTTAAATGCCAAGTCAAAGTGACAGTAAACTGCACACACAGGCACTGGAGTGGCAGTCCTGAGTCTGGCTTGAAAGGCTACTGTGGGTGTCACAATAAGTGCTCCAGGTCCACTAGTAGCATTTAATTTACGGGTCCTGGGTATATGGAATACCACTTTACAAGGGACTTACAAGTAAATCAAATATGCTAAATAGGTGTAAGCCAATTATACCATGCTTAGAGGAGAGAGCACATGCACTTTATCACTGGGCAGAAGTGGTAAAGTGCCCAGATCCTAAAGCCAACAAAAAGAAGGTCAGAAAAAGAAGAGGAGGAAGGCAAAAAGTTTGGGGTGACCCTTCAGAGAGAGCCATTTCCACACTCTGGTTCCCTTTGAATGGGGGAAGGGGTCTCAGGTTCCTTGAGGATAGCTGAGGATAGTCCATGCATGTGGACTGTCTGCTTGGCATTGAGCTGGAGCATACTGCCTGGAAGGAGGTGGACCTCATGTCCCACTTGGAGATATTAGAGATGCCTGAGTGGGTGTGCCTGACCACATGGTCCATGGCAGCCCAAAAGGGTAGTCAGGAGGACCTGGAGCCTGGAAGAATGTCCCAGGTACCTGCCAAGAAGAGGAAGGTCAAGGGACATGGGAAACCCGCTCCTGAGACTCCCAGGGTCCGGGAGGAGGCTGACCCTGAGGGGAACGCCCCCCAACCTACAGGAGTGGATGTGGCTGAACCTGGGAACCTGCCTGAACTGGTCAACTGGCGGCAGAAAGGGGGTCCCACCAGGGAGGAGTTCTGCAAGGCGCAGAGGGAATGCCCTACTCTTGTGGGTCTATGACAGCAGGCTGAAACCCAGACAGCTGATGACACCTCTGGTAATCCTCATCACACATAAAGAAGTAAGGCTTTTAAAGTTGCAATTTTTATAAAGTAATACTCAAAGTATAAAGTATAGCAAAGTGCAATACTTTGAAGAAACTGCCCTCACCCACAACGAGTTGTGGCATGCTTCATCATTGGGCTGCTACGACACCTCAGCGCAGACCAATGCTTGAGGTGGAGCAATAGGGTGGGGAAGACAATACAAACACATAGAAAAGGAGAAGGATCCAAGAAAAGATTAGTGCAGATTATAAGTCTAAAACTAACTAAGGGATATCCTCATAATATTTTTATTCCTGGATTCCCCTGTTAGGGTTAAAAGGTATCTCACTACCAAAGGATGGTGGTGAAGTGAGTGTATTAGGCACCCATCACCCCTCCATTCTGCATAAAGGTCGACATGTTTCTGCCGGATTACGTGTCTCTACCGGCATTCTTCAGGACTGTCGGGTCCCTGTGCTAAATCCCTTTCTGTCAATATACCTGTTGTATATCAGATTACTCCACCTGTAAATTATGAAAATGTGGTAGGTCCAGTAATCATACTCCTAATAGGATCTGTAAATGGAAAGAATAAAAAAATACAAGTGAAGAGAGTTCTTGTATAAGTTCATTATCATGCATAAATGTGACAAAAATGTGACTGAGTACTATATTTGCTAACTTTATCTCTTTATAACCCTTTTGGTATATAGCGGCCTTTATAATTGTTATTTTATCACTGCTAGTGAGGGAGCACTGCCCTATTTTGCTTGTGATTTCACTGATGCAAATTATATAAAAAAGCATTTGTGCCTTTCTTAAAAAAGTATGAACACACCTATCACTACTTTATGAGGAAATCATGCCTGCAATGATAACATGCCAAGACCCTTGCGCTAAATGCTTAGGTGCTTATGTCAAAAAACTCGGTACATCTTACCGAGTTTCACTTAGTGTATTGCTAGAACTGGCACGAGGGAAGAGGGCGACCCCCTGTAGTCACACACTGGTTGGGAAAATAGTTGTTAGATGTACTGGGTTAGATAGAGGTAATGCGCAAGGTCGCACGTACCGCACACATCCTGTTGCACACATAATCATGAAGCAGGCTGGTGGACATATTGGTAGTAAACTGCCACTCCCCTGCGTAAGGTTTAACAGTCATGGTTCCTACTAGCCCTCGGTACTGACGACTGACTCATCATTGCGTCGTGTTCAATCTCTACTCACTATGCCTGTTTGTCCGCATACTGACATCCCCTGCCCCTGCTTACTTCATCAAGGGTGGTGCGCCTCCACTCTGTGGTCCCTCCTAGTGCCGTGTAGGTACTAAGACTCGGCCCGCGAGGCCCTGCCTTTGAGTCTGTATCTCCCGTCACGTGTGCCGGGGACGGCTACGCGTGACATCACAACGTCGGTGCGTCTGCGTGCTCGAAAGAGGTGGAATGCTAACCTTGTGGGGTGTGTAGACTTACTACCTCTGTAGAATAAGTGTGACGCCCAAAGTGTGGATGCAAATAATAAAAAAGGTTAAAAGCGAATTTAAGAAGGTGTTCTCGCAGAAAATATCCCCTGGCATAATACACTCTCCAGTCTCTCCCAAATAAGTTGTGATATATTATCCTTGGTGGCCCCGAAGTTCAGACCATCAAAAGGTAAAATAGCGGTATATTTATATATACTGTATTGCATAGCGGTAATGTGTCGCGGGGACAGGATGGTATTGACGGCTTACTGGTATGGAAATGTCACCCAACAAATACTACTGTGGTGTGTATATATATGTGACCTTGTGTTCGTTAGTAGAGGTATATCTAGTGTTCGATCAACACATGATGAACTATTCAGGGGAAGGGAGTCCATGCATAGTCAAATATTATGTAACTATTAGGTGATGGAAGGTAATACGCTACAGGAGGGTAACCATGGTTGCTGCATGTAGCAGGACAATAGGCACGCTGTTCCATCTCATCGATATACTTGTGTGAATCCCATCCGTAATATTTCCATGTGTGTCGAAATAAGGGAATCTAAAATGTTTGTCTTGTGACTGTTGTGTGACTGATATACAGGAGGTCCCACTCTGCTCAAATTCAGAGCTATATGTGCCTCCTCTGCTCAATCTTCTCACTCACTGTTTACATTCTTGGGCTAATCAGTGATGGTTTCAGTAGCGTAATCCCACGCTCATGGCCTACCCAAGGTGGTCCATGGGATATCGTCATTCAGGCCAATCACATGGCTACGTAGCCTGTATACCCATTTCTGTTTATGCAGAAATAAGATCCTGTTAGGGTCCCTTGTGTTAGGTGCAATGTAGGGTTTATCTAATACTGTCCAGTATAGATCATCCACCGTGTGTTTCATCTCTGCATAATGTGTCCTGAGTCGTGTTATTGTCCTCTCACACCGGATGTTGCTCCTGTGTTCCATTATCCTTACTTTCACTTTCCTTGGTGTCATACCCACATATATTAGTTTGCAAGGGCATCTGATCATGTATATCACGTTTGTTGAATTACAATTTGTATGTGTGCGTTGTTCCCATGGGTAGTTGAGCCCCACGTCTACACTCTTAGTGTTTGCAGTAAGTCTGCGCACATCACACGAGCCACATCTGGTGTGCCCTGTTACCAGGGGAAGTTCCGTCAGGCCTCGTTGTTCTGCCTGTGGTACTGGACGAGGTCTTGTTTGGACTAGGTGGTCCCTCATATTAGGGCTCCTGCTAAAAGAGAACAGTGGTTTGTCCAGGTTTAGGCCCTTAGAATTGAGTATACGCCAATTCTTTAGAATTATGCATTTCACCTGTGTAGAGGCCGTGTTGAATGTAGTCACACAGATGGCGTTTTTGTTTTCTGGCCTTTCCACCTTTTCCAACAGGGCCTCCCTATGGCAGTTTTGTGCTCTCCTCTGGGCTCTCCGTACTATTCTTGTGGGGTACCTCCTCCTATCCAGTTTCCCTGCCAGTGTTACTGCCTCCTTGAAGTCTTCAAGGTATGAGCAATTCCTCCGCAGGCGCAAAAATTGCCCCACTGTTAGGTTCCCTCTAAGAGATTTTGGGTGGAAACTCTCAAAGAGCAAAAGCCTGTTTCTATCGGTTGGTTTGTGGAAAACCTGTGTGGTCAGTTTACCTCCTCGAGGGATTATTTCAAGATCCAGGAATGGTAAGCATTCTATTGTGATTGTGGAGGTCTAGTGTAGGAAGGTGTTCTGGCTGTTGAGCCATTGTAGAAAATTCTCTACTGATTGTTCATCACCCTTCCAGATGAGAATGACGTATCTATAAAACGACTCCATGTCGGGATGTTGGGTGTCCAGGGGCTTTCAGTGGTGAAGATGTGCTTCTGTTCGAAAGCGGAGACATACAGGCCTACTAGGCTGGGCACGAAGGCGCTGCCCATTGATGTCCCATGTGTTTGTAGATAATATGACCCTTGATACTCAAAAAGATTCTTAGTGAGCGCTATCTCAGCCAAGTGAATGATGAATGATCTAGGGGTACAATACTACCTCTCTTGGTCATAGAGGATCTCTTCAACTACCCTTAGAGTTTCCATTTGGGGGATGTTGGTGTACAAGGATTCAATATTCAAGCCCACTAGGAATTCCTCTTCAGGGTCAAAGTCCATATCTTTGACTAAGGTAAGGACGTCGGTGGTGCCCTTAAGGTACGACTCCCTACTCTGTACCAAGGGTTTAAATAAAAAGTCACAGAATTGCGACAATGGTTCCAATATGGATCCAATTCCCGCGACAATCGGCCTCCCCGGAGGTGGCCTGCTCACTTTGTGCACCTTAGGGAGTGTGTAGAAGTACGGTACTACCGGGTCTTTCTGTAACAGGAACGTTCCTTCATGTTCCGAGATCCAGTCATTACTGGTGGCCTCCTCTATCACAGCGGTGATCTCCAGTTTCAATTCCGGTGTAGGGTCGCTTGGTAGGTGTTAGACCTGGCATCCTTGGCGTGGGTCTCCCTTCCATTTTCTTTCATAATGCCTCCACTGTTGTCGATATGTTTTTGCTGGACTAGATGCTCATGGGCACTTTGCCCCTGCTAATCAGTGCCAAAGTGCAAGTGCTCCCTATGATAAATTGTGTTGTGTATTAGTGACTCCATGATTGGATGAATGGTTTACTTGTCAGTCCCTAGTACAGTGCACTGAGTGTGCCCAGGGCTTGTAAATCCAATGCTGCTGGTGGGCTTGCAGCACTGGTTGTGCCACCCACAGGAGCAGCTTGTAAAGTGTGTCTCAGGCCTGCCATTGCAGAACCTGTGTGCAGCCTAGGGCTGCCATGTCGACTTGGTAAATACACCCACTTACCAGGCCCTAAACCTTCCCTTTACTGCATGTTGGTCACCCCTAAAGTAGGCCCTAGGGCAGGGTGCATTGTAAGTATAAGGTAGGACATGCCCTGGTGTGTGTGGCATGTCCTAATAGTGAATTACAGCCATTTTCGTTTTTCACTATTGCAAGGCTACCTGTTCTCCATAGGCCAGAATGGGCAGTTAGATTATTACATTTTATAATCCTAACTGACTCAGGGAACATGGTGGAAATTCGAGTTTAGTATGCCTGAACTCAGAATGATAAAATACATCTTTTAGTGAAGTTGGTTTTAACATTCTGTGTTTGAAAATACCACTTTTAGAAAGTAGGTATTTTCTTGTCTAACTATCCAAAGCCTGCCTCTGCTAGGTTGTGTATTCCTTGTCTGGTGTTTTTGAGTGACAGGGCAGGGGATTCCAGGAGACAGAATGAGTCAGCCCAGTGGTGAATAGAGAGATCTGCATCTAGATGGGTGGGAGGAGTTGCACCTGGGACCTGAATAGGACAGTGCCTGCCCCCCACAGTGCTGGCTCCACCCCCTGTGGTGCGTCTGATGTCTCTGCCCTACACAGTGAAAGAAGAGAAGGAATCATGTCAACAAAGTGCTCCAGGGCTGGGCTTTCCCTCCACAATGCTGGCTCCACCTCCTGTGGGGCGTCTGATATTTCTGCCCTGCACTGTGAAAGGAAAGAAGGAGTCATGTAAACAGAGTGCTCCAGAACTGGTTTGGACTGGGCAAAGGCCCCTCTGCCCTCAGAGGACAAAGGATTTTGGGGTATAAATATTGGGACCCTGATCCCAAGAAATTAGATCACTTTTGGGAACAAGAAGAAACCTTTGCTGAGGAGCGGAACCAAGAAGAAACTGAGGAGAGACTATCCCTAAGCCTGAAGTGCTGCTTGGGGTATTGGCCTGCAGTGGTTTGCCTGACTGCCAAAGAAAGGAGAAAGGAACTTTTGCTTTGCTGTGACTTTCATCAACTTGTGAAGGATCTCCAAGGGCTTGGAAGAGAGCTTGCCCCCTGATCGAAGTCCCAGGACCATTGGACTTCACCCCTTTGTGAATTGCTGCTGGAAACTCTGTTTCAGTGGCTACAGAGGTAGGGAGCTGTGACCGACTCTCCCGACCAGCTCGGTGTCCTGTTGGCACCGCATCGAGCAACGCCTGCATCTTGCAACGCACGGCCTTGGTCTCACCGACTCCGTCAACGAGCCGCTGCCTGCACCGTAACCTGTGAGCACCGCACCTTGCAACGCCTCGCTACACCGAATCCATCTGGTCGGACCGACACGGTCACTGTTGCTGAGTTCGAGTCCTGTGACCGCACCGGAGTTGGGCACCGCCTGCAAGCTTCGCGACGCACCGCCTGACTCGCACCGCTGTCCGGACTGATCGACGCCAGCTCCTGAATCCGGCTCCGTCGCCGCACCGCAACCTGCCAGCACCGCATCGAAGCACCGTCTCGCCCTGCAACGCACGGCCTTGGTCTCACCGACTCCGTCTCGACGACGTCAACGAGCCGCTGCCTGCACCGCATCGAGGGACAACGCGTCCTGCAACGCTTGCATTTTGCATCGCGACCGCGACGTACAGCCATCCGGCTCGCACGCCCGTGCCTGCCGCTTCAAGTAAAGGTACTGTGACCGAGTCTGTCTACGCTGTGTTGGCCCGTCTCGACGCGGTCAGCTGGATTTGTTAGACTCTGTTTGTTCTTGGCATCGCCGTAGCCGGAGGAGGCTACCGACTCGCACAGAACCTTGAATTAAGCCTTTTTGATCAGAACTAAGCATTCTTGACAGTACTGTGGATTATTTTTGTCGTTTATGGTCTTGTGATAAATCTATATAAAAGATACTTATTTTTATAAATATACAACCTGTGTGGTGTCCATTTGTAGTGTTGTCACTTGATTACTGTATGTGTTCACAAATGCTTTACACACTGCCTCTGAACTAAGCCTGTCTGCTTGTGCCAAGCTACCAAGAGGGTGAGCAGGGGTTATTTCAGGAGTGTACCTACTTTCCCTGACTAGACTCAAGGGTCCCTATTTGGACAAAGGTACCTACCTCTGCCAACTAGAGACCCCCAAATCTAACATTGGTGGTCAGCGGTGAGGATTCTGGACTTGCATTTGTGACTCATGTACAGTAATTGGTGAACACTACTTAGTGAGTGCAGACCAAAACGCAACCACATACTCTTTGATAGCATTTTTTCTGGGATTTTCTACTTTTGCAACTGCCAAGTTTAATCACCATGGAGAAACCAGCATCAGTAGCCTCTGTTGAGTGTGATTGGGAAGAGGAGAGGCTAGAATGCTACACCCTCAAGCAGCTCAAGAATTTCTGCAAAAAGTTTAAAGTGTCCATGACCGGGCTCTCCAGGAAGGAGGACCTCCAAAAGGCGCTGAGGGCCTGGGTCGAATCAAGGAGTGCCCCTGTGGAGGGGCAGAGAATGCAGAAGGGCAGCTGGAGGGGCTATTGGGTCTAGGGGCTGGAAGACCACCTTCCCCAGTAGGTAGCAGTGTTTCTGCCAGAGGTCTGTCTCCAGAAGAGTTGGAGGACAGGAAAGAGAGTAGGATGCACGAAATGGAGCTGACCAAGCTCAAGCTGAATGGGCAGTTAGAATTTGAAATGCAAACTAGGAAATTAGCCCTAGAAGAAAAGAAAATGCAGTTTGAACATGAGAAGGTTTTGAGGGAGTTGGAATTGAAGGCCAAAAGCTTAGAGATTACTCCCTCTGGTGACAGTGTACCGCCTGTGCCTGTTGAAGCTAGGGTGTATATTCCCAAAGATGTGGTGAAGGAGTTTTTAAAAATGATGACATTGGGCAGTGGTTCAAAGCCTATGAGGTAGCCATGTCTTCCCACTGGGTCCCTGAGAAGGATTGGGGAGCGGGGTTGTGGGGGCGGTTCCTGAGTGAAGGGCGGGATACCTTGTTGGATTTGCCCTCTGAAGTCTATAATTCATACAGCCACATGAAGGATGCTTTAATGACTAGGTATGGTTTGACCCCTGAGCTTTATAGGCAGAGGTTCAGGAACTGTAAGAAGATTGAAGGCAGTACCTGGGTTGAATATGTGACCTTTTTTGCAGAGCCTTGGATGGTTGGGTAAAGGGTAGCAAAGCAACTGATTTTCAGGCGCTCTTTGATTTGATTGCATGGGAGCACTTGTCCAGTAATTGTTTTCCTGAGCTACGCCAGCAATCCTGATTGATAGTAAGCTGACTAACCCTAGGCAGCTTGCTGAGGAGTCGGACCGCTGGGTGAGTACCCGGGTCCACAAGGGTCACGTGGGAGACTCCGCCAAGGGTGGGCAGGGTCCCCAGCAGAAGAGTGGGGGACAAAGGTAAACAGAGGGAGTTCCATAAAGGGCCCCAAAGTAGACCCCAAGGGAACCAAGGGAAAGGTTCCCAGCCTCCCCTGAGAAGAAGCCAGTGGCCCTGACAGGCCCCCCTGTTCACCAGGGACCACTGGTGTGTTACAAGTGTGGCGCCCCGGCCACAAGGCAAACGATCCTCGTTGCCCTTTGCATGGAAAACCAGCACCCACTGGTGCCCGGCAGTTGGCTAGTGTAGCCCTGGGGGAGGAGTGGGGTGCCCAAGGTGGGGGATCCCACAGTGTTTTCCCTTGTCTCATTAGGAGACTCTGAGATGGTCCCTAGGACCCAGCTGCCTGATAACACTAAAAATACAGGTAGTGGGTGACCATCAATGGCCATAGGGTAGAGGCTCTGAGAGACACAGGAGCCAGTGTGACAGCTGTCAAGTGTCACCTGGTGTCTAAAGAGCAGGTTGTCCCTGATGCATTCTATCCGGTTGTTGCCGCTGACAACACAGAGAGTCACTGCAAGGTGGCTCAGGTTCCCTTTGAGTGGGGGGGTCTCGGGTACTCTTCAAGTAGCTGTGAGGCCAGCCATGCCTGTTGACTGTTTGTTAGGGAACGATTTGGAGAGCTCACCTTGGGTTAAGGTGGAGCGGAGTGCGCATTTAGAAATGTTGGGCTTGCCTGATTGGGCATGTGTGACCACCCGGTCAATGGCAGCTAAAGGTGTTCAAGAGGACCTGGAGCCTGAGAGGGAGGCCCAGGTGCCTGCCGGAGAGAGAGAAGGCAGGGGGCATGGGAAACCGGCCCCCGAAGTTCCCACGGTCCAGGAGGAGGCAGACCCTGAGGGGGATGCCCTGGAGCCTACAGGGGAACAGGTAGCTGAACTGGGGGACCTACCTGAGCTGACCCATTGGCAGCAAGAAGGAGGACCCTCCAGGGAAGAGTTCTGCGAGGAGCAGAACACATGCCCTTCCCTCGTGGGTCTGAGGCAACAGGCCACAGACCAGGCAGCAGGTGATCAGTCTGGGTCACATTGGATATATTGGGAGAATGGTCTCCTGTATTCAGAGCCTAAGGTTGCTGAGCCTGGGTCAGCCCGTGTGCTGGTGGTACCCCAGCGCTCAGAGCCTTCCTACTGGGGTTGGCTCATGATGTCCCGTTAGCAGGACATCTGGGGCAGGACAAGACCTTTGAAAGGCTTGTCACCCATTTCTATTGGCCCCAGATGCGCAGGAGTGCCGCCACTCACTGCAGGACATGCCAGACTTGCCAGGCAAGTGGAAAGAGTGGGAGGAAGCAGAAGGCTCCTCTCCAACCATTCCCTGTGGTCAGCACCCCCTTTGAACGGGTGGGTATTGACATTGTGGGGCCACTGGACCCCAAGACAGCCATGGGCAACAGGTTTATCCTGGTCTTGGTGGACCATGCCACCCGGTACCCTGAAGCCATCCCTCTCAGGACAGTGATGGCCCCCGTGGTGGGACGGGCACTGATGGGAATTTTCTCACATGTGGGATTCCCTCAAGAGGTGGTGTCTGACAGAGGTACCAACTTCGTGTCCAAGTACATGAAGTCCCTGTGGCAGGAGTGCGGTGTAACTTACAAGTTCACCACTCCTTACCACCCTCAAGGAAATGGGCTGGTTGAGAGATTCAACCGGACCCTCAAGGGCATGATTATGGGTCTGGAAGAACCCATGAGGCGTAAATGGGACTTCCTCTTACCTTGCCTGTTGTTTGCATACCGGGAGGTGCCACAGAAGTCTCTAGGGTTCAGCCCCTTTGAGCTCCTCTATGGACACCCGATGCGAGGACCTCTGAGTTTGGTCAAGGAAGGCTGGGAGCAATCTCCCAGGAAACCTCCCCAGGATGTATACAGTTACATGCTGGCCTTCAGGAACCAGACTAGGCGTTTCAGAGAGCTTGCTGAGGCAAATCTGGAAGCCAGCCAGGAGGAGATGAAGCGGTGGTACGACCAGAATGCCACTCTGGTCGAGCTTCAGCCTGGTCAGAAAGTGTGGGTCATGGCCCCAGTGGAGCCTTGTGCGCTCCAGGATAGGTGGACCAGCCCTTTTTCGGTGGTGGAGCGCAAGAGTCCAGTTACCTATTTGGTGGACGTGCAGTCTCCCAGGAACCCCTTGCGGGTCCTGCATGTGAACCGCCTGAAGCCCCACTTGGAGAGGTCCCAAGTGGGCATGCTCTTAGCTACAGATGATGGGATGGAGGAGGAGACCGAGCCTCTTCCTGACCTCCTGTCAGCCCGAGAGCAAGATGGATCAGTGGAGGGAGTAAACCTCTCTACCTCCCTGACACCTGAGCAGCAGGGTGACTGTCGCCAGCTGTTGGGACAGTTCCCTGACCTGTTCTCCCTGGTTCCCAGGGTCACTCATTGGTGCGTCCATTCTGTGGACACTGGGGACAGTCTTCCTGTGAAGCACAAGGCTTACAGGGTGACTGACAGGGTCAGAGCCTGCATCAAGGAGGAGGTCTCCAAGATGTTTGCGCTAGGGGTGATTGAGTCCTCTAACAGCCCTTGGGCCAGCCCAGTGGTCTTGGTTCCAAAGGCTGCCGCGCCTGGTGCCACACCATGTTAGAAATGGGATCTCTAGTTGGCAAGGGCTTGCACCTTTGTCCAAGTAGGGACCCTTCTTCCTAGTCAGGGTAAGGGTTGTTACACTCGTGAAGTAACCCCTGCTCACCCTCGTGGTAGCTTGGCACGAGCAGTCAGGCTTAATTCAGAGGCAGTGTGTAAAGCATTTGCACATAACCAACAGTAATACCGTGTAAGCACTACAAACGGACACCACACCAGTTTAGAAAAATAACCAATATTTTATATACTCAAGACAAGACCAATTACGACAAAAATCCACAATACTGTACTTTGAAAATGAATGCTTGATACGATAACTTCTTCTTTGCAAGAATAGCACAAAAGCAAAGTTCGTACGAGTCGGTAGCTCCGTCCGAGCCTACCGGGATGCTGAAAACCACAGAGTCTAACAGTTCCAGCCGACCGCGTCGATACGGGCCAGCAGAGTCATGAACAGACTCGGTTACAGTACCTTTCTCGTTGTGGCTGGTACGGAGTGTACGAGCCGGTCGGCGTTCGTCGCGGTTGCGGTGCAAGACGGAGCGATGCAAGGTGCGGTGTCCCTCGATGCGGTGCAGGCAGCGGCTCGATGAGCGTCGTGCAGACGGAGTCGGTGAGTCCAAGGCGTGCGGTGCAGGGTGAGACGATGCTCGATGCGGTGCTGACAGGTTGCGATGCAGGCGACCAAGCCGGAGTGCGGGAGCTGGCGTCGGACAGCGGTGCGTCGCAGACGTGCGAGCGGTGCCCCAAATGCGGTGCGGTCTCGACTCTTGAGCCAGTTGCAGCGACAGTGTCGGTCTGGTCCGGCTGGCCCAGTGAAGCGATGCGATGCGAACTACGGTGCCCACAGGTCACGGTGCAAGCAGCGGCTCGATGTTGGCGGAGTTGGACGTCGCCCACGGTGAGACCAGGGTTGCGATGCGAAGCGGGGCGATGCGGTCTGCGGTGCAAACAGGTCACCGGCCAGGGATGGATTCGGTTGACGGAGTCGGTTGCAGTTCCCTTCCTCTGTGGCGACTGAAACAGCGTTCCAGAAGCGGTACCCAGAGGCTTGTGAAGTCTTTGTAGTCCCTGAGACTTCTTAACAGGAGGCCAGCTCGGTTCCTGGCCCTTGGAGATACTCAGCACAAGTTTGTAGAAAGTTCAGTCCAGTCCTTTCACTGCCCAAGGCAGAAGCAGCAGCTGCAGGCCAACCCAACAAAGCAACAACACAGCAAATGGGCAGTACTCCTCCTGGCAGCTCTTCCAGCTCTTCGTCTTGGCAGGTTCCTTGATTCCAGCGAGATCTAAATTCATGGGGTCAGGGCCCCAATATTTATATCCCAAATTCCTTTGTTCTCTGAAGGCAGCGAGGCCTTTGCCTAGTCCAAACCAGTTCTGGAGCACTTTGTTGACAAGTCTCCGTCCCTTCTTTCAGTGAGTAGGCCAGGGACATCAGACGCACCACAGGAGGTGGAGCCAGCATTGTGGAGGGAAGGCACTGTCCTATTCAGGGCCCAGGTGCGACCCCTCCCACCCATCTACAGGTCGATCTGGCTATTCAGCCCTGCGCTGACTCACCCTGTCTCCTGGCATCCCCCAGCCCCTGTCACTCACATTCCAGACAAGGAATACACAACCTCGCAGAGGCAGGCTTGGATGGTTAGACAAGAAAATACCCACTTTCTAAAAGTGGTATTTTCAGACACAGAATGTTAAAACCAACTTCACTAAAAGATGCATTTTATCATTCTGAGTCCAGGCATACTAAACTCGAATTTCTACCATGTTCCCGGGTCAGTTAGGATTATAAACTGTAATAATCAAAACTGCCCGTTCTGGCCTAGGGGGAACAGGTAGCCTTGCAATAGTGAAAAACGAACTAGGCTGTAATTCACTATCAGGACATGCCGCACACACCCGGGCATGTCCTACCTTTCGCATACACCGCACCCTGCCCACAGGGGTACCTTGGGCCTACCTTAGGGGTGACTAACATGTAGCAAAGGGAAGGTTTAGGGACTTGCAAGTGTGTGCACTTGCCAAGTCGACATGGCAGCCCCAGGCTGCGCACAGGCTCTGCGATGGCAGGCCCGAGTTACACTTTACGGGCTGTTTGCGTGGGTGGCACAATCCAGTGCTGCAGCCCACCAACAGCATTTGGTCTATAGGCCCTGGCACTCGCAGTGCACTTTACAAGGGACTGACACATAAACCAAATAGGCCAATCATGGAAACACCAATCCATAACACATTTTATACAGGAGCACTTGCACTTTCCCACTGGACCGCAGTGAGGAAAGTGCGCAGAATCATCACACCAGCAAAAACAGAGTCAAAACCGGGAGGTCAGAAAGCAAAAAGTCAGGGGAAACACGCCAAAAGATGCCAAGTCTAACACATGTCCCCTCCAGCTGAAAGTAGGGAGAACTACCCAACCCCATTGGAGTTCTCTTCACTAAGGCGGAAGAACCTGGACAGACCATCTGCGTTGGCGTGTTCTGTACCAGGACGGTGTTCCACCGTAAAGTCCATTCCCTGTAGGGAGATGGACCACCTCAGCAGTTTTGGATTCTCGCCCTCATTTGCATCAACCATCTGAGGGGCCTGTGGTCTGTCTGAACCCGGAAGTGAGTCCCAAACAGGTATGGTCTCAACTTCTTCAGCGCCCAGACCACAGCAAAAGCTTCCCTTTCTATGGCACTCCACCTCTGTTCCCTGGGAAGTAGTCTCCTGCTAAGGAAGACTACAGGCTGATCCAGGCCCTCTTCGTTCAGTTGCGAGAGCACCGCTCCCACACCATGCTCTGAAGCGTCAGTCTGCACGACGAATTCCTTGGAGAAGTCAGGTGCCTTGAGCACGGGCGCCGTGCACATGGCTGCCTTCAGGGCATCAAAAGCTTTCTGGCAGGACTCAGTCCAGATCACTTTCCTGGGCTGCCTCTTAGAGGTCAGCTCTGTTAAGGGGGCAACGATGGTGCCATAGCCCTTAACAAATCTCCTATAATAGCCGGTGAGACCTAAGAAGGCTCTCACCTCTGTCTGGGTCTTGGGGGTTCCCAAGCCAGAATGGTGTCAATCTTGGGTTGTAGGGGCGCCACCTGGCCGCTTCCTACCTGGGGTCCCAAGTACACCACAGAACCCTGCCCGATCTGGCACTTACTGGCCTTGATCGTGAGGCCTGCACCTTGCAGAGCCCTCAGCACTTTCTCAAGGTGCTGCAAATGTTCTTCCCAGCTGGAACTGAACACAGCAATGTCATCCAGGTAGGCGGCACTGAAATCCTCCAGCCCAGCCAACACCTGATTGACCAACCTCTGAAAGGTGGCAGGGGCATTCTTCAACCCAAAGGGCATCACCCGGAACTGGTAATGACCTTCTGGGGTCGAGAATGCTGATCTCTCCTTGGCCCCATCGGTTAAGGCAATCTGCCAGTACCCAGACGTCAAATCAAACGTGCTGAGGAACCGGGCAGCTCCCAACCGATCAATGAGCTCATCAGCTCTGGGGATGGGGTGCGCGTCAGTCCTGGTGACGGCATTGAGCCCACGGTAGTCCACACAAAACCGGAGTTCTGGAGTGGCACCGGGCGCCGCAGCCTTTGGGACCAAGACCACTGGGCTGGCCCAAGGACTGTGGGAGGGCTCAATCACCCCTAACGCCAACATCTTAGAGACCTCCTCCTTGATGCTGGCTCTGACCCGGTCAGTCAACCTGTAAATCTTGTGCTTCACAGGATGGCTGTCACCAGTGTCCACGTCATGGGTACACCAGTGAGTAACACCGGGGGTCAGAGAGAACAGTGGGGCGAACTGTCCCAACAACTGGCGACAGTCCCCCTGCTGCTCCTGAGTCAGAGTAGGGGAGAGGATCACACCCTCTACTGACCCATCATGCTCCTTGGTAGACAGGAGGTCAGGAGAGGCTCACTCTCCTCTTCCACCCCATCATCTGTCGCCAAGAGCATACTCACTTCGGACCTCTCGAAGTGGGGCTTGAGGCGGTTCACGTGAAGGACCCTTAAAGGGTTCCTTGGAGCCTGCAAATCCACCAGGTAGGTGACGTCACTTTGCGCTCCTTTACCTCATATGGCCCAGTCCACTTGTCCTGCAAGGCACAAGGTGCTACTGGGGCCATGACCCACACTTTTTGCCCAGGTTGAAATTCGACCAGAGTGGCATTCTGGTCATACCATCTCTTCATTTCTTCCTGGCTTGCTTCTAGGTTCGCCTGAGCGAGTTTCCTGAAGCGGGCAGTTTGGTTTCTAAAGGCCAGCATGTAGCTAAATACATCCTGGGGAGTTTTCCTGGGAGCCGCCTCCCAGCCTTCCTTTACCAAACTCAGAGGTCCTCTGACAGGGTGGCCATACAGGAGCTCAAAGGGGCTGTACCCAAGAGACTTCTGAGGCACCTCCCTGTACGCAAAGAGTAGGCATGGCAAGAGGACGTCCCACTTACGCCTCATGGGTTCTGTTAGACCCTTGATCATGCCTTTCAAGGTCTGGTTGAATCTCTCCACCAGACCGTTTCCTTGTGGGTGGTAAGGAGTGGTGAACTTGTAGGTTACCCCACACTCCTTCCACAGGGATGTCATATACTTCGATATGAAATTGGTCCCCCTATCAGAAACCACCTCTCTGGGGAATCCCACACGGGAAAAGATCCCCATTAACGCCCGGCCCACCACTGGCGCCGTCGTTGTCCTGAGAGGGATTGCCTCCGGGTACCGGGTGGCATGGTCCACCAAGACCAGGATGTACCTGTTGCCCATGGCTGTCTTGGGATCCAGTGGCCCCACAATATCCATCCCTACCCTTTCAAAGGGTGTTCCAACAACCGGAAAAGGTTGGAGAGGAGCTTTGACCTTCCTCCCACTCTTACCACTTGCCTGGCAAGTTTGGCAAGACCTACAGTGTGCATCTGACTGCCTTCGCATTTGGAGCCAAAAGAAGTGGGTGACAAGCCTGTCAAAGGTCTTGTCCTGCCCCAAATGTCCTGCCAAAGGCACGTCATGAGCCAGACCCAGTAGGAAGGTTCTGAAGCGCTGGGGTACCACCAGCACACGGGCTGACCCAGGCTCAGCAACCTTAGGCTCACTGTATAGGAGACCACTCTCCCAGTAGATCAGATGTGACCCGGACTGATTACCAGCTGCCTGGTCTGCAGCCTGCCGCCGCAGACCCTCCAGAGTAGGGCACTCGTTCTGCTCCCTGCAGAACTCCTCCCTGGTGGGACCCCTTCTTGCTGCCAATGGGTCAGCTCAGAGATGTCTCCCAGTTCGGCTACCTGCTCCCCTGTAGGCACCGGGCGTCCCCTCGAGGTCCGCCTCCTCCCGGTCCGTGGGAACTTCGGGGGCCGGTTTCCCGCGCCCCTGCCCTTTCTCTTGGCAGGGACTTGGGCCACTGTTTCAGGCTCCAAGTCCTCTTGATCACCCTTCCTGGCTGCCATTGACCGAGTAGACACGCATGCCCACTCTGGCAACCCAAGCATCTCCAAGTGAGACCTGAGCTCAACCTCCTTCCATGAGGACTGCTCCAGGTCGTTTCCTAGCAGACAATCTACAGGCATGGTAGGGCTCACAACCACCCTCAAGGGACCTGAGACCCCCCCATTCAAAGGGAACCTGCGCCACCATACATTGGCGCTCTGAGTTGTCTACAGCAACTACTTGGTGGAATGCTCCTGGGACTACTTGCTTCTCAGAACCAGGTGACATCGGACTGAGGTCACACTGGCTCCAGTATCTCTGAGAGCCTCTACCCTGTTCCCATTAATGGTCACCCAGGTGCTATATTTCTTTGTGTTAGGGGGCACCTGGTTTCCTGGGACCATCTCACTGTCCCCTAGTGAGACAAGGGTCATTTCTGCGGGTTCCCCACCCTCCTGTGGGCACCCCTCCTCCCCAAGCGCTACACTAGCCAACACTTTGGACTGTCCACCGGTGGGTGGCTGTGTCCCCTTCGGGCACTTGGGGTCCCCCTTAAAGTGACCTACCTGGTCACATGCATAACACTTGCGGGGGCCGGTCTCAACAGGCTTCCCTGTAGAGACCCCTTTCTTCTTATCACCGGGGGCTGGGAACCTTTACCCTGGGTACTAGTTTGGGGCCCTTTAGAGAACTCCTGTGCTTTACCCTTGTCCCCCCACCTTTCTGCTGGGGACCCTGCCCACCTTTGGCTGAGTCTCCCCAAACGCTTTCTTGTGGACCCTGGTACTCACCCAGCGGTCCGCTTCCATAGCAAGCTTCCTGGGGTCAGTTAGCTTACTATCAACTAGGTGCTGGCGCAGATCTGCAAAACATAGACTAGACAAGTGCTCCCATGCAATCAAGTTGTAGAGCCCCTGAAAATCTGTTACACTACTGCCCTTCACCCAACCATCCAGAGACCTGCAGAACACATCCACACATTCCAACCAAGTGTTGACATCAGACTTCTTACTGGACCTGAACTGATCCCTGTACTTTTCAGGAGTAAGACCATACTTCGTGAGAAGGGCATCCTTCATGTCAGCATAGGTGAGGTGATACCCCTTACCCAAAGCTATCAGAGCATCCCTTGCTTCTTTCGGGAAAAGTGGCCACAATCCTGCTCCCCAATTCTCCTCAGGGACCCCATTCATGTGTATGGCTGCCTCATAACCCTGAAACTACCTTTGTATGTCATCCCCCTTCTTGAACTCCTTGCCTACGTTCTTGGGAATGTGCACCATCCTGTCTGCCTTTCTGGACGAATTGCTGCCACCATCTGAGCCTGACTTACTCCTAAGTTCTAGCTCCTTCAGTTCTCTCTCGTGCTCTAAGAGCATCTTCCTCTCCTCTATGGCCAATCTCTTCTCCTCCCGCTCACTCTCCAGCCTGAGCTTCTGCAGCTCAAACTGCCTTGCCTCCCGCCTGTCCTCCAGCTCCTCTGGGGACAGACTGCTGCTGCCTGACCTGGCGGGTTCCCCCTACCCAAAAGCACATCCACCCTGGAAATAGGCTCCTCCGCCTCCTCACTGAGATCACCAGGCTGCCCATTGGCATGTCTGGCTGCTACCCAGGCCCTCAGCGCCTTCTGTAGCTCCTCCTTCCTTGTGAGGCCTTTAATTTGGACTTTCAAGTTTTTACAAATCGCTCGTAACTCCTTTACGGCGTAGGATTCCAACCTGTCCTCCTCAAAGATAACTTCCAGAGATGCAACGGATGATGCAATTGATTCAGGCATGACAAAAGTCATGAGTTGAAAACTGGCAAGATCAAAAATAGGCCAAAAGAAAAAGAACCAGTATGTGGTACGTAATGGTCTGCGATATGGTAGTAGTGCACACCAATCACTGTAAGTCAAGTGCAAACACAAGTCCTATCCTCACCGCTGACAACCAATGTTAGAAATGGGATCTCTAGTTGGCAAGGGCTTGCACCTTTGTCCAAGTAGGGACCCTTCTTCCTAGTCAGGGTAAGGGTTGTTACACTCGTGAAGTAACCCCTGCTCACCCTCGTGGTAGCTTGGCACGAGCAGTCAGGCTTAATTCAGAGGCAGTGTGTAAAGCATTTGCACATAACCAACAGTAATACCGTGTAAGCACTACAAACGGACACCACACCAGTTTAGAAAAATAACCAATATTTTATATACTCAAGACAAGACCAATTACGACAAAAATCCACAATACTGTACTTTGAAAATGAATGCTTGATACGATAACTTCTTCTTTGCAAGAATAGCACAAAAGCAAAGTTCGTACGAATCGGTAGCTCCGTCCGAGCCTACCGGGATGCTGAAAACCACAGAGTCTAACAGTTCCAGCCGACCGCGTCGATACGGGCCAGCAGAGTCATGAACAGACTCGGTTACAGTACCTTTCTCGTTGTGGCTGGTACGGAGTGTACGAGCCGGTCGGCGTTCGTCGCGGTTGCGGTGCAAGACGGAGCGATGCAAGGTGCGGTGTCCCTCGATGCGGTGCAGGCAGCGGCTCGATGAGCGTCGTGCAGACGGAGTCGGTGAGTCCAAGGCGTGCGGTGCAGGGTGAGACGATGCTCGATGCGGTGCTGACAGGTTGCGATGCAGGCGACCAAGCCGGAGTGCGGGAGCTGGCGTCGGACAGCGGTGCGAGTCGGAGCGGTGCGTCGCAGACGTGCGAGCGGTGCCCCAAATGCGGTGCGGTCTCGACTCTTGAGCCAGTTGCAGCGACAGTGTCGGTCTGGTCCGGCTGGCCCAGTGAAGCGATGCGATGCGAACTACGGTGCCCACAGGTCACGGTGCAAGCAGCGGCTCGATGTTGGCGGCGTTGGACGTCGCCACGGTGAGACCAGGGTTGCGATGCGAAGCGGGGCGATGCGGTCTGCGGTGCAAACAGGTCACCGGCCAGGGATGGATTCGGTTGACGGAGTCGGTTGCAGTTCCCTTCCTCTGTGGCGACTGAAACAGCGTTCCAGAAGCGGTACCCAGAGGCTTGTGAAGTCTTTGTAGTCCCTGAGACTTCTTAACAGGAGGCCAGCTCGGTTCCTGGCCCTTGGAGATACTCAGCACAAGTTTGTAGAAAGTTCAGTCCAGTCCTTTCACTGCCCAAGGCAGAAGCAGCAGCAGCAGGCCAACCCAACAAAGCAACAACACAGCAAAGGGGCAGTACTCCTCCTGGCAGCTCTTCCAGCTCTTCGTCTTGGCAGGTTCCTTGATTCCAGCGAGATCTAAATTCATGGGGTCAGGGCCCCAATATTTATATCCCAAATTCCTTTGTTCTCTGAAGGCAGCGAGGCCTTTGCCTAGTCCAAACCAGTTCTGGAGCACTTTGTTGACAAGTCTCCGTCCCTTCTTTCAGTGAGTAGGCCAGGGACATCAGGCGCACCACAGGAGGTGGAGCCAGCATTGTGGAGGGAAGGCACTGTCCTATTCAGGGCCCAGGTGCGACCCTCCCACCCATCTACAGGTCGATCTGGCTATTCAGCCCTGCGCTGACTCACCCTGTCTCCTGGCATCCCCCAGCCCCTGTCACTCACATTCCAGACAAGGAATACACAACCTCGCAGAGGCAGGCTTGGATGGTTAGACAAGAAAATACCCACTTTCTAAAAGTGGTATTTTCAGACACAGAATGTTAAAACCAACTTCACTAAAAGATGCATTTTATCATTCTGAGTCCAGGCATACTAAACTCGAATTTCTACCATGTTCCCGGGGTCAGTTAGGATTATAAACTGTAATAATCAAAACTGCCCGTTCTGGCCTAGGGGAACAGGTAGCCTTGCAATAGTGAAAAACGAACTAGGCTGTAATTCACTATCAGGACATGCCGCACACACCCGGGCATGTCCTACCTTTCGCATACACCGCACCCTGCCCACAGGGGTACCTTGGGCCTACCTTAAGGGTGCCTAACATGTAGCAAAGGGAAGGTTTAGGGACTTGCAAGTGTGTGCACTTGCCAAGTCGACATGGCAGCCCCAGGCTGCGCACAGGCTCTGCGATGGCAGGCCCGAGTTACACTTTACGGGCTGTTTGCGTGGGTGGCACAATCCAGTGCTGCAGCCCACCAACAGCATTTGGTCTATAGGCCCTGGCACTCGCAGTGCACTTTACAAGGGACTGACACATAAACCAAATAGGCCAATCATGGAAACACCAATCCATAACACATTTTATACAGGAGCACTTGCACTTTCCCACTGGACCGCAGTGAGGAAAGTGCGCAGAATCATCACACCAGCAAAAACAGAGTCAAAACCGGGAGGTCAGAAAGCAAAAAGTCAGGGGAAACACGCCAAAAGATGCCAAGTCTAACACACCAGAACTCCGGTTCTGTGTGGACTACAGGGGACTCAATTCCGTCACCAGGACTGACGCACACCCCATCCCCAGAGCTGATGAGCTCATAGATCGGTTAGGGGCTGCGCGGTACCTCAGCACGTTTGACTTAACGTCTGGGTACTGGCAGATCGCCTTGACTAATGGGGCAAAGAGAGGTCAGCATTCTCCACACCAGATGGGCACTACCAGTTCCGGGTGATGCCCTTTGGGATGAAGAATGCCCCTGCCACCTTTCAGAGGTTGGTCAACCAGGTGTTGGTTGGACTGGAGGATTTCAGTGCCGCCTACCTGGATGACATCGCAGTGTTCAGTGCCAGTTGGGAAGAACATCTGCGCCACCTCTGGGAAGTGTTGATGGCACTGCGGAGGGCAGGCCTCACAATCAAGGCAAGTAAGTGCCAGATTGGGCAGGGCTCTGTGGTGTACTTGGGACACCAGGTTGGGAGCGGCCAGGTGGCACCCCTCCAACCGAAAATTGATACCATTCTGGCTTGGGAGCCCCCAAGACCCAGACAGAGGTGAGAGCCTTCCTAGGACTCACCGGGTATTACAGGAGATTCGTCAAGGGGTATGGCAGCATTGTTGCCCCCTTGACAGAGCTGACTTCCAAGAAGCAGCCCAGGAAAGTGATTTGGACTGACGCCTGTCAAAAAGCTTTTGACACCTTGAAGACTGCCATGTGCACGGCGCCTGTGCTCCAGGCACCCAACTTCTCCAATGGGTTCATTGTTCAGACGGACGCTTCAGAGCATGGTGTAGGGGCTGTTCTATCACAGATCAATGAGGAGGGCCTAGACCAACCTGTAGCCTTCATCAGTAGGAGGTTACTTCCCCGGGAACAGAGATGGAGTGCTATAGAGCGTGAGGCATTTGCTGTGGTCTGGGCACTGAAGAAGCTGAGACCATACCTGTTTGGGACTCACTTCCGGGTTCAGACAGACCACAGGCCCCTCCGATGGTTGATGCAGATATGGGGTGAGAATCCAAAGCTGTTGAGGTGGTCCATTTCCCTACAGGGGATGGACTTTACGGTGGAACACCGCCCTGGTACAGAACACGCCAATGCTGATGGTCTGTCCAGATTTTTCCGCCTTAGTGATGAGAACTCCCTAGAGGTAGGATAGTTCTCCCCACATTTCAGCTGGAGGGGACACGTGTTAGACCTGGCATCCTTGGCGTGGGTCTCCCTTCCATTTTTTTTCATAATGCCTCCACTGTTGTCGATATGTTTTTGCTGGACTAGATGCTCATGGGCACTTTGCCCCTGCTAATCAGTGCCAAAGTGCAAGTGCTCCCTATGATAAATTGTGTTGTGTATTAGTGACTCCATGATTGGATGATTGGTTTACTTGTCAGTCCCTAGTACAGTGCACTGAGTGTGCCCAGGGCTTGTAAATCCAATGGTGCTGGTGGGCTTGCAGCACTGGTTGTGCCACCCACAGGAGCAGCTTGTAAAGTGTGTCTCAGGCCTGCCATTGCAGAGCCTGTGTGCAGCCTAGGGCTGCCATGTCGACTTGGTAAGTACACCCACTTACCAGGCCCTAAACCTTCCCTTTACTGCATGTTGGTCACCCCTAAAGTAGGCCCTAGGGCAGGGTGCACTGTAAGTATAAGGTAGGACATGCCCTGGTGTGTGTGGCATGTCCTAATAGTGAATTACAGCCATTTTCGTTTTTCACTATTGCAAGGCTACCTGTTCTCCATAGGCCAGAATGGGCAGTTAGATTATTACATTTTATAATCCTAACTGACTCAGGAAACATGGTGGAAATTCGAGTTTAGTATGCCTGAACTCAGAATGATAAAATACATCTTTTAGTGAAGTTGGTTTTAACATTCTGTGTTTGAAAATACCACTTTTAGAAAGTAGGTATTTTCTTGTCTAGCTATCCAAAGCCTGCCTCTGCTAGGTTGTGTATTCCTTGTCTGGTGTTTTTGAGTGACAGGGCTGGGGATTCCAGGAGACAGAATGAGTCAGCCCAGTGGTGAATAGAGAGATCTGCATCTAGATGGATGGGAGGAGTTGCACCTGGGACCTGAATAGGACAGTGCCTGCCCCCACAGTGCTGGCTCCACCCCTGTGGTGCGTCTGATGTCTCTGCCCTGCACAGTGAAAGAAGAGAAGGAATCATGTCAACAAAGTGCTCCAGGGCTGGGCTTTCCCTCCACAATGCTGGCTCCACCTCCTGTGGGGCGTCTGATATTTCTGCCCTGCACTGTGAAAGGAAAGAAGGAGTCATGTAAACAGAGTGCTCCAGAACTGGTTTGGACTGGGCAAAGGCCCCTCTGCCCTCAGAGGACAAAGGATTTTGGGGTATAAATATTGGGACCCTGATCCCAAGAAATTAGATCACTTTTGGGAACAAGAAGAAACCTTTGCTGAGGAGCGGAACCAAGAAGAAACTGAGGAGAGACTATCCCTAAGCCTGAAGTGCTGCTTGGGGGATTGGCCTGCAGTGGTTTGCCTGACTGCCAAAGAAAGGAGAAAGGAACTTTTGCTTTGCTGTGACTTTCATCAACTTGTGAAGGATCTCCAAGGGCTTGGAAGAGAGCTTGCCCCCTGATCGAAGTCCCAGGACCATTGGACTTCACCCCCTTTGTGAATTGCTGCTGGAAACTCTGTTTCAGTGGCTACAGAGATAGGGAGCTGTGACCGACTCTCCCGACCAGCTCGGTGTCCTGTTGGCACCGCATCGAGCAACGCCTGCATCTTGCAACGCACGGCCTTGGTCTCACCGACTCCGTCAACGAGCCGCTGCCTGCACCGTAACCTGTGAGCACCGCACCTTGCAACGCCTCGCTACACCGAATCCATCTGGTCGGACCGACACGGTCACTGTTGCTGAGTTCGAGTCCTGTGACCGCACCGGAGTTGGGCACCGCCTCGCAAGCTTCGCGACGCACCGCCTGACTCGCACCGCTGTCCGGACTGATCGACGCCAGCTCCTGAATCCGGCTCCGTCGCCGCACCGCAACCTGCCAGCACCGCATCGAAGCACCGTCTCGCCCTGCAACGCACGGCCTTGGTCTCACCGACTCCGTCTCGACGACGTCAACGAGCCGCTGCCTGCACCGCATCGAGGGACAACGCGTCCTGCAACGTTTGCATTTTGCATCGCGACCGCGACGTACAGCCATCCGGCTCGCACGCCCGTGCCTGCCGCTTCAAGTAAAAGGTACTGTGACCGAGTCTGTCTACGCTGTGTTGGCCCGTCTCGACGCGGTCAGCTGGATTTGTTAGACTCTGTTTGTTCTTGGCATCGCCGTAGCCGGAGGAGGCTACCGACTCGCACAGAACCTTGAATTAAGCCTTTTTGATCAGAACTAAGCATTCTTGACAGTACTGTGGATTATTTTTGTCGTTTATGGTCTTGTGATAAATCTATATAAAAGATACTTATTTTTATAAATATACAACCTGTGTGGTGTCCATTTGTAGTGTTGTCACTTGATTACTGTATGTGTTCACAAATGCTTTACACACTGCCTCTGAACTAAGCCTGTCTGCTTGTGCCAAGCTACCAAGAGGGTGAGCAGGGGTTATTTCAGGAGTGTACCTACTTTCCCTGACTAGACTCAAGGGTCCCTATTTGGACAAAGGTACCTACCTCTGCCAACTAGAGACCCCCAAATCTAACATTGGTGGTCAGCGGTGAGGATTCTGGACTTGCATTTGTGACTCATGTACAGTAATTGGTGAACACTACTTAGTGAGTGCAGACCAAAACGCAACCACATACTCTTTGATAGCATTTTTTCTGGGATTTTCTACTTTTGCAACTGCCAAGTTTAATCACCATGGAGAAACCAGCATCAGTAGCCTCTGTTGAGTGTGATTGGGAAGAGGAGAGGCTAGAATGCTACACCCTCAAGCAGCTCAAGAATTTCTGCAAAAAGTTTAAAGTGTCCATGACCGGGCTCTCCAGGAAGGAGGACCTCCAAAAGGCGCTGAGGGCCTGGGTCGAATCAAGGAGTGCCCCTGTGGAGGGGGCAGAGAATGCAGAAGGGCAGCTGGAGGGGCTATTGGGTCTAGGGGCTGGAAGACCACCTTCCCCAGTAGGTAGCAGTGTTTCTGCCAGAGGTCTGTCTCCAGAAGAGTTGGAGGACAGGAAAGAGAGTAGGATGCACGAAATGGAGCTGACCAAGCTCAAGCTGAATGGGCAGTTAGAATTTGAAATGCAAACTAGGAAATTAGCCCTAGAAGAAAAGAAAATGCAGTTTGAACATGAGAAGGTTTTGAGGGAGTTGGAATTGAAGGCCAAAAGCTTAGAGATTACTCCCTCTGGTGACAGTGTACCGCCTGTGCCTGTTGAAGCTAGGGTGTATATTCCCAAAGATGTGGTGAAGGAGTTTTTAAAAATGATGACATTGGGCAGTGGTTCAAAGCCTATGAGGTAGCCATGTCTTCCCACTGGGTCCCTGAGAAGGATTGGGGAGCGGGGTTGTGGGGGCGGTTCCTGAGTGAAGGGCGGGATACCTTGTTGGATTTGCCCTCTGAAGTCTATAATTCATACAGCCACATGAAGGATGCTTTAATGACTAGGTATGGTTTGACCCCTGAGCTTTATAGGCAGAGGTTCAGGAACTGTAAGAAGATTGAAGGCAGTACCTGGGTTGAATATGTGACCTTTTTTTGCAGAGCCTTGGATGGTTGGGTAAAGGGTAGCAAAGCGACTGATTTTCAGGCGCTCTTTGATTTGATTGCATGGGAGCACTTGTCCAGTAATTGTTTTCCTGAGCTACGCCAGCACCTGATTGATAGTAAGCTGACTAACCCTAGGCAGCTTGCTGAGGAGGCGGACCGCTGGGTGAGTACCCGGGTCCACAAGGGTCACGTGGGAGACTCCGCCATGGGTGGGCAGGGTCCCCAGCAGAAGAGTGGGGGGACAAAGGTAAACAGAGGGAGTTCCATAAAGGGCCCCAAAGTAGACCCCAAGGGAACCAAGGGAAAGGTTCCCAGCCTCCCCTGAGAAGAAGCCAGTGGCCCTGACAGGCCCCCTGTTCACCAGGGACCACTGGTGTGTTACAAGTGTGGCGCCCCTGGCCACAAGGCAAACGATCCTCGTTGCCCTTTGCATGGAAAACCAGCACCCACTGGTGCCCGGCAGTTGGCTTGTGTAGCCCTGGGGGAGGAGTGGGGTGCCCAAGGTGGGGGATCCCACAGTGTTTTCCCTTGTCTCATTAGGAGACTCTGAGATGGTCCCTAGGACCCAGCTGCCTGATAACACTAAAAAATACAGGCAGTGGGTGACCATCAATGGCCATAGGGTGGAGGCTCTGAGAGACACAGGAGCCAGTGTGACAGCTGTCAAGTGTCACCTGGTGTCTAAAGAGCAGGTTGTCCCTGATGCATTCTATCCGGTTGTTGCCGCTGACAACACAGAGAGTCACTGCAAGGTGGCTCAGGTTCCCTTTGAGTGGGGGGTCTCGGGTACTCTTCAAGTAGCTGTGAGGCCAGCCATGCCTGTTGACTGTTTGTTAGGGAACGATTTGGAGAGCTCACCTTGGGTTAAGGTGGAGCGGAGTGCGCATTTAGAAATGTTGGGCTTGCCTGATTGGGCATGTGTGACCACCCGGTCAATGGCAGCTAAAGGTGTTCAAGAGGACCTGGAGCCTGAGAGGGAGGCCCAGGTGCCTGCCGGAGAGAGAGGAGGCAGGGGGTGTGGGAAACCGGCCCCCGAAGTTCCCACGGTCCAGGAGGAGGCAGACCCTGAGGGGGATGCCCTGGAGCCTACAGGGGAACAGGTAGCTGAACTGGGGGACCTACCTGAGCTGACCCATTGGCAGCAAGAAGGAGGACCCTCCAGGGAAGAGTTCTGCGAGGAGCAGAACACATGCCCTTCCCTCGTGGGTCTGAGGCAATAGGCCACAGACCAGGCAGCAGGTGATCAGTCTGTGTCACATTGGATATATTGGGAGAATGGTCTCCTGTATTCAGAGCCTAAGGTTGCTGAGCCTGGGTCAGCCCGTGTGCTGGTGGTACCCCAGCGCTTCAGAGCCTTCCTACTGGGGTTGGCTCATGATGTCCCGTTAGCAGGACATCTGGGGCAGGACAAGACCTTTGAAAGGCTTGTCACCCATTTCTATTGGCCCCAGATGTGCAGGAGTGCCGCCACTCACTGCAGGACATGCCAGACTTGCCAGGCAAGTGGAAAGAGCGGGAGGAAGCAGAAGGCTCCTCTCCAACCATTCCCTGTGGTCAGCACCCCCTTTGAACGGGTGGGTATTGACATTGTGGGGCCACTGGACCCCAAGACAGCCATGGGCAACAGGTTTATCCTGGTCTTGGTGGACCATGCCACCCGGTACCCTGAAGCCATCCCTCTCAGGACAGTGACGGCCCCCGTGGTGGGACGGGCACTGATGGGAATTTTCTCACATGTGGGATTCCCTCAAGAGGTGCTGTCTGACAGAGGTACCAACTTCGTGTCCAAGTACATGAAGTCCCTGTGGCAGGAGTGCGGTGTAACTTACAAGTTCACCACTCCTTACCACCCTCAAGGAAATGGGCTGGTTGAGAGATTCAACCGGACCCTCAAGGGCATGATTATGGGTCTGGAAGAACCCATGAGGCGTAAATGGGACTTCCTCTTACCTTGCCTGTTGTTTGCATACCGGGAGGTGCCACAGAAGTCTCTAGGGTTCAGCCCCTTTGAGCTCCTCTATGGACACCCGGTGCGAGGACCTCTGAGTTTGGTCAAGGAAGGCTGGGAGCAATCTCTCAGGAAACCTCCCCAGGATGTATACAGTTACATGCTGGCCTTCAGGAACCAGACTAGGCGTTTCAGAGAGCTTGCTGAGGCAAATCTGGAAGCCAGCCAGGAGGAGATGAAGCGGTGGTACGACCAGAATGCCACTCTGGTCGAGCTTCAGCCTGGTCAGAAAGTGTGGGTCATGGCCCCAGTGGAGCCTTGTGCGCTCCAGGATAGGTGGACCGGCCCTTTTCGGTGGTGGAGCGCAAGAGTCCAGTTACCTATTTGGTGGACGTGCAGTCTCCCAGGAACCCCTTGCGGGTCCTGCATGTGAACCGCCTGAAGCCCCACTTGGAGAGGTCCCAAGTGGGCATGCTCTTAGCTACAGATGATGGGATGGAGGAGGAGACCGAGCCTCTTCCTGACCTCCTGTCAGCCCGAGAGCAAGATGGATCAGTGGAGGGAGTAAACCTCTCTACCTCCCTGACACCTGAGCAGCAGGGTGACTGTCGCCAGCTGTTGGGACAGTTCCCTGACCTCTTCTCCCTGGTTCCCAGTGTCACTCATTGGTGCGTCCATGATGTGGACACTGGGGACAGTCTTCCTGTGAAGCACAAGGCTTACAGGGTGACTGACAGGGTCAGAGCCTGCATCAAGGAGGAGGTCTCCAAGATGTTTGCGCTAGGGGTGATTGAGTCCTCTAACAGCCCTTGGGCCAGCCCAGTGGTCTTGGTTCCAAAGGCTGCCGCGCCTGGTGCCACACCAGAACTCTGGTTCTGTGTGGACTACAGGGGACTCAATTCCGTCACCAGGACTGACGCACACCCCATCCCCAGAGCTGATGAGCTCATAGATCGGTTAGGGGCTGCGCGGTACCTCAGCACGTTTGACTTAACGTCTGGGTACTGGCAGATCGCCTTGACTAATGGGGCAAAAGAGAGGTCAGCATTCGCCACACCAGATGGGCACTACCAGTTCCGGGTGATGCCCTTTGGGATGAAGAATGCCCCTGCCACCTTTCAGAGGTTGGTCAACCAGGTGTTGGTTGGACTGGAGGATTTCAGTGCCGCCTACCTGGATGACATCGCAGTGTTCAGTGCCAGTTGGGAAGAACATCTGCGCCACCTCTGGGAAGTGTTGATGGCACTGCGGAGGGCAGGCCTCACAATCAAGGCAAGTAAGTGCCAGATTGGGCAGGGCTCTGTGGTGTACTTGGGACACGAGGTTGGGAGCGGCCAGGTGGCACCCCTCCAACCGAAAATTGATACCATTCTGGCTTGGAAGCCCCCCAAGACCCAGACAGAGGTGAGAGCCTTCCTAGGACTCACCGGGTATTACAGGAGATTCGTCAAGGGGTATGGCAGCATTGTTGCCCCCTTGACAGAGCTGACTTCCAAGAAGCAGCCCAGGAAAGTGATTTGGACTGACACCTGTCAAAAAGCTTTTGACACCTTGAAGACTGCCATGTGCACGGCGCCTGTGCTCCAGGCACCCAACTTCTCCAATGAGTTCATTGTTCAGACGGATGCTTCAGAGCATGGTGTAGGGGCTGTTCTATCACAGATCAATGAGGAGGGCCTAGACCAACCTGTAGCCTTCATCAGTAGGAGGTTACTTCCCGGGAACAGAGATGGAGTGCTATAGAGCGTGAGGCATTTGCTGTGGTCTGGGCACTGAAGAAGCTGAGACCATACCTGTTTGGGACTCACTTCTGGGTTCAGACAGACCACAGGCCCCTCCGATGGTTGATGCAGATGAGGGGTGAGAATCCAAAGCTGTTGAGGTGGTCCATTTCCCTACAGGGGATGGACTTTACGGTGGAACACCGCCCTGGTACAGAACACGCCAATGCTGATGGTCTGTCCAGATTTTTCCGCCTTAGTGATGAGAACTCCCTAGAGGTAGGATAGTTCTCCCCACATTTCAGCTGGAGGGGACACGTGTTAGACCTGGCATCCTTGGCGTGGGTCTCCTTCCATTTTTTTCATAATGCCTCCACTGTTGTCGATATGTTTTTGCTGGACTAGATGCTCATGGGCACTTTGCCCCTGCTAATCAGTGCCAAAGTGCAAGTGCTCCCTATGATAAATTGTGTTGTGTATTAGTGACTCCATGATTGGATGATTGGTTTACTTGTCAGTCCCTAGTACAGTGCACTGAGTGTGCCCAGGGCTTGTAAATCCAATGCTGCTGGTGAGCTTGCAGCACTGGTTGTGCCACCCACAGGAGCAGCTTGTAAAGTGTGTCTCAGGCCTGCCATTGCAGAGCCTGTGTGCAGCCTAGTGCTGCCATGTCGACTTGGTAAGTACACCCACTTACCAGGCCCTAAACCTTCCCTTTACTGCATGTTGGTCACTCCTAAAGTAGGCCCTAGGGCAGGGTGCATTGTAAGTATAAGGTAGGACATGCCCTGGTGTGTGTGGCATGTCCTAATAGTGAATTACAGCCATTTTCGTTTTTCACTATTGCAAGGCTACCTGTTCTCCATAGGCCAGAATGGGCAGTTAGATTATTACATTTTATAATCCTAACTGACTCAGGGAACATGGTGGAAATTCGAGTTTAGTATGCCTGAACTCAGAATGATAAAATACATCTTTTAGTGAAGTTGGTTTTAACATTCTGTGTTTGAAAATACCACTTTTAGAAAGTAGGTATTTTCTTGTCTAGCTATCCAAAGCCTGCCTCTGCTAGGTTGTGTATTCCTTGTCTGGTGTTTTTGAGTGACAGGGCTGGGGATTCCAGGAGACAGAATGAGTCAGCCCAGTGGTGAATAGAGAGATCTGCATCTAGATGGATGGGAGGAGTTGCACCTGGGACCTGACAGTGCCTGCCCCCCACAGTGCTGGCTCCACCCCCTGTGGTGCGTCTGATGTCTCTGCCCTGCACAGTGAAAGAAGAGAAGGAATCATGTCAACAAAGTGCTCCAGGGCTGGGCTTTCCCTCCACAATGCTGGCTCCACCTCCTGTGGGGCGTCTGATATTTCTGCCCTGCACTGTGAAAGGAAAGAAGGAGTCATGTAAACAGAGTGCTCCAGAACTGGTTTGGACTGGGCAAAGACCCCTCTGCCCTCAGAGGACAAAGGATTTTGGGGTATAAATATTGGGACCCTGATCCCAAGAAATTAGATCACTTTTGGGAACAAGAAGAAACCTTTGCTGAGGAGCGGAACCAAGAAGAAACTGAGGAGAGACTATCCCTAAGCCTGAAGTGCTGCTTGGGGGATTGGCCTGCAGTGGTTTGCCTGACTGCCAAAGAAAGGAGAAAGGAACTTTTGCTTTGCTGTGACTTTCATCAACTTGTGAAGGATCTCCAAGGGCTTGGAAGAGAGCTTGCCCCCTGATCGAAGTCCCAGGACCATTGGACTTCACCCCCTTTGTGAATTGCTGCTGGAAACTCTGTTTCAGTGGCTACAGAGGTAGGGAGCTGTGACCGACTCTCCCGACCAGCTCGGTGTCCTGTTGGCACCGCATCGAGCAACGCCTGCATCTTGCAACGCACGGCCTTGGTCTCACCGACTCCATCAACGAGCCGCTGCCTGCACCGTAACCTGTGAGCACCGCACCTTGCAACGCCTCGCTACACCGAATCCATCTGGTCCGACCGACACGGTCACTGTTGCTGAGTTCGAGTCCTGTGACCGCACCGGAGTTGAGTACCGCCTCGCAAGCTTCGCGACGCACCGCCTGACTCGCACCGCTGTCCGGACTGATCGACGCCAGCTCCTGAATCCGGCTCCGTCGCCGCACCGCAACCTGCCAGCACCGCATCGAAGCACCGTCTCGCCCTGCAATGCACGGCCTTGGTCTCACTGACTCCGTCTCGACGACGTCAACGAGCCGCTGCCTGCACCGCATCGAGGGACAACGCGTCCTGCAACGCTTGCATTTTGCATCGCGACCGCGACGTACAGCCATCCGGCTCGCACGCCCGTGCCTGCCGCTTCAAGTAAAAGGTACTGTGACCGAGTCTGTCTACGCTGTGTTGGCCCGTCTCGACGCGGTCAGCTGGATTTGTTAGACTCTGTTTGTTCTTGGCATCGCCGTAGCCGGAGGAGGCTACCGACTCGCACAGAACCTTGAATTAAGCCTTTTGATCAGAACTAAGCATTCTTGACAGTACTGTGGATTATTTTTGTCGTTTATGGTCTTGTGATAAATCTATATAAAAGATACTTATTTTTATAAATATACAACCTTTGTGGTGTCCATTTGTAGTGTTGTCACTTGATTACTGTATGTGTTCACAAATGCTTTACACACTGCCTCTGAACTAAGCCTGTCTGCTTGTGCCAAGCTACCAAGAGGGTGAGCAGGGGTTATTTCAGGAGTGTACCTACTTTCCCTGACTAGACTCAAGGGTCCCTATTTGGACAAAGGTACCTACCTCTGCCAACTAGAGACCCCCAAATCTAACTGTAGGACTCTGTAATCCTCTTGGTAGGACCTCTGGTAATCACCTGATTTACTGGGAGTATGGTCTCCTGTATAGTGAGTCTAAGGTTCCTGAGCTTGGTGCAACCCATGTGTTGGTGGTCCCCCAGTGCTACAGGGCCTTCCTACTGGAGCTGGCTCATGATGTACCACCTGGCAGGTCATTTGGGGCAGAGCAAGAACTTTGACAGGCTTGTTACCCACTTGTACTGGCCTCATATGAGGAAGGCCTCAGATGTGTTCTGCAAGTCCTGTCCTGCCTGCCTGGCCAGTGGCAAGTCAGGGTGGAAGTGGAAGGCTCCCCTGCAACCATTCCCTGTCGTTAGCACCTCCTTTGAAAGGGTGGGCATCGACATAGTTGGGCCTCCGGACCATAAGACAGCCATGGGAAACAGGTTCATCCTGTTCTTGGTGGAGCATGCCACCACGTACCTGGAGGCAATCCCTCTAAGAACTGTGACTGTGCTCGCAGTGGCCAGGGCACTGATGGGGATCTTTACCCATGTGGGCTTCCCCAAGGAGATGGTATCTGACCGTGGTACCAACTTCATGTCAGGGTACATGAAGGCCATGTGGAGGAGTATGGGGTAACCTACAAGTTCTCCACTCCTTACCACCCACAAACCAATGGGCTTGTTGAAAGGTTCAACAGGCCCCTAAAATGAATGATTATGGGCCTGCCAGAGCCCATGAGGTGCAAGTGGGATGTCCTCCTGCCATGCCTTTTGTTTGCCTACAGGGAGGTACCGGAGAAGGGGGTTGGCTTTAGCCCCTTTGAACTTCTGTATGGGCACCATGTGAGAAGGACTCTCAGTTTGGTGAAGGAGGGCTAGGAGCAAGCTCCCAGGAAGGCCCCCTAGGATGTGGTCATCTATATGCTGGCACTCTGCAACCAGACAGCGTGCTACCGGAAACTTGCACAGAAGAATCTGGAAGCCAGCCAGGAGGGCATTAAACAGCATTATGGCCCGAATGCCACTCTGGTCAAGTTTAAGCCTGGTCAAAAAGTGTTGGTGGTGGAATCTGTGGAACCCAAGGCCCTGCAAGACCACTGGTCTGGGCCTTTTGAGGTGAGGGAGTGCAAGAGTGTTGCCACCTACTTGCTGGACCTCAAGACTCCCAGGAATCCTTTGAGGGTCCTTCATGTTAATCACCTCAAGCCCCACTTTGAGAGGTCTGAGCTAACAATGCTCCTAGTCACTAATGATGGGATGGAAGAGTAGAGTGAACCTCTCCCAGACCTCCTTTCTTCTAAGGAGCAGGATTAGGTCAGTGAAGGGTATCAGTCTCTCCCCTACCCTGACCCTAGACCAACAGAGAGACTGCCGCCAGTTGCTGGGGCAGTTTGCTTCTGTATCCTCCCTTACCTCATGACTCACTACATGGTGCACCCATGATATTGATACTGGGACAGCATGCCTGTGAAGAATACAATTTATAGGTTATCTGACAAGGTGAGAGCCAGCATTAAGGAGAAGGAGGTCTCCAAGATGCTGGTGTTAGGAGTATTGAGCCATCAAAAAGCCCTTCTTCCATCCCAGTTCTGTTGGTCCTCAAGTCTGCACCTCCAGGTGCCTCCCCCGAACTTATGTTCTGTGTGGACTACAGTGGGCTCAATACAGTCACCAAGACTGACGCACACCCTATCCCCAAGCTGATGAGCTCATAGATCAGCTAGGAGCTACCAAGATCCTCAGCATGTTTGACTTAACGTCTGGGTACTGGCTTGATCAAAGGGGCCAAAGAGAGGTCTGCATTCTCTACCCCAGAAGGGCACTTCCAGTTCCAGCTAATGCCCTTCAGGTTGAAGAATGCCTTTGCCACATTCCAGAGGTTGGTAAACTAGTCCTTGCTGGTTTGGACAACTTCAGTGCCGCCTATTAGATGACATTGCGTTCTTCAGTTCTAGCTGGGAGGATCACCTGTGCCACCTCAAGGAAGTGTTTCAGGCTCTGCAGAGGACAGGTCTGACTATCAAGGCCAGTAAGTACCAGATAGGCCAGGAGTCAGTGGTCTACTTGGGTCAACAAGAGGGAGGAGACAAGGTGCAGCCCTCCAGGCCAAAATTGAAACCATTCTGGCTTGGGAACCCCTCAAGACCCAGACATAGGTGAGAGACTTCTAATAAGGCCTCACTGGCTAATACAGGATCTTTGTCAGGGGGTACGGCACCACTGTTGCCATCTTAACAGAGCTAACTTCCAAGAAGCACCCACGTCAGGTGAGCTGGACAGGGGAATGCTAGAACGATTTTGAGGCCCTGAAGGAGACCATGTGCATAGCAGCCGTGCCCAAGGGCCTTGACGTCTCCCAAGAACTCATTGTGCAGACAGACACCTCATTGTATGAAATAGGGGCCGTACTCTCACAGCTAAACAAAGAGGGCCTGGTTCAGCCAGAAACCTTCTTCAGTAGGAGGTTACTTCCCAGGGAACAGATGTGGAGTGCAATAGAGAGGGAAGCCTTTGCTGTGGTATGGGCACTGAAGAAGCTGATACCATGCCTGTTTGGTGCTCACTTCTGGGTTCAGACAGACCACAGACCCCTCAGATGGTTAATTAAGATTAGGGGTGAGAATCCCAAACTGCTGACGTGGTCCATCTCCCTACAGGGAATTGAATTTACTGTGGAACACAGTCCTGGAACCACACCACACCAATGCTGATAGTCTCTCAAGGTTCTTCCGCCTTAGTGAAGAGAACTCTTAAGGGGTTGGGTAGCTCTCCCCTTTTCAGCTGGGGGGGACACGTGTTAGACCTAGTATCCTTGGGGTGGTTTCCCCTGACATTTTGCCTTCGGACCGCCTGTTTTTGCTGACTTCAGTTGAGCTGGCCTTAGGGTTCTACGCACTTTACTATTACTAGCAAGTGCGAAAGTGCTTGTGCTCTTTCCCTAAAACGTAGTAACATTGGCTCATCCACAATTGGAATCTTTAATTTACGTATAAGTCTCTAGTAATGTGCATTACCTGTGCCCAGGGCTTGTAAAATAAATGCTACTAGTGGCCCTGCAGCACTGATTGTGCCACCCACTTAAGTAGCCCTTTAAACATGGCTCAGGCCACCCATTGCAGAGCCTATATGTGCTGTTTAAACAGCCATGTCGACCTCCCAAGTTAGACCTCCTGCCAGGCCAAACCTTCCTTTTTTTAGACTTCTTTTTATTACAGTATTGCAGCAAGAATCCATATACACCACATATTGATAAACCACCTTTCCAAAAACATATCAGCACATTACATCAATTATCTCCATTGCTTTTCCCCAACATTTCCATCAATTTCCCCCCAGAGTTGGCATTTGATCATTTCTGTCTTCTAGCCCCCAAACCTTCCTTTTTAATACATATGTCACCCCTAGGGTTGGCCCTGGACAGCCCAGAGGACAGTGTATTTAAAAAGCAGGACATGTTCTTTTACGTTTTACAAGTCCTGGCAGTGAAAAACTCTTACATTCGTTTTTCACTACTGCAAGGCCTATATCTCCCATAGGATAACATTGGGATTACCTTATTACATTTTATAAGTGCAATTTCCAAATGGAAAGATATGTCCGTAGAATCCTAATTTAAAATCCTAAATTACCGTGAAGTTGGATTTTAAATTACAATTCTGAATATGCCACTTTTAGAAAGTTGGTATTTTCTTGCCTTAGCTATTTGGTGTTTGCACCCTGTCTCTGATCACATGACTGGGTGTAGTTGGCAGTTGGGCTTCGTGTATTCTACCTAGACAGCCACACACAATGGGACTGAGTGGGCTGTCCTGACAGGATGGGAAGGAGGAGCTGGACCCAGCCTCACTTACACCTAAATAGCCTGTGTCCTGTCCACACACAAAGGGCTGCCTACTCCCTGTAGTTAGTCTGGAGCCAAGGCTGGCACGGCAGGGCATCTGTACTCTTCAAAGCATGTCTCTAGAAGTTTCTCCCCACTTCAAAGGCACAACTGTGTATAAAAGAAGGACCACAGACACCACCACTTCAGTACGCTTCTGGACCTGTGGAGACTCAGATGGAGTGCTGTGCTGCTGAAATGACTGCCACTCTGCTGGACTCCTGCTTTGCTGACCACCTGCCTGCTGCCCTCCTTGCCTGGGTGAGGACTGGACCTGCATCTCTTGAACCCAGAACCCAGAGTGACTCCAAGGGCTAGTTGCCTGGCCTCCTGTTCTGAAGCCTCAGGGGCAAAACAGGCTTCCAGTAACCTTGCATCTGCACCTGGACTCTGCCATCCAGAAGTGGCCTAAGATGCTTACCAGCAGAACCAGCACATTTTCCCTACTGAGCGCCGTATCCTCTTGCCAAACCGATGCATCTCTTTGGCTGAGCGGCTCATCCTCGAGCAGAACTGACACATTCCTGGTGCTGTGTGAATTGGGCCCAGCACAGAAGGTCCGCATCACCCTCGCATCTTCGGAAGTGACAAATCGCCAACGGCTTAGAGCACCTCTGACCCAGGTTCTCGCATCTCTCATAGATGGCAGCTCGACGATAATGCCAGCCTCCGCATCACAGCCACGCAGCTCCTCGGAACCGACGCATCGCTAGCTGCACGCTGCACCCGTGATGCCCAGACTTCGCATCGCAAGTCTCCTCAACAAGAGCCTCAACGACGATGCAACAGGATCTCGCACTGAAGCGTTGCAGCAGGATTGTGGTTGCTGCTTTACCAAGGTTCACACCCCAGTCAACCAGTAATCCAATTTCGAACAATCACCAATTCGTGGCACTACTCCTAAATGGCATTACAATCTAGCATAAATCACAGTTAACTTTCAAAGCCTTGCACTGCTGTTATGATGCCTTCCACACAACTATATAGTGGATGATAGCCATGACGCCAGTGCAAGGGACTGAGTGGACTTCCACAATGTGAACTCAGGAGTTATGGGCTAGGGAGTTTGACGATCAAGAAGCATAGCAGGCTTGGCACTTTCTGGGCTGTGACTGGGACCAGGGAAACAAATGTCCTCCTGAACAATCAAGACAGGGTTTTTTTTAGTTTCACATGCATTTTCAATGATGCGCGTGAGCTCAATTGTTTTGTGCCACATTGCTTTTAAAACTTGGTCTTTCACACAGCAAGAGTTGTCTGAGCAAACAAATGGTAGTTTTATCATCTGGCTATACTCCTGGATAATGACTGATGGTGGCTCTAGATATACTTTTCATAGTTCTGGATATTGACAGATGGTGACTCTGGACGTCCCATTCAGACTCCTTGATAATGGCTGATGGTCAATCTGGGATTCCTTTTCAGAGTCCAGATAATGACTTATGGTGACTCTGGATCTCCTTTTCAGGGCTGATCCAAGGACAAAGTCAATTTGTTCTACAGAGCTCCCTTCCTAGACATGTATTGTATCATGGTAGGTCTGAGAAATACTCATATCATATATGTTAGGAGCAACATAGATTGTTTCATCATATTCCACTTTATTCAAAAGAAAATGTTAGATAGATTTGATGTTCCAAACTGGGCTGCTCGGGTGCATCTGGAGTTGACTGTCGCCACGGAGAGAGAAAAGGGTACGTGGGGAAGGAAGGAACCTCCTACAGATGGTCTAATGATTAACAAATGGGTCCCTGTAACAGTGTCTTAGGAAGGAGGGCAGACTGAAAGGATAGCACTGCACATATTTTCCACAATGTCAGGCTTTCAGTTGATTTTTGTGTTTTTTTTCAATCCAGCAAATTGCTCTGTTGCCGATATGTTTATGCGTTTGGGGATTTTATACCAGTGCAAAGATTTTAGATAAAGAAAGGAGCAACCTCCAAGTTCAAGATAGATGGATTCCCATTGCCTTTGAAAAGAAACTAGGAAAAGACAGCGCACTCTAGTAGGAACACTGAGGTATAGAAGGGCCTGGAAAATGGAGTCACTGTTGCAATGTACTAACCACTTTGTCAAAGACAAAGGACCTTCAAAACCAACACTTCCTGACCAGAGACCAGTGAAGGTTAAACCGCAGTTGTTTCTACAGGTGCACTCTGAGGACTTTAGGACTCCAAGAACTTTAGGACTCCAAGAGCTCGCACCACATGACACATGAGAAATCCTAAAATCAGGAAAAGTCGCTGCAGCGGCTGGGATTTTTCTTTCTTAGCAGCAAAGCACTAGCACTAGCTAGCTCCCCGTTGAAGTAAACAACTAGTTTTAAAACTCAGCTGTTTGGCCAGTAGGTACACATTTACACTCTTCTCCGTCCCGCTTCTTCTTGCAACGCTACACTGCCTTTGCCAATGATTGCACACAGTTTAAATAAATAAATACATAAATACACGGTATATCTATTTGTTCCTCTTTCTAAAGCAGAGAGTCACCCTTTTGGGAGTCCAAAACACAGTACAGAAAGTGAAAGGTTTTGAGAGTACAGGGGCAGACAGAATTTTGATTGAGGTGATTTTTTTCCATTTTTAGAAGTTTGTTTTGGTGACATTCGATACCTGGCTCAGAATAGACATTCAAACATCACTTTATAATTTTTCAAGTGCTAAAAAAATTAACTGTGCACTGTGTGAGAAAAAATGTTTTTAATAGAAATGTTGGAAACAATGCATGTTTGATGTAATTCTGCTGCATAGCCCCTAAAGCGTTGCATGCCTTTCCTGTAGCTGCGGTATTGATCACCTTGCCAAAAGGTAGGCTCCCTTCTTTGAAAATGTCACTGTTAAAAAGTGTTGTAAAAACACCATTATAGTCAACCATCAAATAAAGATTCACACGGAAAAAAAGATTTCATCTTTGTAGAGAAAATATTGATAACACGTTACAAATGAGAACAGTATGCAAAAAAAAACAAAAAACAATTAAAAACAAGAAGGACAAACACAGCCCTAAAAAATAAAGAAAACTTAGGGGCATATTTACAAGCCCCTAGAGCCACTGGAGTGACACTTTTTTTGGCGCTCCAGTGGCGCTCTATGAAAGCCCACATTTACAAGGCCGCGCTAAGCCACTTTGTAAATATAGCCCTCTGCAATGCAGTTTTCTGCAGCAAAGGGACATGCAATGGGTGTTGCTGTGGGAGTTCCCAGCAACGCCCATGGCATTTTAACACTGCTCTAGATTTACAAGACTCTGTAAATGTGAGTGATAGACTTGTCATCCTTGGCACTGGTTCCCCAGACTTTTTTGCCAATACCTCCTGTATTGTTGATGCTGTGCTGGATGTCGTTTTTGCTGGCTTAGATGCTTTGGGCACTTTGCCACTGCTGATCAGTGCCAAAGTGCAAGTGCTCCCTATGTAAATTGCGACTATGATTGGTTATCCATGATTGGCATATTTGATTTACTGGTAAGTCCCTAGTAAAGTGCACTGAGTGTGCCAAGGCCTGTAAATCAAATGTTACTAGTGGGCTTGCAGCACTGGTTGTGCCACCCACATGAATAAACCTGCAAGGGTGTTTCTGACCTGCTATTGCAGTGTCGGTGCACGCAGTTGTAAACTGCCCTGTCGAGCTGGCAAGTGCACCCACTTACCAGTCCCTAACCTTCCCTTTTCTTACATGTCAGACACTCCCAAGATAGGCCCAAGGTACCCCCATGGGCAGGGTGCAGTGTATGTGAAAAGTAGGACATGTGCTGGTGTGTTTTACATGTACTGATAGTGAACTACTGTGTATTTCGTTTTTCACTATTGAGAAATTGAGTTTAGGCTCTCTGAACTCAGAATGTAATAACACACCTTTTAGTAAAGGTGGCTTTTAAATTATGTGTTTGAGAATGCCACTTTTAGAAAGTGTGCATTTTCTTGTTTAACCATCCTGTGTGCCTCTGCCTGTTTTTGTATTCACCGTCTGGTTTTGGAGTGATGGGAGCTGGTGATGTGCATTCACTCTAGACAGTTACAAGGGGGGTGGAGGTGTGCCCTGCCTTTCCGTGGTGACTCATAGCCAGGCTGAATAGACCTTTCTGCATTTAGAGTGGTGGGAGGAGTTTTCACTAGCACCTGAATAGGCTGTGTTTGCTCTGCACAATGCTGTCTCCACCTCCTGTAGTGAAGCTGGACCAGGGAGGACAAACCTGGTTTTAATGAGCTCAGAGACTCTTGAAACGAAGACTACAAAAAGGAAATGAGGCCTACAACCCCAGAACTTTAGATCACTTCTGGAAACAAGAGAACACTGCCAAGAAGAAGAGCTGAAGAGCTGTGTGAGGAGTGCTACCCTTTCTGTTGTATGAGGAGTAGGTTGGCCTGCAGTTGCTGTTTCTGTTTGTGGACAGAGGAAAAAGACTGACTCTTTTTACCCTGCTATGGTATCCTGCTTGAGAAGATCTCCAAGGATTTGTGTGTGCTGGCCTCCTGTTGTAGAAGACTCAGGAACATCAAAGTCTTCCCCGTGCTCATCTTGAGGATTTACTAGGTCTGCTCTTTCCTCCTCGCACCGCAGCACCCGAGGCACTGAGGAAGTGTGTGCCGTGTTGGGAATGAAGCCACTGCACCAGCGTGTGTCGTGTTGAACGTGCCGTGTAGGCGTGGACCGTGACCGAGATAAGTAAACTGCAAGCGGGTTTTCCCCATGTTGCCCAGTAACCTCGACAAGCATGGTCTGAGACGGAAGGCTGAGGACCGGCGAGTCATGCGGCCCAGTGCCTGGAAGAACCCCGAGGGCGTCTCTGTGTTACCGGGGCAACCGCTGTGCAGGCCCAGAAGTGGGCCCAGTTGGCATGCCCATTGCTGGAAGAGAAAGGCAGAGTCATCAACGCGGCCCCCCTGAGGGGAGGCAGCCGTGCACCTGGGGGTTTGAGCAGAGCTGGAGGCCGGAGACACGCCTCTGCTCCAGTAGCCTGACTCCGGGCCCGGCACCAGTGAGACCAGAGAAGCTCTTGTGGAGCAGCCCGGGCGTTGTAAGGATGCTGTGAACAGCCCGGGGATCGCCTGGCAACCTTCTGCATTGAGTAACCCCACGCTCCCTTTCCTGAGGGCAGATCCCTGCCGGTTCTACCCACCCACTCTTGGCTAATTGACATTCTTTCTGTTGATATTATGTATGCTGGATTTTTGTCATTTTTGGTCTTGTCGAAACTTAGATAAAATATTACTTATTTTTCTAAACTGGTGTGGTGTTGCTTCTGTGGTGTTTTCACTGTGTTACTGTACATTGGGTGCAAATACGTTACACATTGCCTTTGGGATACGCTTGTCTGCTCGTGCCAAGCTACCAAGGGGGTGAGCAGGGGTTATCTAGAGTGTGTGATCTCCTTACCCTGATTAGAAGCAAAGGTCCCTACTTGGGCAAGGTGCATACCTTTGCCAACCAGAGACACCCATTTCTAACACTGAGGCAGCGCTAAAAACTAACATCTTTCAAAAGGAGGCGTTACTGTGGCGCAATGAGGAGACATACTTTTATTTCTCCTTGTTTTTTGCTCTTTCTATGTGTGCTGCATTCTGCAGCATACATAAAAAGAGCAAAAAGCAATTAGTAATTGTTTTTGTGCAGGAAGGTTTCCATTCCTGCACAAGCACAATCATCCCTGCAAGGCAGGCACCCTTGCACCATGGTGCAAAGGTGCCTGCGTTGGCGCTAGGCAGCTTTTTTAGCACCGGCGCAAAAAAGTTGAAAGAAAGGAGACACTATCAGTTTAGTAAATAAAAGAAATAGAAAATCTCATTGTATTTAAAAATGAACCAAAACATAAAATACCTATAACAGTGTTAAAATTGCAAAATGTATAAAGCCAAACAATAGGAAACAAGTTACTACCAATTGCATAAATGCAAATAACGAGAAATAAAAGGTGAAACTATAGTATTATTAAAAGAAAATGTGTAACTAGAGAATGTATATCCATTTGTTTCAAAAGTAGTGCTGAGAAATTAGTCACATATAGTAAGAGAAGCTACACTGCATGTTTGCAGTTACCATAAACGTCAATTAGCATACTTAAGTAAAAACAATCTGCCATTGAAATGAAATGACATTTTACCATGCCCTTCTCAAACAGAAACTGCGTTTAATAATAGTGCATCCGGAGCTCTAATACATATTGGGCGCACTTACCCTGTTTGCACCAGGCGCAACTTAAAACAGGTGTGCTGTGCGCAAACAGGGAAAGTGCAAACTGTTACATAGAATGTGCTACCCCTAGGGCAGCCTCGAAGTCGTGCTGCCCGCAAGGCAGTTCATTCAAGTGAAAAACAGAGCAGCTTTGAAGCCGCCACATCGTGTTTCACTGTGCAGGCAGCAACCCGTCTGCACTTTTATGAGTGGAGAGAGATCCCCTTTCAGGCGGTTGCAGTGAGTGACTGCACCTGCCTGCAAGAGGATGTCTAGGGGGTCCATAGGATCCCCTTTCCACCCTCCAGGGGGCTGCCATCAGGGAGCGGATGTGGCGCACTGTCAGTGCGCCTCCTGACAGCTTCTTTGCCTCTGCGCCCACGTCTATAATATGGCACAGAGACAAAGGAATTCCCTCATTTGCATGAGGCCATGCCCTTATGCAAATGAGGTAACACCCTCTGGCGATAGCTATCTGTATTCTGTAATACTAAAGTGACTCGGGGGCCAGACAGCGGGCAGACATGCCCGTTGCGCCCCTGGGGTACTTTCTATACTAAGGCCCCTGGGGCCATATTCCAAACATGGTGCACTTTCCTTGTTTGCACCACGGCGCACCTTTCCAAAGATGCGCCCTGCGCAAACAAGGAAAGTGTGCCGTATTAGAATGAATGCGCTGCCCCCAGAGCAGCCGCGAACTCGCGCTGCCCCTAGGGCAGAGTATTCAAGCTGTTTGAAAGCTGCTCCATGTTTCACTGTGCTGGTGGCAACCCGCCTGCGCTTTTAAGGGGGATTAGAGCTCCCCTTGCAGGCGGGTACAGTGAGTGAATGCACCCGCCTTCAGGGGGATGTTTGAGGGGTTACTCATCGCTATGTCTGTTGACCAGATGACAACTTTATAAGGGCATCATCTAAATAGCGATTGTGGATTTGTTGCCTCCTAAGGGATCCTGTTTTATTAGCTAGCTCATGGAAGATATTAGATTGAAAGGGTGTCTTGTTTCTGCTGCTGGCCTGTGCTGGATTTCTAGTAAACTGGACACACTTGAATGCTGAGTAGACATCATATAGTTAGGTAGAATGCGTTTGTCTTCTGGAGACTGCCATTTGACCTTCATATTCTAGGCCAGGCTTCTCCAATGAGTAGCTTGCGAGCTACTGGTAGCTCTCCAGCTAGGTGTAAGTAGCTTCCCTGTGTTCATCCCAGCCTAATAAATTAGAAGCTTTTGCTGGGCAAATTAATATCAAAATTGAAAAGTGTGTATTCGAGACAAAACTGTATGTAATTTCAGAACTCATAATCTGATGTTTGGAGGAAAATGGTTGTATTCCCAAAATATATTTAAAGCTGATATTTGAAATACAAGATAGGGGGTTTGCCCCTGAAGGATTCCACCTTCACAGACAAACAATATGGAGATAAAAATTGATCAGTATTCCCAAGCCTGAGGCTCTCTCTGGACCTGGCTCCTGGCGGTTCAGTACAAGCTGGAAGTAACAAGCTATGAGTTTCCTACCACAAAAAAAATTGGGACATAAAAAAAGTCAACGAAAGAAACAACTGATTATGCTGTGAATGTTAAGCAATTGTCCGCTCAAAGGAAGATTGAGCCAATGAATATCCAACCTGCTGTATGAATTAGTTACATATCAAGCTGTTATTACAGCAATGCTGCTTTATTAAACAAGATTGAGCCAGAATACTCACAGCTTAACCGTGAGGTCAATGAAGGCACAATATTACCAGCCACCATATAGGCAATTCTATATGTAGAAGTGGATCACGGTGCCCCAATGGCATCCCAGCCTCTATTTTAGAATGAATGACATCCCAATGGGCGAATATCCTGTGTTCCCTGTATGCTTAATGTTTTATAAGTAGCAGCAGTCCAGATAGCTGGAGAGGCTCCCTGCTGGTTCCTATGCATAAAAAAGGGTCAAATACAGTTCCACAGAATTTTCACTTTATTGCTCTCTTAGATGTCAAAGTAAAGATTCACGTAAAATTGCTCTTATAAGATCTTGATAGTTGAAAAAGACTGCAGCATTGAGGACAATTTGCTGACTATGTCCAAGCTCGTGGAAAACACCTTGGAAACCAAAATGAAACTGCTTTATGCTGCCTTTATAGATTTCACTGCAGCTTTTGACAATGTTAGCAGAGGCAAGCTATGGGCAAAGTTTAGTAAATTGGATATTCCACAGCCCTTGTTAAATGGAATTATAACTCTATATTCCAACACGTGGGTTAGGGTTAGATTAACTTCCAAGTGGGTTACCACTGGGAAAATTCCCAGTAATAAGAGGCTAAACCATGGCTGCATATTAGCACCACTACTTTTTACTTTATATCTGGCTTATATTTGCAATGCCACTCTGACGCTAAGAGCTTGTTCATCTAAACCTTCTAACCAAAAAATGAACATCCTCCAGTACGCTGATTACACAATCCTGCTAGACTAAGCTGGAACTGGACTTCAAAGGCAACTAGACAATCTAGCGAAATACTGCATGATTAATGATATAAAAATGAATACTTCTAAAACAAAGGTCATTGTCTTCTGGAGAAGATTAAACCAGAAGGGCCACTGGTTGGTTGGCAATGAACACTTTGAGTGAGTTACAAACTGCAAATACTTGGGGGCATGATTTGATGAGATGGAAAGGGCTACACCGCACATATTAGCAATTAGGAACTCAGCAATGTCCATGCAGACCATATTCTCACGCCTTATAAAGAATGTCTCCTGCCAGACACGAGTCTCCTTTGCGAAGCTATGGACTGAAAACCTTTGCCAACCTTGTTGTCTGGCATGATTGAGTTCAAAGACACGCTTGTGGATTGGTTGAGGCACTGCAATGTAACATCTACCTCCATGCATGAGACTATAACACTCTTGCCAAAGAACGTGCAATGGAATGTCCTTAATCTCTTTTCAGACGGAAAACTAAGACAAACTGCCTCTTTGATGGCTAGGTTGCACTGTGTTAACGTGCTTTAGCGGTGATGAAATGCTTCAAGCGATAACATCAGAACATGGTCCATACCAATGGAGGGCAAAACAATCTATCCAAGCGCATTCTTCAGATTTTACAAGTGCTTTATTGCTCTGATTAGGAGCTTGGCAGAGGAGAAGGAGCTATTTATGGCTTCCGATAAAACCTGATTCCCCTGGCAATTAGCTCCTGAGTTCTCGAGGAATAATATGCATATTTTGGTGCTGGGTTACCACGTCAAATTCTGCATGTTACAATAAATATTGCACAGTTTTGGGCTGCCCAACATTTAGCAACGTGTGCGGTATTCAATGCACCCAATAATTACCGAGTGCAGTAAATCCCACACAACTCGGAATTCCTTGCACTGCTCAAATAGTTTGTTGTTCCTAAAAAAACTCATAATGTTGCAAATACTTCGCACTGACCATAGACTTACGAGATCATCTTGAAATATTATGCGCTTGTACCATTTTATGTGGAAGGAAAAAATAAAATAAAGCAAAACAATGCATTTGTTGGGTAAGGTTTCTGTTGCTGACAAATGCACAAATCTTCACGTCAAACCCGCTGGACTCAATCTGCTTTTGCATATTTATGCATGAACTGTCTGCACTTTTAAGATGGAAGGCAAGCTGCTTGATGTGGTACCTCTGTGGGGGAAACTGCATTTCGGACACTTTCATGTGTCAGTTTCAAACACTAAAACCCAATGGATGACGGACTCCAGCGCTCACCTGTATTTGACTGACTGGACGACCAGCTAATGAGACGCGGGTCAGAAATATAAATGTGGTTTTAAACACTGTGCCTGACTCTGGTGTCAGAAATTTTACAACTGGGGCGTGATCTGCCCCCAGTGCTAAGTAGTGCATTAATTTGAGCCAGTGGTGGCAGGTGGAGCCCAGGGACACTCATTTATGGAGACGTGATCTTATTTCTCCACAACAGATTTTGATCCAGAGCATAAAAACATAAAAGGGGGTAAAAGGAAAGAAGAGAAAGGCGGAAAAACAATTAGAAAGTAGGAATGAAAAGGAAGCCGCACACGTGAGATAAAGAGGCAGTAGTGTTTGGTGGTGGATTAAGAAGACATGAGGTTCAATCAAGACCCCACAGTCTTGGTATTTGGCACCCCGAACTTTGATAGTGCTGGCCGCCGGATTCTGAGCAAAATATGGGCCCTGGCGCTTATTCTTTTACAAAGTTAGCACTAGTGCTAGGTGAACTGAACAGGCTTGCCCTATGTCTGGATGCGTTACTAGAGCCTGTGGGCATCTCCTTTCCAGTCCTTGGGTTGGAAATCGGGTCTACCTTATGCACTGGATTTGTGCATTTGCCAGGGAGTGAATGGACAATGGCCTGGCCAAGCAAACTGACAGCTGATAATTTTGACAGCCTAGGTGCAGTCGCACTAGGCCTTTGGTTTTCGGTCACCATCTTGTTAGACTTGCTGTACGTGTTGTTAGGGAACAAACACAGCAAGCAAAGTTGTCTACACCACCTGAATAGCCATTGTGATCAATGTCACCTAAGGTATGCATTTGTGGGGAGATTATGTTTATCCTCTTATTTGGTTGAGGATCGTAGTGAGGGTACCCAAGAGATAAATTTAATTGTTGGGGTGGAGCCCAACAGATACATATTGGAGGGTCTAGGGAAGTGAAGAACTGACAAGTGTCACATCACGTGTGATGCGTAGTTCATTATCACTTTAGCGGTGTAGATTATCTGGAAGTTTTTTTGTGTCCACTTGGCTCTGTTGGGGATAGAGTATATAGGAAATTCATTGATTTGCTATTTTTTCACTGATTTTTTCCAGATTTATTCTTGGCAGTTGGAGACTGATAAACAGCATCCAACTACATTTTTTATCAACTGTAGGTTGCACCACCAAATCCAAGTATCCAAAAGACAAAAATAATTTTTAAATGTCCATAAAGTATTAGAAATGTTCAGATTTCTTTATTCTTCTTTTTATTTGAGACAAAGCACCAGGCAGCCAACGCGTTTCGTTCTTTTAGACAAGAACTTCGTCAGGGCGATTGAACTGTTATTATTTGTTTTGAACAGAAGAAGGAATCGTCAGGCTAGCTCAACTAAGAACTCCACACACGACTTCACCTTTCTTTTCTCGAACACAAATAAGATACAATGGCTGTTGTTCCTATTGTGCTGTATTGCCGGGTGAATTTTCAGACCTAGCGGCAACAAACTATTGAATGCCTGTTGTGCCGAAAACGCGGCGTCTCGAGCAGCAGGATATGTATAAATTCGAACGCTCAAACTACATGTTCACTTCCCCAAATTTTAAGAACAATTTTGTAATTAAATTGACACATTTTACCATTTGGCAAGTCAGGGGGCGCCAGCAGCACAGAAGTCAAATTCCAAATGCAAGCCTGCAAAAAAAAGTTTACTACACTTACATTTCGGGCAAAAACCTAACCTCAACATGGGCTTCCGAAGAGTCATGTGGAAAGCTTCAGCAAGGCCTGTTTGTTAAATGGTTTAAATTAGCCTTTGCAGTTCTCTCTTGAAACTAAGCTGCAGAGTCCCATTTAAATGCTACCTACAACTGCTTGTGATGTAAATCAGAAAAGTAAAATGTTTTTCCTGCTTCCAGACAAAATGCTAACTTAGGCTTAGCAGTCATGTTTTGTGCAAGTAACCTTAGCAAGCTGAAACTTTTTAAAAGTGACATTTCAATTGGAAATCTATTTTCGCTAATGTCTGCTAGAAAAGGCGTAGAAACATAATTTTATGGGTAAACATGAAAAGTAAGATCAATGGATAGTGTTGATTTTTTTTTCTTCTTTATATATGAAAAGTGACTTTAGTAAAGATGTGACATAACGTGCCTTAAAGATATCCAGTCTAAACTGGTGGCTTAAACTCTTTCCAAATGGATGGACCTCCTATAGTTCCCGGATAATATCTGTTTTTCACCTTATTTCACATTTACACAACAAGGGTGTGACAGGTATCTCTCACAGATATCAGTTTATTGTATAGAGCTAGACTGTTCTGGCTTTGATGGAGTTCAGCTGCACTTCACATCAAGAGTGCAACCTCTCTCCTTACTAGTTTTTCAAGCTGGTTTCTTACAACCACGGGCATTTCAAGAAACAAAGAGGTTACCCACATTCATGCCACACTCATCATTAGTGTATGGTGCTTCTAAGACTTTTATAACCCCCAGCTCTCCCTTGTCCTCGTCCAATATTGAGGTATGTCTACCTCATAAGACAGAAAAAAACAAGAAGAATGCTACGTATGCACCCCTACTATAAGGTGGTAGCTTATTAAGGATATACTCACCCAGCATTCCTCCTGTTTTTTTAGGTCTCGCAGACCTGCGTTGCAGCGTGCATGCGCTGCTCGCTCTGCGAGGCTTTTTGTAATCGAGTAGATTTCAGAAGGTGACTTGAAGCCCCGCCCATCATTCCTATTGGCTGGCGTCATCGTTTATGCTAAACGTTGGCTTCCCATTGAAAACGAGGCTTCTTTGTTACCGCCCTGTCTCCTTCTCCAACAGCCCATCCGGACTGGATCTTTTCCTTGCGGCTTTACACAGTGGGATTTATCTGGTGGGTGAGCACTATTTTCCAGCTTGTTCACAATGGCATTGTGCTGCTGGCCGGCGCTCTCCCTCTTACTTTATAGGTCCGCACAAAACGGCAAACACATTACTCCTCGACCCGCAGATTTGTTCTCGAACTGCTTTTTTGCCTCTCAGCCTTTTATACCGGATTTTTTACAGTTTTCATAAACCCGCAGTTATGCTGCAGGAAAACCTCGGGTTCCATTATTGGAGGAAAGGGGCTTTTTACGACCTTTCCATGCAACTGATAGAATTGGATACATTGTTTGTCTTGTCTGATGTTGTTGTAAGCAACATTTTGCACGGGGTATGCAGGAGTTCTCGGGGCTGTGCGCTGCTTGTTGTTCCTCGCTGTGAGCAGCAGCATGTCTTCAGACAGAGACAGTGAGTCTAGCGGACAGGATGGTGGGCTTGGTATCCCTGCCCTCCCCTCACCCCCTACCCCTCCGCCCCCACCAGCCAGAACCGGCCGCAAAAATAATGGGGTGCACTCTTCCACCACGCCTGGTTTAAACCCTCCGCCCCGTAATGAGGCCGAGCGAGGCTGCCCGCGCCCCGTGTTTACGCAGAGATGCGGCCGCTCCAGCAGTAGGGTATTCTGGCCACCTCTCTGATGCCATTAGCCCCCGCACGGGCAGCCTTTATTCTTGGAGGAGTTCTTAAAACTGATGCCAGCCATCTCTCCCTCACATATACACCACGACATACATCCTCCCACTGCGAGGAGGGCACGCGAGCGCAGGGGGCCGTGCCGTGACTCCGCTCAGAGGACGGGATAAGATCTCACCAAAGGCTGCCCCACAAATTCCTCCCTTTTAACAAGAACCCCCTCTGAAAACAAGCAAGCAGAACAATTCATCCGCTCGGCGGACTTCCCCACCCGCTTCCTTCTGCCCGTACCTGATTTCTCCACTCAGAGACTTTTAAACTTTGCTCACATTTCTGACTGGATTGCACGGATCCATTTTAAAACAGCTATTGTTTTACTTCACTTGTCCCTGCCGCAGTCCTTCGGCACCTCGCTTAGCCGGCTATATTTACAAACACCCCTGCCGGTCCCGCCTGTGAAACCTCAGACATGCAAACACATCTTTTGTGTTCATTTCTCCTGTTTAGTAAAGTACTCCCGAATCTAGCGCTCCAACTGCTCCCGTGCAGCCCAGGCGCGAATCAGAAACCCACATCACATTTATTTGAGAAATGGAGATTTTTCCAAGAGACACTTGCAGGAAAGTTCATAATTTTATTAATGACAGGGGCGTTTGGTTAGATGCACGTCATATTGTAAGTCTCTGCAGAGTGCTGGGAAACACATGGTGTTTACCGGTAACAGAAGAAATAAACCGCGAACGGCATGCAGTCCTCCATGCGCGCAGCTGCTTGGCCCGCAAGGTGGTACCCGGGCTAAGCCTTGGGTGCAACCGCACCCTATCACCCATTGTAATTGTATCCACTGTTCACCCCAAAGACCCCGCACCACATCCCTGCGTGTCCTTAATACTGGGAGGGGGGGGCCGAACCAAGGGGCATTCTGTTGTGTTTTTCCCCACTCTCCCCCATTCCGCCATAGACCTGATGCTATTGGAACGTTTTACATGAGCACCAGGTACATTACAAGGATACGTTCATTTTTTTTAAGTCCCGGGGATATTAAGTGTTTTGCCCAGAATCACAGGATGTTCAAAAAGTTTTCCGCATGTGACCTTTGGGACCCTTCACATCCATCTGAGTTGTGTTGCCAAACAAACATCTCCGGCATCCATCTACCTTGGAGGTAAACTTCGCACATTGCTACACAGGAAAGCTTCCAGCAACACACTGTTCGAATCACACACATGTGTACCCGCTCGCACACGGACAAAGCAACAACACCATAATGTCACACCAGCAGAAGCTGCACGCCATACGGACACCAGCTACTATAACATACTTTGGTGTTTACAATACTGGGGATGGTCTAAAGCCCACATTAATTTCCATCTGGTCTGGGAGTAAGCTGAAAGAAGGTCATTCACAGTTCGCCAGCTTTGTCATACCAACCCCTATGAAGTATCCCTATGCCTGCATGTGCGACTGCTAGGGTGATTGTATATGGCGAGTCCCTTAGAGTTTTGTTACACCACTGTCTTTCAGACTGCCCGACAGTGTGAGGAGGGTGGAGAGAGGTGAGGGGTGGAGGGAGGGCTGGTGCAGACGGTTTGTAGGCTCGGCATCACAATTTAAGGGAACGACCCCTTCCTGGTTCACAGGACGTCCTCAGTTAGAATTTAGCAGAGCCCGTCTTAAATTACACTCAAAAAAATGGTCTGCACTGCTGGCATCCAAGTTCACAGCCTGCCACCATGCATCCTAATCCAAACTTCCGCAGTTGACTGATGTTGTGTGATTCTGTCCAAGCCCTTTATTTCACTATGGCTTCAAGTGTAAAAAAAATGTATAAGATAATGGGGAATTCAAGTACGTAAAGTCTCTTCTCGATAAAAACAATCTTTTGTCGTCACAAAACATTCTATTTAATGTACATTTCTCTGCTGCTTCCCAGCTGTTTGTGCACTATACAAATGTCAATACATTCATACAATAAATGGAGAAGCAAGTTTGATAGGATGATTTATCGCAGATCTTCTGTGCACAAAGATTGTGTGATTCCCATGAGCTCCATGAGGAAAGAAGTGAACGTTTGCAAAATACTAACATTGTACCAAGATAAACATACCACCATGCACAGACTATCTATATTATTACTTTTCTGACACTAAAGTTCGATATGTAGGTATCTAGTGGACCCATAATATGAGAGCGAATTTCAGCTTGCCACAGTAAGCATTCTGGGGCTTGTAGTTTTCATTTCTCTATTGCCAGTGTGTCACTGCAGGTCCTGGCATGCATAGAGCTGTTGGCTGAAAACCCAGGATTGGGAAAGAGTCAGACCTGTGAGACAGGCTCAGCGTATGCTCATACATCAAGCACCTTTATTCAGCCCTCGTGTTTGCAGCCACGCAAAGATATTTACAATTCAGAAGCTCACTGATGGGACAATTGTAACACAACACTCATCATGTGACATAGTATTGCAACTAGAAACGCATGTCTCAAAGACATCAAGCAAGAAATGGTAAAAGCATGCTCAAATTAAACCGTTGCTTTTTCTGCTCCATTTGCAGACCGAAGGGCCGGTCATATTAGTTAACAAGGCAAAGCAGTGGTCTCAGGTTTCCCAAATCCATGCATGAGCAGCTCTTCCAGTCCAGGTTTTCTGGCGTTCTGAGACTTGGAGGCCTGTCTTTTGATGTTATAAACAGGATTACAAATCCTGTTTTACAAAAAAAAAAAGAAGCTGGAATTGATAGACTGCTCGCAAATTGAATTTGGAAACTCAAGGGCTCCATAGAAGATATTTTAAGGTAATGAAATCTGAAACAAGCCTTTGCAATGCAATAGGTCTCGCATTTATTGTAAATGACAATGCCTTTTATTTATGTTTTGGTTTTTAAAACATAAATAAAAGGCATTGTCATTTACAATGCCAATTGCTCAAACTCGCGTAAATGCGAGACCTATTGCATTGCAAATGCTTGTCTATCTTGCAGACAGGGACAATGAGAAGGGGGACTCTGCAACACTTGGTCTGCCGATGCGTGGATAATTTCTGTACACCGAGTCAGCTTGGTGGGCTCGTGTGGTGCTGGTGTATCTCTTGCACTGCTGGGCTTTGGCAGGAGAGACACAAAGGTATTGGCGTGATTTTGGAGGCCCAATGCCCTCATGATCTGCATTTTCTTTAGGAAGGTGTGGCATGGATCTCTACTTCCAGTTTGCGCTGTTGCACATGCACGAGGACCGGGAGTTCACACATGCACGATGCAGCACTGCTTTTGGCTCCATGAGTTGCGGGTGGGAGCATTAAAATCAGCGGTTCCAGGTAGGTCTGCATAGCGATTGGAATATTGTAGTGATTGTCATTATTGGAGACCGTTTGGGACAAATCTTACCTGTGGATTCTGTGCAGCTATGGGGAAGCACTCTTACAAGAAGAAGCACGCTGTGTCATCTTCTTTCTCATATTCCTCTTCTTCCTCTCCTGTGAGGAGGAGGTCTAGGGGTTCTAATGAGCACCTGTAGTGCTTGATCAGAGACATTGCGGGAATCGTCTCCAGTGAAATAGGTGCAACAGGAGCCATTCAGAGCTCGTTCTCCTGGGCCCTCAGAGTGAGATGAGGAGACTGTTAGGGCAGAAGAACAAAAGGGAAAATATGTAGGCAAGGAGGTATTGCCTGAGCTATTGACACATGTGAAAGACAATATGGAGTTTCAGGAAGAGGTGGGTGCCTAAGACCTCGTCTTCTGGTTTACTGAGGCAATTCCAGAGTGCCTCATAGTTGTGAGTGCCGGTTCACCCTTCTATTTCAGAGGTCTTAAAAAGGGAGTGGAAAGACCCAGATAAAATGACGTTGCCACGCTTCATGGCTAAGTTATATCCCTTTAAAGACATGAATGTCAGTTTGCCGAATTCCATTCATATTGATTCCTTTGTGGCCAGCTTGGTGGGCAGGACCTCCCTGATGGAGGATGCCATTATTAAGGACATGACAGATAAGAAAGTTGTTTCAGCCCTCAGGAAGCTCTCATTTGTCATTGACTATTACGTAATGTAATTTACTATTATGTAATGTAGATTTACTTGATAATATAGGGGAGGTGGAGGCGGGGGCTGTCCAACTCCGCTCCGCTGCAGAGTGTGCGGAGATTTGCCTTCCCCGCGGAACGCGGAGGAGGCAAATCTCCGCACACTCCGCGGGCCGAGCGGAGGTCTCCGACCGGGGTTAGTCAGCATGGAAGTTCTTTTTCTCCTCTCCCTGCCTCAGCAAAGATATGGTGTATATATACCCAAAGTGATACCCTCAGGGGTTCTACCTTGCTGTGTCATGTTGGACTTAGGATGACGGAAGGAATGACCCTTATATATAGTTATTTATTTATTTTAAAAATTATTTTGAGAAGTTGCAGACATAGTATACAGCAAGTCAGAGAACATCTCTATCATTATACATTGAACAGCAATGCTGGAAACAATTTTTCTGCATATAGCTAACGCAATCCTCCACCCTCCCCCACCCATCCAACTCCCCAAAACCAGCAAGTACAGCATATCACATAAATACATAAGCCACTTTATGTCTAGGCCTATGCGGGCGTAGTGGACCTTACCCGATTTATATTCATTCCCAGAATGTACAGTTCATGTCGTCTGCAGGTCAGGGTTTTGCAGCAGAAACACAGACAGCGGCGCCCAAAAATCTTTTGGTCTGGAGGCTATGGGTAATTCTTCTGCATATACATTCATTTGTTCTTTGCAATATACCAAATCCCGTACCCACTTCCGGAATATTGGAGCTGACCTAGCGCCCCAATGCATCGCCACTGCGCGCTTGGCAAATAAAGTAGAAATTGCAATTAGGCGCCTATTACACGGTTTAAACTGTTTCAGCAAGCCCAGCAGGCACACTTTAGGAGTACATATGATTCGTTCCATTGTTATATCTGATAACACCTTAACTACCTTACTCCAGAACACATTAATGGCGGGGCAAGCCCATGCCAAATGCAAAAAATCCGCTTCTTCCTGCCCGCATCGTATACAACTCGCCTCTGTTCTTAAGCCAAATTTCTTAAGCTGGCTGGGGGTATAATACAACCGATGTAAATACTTGAAATGAATAATACGGAGATTGCAATTTGCTATCAATCGATCTGCCAATTCACAACAAGATTCCTAGTCATCCAACGTCAATGGTGATGAAAGCACAGCATTCCATTTCATTAGCGAGGGAGGGTCTATGAACTCATTCTCTTTCTGAGACACATTATAGAGTCTAGTAATCAGCCCCCTACTTTCCACTCCAGCCAGCACGACCTGTAGTGCTTTAAGAGCTAATGGTTCTGCAGGAAACCCTGGGTAAATGGATCTTATCGCCTGACGCACTCTCACAAATGTGAAACCCAACATAGTACTATACTTCTTGCCAGCCTGGAATTCTGCTAAGGACTTAAACACTCCATTATGATGCAGGTCTCCTACCTTTGTGACCTTCGCTCTTTGCAATACTTTCATTGCTCCCTTGTCCTGTGCCGCTGATATGCCTGGGTGCGCCGCCAGCGGTAGTTCTGGGGTATAAATGTGCTCTCGCCTAGCTCGCTCAGCGAGATTTTTCCACTCCCACGCAGTGCAGTTGACAGTATTTATTTCTTTGCTAGCAGCCACTTCCCCACCCTGCAAAGTCATTGCAATCAACGGCCACGGGACGTGCGGTGTCAGCCTCTACAGCAGTGTGTGGGAGAAATTTTGGGGAAAGAACCAGTATTGCGCATATTGCATTTGCGCACATAGATAATAGAGGCGAATGTCAGGCGCTTCAAATCCACCTCTCTCGAACGGTTGTGTGAGCACGTCCCAGCTGCATAGTGCTTGTTTCCCTGCCCACACCAAGGACAGCAAACAGGATTGGAGGGACTTAAAGAGTGCCATGTTGAGCGGTATGGGATATTAACAAAGAGGTATAGCAGATTAGGTAAAATGATCATTTTTACTAGTGCAATTCTGTCTGCAAGTGAGAGGTGGAGCCGAGTCCACCTCGCGACCTGATCTGAAATTTTGGTGACAGCCCGCCCGTAGTTCATAGTCATTACTACATCAGGATCCCTGTGAACCCATATGCCTAGATATTTCACCGGGTCAGCAGACCATGACAATGGAAGTTCTAGCGCCACTTCCCTGGTGCTGGCTGTCAATGGAAACACTGTGGATTTGGCCCAGTTAATACCAAGGCCAGAGTAACGTTCAAATACCACGTATTCGCGAAGCAGGGCATGGAGATATGTTTCTGGTTCTCGAACGTACAGCATCATGTCGTCCGCATAAAGGGAGACAATGAGCGGCCGCTGATTATATCTTAGTGTGGCATGCGCATGCTTTTGGTGAAGTTTACAGGCCACTGCCTCCAGCGCCAGGGAAAATAGCATCGGTGACAGGGGGCAACCCTGTCGAGTGCCCCTCTTAGTTGGGAAGGTCCCCGAGATCCACCCATTGACCCGGAGTCTGGCCATAGGCTCAGTGTATAGTAGGCGTATCCATTTTAGAAAAAAGGGCAGCATGCCAATCCTCCCCAGCACGGTACACATGTTATCCCCACTGCAGCGAGTCGAAGGCCTTTGCCATGTCGAGTAACACTGCAACCGCCTGAAAATCCGACTCAAAATAATGAAGCACCGCAAAGAGCGTACGCAGGTTATGAGCTGTGGAACGTTTGGGGACAAAACCGGACTGATCCGGTAGGGCCAGGTTTGGGACTAGGGGTTGCAGCCTGTTTGCAATTACTTTAGCTAAAATTTTGGCATCAATATTGATTAAAGATAGAGGCCGATATGACTCGCATTTATTGGCTTCCTTTTCAGGCTTCAATAGGGTAACTATTAAAGCCTCCTTCAGCGTAGGGGGCAGTACCCCAGTGTCATACGCTTCGGCATACACATTCAACAGTCTGGGCGCAATCTTGTCGATATAAGCTTTATAAAACTCACTTGGGAGCCCGTCAAGGCCAGATGCTTTACAAGTGGGTAATGACATTATAGCTTCCTTCACGTCGTCAACGTCGAAAGGCTGTGTAAGATACTCCCTCTGGCCCGCCGACAGCCACCCAAGCGCTATATCGTCCAGATATCCGGCAATCTCTTCCTCCCTAACTTCTGGCCTATCCCCGTGGAGACCGGAGTAAAAATCGAGAAAGATCCTGCTAATATCGGGGTTAGAGTATCGCACATCTCCCTCACTATCCAGCATCTCAATGACGTTTGCTTGTCCTCTGGGCAGGGCAATTTTGGTAGCAAGGGAGCGACTCGGCCTACCTCCTTCCCCATAATATCGTGCCTTGCACCGTCTGGAGCAGTGCTGGAGCTCCTGATCTGCTGTTTGATTATACTCAGTTACTAGGTCTCTTATTTATCAAGTATTTCCGATGCAGGCCTACTCTCGTATTCCCTCTCCAAGGTTGTGATTTGTGCAGCCAGCATTTGCATGCGCCGACGGAGATCTTTCAAGACTCCAGCCTGTGCTCCTATACACTCTCCCCTTATTGTCACTTTGAAAGCTTCCCATAAGGTCCCCGCACTCTCAACAGATCCCTCGTTCTCAACAAAAAAGTTCTTGATAGCGGTCCCTATGGTGGTTTGGAATACAGGGTCTGTGAGAGAAGACTGCTGCAGTCTCCACTGAAAAGGGGGTCTCGCGCAGACTGGGACCTGCAGGTCCATGGATACAGGGGAGTGGTCCGAGAGTGTTTTTGATAGGTGAGCAATCTTGACAACCCAGGGACATACCTCCTCTGACGTTATCCAGTAGTCCAACCTGGACCAAGAGCCATGCACTGCGGAAATGAAAGTGCCCTCATGGGCAGTGGGGTTACGGAGTCTCCAGATGTCCCAAAGCCCATCAGCATGCATAATCTCCGAGAGTACCTGTGAGGCTCTTGTCCCCCTCCCACGCACAGACTGCGACCTATCCATTGCCACGTCAATGCACAAATTAAAATCTCCTCCCCAAACCAGCGCCGCTGGAGGAAACAACGAGATCCTTCTCCACACATCTCTAAAAAACACAGGGTCGTCTGTATTAGGCTAATAGATGTTTACCAGCAACACTAACGTGCCCCCCAGTCTACCCAAAGCCATCGCCACTCTACCTTGCTCGTCTGTTTCTGATCTGATCAAAGTGAATAGGGTTCCTTTTTTGACTAGTATCAGCACCCCACGGGCATACGAGGAGTACGATGCCGCTACTCTTACCACAGCCCATTTTTCCCCCACATTCTTTTCAGTCCATTTGGTAAGGTGTGTTTCCTGCAGGAAGGCGATGTGTATATTATTCCTGTCCAAATAGGCAAGGACAGACCTAATATTTTTGGGATTATTGAGCCCGCGGACATTCCATGTTAAAAACTTTGTTATACTACCCATGCCAACAACACATTTTCATTATAATTGCACATTGCCACCCACCGAAAATCCCATACAGTAGACCATATACATCATGTGAGCAGAACACCATACTTGCTGTGAACACTCCCCTACCCGCCCACCCTCTTCCAAGCCCTCCCCAATAACAAAACATCCCCATAACCCTGCACAGATTGGTATCATCCATTACGTACTTCACATATTGCAAACGTAACAGTTCCCCACATAAAGCCCCACCCCCTCCCACTTCAGCAGCCCCAACATGCCAAAGCCATCCCCTGAGAATAACAAAACAACCCATTGCAAGAACAGGCACAAAACATATACGCGGGGTACACCCATAGGGGGTCGCTAGAGCGCCAACAGCCTCCCGATGTGAAGGGAGGTGGCTGAACAACATCATTCAAGCTCATCCATTTTAGTATGTACGTAGCAGAGCAGTGACACAATAAACCAAGTGTTGGCAATCAAAATAGGTATCCAGCCCGTGTACTCCAGTATTCACAAAGGTAACCAACATTATAGCATCATTCAAATAGTCAGGCGCACACATAGAGATACGTGTGCAGGCTGTGATGCAAAAGAGCGTTCCTCATAGCCCCTGTAGGTCATGGCATCTCTTGGTTATGCCACAGAAACCACCTAGGTACAGGCTCTCTCATCGACAGATGCACGCAGATAAACAGTAGCGTAATGGTGAGCAAATATTGAATTTCTAACATATAAGTACATATACAGGCCTCAGGGTGTAGATGCGTCCGTCAGGAGGCTGAGCAGCTCCGAACATGTCGAGCTGATGAGCAGGCAGTCCCACATCTAGTCCTCTTCATCCTCCCGAGCTTTGGATTGTTCTCACCGGGAGCGCCTGTGCATCTGTGCGTATTCCATGGCTGCTTTGGGATTGGGGTAGATCCTGGCTTTCTCCTCCGCGCCGATGCGCAATCTGGCAGGATACAGCATGGCATATGGCACCTTCTCCACGATCAGCAGCTTTTTGACAGACTGAAATTCCCGCCTGGCAGCCTGGACCGCTGCCGTGAAATCCGGGAAAAAGGACAAATTGTTACCTTGATGCGATATTGCTCCTTTCTCTCGGGACAATCGCAGGATCGCGTCCCGATCCCGGTAGTTCAGAAGACGGGCAATTATAGGCCTCGGAGGGGCCCCAGGCGGAGGACGGGTGGCCAAGGCCCGGTGAGCCCTCTCGACCACCAACATTGTAGACAGTTGCTCAGATCCAAAGATTTCACGAATCAAGCCTTCAATGAACGTCTCCATCTTGCCTGTGTTGGTGGATTCCGGCAGACCCGTGATCCTAATGTTATCCCGGCGGGACCTAGCCTCTAAATCCTCGTTCTTCGCCTGGATCACTGCAAGCACCTTCTCCATATCGAGTGTCTTGGTGGTAACAGCGCTCAGACCGTCCTCAGCGTTCGATATGCGTTGTTATGCTTCTCCCAGTCTCACGCCCTGCTTGTCCAGCTTAGCAGATATATGATCCATCCTGAGGTTAAGAGCGTCTATTTTACCGTCGATGGATTGTAGGTTGCTCTACATGGCCAACAGCGTGGCCTCCAATGGGGTGGTGCTCTCCTTCGGGGCATCCAGTTTGGAGTCAGATGTGGCCCCCCTCTGCACCTTGCTCGATTTCCTAGCCTCAAAAGTGAGGCGTGGTTGTGTTTTGTCGGGTTTACCCATTGTGCGTCCAGATAGGCGCAGTATGAAGCCCCAGCAGTTCACACACTGCAAGCCGACCTCACAGCGCTGCCCCCGCAGCAGGATGGGCGCGCAGACCCAGCAGCAGCAGACCACCAGGCCCTCCGCAGCGATCCAAATGTACTCCACCCACAGAGTGGTATGCACAGCTCAAATGTCCAACGCTTCCCCAGTCCGTCAAGCAGCCCACCAATGGTTGTATTAAGGGCACAGTACGAACCTCAGACCTGGATTATGTGCCACTTCCCCTCTTTGCTTTCCAGCGCAGTGTTCCCAGAGCGGCACAGGGGCTGAAATGTAGACCAGGCCTCTCGCCACCTAGCCGTACCGTTTCAATGTTGAAAGCAGCACTCAGTCACCACTTGTACCGCTTTTCCCACCCTATCGCAGAGGAGAGCGTGCAGGCCGGGGAGTCCACCTCACCACACAATCTACATTTCCGTCTGCCAGGATCCACATATATAAGGGGTTATCTAAGCGTGCAGGCGTAGGTTGCTGAAGCGGTCCTCGCGCTGTATATACGCTATGCAGTGTGCAGTGCTGTCAGGTAATATGCTGAGGAAGGGTCAGCCAGCAAGAGCTCCAGCAATGACGTCCACAGCAGCGAGTCACCGCAAGTGCGGCCCAGCGGGGCCTCTGCGCTAGGCCTACCAGCGCCCCGCACCTCCCTTCAAGGTTCCTACGGCAGAGCAGCGTTGTGCCAGGGAATCCAGTCCCGATATCAATTCCGCAGCCCCCAAGGGTAGTCACTCACCGCCGTTGTTACCAGGAGCAGCGAGTCCCAGTCGCACACACCGCCCCGGCTCTGATGTCCGCAATGGGCCGTGCGCGGCCCGCAGCCATCAGCGCCCGGCCTCGATTTCTCTCAGCAACAGTCACCGCACTCACCCAGGGCCCAGGTGCAATCCGGAGGGCTCCGCTTCGGATGGAGGCATGCGACTCAGCTCACCATCCGCTAAGCTGGAGATCCCAAATCGTAGAGCGCGCCACAGGGACTACGGCGATCCGCTCTGTTGCCTCACTTATACCTCTCAGAATCAACTTGCATGGGCCGTAAGGTAGCCACCCGCCGCCATGATGCAAACAGGCCCTGGCAGACTAGGTCGCCCGATTTCCGAGTTCTGTGCCCCACAGCTTTCCAAATTCGCCTCCGCTGCGTTTGGGGTATTATGACAGCTTCGCCCCCAGCGTGTAGGTCGAAGGATGGCGTGAAATAAGCAGGATAATGTGCGGATATCAAGTTCAGCCGGCGGAGCTGCACTAAAGCACAGCCATCTTGCCGTGCGCCCTCTAGCGCCCCCCCTTATACATAGTTATTATGCAGGAGATGGTAGTCCTGCTGAGTTTCCAAGAATCCTCATACATAATGGATGTAACTAGTTTTCAGGGAAAACCCCACATCCTGTAAGCAGTACCGTAACTAGGTAAAAGGTCAGTCCCAAGAACCGTTATGTAGTGTAATGGTAGGGGAGAATATAGGTGAAAGGTTAGGTGGTTCCCTGAGCCTATATTGGGGTACCTATATGAAACATAACAGTTCCATTGTTCCATCTCCCAACAATCCAGGCGAGTTAATATCTTTAAGAAAATCCTGGGTTTTCTGTACTCTTTCTCTAGTCTTCCTGCAATAAAGATTCTTGTAATATATGGAGAAAGCCACTGCTATGTCTTCATTCCTTTGGATATTCTTTCCTTCTCCTACACTCAGTTCCTGATTCCATCTGTCTCTGATCAAGCTTCACCAGTCAGGCTAATAACTTCCCTGCCTTATTCCCAACATCGTCTAGCCTACAATGGGTGGCTAAATGATCATTTCGGGCTGCACCAGTCACTGTGTCTCTGTATTCTTGTTGCTTCATTCTGACTTGGTGCTCAGTGTGTTCATCCCACATCAGCATATTTGGCTTTGAATCTTAGAATTTGCCATCATGATCTGATATTCCCCTATCTAGATTCTGGGATGCTACAAATCTGCCCAGGGAGTGTCTTTGTGTAATGACATAGTCGATACATGAAAAAGTCTGTTTCACCCCGAGCAGAAAGAGTCTTGATTATCTAGTGGATGTTGAGCCCTCCAAGCATCCACCAGATCAAAGGTGTCCAGAATTCGTAGTAGGTCTAAGACAGAAAAGGAATAGGGAATGAAAGCAATTTAAAACAGACCATTACTTACCAGAGCATCCTTCCTATTTTCTGGACAGTGGGGAGAGAAGACCAGGCCCAAGAGGAGGAAACCCTAAAAAAGCAAAGTTGGGAACAATAGAGTGATAATTTTGGGACCATAATATGAATGGAAGACTCACATTTCCTAAAAGAAAGCCTTTGACTATTTCCTCACTAGGAAGTATAAACATTCTTGATTTCTTATCCAAAGGCCTCCTAGTCTTTGATACCACCTGAAAAAGCCCACATCCAGCTTTGCATCCCCTCCTATGTCCTGCAGTGTCCCAGCAGTATCTTCAGTTGAGTCCAAATGGACTCTACCAGCACAGTGTCCACTCTGATTGGCCTTGCATAAGCTCCTACTCTTTCGCTCTGCTTGTTCACTGCCTTTTTGGCCTTCGAGAGCTGTATGTTAGCCCATGTATTTTACAGATTATACTTTTATTGCTTTAGGACTCAAATCCTGGTCTCACCCCTAATTTCGGATGGAACCACTCATATATGATTTGAGCTCTAGCAGGTTCTATGTGTAGTTGTGTGAGAGATCAGTGGTGGGAGCAACCACCAATTCCACCCCACTCCTCTCTCTGTTCCAGAGGGTGGCTATTACTGCTGCCCAGTGGGCACTGTCACTCCTCACCTCTCGGTATTGGGTATTCTCGCGCCCAGAGGATCTTGCTGCTGGGCCGCCGACAATCATTGGAGCCAGTGGTGCATATACCTCTTCTCAGTGTCTCCTCCACTCAACTTCACCCTTGGGGTATTCATCACTGCCACCTGTCTCCAGGGACATATCATGCTCTCTCCTTGCCACAGTATCGGATGTACCCTTCGGCAGGCTGCAGGAGTCCTTGCACTGCCTCTGGCACAGCCGAGTCTTCCGGCTTGTCCAGGCTACCCATCTCCCGTCACCACGGGCCAGCCCCTCCTTAAAAAATCCCCTTAAAAAATCCTATCATCTGCATCTAAGGGGACCTACCGGTACACTGTCTCTCTGTCAGGAGTTCTTATCCTGGATAAGTGGACGAATATGTGGGGGATACTTTTGACGGGCCCAGGAGCTCTAAGGGCCAGATGTACCACCAAGAAAATTGCGCATCGCAAATATCGACTCTTTTACGAGTCGCAATTTGCGAGGCGCAATTTCCGATGTACAACAGTGTATTTCACACTGTTTGCGATTCCTAATGGGGTTGCAAATTGCGAGGCTCATTAATATTAATGAGCCCCTCGCAATTTGCGAGCCCATTGGGAATGACAGCACTCCCAGGGATGGTGGCCTGCTGGGCTCAGCAAACCACCATGTCTGGGACTGCTTTTTAATAAAGCAGCTTTTTTTTTTTTTAAATGCAGCCCGTTTTCCTTAAAGGAAAACGGGATGCATTTAAAAAAGAAAAATGAAACTTTTCAGTTTCATTTTTTTAAGCGCAGGCAGTGGTCTCTGGGACCACTGCCTGCTCTTAAAACATATTTTCCAACATACAAAGGGAAGGGGTCCCCTGGGGACCCCTTCCCCTTTGCGGGTGGTTACCACCTACTTGAAGTAGGTGGTAAACTGCGAGTGTTTTGCGGCCGCAAATGCGGTGGCAAAACACTAGTACATAGCATGTTGACTCGCTATTAGGAAGGGACGCCCCTTCCTAATAGCGAGAGTCGCAAATGCTATCTTGCGAGTCAGGGACTCGCAAAATAGCATTTGTACATGCTATAACCCTTTTTTGCGGCCGCAAACGGGAGTTTCTCCCGTTTGCGGCCGCAAAAAAGGGTCGTACATCTGGCCCTAAACCTCTGTTGCCATCATCATTCCTTGCGCTTTTAAATAATGCATCCAGATCTCTTACAGTGGCAAACAATTTCCTGGGAGAAAAGGCATGTTACAAGCATTCCTATAACAGTATCAAGAATTTCTTTACCTGGAAACCCACAGCAAGGTCTGGATCCTCCCATGGAGACAAATAATATTGCTCATGAGAATGGTCAGTGCTGCATTTGTCCATATCACAGAAGATGATCCTGCAGTGTCATTGAAAAGGAAGAAAATATTTTTGCTTATAAGGCAATATATATCACTGATTACAGGAAGTTAACTCATTGAAGTACGGAAAATATTGAGAAAGAAGGACAAAGTGATTTTCATAAATTCAAAGTCTATCATAAAAGGTGTTAACCTTAAATATTAGAAATAATATATAATGGTAAATAGTTGCGGTCAAAACTCAAGTTTCTAAAGTTTCTCTTAATTGTTTTTTTCTCATATTAGAACAAACGCTATCTTTCTCCTGGGTCTATTATTTGAACATAGGGTCCAGGTGGTTATGCAGCTGGTGCTGTCAAGCTTTGACTTTTCTAACATCACTTAGCTCTTGCAGACTGAATATTTGCTAATAAGGTTTCAGTGGTCCTAGCATCTAGCAGCCCAGACACTGATTCGGTTGAAAAAGAGGCAGCATGTCTTTGCGGTATTTTACTTTTCAGCATTGTTTCCCCCTTAAAGAAAGGTTAAATGTCACAAGATTCCCAAGTGTCACCATTGAATCTATGAAAACGAATAATCAGTTCTGTACATGAACGGTATAGAATTACAAAAAGAAGGGACTTAGTTAAAAGTATCACATTCATCAAGGAGCGAATAAAACCCAAAAAAGCTGATATTTTATTCCTAAATCCACTTTTGGTGCAGACTATAATCAGGACACAGCGACTCTGTCGAAGGAATGCCCATAAAACTGCACTAAATTTGTACTCAATGAGCACATAACATATAGCAAAGTAACCCACGACAAGTAAGTAAGGGGCATATTATCAACCGCCAGCGATAATTATCGCTGGCCGTTCTCAGCGTGAGAATTGTCATCGCCGGCTATCGCTGATAATTATCGCCATGCTAGCGCTGTATTAACAACGCATAGCGCAATGGCGATAATTATTCCTGCGATAAGCTTGTTTTCCATGGAACATCGCTGGTTTTCCAGCGATGTTCCATGTAAACGGCGATAACCTTGCTGATACGACCCTGTGGTCGTATCAGCATAATCCATCTCCAATATTAAGTATAGGTAAGTCAGCATTTTTGCAGACGTTAGTTTTAGCGAAAACCGCGGTTTTCGCAAAAACTAACGTCTGCAAAAATGCCTGACCTCCTTGTAAATATCGCGATGTGCACATCAGCGATATTTACAAGGTTGTTCTGCCCAGTGACGCCCACTTTGCATCTCATTAGAGATGCAGAGGGAGAGTGCCGGGTAAAAGGGTGCTAACATGCGCTAATGCATGTTATCACCCTCTTGTTAATAGGGCGAAAACATTATCTCCGCTTTTTTGGCTTTTAAAGCCAAAAAAGCGGAGATAAGGCCCTTGATAATATGCCCCTAAGAAGGTTACATAACTTACCAAACAATTAACAAACTCTGCTTCAAAGCCCATGCTAAGTAAGGGCTTATTCTACTGAGCTGCATTTGAAGAATTAATCAGCTGAACAGATCAGCAGTGCTACAAGGGAGGAGAAAGGACAAACAGACAAGTCTGGGGCTCCACGAAGGCACCACAGAAATCTGTTGTTGCAGGAGGAATGGAATCAATTGACCGTCCAAGCAGCAAATCCAATTGAGTGTAAAGGCAAGCGACTCTTGGCATGGCAAAGATACAAGGCCACAAAGCACCAAACCATCGTAAGGCCGCTGAAGGGAAGAAGATGAAGGTCGGGGAGGGAATTCAAGCGAGCAAAATCACTGTTTAACTTACACGTCCTTAACCCCGAAAAATCAAGGTCAAGGGAATTAACCGAGCTGATCATTTTCCTGTAAAGAAAAAGGGGATATGAAGAAATAACAATTACGCCCTAAGGAGTTGAAGGGCGCTCATGGACCACAATCAAAAGAATTACATCATGTCGAGCCTGGTGATGCACTGACCCGCATGTGGAAGCAATGTCCTGACTCACCAAGTCTCTAGTTTAATAGAGACAGCTAAAATGGTGCTAAAATTCAGTTACATCATATATTCATAGAAACAGATGGCAAGGCCAAATAATGGAAGGAGGACGAGCAAATGCGCAATTCACACCTCCTTATGGGGCAAATGATTCTATGCGTTCATTGAGCCCTTACTTGATTGCATGCGATTCATAGATTAAGGGCCTGATTTCGACATTGGTTGTCCTGGGACTGCAGTTGATTTTTGGCAGTCCAACAGCCCATATACCTGGCGGTCCAACCACCAGATTACAATGCAGGCGGTGAGACCGCCGCCTCCGCCAAGAGCTGAGCTCCTGCGGCGATGGGGATAGCGGCTGTCAATGGTGGCGGTGCCGGCATTAGCACTGCCGTCAGTATCATGACCTGCTTTTCCACCAAACTTTTCCTGGCAGCGACACCACCATGAAGAGGTCAGTGGAAAGGTAGGTTTTGGGGTGCAAACATGACTACAGGGTGAATGTGCCCTAGAGACATGTTAACAGGTAGCAGCTTGTGTGTGCCCCCATGGCATCGGCATGGTTGTGCGCACTGTTTCTCATGCAGATAGTGCTTTAGGAAAACAGTGCGCCCAACTGCCCGAAGGCATTGCAGCATGGTCCGCATTGTCTGCAGGCTCTTTCCTAGAGCCGCAGCATGCCGCCACCATGGCAGCGTCTCCGACATACCACTAGCCCCATGGTGTTGTCGTAATGCGGCGGTTGGGATGCCGCCAGTTTGGCAGTGTTTTCCCGACCACCGCTGCGGCAGGCTGGCGGTGTGTCCACCAAGGTTCATAGTCAGGCCCTAATTTATTTTCATTGTATCAAAGACTGCTCCCTACTTATGGTTTTGTACCGTTCCCTGAATAGCCTGTTCCATACCTGTCCATTTGAGTCTCCTTAGTTCATTCTTTTATCAAAGGGAATTTTGAGCATGAATCAGATATGAGATTGTTGCTGAAGGATATATCTGAGCATGTCTTGCTTAGATTTACTAATGTACAACGGCCAGTAGAGCCACTTAATGTTATAAACAGTGTTTGTAGTTGCTCAACTAGTGTATTTTTATGTAGATTCCAGTTAACATCATCATAGTTAAAAGAAGCTGCAGCTTTTGTAGTGGAACACTGCACCAACATCTATGACGCCCAATAACAAGGGGATGGCTACAATTTTGTGTGAACGATTTATTTATTCACAGTGAGCTTTCAGAAGGCATGCTGTGAGTGTGAATTTTTACAGTATTTGCCCAAAAATGTTTTTAACCATTATACTTCGAAAACAAAAGTGGTTGCAACACTTGCATACTATTCACAAAGATTGCCTATACTTGTGAGTAATTTACACTTTTACTTTATTCTTACACTTTTGGGTAACTTTACTACTTTTGGCTATACACAAAATCTTATTGTAAAGTTACTCAAAAGTGTAAACTTACATGTCTACGCCCCCCGAAAAATGGGGTGGAACTAAACTTACGAGGGTAAGTTACTATTTCAAAAAATAAAAACAGTATTGAGTCCAGGACCACACATGGCCAACTGCTGGTACAGCAACACCCTCCCATAGAAAATAATGGAGGTAGTGACTTAAAATAAAACCCCTTCCGAAATGTTGTTAAATTAAATGGAAGTATTTTAAATACTTTGAAAAAAAATAGAAGTTAATGTTAAAAATATATACAGAGAAAACATATTTAATTATAAAATATTTTATCAACTTTTATTAATTGAAACACTAATGGAAGATTACATTTTAATAAAATTAATTACATTACTCTTAAATAATTCTATAAATCACTTTTAATCATTATTAATGCATAATAAAAACATATATATTTAATTTAGGTGGGAGTTTATTTTAATTTAAACTACAGATCAATCATTTTAATTTAATTTCATATATTCAAAGTATTTAATTCAGAATTAAGTTAATAGTGCTTTAGCATTGTTTTTCTTTAATTCCACATTTAAAATGCAAATATAACAACTGTGGAGTCTTTCTTTTGAAAAAATATAGTGAAAAGTTAAAGGTTTACTTAACTAAAAACATATCGTAAAATATTTCTTATGTTAAATATTAATGTAAAGTCATTTTATATATTTATTTTAAATTTAGAACAAAATAAGCACTAGCAACTTAATTTTGAATGGGATTTTCTATACATTAAATTAAAAAACAATTATTTTTCTGAAGTTTAATTAAAACAAATCCAACCTAAAGTTAAAAAATACATATTTTTATTATCCATTAATACATATTAAAAGTGATGTATAGAATTAATTGAAAGTAATTTAATTACATTTAAATGAAATATTACATTTAAAATAATTTACTACTAAGGGGCTTATTACGATGTCAGTTGGAGTTGCCTCCGACTGACACCGTCTCGGTCTCGGTACCGACCGACCTCCGGTCGGCTGTTCCGACTGCCTGATTATGATGCGACCGAACACTGTTCGGTCGGATACTCACATCTCTCTATGGGAACCTGTGTTACGGCTATAAACCCGGCTGTAATACAGGCTCCCATAAAGCAATGGCGGTGTGTGTAAAAACCAGCACCCTGTGGCAGGCCCCTCATGTTGTCTGCCACACAGTGCATGGATTTACAGAGAGGCACCCTTAGTACCCCCTCGGCTACCAACTGTAGGCCAAGGAGGCAAGGGGGCCCTGCTAGGGGCCCCCAAAGTCCCTTCCGACAGCCTTTCCATGTCAGACAGGCCAGCACGGAAAGGCTGTGGGAAACTGACACCGTAATCCTGACGCCGGAAACGCCGTCCATAGGGGATTACGGTGCAGTTCCGACCAGCTGGAAGACTCCGAGAGCTGGTCGGAACTGCGTCGAAATGACCGACCGGTTCATACTCCGACAGCCAACATCATTATTCGGCGGTCAGACCATAAACCGACCGTGTCAATCGGAAAGCCTCCAATCGCGGTCAGAAAGCTTCCGACTAGCGGTCGGAGGCTTTCCGACCAACATCATTATCGGCCCCTAGTAAACATACATGTGTAAGTATCTCCCTATAGAAAAGATGGGAGAAGAGGAGAGGGAGATTACACTTGTAGGTTTGTCGCTAACATATTGTTGTATTTTGTTAGTACTACTGTAGTGTTACTAAACATATTACAAAATGCAATTTGTGAATAGGTCACATCATTTTTGGTAAGCTTTGCCATTCACAGATTTGTAGTTTCTGAGCTTAGAGCAGGGGTTTTCAAACTGGAGGGCAGGCCCCCCTGGTGGGACTTAGGGGGGCACAAGGCTCTGGCCGAAAGAAGCATTATGCTGATGGCAGTGCTTTGTTTCAAGCTGGTCCTTTTGATGCTACGCCTAACAGGCTTATGGGGGAATCCCTGATCGGTCACTTTCAGCAAAGGAAATTAGCTAGGCTCGTCAAAATGAACACTTTAGTCTTTACAATTTGTCCTTATTTTCAAGCAGTGTCCTAAAGGCAGATTGCTCCTTAGTTTGTGTGGATGATTACTTTCACATTACGGTACAGAGTTCCTTTTAGTAGATTTCATATAAAGATTTGTATATAATAGCCTGCCATGTTGTTGAATCTTAGGGTAAAAAATGTGATCTATACACATTCAGAAATAATGATGAAAGAAAGGATACTGTTCTGCAAATTAATTCATGAATGAAATTCAATTACTCTTTGATGACAGCCTCTCCAAGCAAAGAACATTTCATCAATAGGTCTCTTCCAAACCACTAGATAATCCTAGAAATGATTAGACTTTACGTAAATAGTTTCTTCTTAAAACTGGGAAAAAGTAAGATCACTACAGTCAGCGCACAGGATGCACCCTTTGCTGTAAATTGTGTTTGGAGATAAAAAGTGTTCTAACTAAGAAAGATTATTATTGTTAATGCTGTAAAGACACAGTCTATGATGAATGAGATAGGGACACTATGCAGAGAAGTCAGTAAATTGAGGATTTTCTCAATAACAATCACGGCTTTAGTCTGGAGAATATTGTGTACGGTGATTTGATGTTAATTGTCACCAATATTTCATCATCATTGTCTTGCGCTGGAAAGCACTCTTAAAGTAGCGCACAGCAGCGCGAAGCACTGATTTGCGTTACTTTGCGCCGAGGGGGCATTACATGGTTGGTACATGGGCGTTCCCATGCAACCACCCATGCCTTTTGACGCAAAAGCATATTTACAAATATTTGTAACATGGTTTTGCGCCAAAAGTTAACGCCCCTTCAAAGGAGGCGCTAACAGGAGAAATGCTTTTATTTCTCCATGCTTCCATGTGTGCTGCACTGTGCAGCATGTATGCAAAGTGGGAAAAGCTTTGCATCGTGCCTTGCATAGTATTTTGTACAGGAAGGGTACCCTTCATGTACAAAACCTATGCTACATTCATGCACACACCCTAGCGCTGCGGCGCTAAGGTGTGCGCATGGCGCACGGCAGCTGAAATCAGCGCTGGCGCAAGGGAAAGGGGAGGAGAGAGCCATATCTCTGAAGATATGGCGCTCTCCTGCTCCCTCCCTGTCACGCAACGTGGTGCAGCCTCGCGGGGGGCTGCGCTGCGTTGTGCAACTTTTTTGAAAATCTCCCCCATATCTCCCTGTGCCTACAAAAAAAATGAATGTGTCCTTGTGTAATGTAACTGGTGCAAAGCACTCCAATACCTTCAAGTCGAGTTCGTTCTACATAAAACTGCAATAAAAAAAAGGAATGTGGCAATCCTGGGGAGATCAGTAATTCTAGGTCTAGTTCCCTAGTAATTCCACATTCTCCCCAGCTTATTTCCCTTGATATTTAAAAACATGTGCGGTCTGTGATGATTTCCCAGATCTCTGATTCTTCCCAATTGCGAGTTCCGGCGCGTTCATAATTAGGGCCTATGTTGGCTCTGACAACATACGTCCATTTGTGAGCATTCCCAAAGCACCCATGTTTTCGAAGAATTTATGTCCGTATTGACAAAAGTTTCTGCTGAAATGTTTGTCCGCCAAAGTGCCTCTTCCATGGTGCACAGCCACATTGCTAACAAACCTTTCTGTCGTGGCATCCCACACTTTTCCAGTCTACGTTGTTCACTGACTTTGGGTCTCTTGCTGGTAAACATAAGCTGTGAGGAGATAGAAAATCCCCCTATAGCAGGGCAGTAAAGGCAGGCAGGAAGTAGGCCATGGGGCCCGCTGCTATCTAGTTACACCTCTTGATCACTTTCAATAATTCTCTATTTTATTTATTCATTTGTCCCTTCGAATTACATGAATTCATCGACAAAAGCAATACAGATAATAAAAAACATTAGTTAAAATTCGAATATAAACTGAAAAAAGTGATCAAAACAGTAAAGAGTAGCATAAACATGTTAGCAAACACTTTTCCCAGAAGTGATTCCATCCTGCATTCATAAAAATTGGCAGTTTCAAAGTTTGGGATATGCTGACCATTAAGAAACATCCAAAAGAAACAATTGATGGACGGAATGCTGGACAATGCAAACATTCACCCCCAGTCACAAGGATCTGGGTTTTATCCATCATTCTTTTGCTCACCACACCACCCCAGTTTGGACCCAGCCATATGCAAATCAGTCTTGACCCTGTTCCTTGTGGGAACAGTCCAGCATGAACTGCCAAGCCAGGTCCTCCCTGGACCGGAAACAAGCATCCTAGGACCGGTTTCAGGTCATCACCCTTCATCAGCCAGGCTAGCTTGAATCCAGTGGTGTAGTGAGCACGGGACCCACGTCTGGGCATACCCTTCCCACTTAGGGCGACATATGCAAAAGAAACAATTGATGGACGGAATGCTGGACAATGCAAACATTCACCCCCAGTCATAAGGATATGGGTTTTATCCATCATTCTTTTGCTCACCACACCACCCCAGTTTGGACCCAGCCATATACAAATCAGTCTTGACCCTGTTCCTTGTGGGAACAGTCCAGCCCGAACTGCCAAGCCAGGTCCTCCCTGGACCGGAAGCAAGTATCCTAGGACCGGTTGATGAAGGGTGACATACCCTGAAACCGGTCCCAGGATGCTTGTTTCCGGTCCAGGGAGGACCTGGCTTGGCAGTTCCGTCTGGACTGTTCCCATGAGGCACAGGGTCAAGACTGATTTGCATATGGCTGGGTCCAAACTGGGGTGGCGTAGTGGGCAAAAGAACAATGGATTTAACCCAGATCTCTTGACTGGAGGAGAATGTTTGAATCATTCAGCATTCCGTCCATCATTTGTTGCAGTTACACTTTTCGCCTTAAGTGGGATGGGTATGCCCAGACGTGGGTCCCTTGCTCACTGTGCCACTGGATTCAAGCTAGCCTGGCTTATGAAGGGTGACATACCCTGAAACCGGTCCCAGGATGCTTGTTTCCGGTCCAGGGAGGACCTGGCTTGGCAGTTCGGTCTGGACTGTTCCCATGAGGCACAGGGTCAAGACTGATTTGCATATGGCTGGGTCCAAACTGGGGTGGGGTAGTGGGCAAAAGAAAGATGGATTTAACCCAGATCTCTTGACTGGGGGAGAATGTTTGAATCATTCAGCATTCCGTCCATCATTTGTTCCAGTTACACTGTTCACCCTAAGTGGGACGGGTATGCCCAGTCGTGGGTCCCTTGCTCACTGTGCCACTGGATTCAAGCTAGCCTGGCTGATGAAGGGTGACATACCCTGAAACCGGTCCCAGGATGCTTGTTTCTGGTCCAGTGAGGAACTGGCTTGGCAGTTCGGTCTGGACTGTTCCCATGAGGCACAGGGTCAAGACTGATTTGCATATGGCTGGGTCCAAACTGGGGTGGCGTAGTGGGCAAAAGAACAATGGATTTAACCCAGATCTCTTGACTGGGGAGACTGTTTGAATCATTCAGCATTCCGTCCATCATTTGTTGCAGTTACACTTTTCGCCCTAAGTGGGACGGGTATGCCCATACTTGGGTCCCTTGCTCACTGTGCCACTGGATTCAAGCTAGCCTGGCTGATGAAGGGTGACATACCCTGAAACCGGTCCCAGGATGCTTGCTTCCGGTCCAGGGAGGACCTGGTTTAGCAGTTCGGTCTGGACTGTTCCCATAAGGCACAGGGTCAAGACTGATTTGCATATGGCTGGGTCCAAACTGGGGCTGCGTAGTGGGCAAAAGAACGATGGATTTAACCCAGTTCTCTTGACTCAGAGAGAATGTTTGAATCATTCAGCATAACGTCCATCATTTGTTGCAGTTACACTTTTCGCCCTAAGTGGGACCGGTATGCCCAGACGTGGGTCCCTTGCTCACTGTGCCACTGGTTTCAAGCTAGCCTGGCTGATGAAGGGTGACATACCCTGAAACCGGTCCCAGGATGCTTGTTTCCGGTCCAGGGAGGACCTGGCTTGACAGTTCGGTCTGGACTGTTCCCATGAGCCACAGGGTCAAGACTGATTTGCATATGGCTGGGTCCAAACTGGGGTGGCGTAGTGGGCAAAAGAACAATGGATTTAACCCAGATCTCTTGACTGGGGGAGAATGTTTGAATCATTCAGCATTCAGTCCATCATTTGTTGCAGTTACCCTTTTTGTCCTAAGTTGGACGGGTATGCCCAGACGTGGGTCCCTTGCTCACTGTGCCACTGGATTCAAGCTAGCCTGGCTGATGAAGGGTGACATACCCTGAAACCGGTCCCAGGATGCTTGTTTCCGGTCCAGGGAGGACCTGGCTTGGCAGTTTGGTCTGGACTGTTCCCATGAGGCACAGGGTCAAGACTGATTTGCATATGGCTGGGTCCAAACTGGGGTGGCGTAGTGGGCAATAGAACGATGGATTTAACCCAGATCTCTTGACTTGGGGAGAATGTTTGAATCATTCAGCATTCCGTCCATCATTTGTTGCAGTTACACTTTTCGCCCTAAGTGGGACGGGTATGCCCAGACGTGGGTCCCTTGCTCACTGTGCCACTGGATTCAAGCAAGCCTGGCTGATAAAGGGTGACATACCCTGAAACCGGTCCCAGGATGCTTGTTTCCGGTCCAGGGAGCACCTAGCTTGGCAATTCAGTCTGGACTGTTCCCATGAGGCACAGGGTCAAGACTGATTTGCATATGGCTGGGTCCAAACTGGAGTGGCATAGTGAGCAAAAAACGATGGATTTAACCCAGATCTCTTGACTCGGGGAGAATGTTTGAATCATTCAGCATTCCGTCTATCATTTATTGCAGTTACACTTTTCGCCCTAAGAGGGACGTGTATGTCCAGACGTGGGTCCCTTGCTCACTGTGCCACTGGATTCAAGCTAGCCTGGCTGATGAAGGGTGACATACCCTGAAACCGGTCCCAGAATGCTTGTTTCCGGTCCAGGGAGTACCTGGCTTGGCAGTTCGGTCTGGACTGTTCCCATGAGGCACAGGTTCAAGACTGATTTGAATATGGCTGGGTCCAAACTGGGGTGGCATAGTGGGCAAAAGAAAGATGGATTTAACCCAGATCTCTTGACTCAGGGAGAATGTTTGAAACATACAGCATTCTGGCCATCATTTATTGCAGTTACACTTTTTGTCCTAAGTGGGACGGGTATGTCCAGACGTGGGTCCCTTGCTCACTGTGCCACTGGATTCAAGCTAGCCTGGCTGATGAAGGGTGACATATCCTGAAACCGGTCCCAGGATGGTTGTTTCCTGTCCAGGGAGGACCTGGCTTGGCAGTTCGGGTTGAACTGTTAACATGAGGCACAGGGTCAAGACTGATTTGCATATGGCTGGGTCCAAACTAGGGTGGAGTAGTGGGCAAAAGAACGATGGATTTAACCCAGATCTCTTAACTGGGGGAGAATGTTTGAATCATTCAGCATTCCGTCCATCATTAATTGGTTGCAGTTACACTTTTTGCCCTAAGTGGGACGGGTATGCCCAGACGTTGGTCCCTTGCTCACTGTGCCACTGGATTCAAGCTAGCCTGGCTGATGAAGGGTGACATACCCTGAAACCAGTCCCAGGGTGCTTGTTTCCAGTCCAGGGAGGACCTGGCTTGGCAGTTTGGACTGGACTGTTCCCATGAGGCACAGGGTCAAGACTGATTTGCATATGGCTGGGTCCAAACTGGGGTGGCGTAGTGGGCAAAAGAACAATGGATTTAACCCAGATCTCTTGACTGGGGGAGAATGTTTGAATCATTCAACATTCCGTCCATCATTTGTTGCAGTTACACTTTTCGCCCTAAGTGGGACGGGTATGCCCAGTCGTGGGTCCCTTACTCACTGTGCCACTGGATTCAAGCTAGCCTGGCTGATTAAGGGTGACATACCCTGAAACCGGTCCCAGGATGCTGGTTTCTGGTCCAGGGAGGACCTGGCTTGGCAGTTTGGACTGGACTGTTCCCATGAGGCACAGGATCAAGACTGATTTGCATATGGCTGGGTCCAAACTGGGGTGGCGTAGTGGGCAAAAGAACGATGGATTTAACCCAGATCTCTTGACTGGGGGAGAATGTTTGAATCATTCAGCATTCCGTCCATCATTTGTTGCAGTTACACTTTTCACCCTAAGTGGGACGGGTATGCCCAGACGTAGGTCCCTTGCTCACTGTGCCACTGGAATCAAGCTAGCCTGGCTGATGAAGGGTGACATACCATGAAACCGGTCCCAGGATGCTTGTTTCCGGTCCAGGGAGGACCTGGCTTGGCAGTTCGGTCTGGACTGTTCCCATGAGGCACAGGGTCAAGACTGATTTGCATATGGCTGGGTCCAAACTGGGGTGGCGTTGTGGGCAAAAGAACAATGGATTTAACCCAGATCTCTTCACTGGAGGAGAATGTTTGAATCATTCAGCATTCCGTCCATCATTTGTTGCAGTTTCACTTTTCACCCTAAGTGGGACTGGTATGCCCAGACGTGGGTACCTTGCTTACTGTGCCACTGGATTCAAGCTAGCCTGGCTGATGAAGGGTGACATACCCTGAAACCGGTCCCAGGATGCTTGTTTCCGGTCCAGGGAGGACCTGGCTTGGCAATTCTGTCTGGACTGTTCCCATGAGGCACAGGGTCAAGACTGATTTGCATATGGCTGGGTCCAAACTGGGGTGGTGTAGTGGGCAAAAGAACAATGGATTTAACCCAGATCTCTTGACTGGAGAAGAATGTTTGAATCATTCAGCATTCCGTCCATCATTTGTTGCAGTTACACTTTTTCGCCTTAAGTGGGATGGGTATGCCCATACTTGGGTCCCTTGCCCACTGTGCCACTGGATTCAAGCTAGCCTGGCTGATGAAGGGTGACATACCCTGAAACCGGTCCCAGGATGCTTGCTTCCGGTCCAGGGAGGTCCTGGCTTGGCAGTTTGGTCTGGACTGGTTCCCATGAGGCACAGGGTCAAGACTGATTTGAATATGGCTGGGTCCAAACTGGGGTGGCATAGTGGGCAAAAGAAAGATGGATTTAACCCAGATCTCTTGACTCGGGGAGAACGTTTGAATTATACAGCATTCCGTCCATCATTTATTGCAGTTACACTTTTCGTCCTAAGTGGGACGGGTATGTCCAGACGTGGGTCCCTTGCTCACTGTGCCACTGGATTCAAGCTAGCCTGGCTGATGAAGGGTGACATATCCTGAAACCGGTCCCAGGATGCTTGTTTCCGGTCCAGGGAGGACCTTGCTTGGCAGTTCAGTCTGGACTGTTCTCATGAGGCACAGGGTCAAGACTGATTTGCATATGGCTGGGTCCAAACTGGGATGAGGTAGTGGGCAAAAGAAAGATGGATTTAACCCAGATCTCTTGACTGGGGGAGAATGTTTGAATCATTCAGCATTCCGTCCATCATTTGTTCCAGTTACACTTTTCACCCTAAGTGGGACGGGTATGCCCAGTCGTGGGTCACTTGCTCACTGTGCCACTAGATTCAAGCTAGCCTGGCTGATGAAGGGTGACATACCATGAAACCGGTCCCAGGATGCTTGTTTCTGGTCCAGTGAGGAACTGGCTTGGCAGTTCGGTCTGGACTGTTCCCATGAGGCACAGGGTCAAGGCTGATTTGCATATGGCTGGGTCCAAACTGGGGTGGCGTAGTGGGCAAAAGAACGATGGATTTAACCCAGATCTCTTGACTGGGGAGATTGTTTGAATCATTCAGCATTCCGTCCATCATTTGTTGCAGTTACACTTTTCGCCCTAAGTGGGACGGGTATGCCCATACTTGGGTCCCTTGCTCACTGTGCCACTGGATTCAAGCTAGCCTGGCTGATGAAGGGTGACATACCCTGAAACCGGTCCCAGGATGCTTGCTTCCGGTCCAGGGAGGTCCTGGCTTGGCAGTTTGGTCTGGACTGTTCCCATGAGGCACAGGGTCAAGACTGATTTGAATATGGCTGGGTCCAAACTGGGGTGGCATAGTGGGCAAAAGAAAGATGGATTTAACCCAGATCTCTTGACTCGGGGAGAACGTTTGAATTATACAGCATTCCGTCCATCATTTATTGCAGTTACACTTTTCGTCCTAAGTGGGACGGGTATGTCCAGACGTGGGTCCCTTGCTCACTGTGCCACTGGATTCAAGCTAGCCTGGCTGATGAAGGGTGACATATCCTGAAACCGGTCCCAGGATGCTTGTTTCCGGTCCAGGGAGGACCTGGCTTGGCAGTTCGGTCTGGACTGTTCTCATGAGGCACAGGGTCAAGACTGATTTGCATATGGCTGGGTCCAAACTGGGATGAGGTAGTGGGCAAAAGAAAGATGGATTTAACCCAGATCTCTTGACTGGGGGAGAATGTTTGAATCATTCAGCATTCCGTCCATCATTTGTTCCAGTTACACTTTTCACCCTAAGTGGGACGGGTATGCCCAGTCGTGGGTCCCTTGCTCACTGTGCCACTAAATTCAAGCTAGCCTGGCTGATGAAGGGTGACATACCATGAAACCGGTCCCAGGATGCTTGCTTCCGGTCCAGGGAGGACCTGGCTTGGCAGTTCGGTCTGGACTGTTACCATAAGGCAGAGGGTCAAGACTGATTTGCATATGGCTGGGTCCAAACCGGGGCTGCGTAGTGGGCAAAAGAACGATGGATTTAACCCAGATCTCTTGACTCGGAGAGAATGTTTGAATCATTCAGCATTACGTCCATCATTTGTTGCAGTTACACTTTTCGCCCTAAGTCGGACCGGTATGCCCAGACGTGGGTCCCTTGCTCACTGTGCCACTGGTTTCAAGCTAGCCTGGCTGATGAAGGGTGACATACACCTGAAACCGGTCCCAGGATGCTTGTTTCCGGTCCAGGGAGGACCTGGCTCGACAGTTCGGTCTGGACTGTTCCCATGAGCCACAGGGTCAAGACTGATTTGCATATGGCTGGGTCCAAACTGGGGTGGCGTAGTGGGCAAAAGAACAATGGATTTAACCCAGATCTCTTGACTGGGGGAGAATGTTTGAATCATTCAGCATTCAGTCCATCATTTGTTGCAGTTACACTTTTTGTCCTAAGTTGGACGGGTATGCCCAGACGTGGGTCCCTTGCTCACTGTGCCACTGGATTCAAGCTAGCCTGGCTGATAAAGGGTGACATACCCTGAAACCGGTCCCAGGATGCTTGTTTCCGGTCCAGGGAGCACCTAGCTTGGCAATTCAGTCTGGACTGTTCCCATGAGGCACAGGGTCAAAACTGATTTGCATATGGCTGGGTCCAAACTGGGGTGGCATAGTGGGCAAAAAACGATGGATTTAACCCAGATCTCTTGACTCGGGGAGAATGTTTGAATCATTCAGCATTCCGTCTATCATTTATTGCAGTTACACTTTTCGCCCTAAGTGGGACGTGTATGTCCAGACGTTGGTCCCTTGCTCACTGTGCCACTGGATTCAAGCTAGCCTGGCTGATGAAGGGTGACATACCCTGAAACCGGTCCCAGGATGGTTGTTTCCGGTCCAGGGAGTACCTGGCTTGGCAGTTCGGTCTGGACTGTTCCCATGAGGCACAGGTTCAAGACTGATTTGAATATGACTGGGTCCAAACTGGGGTGGCATAGTGGGCAAAAGAAAGATGGATTTAACCCAGATCTCTTGACTTGGGGAGAATGTTTGAAACATACAGCATTCTGGCCATCATTTATTGCAGTTACACTTTTCGTCCTAAGTGGGACGGGTATGTCCAGACGTGGGTCCCTTGCTCACTGTGCCACTGGATTCAAGCTAGCCTGGCTGATGAAGGGTGACATATCCTGAAACCGGTCCCAGGATGGTTGTTTCCTGTCCAGGGAGGACCTGGCTTGGCAGTTCGTGTTGTACTGTTCCCATGAGGCACAGGGTCAAGACTGATTTGCATATGGCTGGGTCCAAACTAGGGTGGCGTAGTGGGCAAAAGAACGATGGATTTAACCCAGATCTCTTGACTGGGGGAGAATGTTGAATCATTCAGCATTCCGTCCATCATTAATTGGTTGCAGTTACACTTTTTGCCCTAAGTGGGACGGGTATGCCCAGACGTTGGTCCCTTGCTCACTGGGCCACTGGATTCAAGCTAGGCTGGCTGATGAAGGGTGACATACCCTGAAACCAGTCCCAGGATGCTTGTTTATGGTCCAGGGAGGACCTGGCTTGGCAGTTTGGACTGGACTGTTCCCATGAGGCACAGGGTCAAGACTGATTTGCATATGGCTGGGTCCAAACTGTGGTGGCGTAGTGGGCAAAAGAACAATGGATTTAACCCAGATCTCTTGACTGGGGGAGAATGTTTGAATCATTCAACATTCCGTCCATCATTTGTTGCAGTTACACTTTTTGCCCTAAGTGGGACGGGTATGCCCAGACGTGGGTCCCTTGCTCACTGTGCCACTGGATTCAAGCTAGCCTGGCTGATGAAGGGTGACATACCCTTTAACCGGGCACACGATGCTTGTTTCCGGTCCAGGGAGGACCTGGCTTGGCAGTTCGGTCTGGACTGTTCCCATGAGGCACAGGGTCAAGACTGATTTGAATATGGCTGGGTCCAAACTGGGGTGTCATAGTGGGCAAAAGAACAATGGATTTAACCCAGATCTCTTGACTCAGGGAGAATGTTTGAATCATTCAGCATTCCGTCCATCATTTGTTGCAGTTACACTTTTCGTCCTAAGTGGGATGGGTATGTCCAGACGTGGGTCCCTTGCTCACTGTGCCACTGGATTCAAGCTAGCCTGGCTGATGAAGGGTGACATACCCTGAAACCTGTCCCAGGATGCTTGTTTCCTGTCCAGGGAGGACCTGGCTTGGCAGTTCGGTCTGGACTGTTCCCATGAGGCACAGGGTCAAGACTGATTTGCATATGGCTGGGTCCAAACTGGGATGGTGTACTGGGCTAAAGAATGATGGATTTAACCCAGATCTCTTGACTGGGGGAGAATGATTGAATCATTCAGCATTCCGTCCATCATTTGTTGCAGTTACACTTTTCCCACTGAGTGGGACGGGTATGCCCAGATGTGGGTCCCTTGCTCACTGTGCCACTGGATTCAAGCTAGCCTGGCTGATGAAGGGTGATATACCCTGAAACCGGTCCCAGGATGCTTGTTTCTGGTCCAGGGAGGACCTGGCTTGGCAGTTTGGCCTGGACTGTTCCCATGAGGCAGAGGATCAAGACTGATTTGCGTATGGCTGGGTCCAAACTGGGGTGGCGTAGTGGGCAAAAGAACGATGGATTTAACCCAGATCTCTTGACTGGGGGAGAATGTTTGAATCATTCAGCATTCCGTCCATCATTTGTTGCAGTTACACTTTTCACCCTAAGTGGAACGGGTATGCCCAGACGTGGGTCCCTTGCTCACTGTGCCACTGGAATCAAGCTAGCCTGGCTGATGAAGGGTGACATACCATGAAACCGGTCCCAGGATGCTTGTTTCCGGGTCCAGGGAGGACCTGGCTTGGCAGTTCGGTCTGGACTGTTCCCATGAGGCACAGGGTCAAGACTGATTTGCATATGGCTGGGTCCAAACTGGGATGGCGTAGTGGGCAAAAGAACAATGGATTTAACCCAGATCTCTTCACTGGAGGAGAATGTTTGAATCATTCAGCATTCCGTCCATCATTTGTTGCAGTTTCACTTTTCGCCCTAAGTGGGACTGGTATGCCCAGACGTGGGTCCCTTGCTTACTGTGCCACTGGATTCAAGCTAGCCTGGCTGATGAAGGGTGACATACCCTGATACCAGTCCCAGGATGCTTGTTTCCGGTCCAGGGAGGACCTGGCTTGGCAGTTCTGTCTGGACTGTTCCCATGAGGCACAGGGTCAAGACTGATTTGCATATGGCTGGGTCCAAACTGGGGTGGTGTAGTGGGCAAAAGAACAATGGATTTAACCCAGATCTCTTGACTGGAGGAGAATGTTTGAATCATTCATCATTCCGTCCATCATTTGTTGCAGTTACCCTTTTCACCTTAAGTGGGATGGGTATGCCCATACTTGGGTCCCTTGCTCACTGTGCCACTGGATTCAAGCTAGCCTGGCTGATGAAGGGTGACATACCCTGAAACCGGTCCCAGGATGCTTGCTTCCGGTCCAGGGAGGACCTGGCTTGGCAGTTCGGTCTTCACTGTTCCCATGAGGAACAGGGTCAAGACTGATTTGAATATGGCTGGGTCCAAACTGGGGTGGCATAGTGGGCAAAAGAAAGATGGATTTAACCCAGATCTCTTGACTCGGGGAGAACGTTTGAAACATACAGCATTCCGTCCATCATTTATTGCAGTTACACTTTTCGTCCTAAGTGGGACGGATATGTCCAGACGTGGGTCCCTTGCTCACTGTGCCACTGGATTCAAGCTAGCCTGGCTGATGAAGGGTGACATACCCTGAAACCAGTCCCAGGATGCTTGTTTCCGGTCCAGGGAGGACCTGGCTTGGCAGTTTGGTCTGGACTGTTCCCATGAGGCACAGGGTCAAGACTGATTTGCATATGGCTGGGTCCAAACTGGGGTGGCGTAGTGGGCAAAAGAACAATGGATTTAACCCAGATCTCTTGACTGGGGGAGAATGTTTGAATCATTCAACATTAAGTCCATCATTTGTTGCAGTTACACTTTTCGCCCCTAAGTTGGACGTGTATGCCCAGACGTGGGTCCCTTGCTCACTGTGCCACTGGATTCAAGCTAGCCTGGCTGATGAAGGGTGACATACCCTGAAACCGGGCCCAAGATGCTTGTTTCCGGTCCAGGGAGGACCTGGCTTGGCAGTTCGGTCTGGACTGTTCCCATGAGGCACGGGGTCAAGACTGATTTGAATATGGCTGGGTCCAAACTGGGGTGTCACAGTGGGCAAAAGAACAATGGATTTAACCCAGATCTCTTGACTCAGGGAGAATGTTTGAATCATTCAGCATTCCGTCCATCATTTGTTGCAGTTACACTTTTCGCCCTAAGTGGGACGGGTATGTCCAGACGTGGGTCCCTTGCTCACTGTGCCACTGGAATCAAGCTAGCCTGGCTGATGAAGGGTGACATACCCTGAAACCTGTCCCAGGAAGCTTGTTTCCTGTCCAGGGAGGACCTGGCTTGGCAGTTCGGTCTGGACTGTTCCCATGAGGCACAGGGTCAAGACTGATTTGCATATGGCTGGGTCCAAACTGGGGGTGGCGTAGTGGGCAAAAGAACGATGGATTTAACCCAGATCTCTTGACTGGGGGAGAATGTTTGAATCATTCAGCATTCCGTCCATCATTTGTTGCAGTTACACTTTTCACCCTAAGTGGGACGGGTTTGCCCAGACGTGGGTCCCTTGCTCACTGTGCCACTGGAATCAAGCTAGCCTGGCTGATGAAGGGTGACATACCATGAAACCGGTCCCAGGATGCTTGTTTCCGGTCCAGGGAGGACCTGGCTTGGCAGTTCGGTCTGGACTGTTCCCATGAGGCACAGGGACAAGACTGATTTGCATATGGCTGGGTCCAAACTGGGGTGGCGTAGTGGGCAAAAGAACAATGGATTTAACCCAGATCTCTTGACTGGGGGAGAATGTTTGAATCATTCAACATTTCGTCCATCATTTGTTGCAGTTACACATTTCGCCCTAAGTCGGACCGGTATGCCCAGACGTGGGTCCCTTGCTCACTGTGCCACTGGTTTCAAGCTAGCCTGGCTGATGAAGGGTGACATACCCTGAAAACGGTCCCAGGATGCTTGTTTCCGGTCCAGGGAGGACCTGGCTCGACAGTTCGGTCTGGACTATTCCCATGAGCCACAGGATCAAGACTGATTTGCATATGGCAGGGTCCAAACTGGGGTGGCGTAGTGGGCAAAAGAACAATGGATTTAACCCAGATCTCTTGACTGGGGGAGAATGTTTGAATCATTCAGCATTCAGTCCATCATTTGTTGCAGTTACACTTTTTGTCCTAAGTTGGACGGGTATGCCCAGACGTGGGTCCCTTGCTCACTGTGCCACTGGATTCAAGCTAGCCTGGCTGATGAAGGGTGACATACCCTGAAACCGGTCCCAGGATGCTTGTTTCGGGTCCAGGGAGGACCTGGCTTGGCAGTTTGGTCTGGACTGTTCCCATGAGGCACAGGGTCAAGACTGATTTGCATATGGCTGGGTCCAAACTGGGGTGGCGTAGTGGGCAATAGAACGATGGATTTAACCCAGATCTCTTGACTTGGGGAGAATGTTTGAATCATTCAGCATTCCGTCCATCATTTGTTGCAGTTACACTTTTCGCCCTAAGTGGGACGGGTATGCCCAGACGTGGGTCCCTTGCTCACTGTGCCACTGGATTCAAGCTAGCCTGGCTGATAAAGGGTGACATACCCTGAAACCGGTCCCAGGATGCTTGTTTCCGGTCCAGGGAGTACCTGGCTTGGAAGTTCGGTCTGGACTGTTCCCATGAGGCACAGGTTCAAGACTGATTTGAATATGGCTGGGTCCAAACTGGGGTGGCATAGTGGGCAAAAGAAAGATGGATTTAACCCAGATCTCTTGACTTGGGGAGAATGTTTGAAACATACAGCATTCTGGCCATCATTTATTGCAGTTACACTTTTCGTCCTAAGTGGGACGGGTATGTCCAGACGTGGGTCCCTTGCTCACTGTGCCACTGGATTCAAGCTAGCCTGGCTGATGAAGGGTGACATATCCTGAAACCGGTCCCAGGATGGTTGTTTCCTGTCCAGGGAGGACCTGGCTTGGCAGTTCGTGTTGGACTGTTCCCATGAGGCACAGGGTCAAGACTGATTTGCATATGGCTGGGTCCAAACTAAGGAGGCGTAGTGGGCAAAAGAACGATGGATTTAACCCAGATCTCTTGACTGGGGGAGAATGTTTGAATCATTCAGCATTCCGTCCATCATTAATTGGTTGCAGTTACACTTTTTGCCCTAAGTGGGACGGGTATGCCCAGACGTTGGTCCCTTGCTCATTGTGCCACTGGATTCAAGCTAGCCTGGCTGATGAAGGGTGACATACCCTGAAACCAGTCCCAGGATGCTTGTTTCTGGTCCAGGGAGGACCTGGCTTGGCAGTTTGGACTGGACTGTTCCCATGAGGCACAGGGTCAAGACTGATTTGCATATGGCTGGGTCCAAACTGGGGTGGCGTAGTGGGCAAAAGAACAATGGATTTAACCCAGATCTCTTGACTGGGGGAGAATGTTTGAATCATTCAACATTCCGTCCATCATTTGTTGCAGTTATACTTTTTGCCCTAAGTGGGACGCGTATGCCCAGACGTGGGTCCCTTGCTCACTGTGCCACTGGATTCAAGCTAGCCTGGCTGATGAAGGGTGACATACCCTTTAACCGGGCCCAAGATGCTTGTTTCCGGTCCAGGGAGGACCTGGCTTGGCAGTTCGGTCTGGACTGTTCCCATGAGGCACAGGGTCAAGACTGATTTGAATATGGCTGGGTCCAAACTGGGGTGTCATAGTGGGCAAAAGAACAATGGATTTAACCCAGATCTCTTGACTCAGGGAGAATGTTTGAATCATTCAGCATTCCGTCCATCATTTGTTGCAGTTACACTTTTCGCCCTAAGTGGGATGGGTATGTCCAGACGTGGGTCCCTTGCTCACTGTGTCACTGGATTCAAGCTAGCCTGGCTGATGAAGGGTGACATACCCTGAAACCTGTCCCAGGATGCTTGTTTCCTGTCCAGGGAGGACCTGGCTTGGCAGTTCGGTCTGGACTGTTCCCATGAGGCACAGGGTCAAGACTGATTTGCATATGGCTGGGTCCAAACTGGGATGGTGTACTGGGCTAAAGAATGATGGATTTAACCCAGATCACTTGACTGGGGGAGAATGATTGAATCATTCAGCATTCCGTCCATCATTTGTTGCAGTTACACTTTTCCCACTGAGTGGGACGGGTATGCCCAGACGTGGGTCCCTTGCTCACTGTGCCACTGGATTCAAGCTAGCCTGGCTGATGAAGGGTGACATACCCTGAAACCGGTCCCAGGATGCTTGTTTCTGGTCCAGGGAGGACCTGGCTTGGCAGTTTGGCATGGACTGTTCCCATGAGGCACAAGATCAAGACTGATTTGCATATGGCTGGGTCCAAACTGGGGTGGCGTAGTGGGCAAAAGAACAATGGATTTAAAACAGATCTCTTGACTGGGGGAGAATGTTTGAATCATTCAGCATTCCGTCCATCATTTGTTGCAGTTACACTTTTCACCCTAAGTGGGACGGGTATGCCCAGACGTGGGTCCCTTGCTCACTGTGCCACTGGAATCAATCTAGCCTGGCTGATGAAGGGTGACATACCATGAAACCGGTCCCAGGATGCTTGTTTCCGGTCCAGGGAGGACCTGGCTTGGCAGTTCGGTCTGGACTGTTCCCATGAGCCACAGGGTCAAGACTGATTTGCATATGGCTGGCTCCAAACGGGTGGCGTAGTGGGCAAAAGAACAATGGATTTAACCCAGATCTCTTGACTCGGGGAGAACGTTTGAAACATACAGCATTCCGTCCATCATTTATTGCAGTTACACTTTTCGTCCTAAGTGGGACGGGTATGTCCAGACGTGGGTCCCTTGCTCACTGTGCCACTGGATTCAAGCTAGCCTGGCTGATGAAGGGTGACATATCCTGAAACCGGTCCCAGGATGGTTGTTTCCTGTCCAGGGAGGACCTGGCTTGGTAGTTCGGTCTGGACTGTTCCCATAAGGCACAGGGTCAAGACTGATTTGAATATATGGCTGGGTCCAAACTGGGGCTGCGTAGTGGGCAAAAGAACGAGGGATTTAACCCAGATCTCTTGACTCAGAGAGAATGTTTGAATCATTCAGCATAACGTCCATCATTTGTTGCAGTTACACTTTTCGCCCTAAGTGGGACCGGTATGCCCAGACGTGGGTCCCTTGCTCACTGTGCCACTGGTTTCAAGCTATCCTGGCTGATGAAGGGTGACATACCCTGAAACCGGTCCCAGGATGCTTGTTTCCGGTCCAGGGAGGACCTGGCTTGACAGTTCGGTCTGGACTGTTCCCATGAGCCACAGGGTCAAGGCTGATTTGCATATGGCTGGGTCCAAACTGGGGAGGCGTAGTGGGCAAAAGAACAATGGATTTAACCCAGATATCTTGACTCGGGGAGAATGTTTGAATCATTCAGCATTCCGTCTATCATTTATTGCAGTTACACTTTTCGCCTTAAGTGGGATGGGTATGCCCATACTTGGGTCCCTTGCTCACTGTGCCACTGGATTCAAGCTAGCCTGGCTGATGAAGGGTGACATACCCTGAAACCGGTCCCAGGATGCTTGCTTCCGGTCCAGGGAGGACCTGGCTTGGCAGTTCGGTCTGGACTGTTCCCATGAGGCACAGGGTCAAGACTGATTTGAATATGGCTGGGTCCAAACTGGGGTGGCATAGTGGGCAAAAGAAAGATGGATTTAACCCAGATCTCTTGACTCGGGGAGAACGTTTGAAACATACAGCATTCCGTCCATCATTTATTGCAGTTACACTTTTCGTCCTAAGTGGGACGGGTATGTCCAGACGTGGGTCCCTTGCTCACTGTGCCACTGGATTCAAGCTAGCCTGGCTGATGAAGGGTGACATACCCTGAAACCAGTCCCAGGAAGCTTGTTTCCGGTCCAGGGAGGACCTGGCTTGGCAGTTTAGTCTGAACTGTTCCCATGAGGCACAGGGTCAAGACTGATTTGCATATGGCTGGGTCCAAACTGGGGTGGCGTAGTGGGCAAAAGAACAATGGATTTAACCCAGATCTCTTGACTGGGGGAGAATGTTTGAATCATTCAACATTAAGTCCATCATTTGTTGCAGTTACACTTTTCGCCCTAAGTTGGACGGGTATGCCCAGACGTGGGTCCCTTGCTCACTGTGCCACTGGATTCAAGCTAGCCTGGCTGATGAAGGGTGACATACCCTGAAACCGGGCCCAAGATGCTTGATTCCGGTCTAGGGAGGACCTGGCTTGGCAGTTCGGTCTGGACTGTTCCCATGAGGCACAGGGTCAAGGCTGATTTGCGTATGGCTGGGTCCAAACTGGGGTGGCGTAGTGGGCAAAAGAACGATGGATTTAACCCAGATCTCTTAACTGGGGAGACTGTTTGAATCATTCAGCATTCCGTCCATCATTTGTTGCAGTTACACTTTTCGCCCTAAGTGGGACCGGTATGCCCAGACGTGGGTCCCTTGCTCACTGTGCCACTGGTTTCAAGCTATCCTGGCTGATGAAGGGTGACATACCCTGAAACCGGACCCAGGATGCTTGTTTCCGGTCCAGGGAGGACCTGTCTTGACAGTTCGGTCTGGACTGTTCCCATGAGCCACAGGGTCAAGGCTGATTTGCATATGGCTGGGTCCAAACTGGGGTGGCGTAGTGGGCAAAAGAACAATGGATTTAAACCAGATCTCTTGACTCGGGGAGAATGTTTGAATCATTCAGCATTCCGTCTATCATTTATTGCAGTTACACTTTTCACCTTAAGTGGGATGGGTATGCCCATACTTGGGTCCCTTGCTCACTGTGCCACTGGATTCAAGCTAGCCTGGCTGATGAAGGGTGACATACCCTGAAACCAGTCCCAGGATGCTTGTTTCCAGTCCAGGGAGGACCTGGCTTGGCAGTTTGGACTGGACTGTTCCCATGAGGCACAGGGTCAAGACTGATTTGCATATGGCTGGGTCCAAACTGGGGTGGCGTAGTGGGCAAAAGAACAATGGATTTAACCCAGATCTCTTGACTGGGGGAGAATGTTTGAATCATTCAACATTCCGTCCATCATTTGTTGCAGTTACACTTTTCGCCCTGAGTGGGACGGGTATGCCCAGTCGTGGGTCCCTTACTCACTGTGCCACTGGATTCAAGCTAGCCTGGCTGATTAAGGGTGACATACCCTGAAACCGGTCCCAGGATGCTGGTTTCTGGTCCAGGGAGGACCTGGCTTGGCAGTTTGGACTGGACTGTTCCCATGAGGCACAGGATCAAGACTGATTTGCATATGGCTGGGTCCAAACTGGGGTGGCGTAGTGGGCAAAAGAACGATGGATTTAACCCAGATCTCTTGACTGGGGGAGAATGTTTGAATCATTCAGCATTCCGTCCATCATTTGTTGCAGTTACACTTTTCACCCTAAGTGGGACGGGTATGCCCAGACGTGGGTCCCTTGCTCACTGTGCCACTGGAATCAAGCTAGCCTGGCTGATGAAGGGTGACATACCATGAAACCGGTCCCAGGATGCTTGTTTCCGGTCCAGGGAGGACCTGGCTTGGCAGTTCGGTCTGGACTGTTCCCATGAGGCACAGGGTCAAGACTGATTTGCATATGGCTGGGTCCAAACTGGGGTGGCGTTGTGGGCAAAAGAACAATGGATTTAACCCAGATCTCTTCACTGGAGGAGAATGTTTGAATCATTCAGCATTCCGTCCATCATTTGTTGCAGTTTCACTTTTCACCCTAAGTGGGACTGGTATGCCCAGACGTGGGTACCTTGCTTACTGTGCCACTGGATTCAAGCTAGCCTGGCTGATGAAGGGTGACATACCCTGAAACCGGTCCCAGGATGCTTGTTTCCGGTCCAGGGAGGACCTGGCTTGGCAATTCTGTCTGGACTGTTCCCATGAGGCACAGGGTCAAGACTGATTTGCATATGGCTGGGTCCAAACTGGGGTGGTGTAGTGGGCAAAAGAACAATGGATTTAACCCAGATCTCTTGACTGGAGAAGAATGTTTGAATCATTCAGCATTCCGTCCATCATTTGTTGCAGTTACACTTTTTCGCCTTAAGTGGGATGGGTATGCCCATACTTGGGTCCCTTGCCCACTGTGCCACTGGATTCAAGCTAGCCTGGCTGATGAAGGGTGACATACCCTGAAACCGGTCCCAGGATGCTTGCTTCCGGTCCAGGGAGGTCCTGGCTTGGCAGTTTGGTCTGGACTGGTTCCCATGAGGCACAGGGTCAAGACTGATTTGAATATGGCTGGGTCCAAACTGGGGTGGCATAGTGGGCAAAAGAAAGATGGATTTAACCCAGATCTCTTGACTCGGGGAGAACGTTTGAATTATACAGCATTCCGTCCATCATTTATTGCAGTTACACTTTTCGTCCTAAGTGGGACGGGTATGTCCAGACGTGGGTCCCTTGCTCACTGTGCCACTGGATTCAAGCTAGCCTGGCTGATGAAGGGTGACATATCCTGAAACCGGTCCCAGGATGCTTGTTTCCGGTCCAGGGAGGACCTTGCTTGGCAGTTCAGTCTGGACTGTTCTCATGAGGCACAGGGTCAAGACTGATTTGCATATGGCTGGGTCCAAACTGGGATGAGGTAGTGGGCAAAAGAAAGATGGATTTAACCCAGATCTCTTGACTGGGGGAGAATGTTTGAATCATTCAGCATTCCGTCCATCATTTGTTCCAGTTACACTTTTCACCCTAAGTGGGACGGGTATGCCCAGTCGTGGGTCACTTGCTCACTGTGCCACTAGATTCAAGCTAGCCTGGCTGATGAAGGGTGACATACCATGAAACCGGTCCCAGGATGCTTGTTTCTGGTCCAGTGAGGAACTGGCTTGGCAGTTCGGTCTGGACTGTTCCCATGAGGCACAGGGTCAAGGCTGATTTGCATATGGCTGGGTCCAAACTGGGGTGGCGTAGTGGGCAAAAGAACGATGGATTTAACCCAGATCTCTTGACTGGGGAGACTGTTTGAATCATTCAGCATTCCGTCCATCATTTGTTGCAGTTACACTTTTCGCCCTAAGTGGGACGGGTATGCCCATACTTGGGTCCCTTGCTCACTGTGCCACTGGATTCAAGCTAGCCTGGCTGATGAAGGGTGACATATCCTGAAACCGGTCCCAGGATGCTTGTTTCCGGTCCAGGGAGGACCTGGCTTGGCAGTTCGGTCTGGACTGTTCTCATGAGGCACAGGGTCAAGACTGATTTGCATATGGCTGGGTCCAAACTGGGATGAGGTAGTGGGCAAAAGAAAGATGGATTTAACCCAGATCTCTTGACTGGGGGAGAATGTTTGAATCATTCAGCATTCCGTCCATCATTTGTTCCAGTTACACTTTTCACCCTAAGTGGGACGGGTATGCCCAGTCGTGGGTCCCTTGCTCACTGTGCCACTAAATTCAAGCTAGCCTGGCTGATGAAGGGTGACATACCATGAAACCGGTCCCAGGATGCTTGCTTCCGGTCCAGGGAGGACCTGGCTTGGCAGTTCGGTCTGGACTGTTACCATAAGGCAGAGGGTCAAGACTGATTTGCATATGGCTGGGTCCAAACCGGGGCTGCGTAGTGGGCAAAAGAACGATGGATTTAACCCAGATCTCTTGACTCGGAGAGAATGTTTGAATCATTCAGCATTACGTCCATCATTTGTTGCAGTTACACTTTTCGCCCTAAGTCGGACCGGTATGCCCAGACGTGGGTCCCTTGCTCACTGTGCCACTGGTTTCAAGCTAGCCTGGCTGATGAAGGGTGACATACACCTGAAACCGGTCCCAGGATGCTTGTTTCCGGTCCAGGGAGGACCTGGCTCGACAGTTCGGTCTGGACTGTTCCCATGAGCCACAGGGTCAAGACTGATTTGCATATGGCTGGGTCCAAACTGGGGTGGCGTAGTGGGCAAAAGAACAATGGATTTAACCCAGATCTCTTGACTGGGGAGAATGTTTGAATCATTCAGCATTCAGTCCATCATTTGTTGCAGTTACACTTTTTGTCCTAAGTTGGACGGGTATGCCCAGACGTGGGTCCCTTGCTCACTGTGCCACTGGATTCAAGCTAGCCTGGCTGATAAAGGGTGACATACCCTGAAACCGGTCCCAGGATGCTTGTTTCCGGTCCAGGGAGCACCTAGCTTGGCAATTCAGTCTGGACTGTTCCCATGAGGCACAGGGTCAAGACTGATTTGCATATGGCTGGGTCCAAACTGGGGTGGCATAGTGGGCAAAAAACGATGGATTTAACCCAGATCTCTTGACTCGGGGAGAATGTTTGAATCATTCAGCATTCCGTCTATCATTTATTGCAGTGACACTTTTCGCCCTAAGTGGGACGTGTATGTCCAGACGTTGGTCCCTTGCTCACTGTGCCACTGGATTCAAGCTAGCCTGGCTGATGAAGGGTGACATACCCTGAAACCGGTCCCAGGATGGTTGTTTCCGGTCCAGGGAGTACCTGGCTTGGCAGTTCGGTCTGGACTGTTCCCATGAGGCACAGGTTCAAGACTGATTTGAATATGACTGGGTCCAAACTGGGGTGGCATAGTGGGCAAAAGAAAGATGGATTTAACCCAGATCTCTTGACTTGGGGAGAATGTTTGAAACATACAGCATTCTGGCCATCATTTATTGCAGTTACACTTTTCGTCCTAAGTGGGACGGGTATGTCCAGACGTGGGTCCCTTGCTCACTGTGCCACTGGATTCAAGCTAGCCTGGCTGATGAAGGGTGACATATCCTGAAACCGGTCCCAGGATGGTTGTTTCCTGTCCAGGGAGGACCTGGCTTGGCAGTTCGTGTTGGACTGTTCCCATGAGGCACAGGGTCAAGACTGATTTGCATATGGCTGGGTCCAAACTAGGGTGGCGTAGTGGGCAAAAGAACGATGGATTTAACCCAGATCTCTTGACTGGGGGAGAATGTTGAATCATTCAGCATTCCGTCCATCATTAATTGGTTGCAGTTACACTTTTTGCCCTAAGTGGGACGGGTATGCCCAGACGTTGGTCCCTTGCTCACTGGGCCACTGGATTCAAGCTAGGCTGGCTGATGAAGGGTGACATACCCTGAAACCAGTCCCAGGATGCTTGTTTATGGTCCAGGGAGGACCTGGCTTGGCAGTTTGGACTGGACTGTTCCCATGAGGCACAGGGTCAAGACTGATTTGCATATGGCTGGGTCCAAACTGTGGTGGCGTAGTGGGCAAAAGAACAATGGATTTAACCCAGATCTCTTGACTGGGGGAGAATGTTTGAATCATTCAACATTCCGTCCATCATTTGTTGCAGTTACACTTTTTGCCCTAAGTGGGACGGGTATGCCCAGACGTGGGTCCCTTGCTCACTGTGCCACTGGATTCAAGCTAGCCTGGCTGATGAAGGGTGACATACCCTTTAACCGGGCCCACGATGCTTGTTTCCGGTCCAGGGAGGACCTGGCTTGGCAGTTCGGTCTGGACTGTTCCCATGAGGCACAGGGTCAAGACTGATTTGAATATGGCTGGGTCCAAACTGGGGTGTCATAGTGGGCAAAAGAACAATGGATTTAACCCAGATCTCTTGACTCAGGGAGAATGTTTGAATCATTCAGCATTCCGTCCATCATTTGTTGCAGTTACACTTTTCGTCCTAAGTGGGATGGGTATGTCCAGACGTGGGTCCCTTGCTCACTGTGCCACTGGATTCAAGCTAGCCTGGCTGATGAAGGGTGACATACCCTGAAACCTGTCCCAGGATGCTTGTTTCCTGTCCAGGGAGGACCTGGCTTGGCAGTTCGGTCTGGACTGTTCCCATGAGGCACAGGGTCAAGACTGATTTGCATATGGCTGGGTCCAAACTGGGATGGTGTACTGGGCTAAAGAATGATGGATTTAACCCAGATCTCTTGACTGGGGGAGAATGATTGAATCATTCAGCATTCCGTCCATCATTTGTTGCAGTTACACTTTTCCCACTGAGTGGGACGGGTATGCCCAGATGTGGGTCCCTTGCTCACTGTGCCACTGGATTCAAGCTAGCCTGGCTGATGAAGGGTGATATACCCTGAAACCGGTCCCAGGATGCTTGTTTCTGGTCCAGGGAGGACCTGGCTTGGCAGTTTGGCCTGGACTGTTCCCATGAGGCAGAGGATCAAGACTGATTTGCGTATGGCTGGGTCCAAACTGGGGTGGCGTAGTGGGCAAAAGAACGATGGATTTAACCCAGATCTCTTGACTGGGGGAGAATGTTTGAATCATTCAGCATTCCGTCCATCATTTGTTGCAGTTACACTTTTCACCCTAAGTGGGACGGGTATGCCCAGACGTGGGTCCCTTGCTCACTGTGCCACTGGAATCAAGCTAGCCTGGCTGATGAAGGGTGACATACCATGAAACCGGTCCCAGGATGCTTGTTTCCGGGTCCAGGGAGGACCTGGCTTGGCAGTTCGGTCTGGACTGTTCCCATGAGGCACAGGGTCAAGACTGATTTGCATATGGCTGGGTCCAAACTGGGATGGCGTAGTGGGCAAAAGAACAATGGATTTAACCCAGATCTCTTCACTGGAGGAGAATGTTTGAATCATTCAGCATTCCGTCCATCATTTGTTGCAGTTTCACTTTTCGCCCTAAGTGGGACTGGTATGCCCAGACGTGGGTCCCTTGCTTACTGTGCCACTGGATTCAAGCTAGCCTGGCTGATGAAGGGTGACATACCCTGATACCAGTCCCAGGATGCTTGTTTCCGGTCCAGGGAGGACCTGGCTTGGCAGTGCTGTCTGGACTGTTCCCATGAGGCACAGGGTCAAGACTGATTTGCATATGGCTGGGTCCAAACTGGGGTGGTGTAGTGGGCAAAAGAACAATGGATTTAACCCAGATCTCTTGACTGGAGGAGAATGTTTGAATCATTCATCATTCCGTCCATCATTTGTTGCAGTTACCCTTTTCACCTTAAGTGGGATGGGTATGCCCATACTTGGGTCCCTTGCTCACTGTGCCACTGGATTCAAGCTAGCCTGGCTGATGAAGGGTGACATACCCTGAAACCGGTCCCAGGATGCTTGCTTCCGGTCCAGGGAGGACCTGGCTTGGCAGTTCGGTCTTCACTGTTCCCATGAGGAACAGGGTCAAGACTGATTTGAATATGGCTGGGTCCAAACTGGGGTGGCATAGTGGGCAAAAGAAAGATGGATTTAACCCAGATCTCTTGACTCGGGGAGAACGTTTTAAACATACAGCATTCCGTCCATCATTTATTGCAGTTACACTTTTCGTCCTAAGTGGGACGGATATGTCCAGACGTGGGTCCCTTGCTCACTGTGCCACTGGATTCAAGCTAGCCTGGCTGATGAAGGGTGACATACCCTGAAACCAGTCCCAGGATGCTTGTTTCCGGTCCAGGGAGGACCTGGCTTGGCAGTTTGGTCTGGACTGTTCCCATGAGGCACAGGGTCAAGACTGATTTGCATATGGCTGGGTCCAAACTGGGGTGGCGTAGTGGGCAAAAAAACAATGGATTTAACCCAGATCTCTTGACTGGGGGAGAATGTTTGAATCATTCAACATTAAGTCCATCATTTGTTGCAGTTACACTTTTCGCCTAAGTTGGACGTGTATGCCCAGACGTGGGTCCCTTGCTCACTGTGCCACTGGATTCAAGCTAGCCTGGCTGATGAAGGGTGACATACCCTGAAACCGGGCCCAAGATGCTTGTTTCCGGTCCAGGGAGGACCTGGCTTGGCAGTTCGGTCTGGACTGTTCCCATGAGGCACGGGGTCAAGACTGATTTGAATATGGCTGGGTCCAAACTGGGGTGTCACAGTGGGCAAAAGAACAATGGATTTAACCCAGATCTCTTGACTCAGGGAGAATGTTTGAATCATTCAGCATTCCGTCCATCATTTGTTGCAGTTACACTTTTCGCCCTAAGTGGGACGGGTATGTCCAGACGTGGGTCCCTTGCTCACTGTGCCACTGGAATCAAGCTAGCCTGGCTGATGAAGGGTGACATACCCTGAAACCTGTCCCAGGAAGCTTGTTTCCTGTCCAGGGAGGACCTGGCTTGGCAGTTCGGTCTGGACTGTTCCCATGAGGCACAGGGTCAAGACTGATTTGCATATGGCTGGGTCCAAACTGGGGTGGCGTAGTGGGCAAAAGAACGATGGATTTAACCCAGATCTCTTGACTGGGGGAGAATGTTTGAATCATTCAGCATTCCGTCCATCATTTGTTGCAGTTACACTTTTCACCCTAAGTGGGACGGGTTTGCCCAGACGTGGGTCCCTTGCTCACTGTGCCACTGGAATCAAGCTAGCCTGGCTGATGAAGGGTGACATACCATGAAACCGGTCCCAGGATGCTTGTTTCCGGTCCAGGGAGGACCTGGCTTGGCAGTTCGGTCTGGACTGTTCCCATGAGGCACAGGGACAAGACTGATTTGCATATGGCTGGGTCCAAACTGGGGTGGCGTAGTGGGCAAAAGAACAATGGATTTAACCCAGATCTCTTGACTGGGGGAGAATGTTTGAATCATTCAACATTTCGTCCATCATTTGTTGCAGTTACACATTTCGCCCTAAGTCGGACCGGTATGCCCAGACGTGGGTCCCTTGCTCACTGTGCCACTGGTTTCAAGCTAGCCTGGCTGATGAAGGGTGACATACCCTGAAAACGGTCCCAGGATGCTTGTTTCCGGTCCAGGGAGGACCTGGCTCGACAGTTCGGTCTGGACTGTTCCCATGAGCCACAGGATCAAGACTGATTTGCATATGGCAGGGTCCAAACTGGGGTGGCGTAGTGGGCAAAAGAACAATGGATTTAACCCAGATCTCTTGACTGGGGGAGAATGTTTGAATCATTCAGCATTCAGTCCATCATTTGTTGCAGTTACACTTTTTGTCCTAAGTTGGACGGGTCTGCCCAGACGTGGGTCCCTTGCTCACTGTGCCACTGGATTCAAGCTAGCCTGGCTGATGAAGGGTGACATACCCTGAAACCGGTCCCAGGATGCTTGTTTCGGGTCCAGGGAGGACCTGGCTTGGCAGTTTGGTCTGGACTGTTCCCATGAGGCACAGGGTCAAGACTGATTTGCATATGGCTGGGTCCAAACTGGGGTGGCGTAGTGGGCAATAGAACGATGGATTTAACCCAGATCTCTTGACTTGGGGAGAATGTTTGAATCATTCAGCATTCCGTCCATCATTTGTTGCAGTTACACTTTTCGCCCTAAGTGGGACGGGTATGCCCAGACGTGGGTCCCTTGCTCACTGTGCCACTGGATTCAAGCTAGCCTGGCTGATAAAGGGTGACATACCCTGAAACCGGTCCCAGGATGCTTGTTTCCGGTCCAGGGAGTACCTGGCTTGGCAGTTCGGTCTGGACTGTTCCCATGAGGCACAGGTTCAAGACTGATTTGAATATGGCTGGGTCCAAACTGGGGTGGCATAGTGGGCAAAAGAAAGATGGATTTAACCCAGATCTCTTGACTTGGGGAGAATGTTTGAAACATACAGCATTCTGGCCATCATTTATTGCAGTTACACTTTTCGTCCTAAGTGGGACGGGTATGTCCAGACGTGGGTCCCTTGCTCACTGTGCCACTGGATTCAAGCTAGCCTGGCTGATGAAGGGTGACATATCCTGAAACCGGTCCCAGGATGGTTGTTTCCTGTCCAGGGAGGACCTGGCTTGGCAGTTCGTGTCTGGACTGTTCCCATGAGGCACAGGGTCAAGACTGATTTGCATATGGCTGGGTCCAAACTAAGGAGGCGTAGTGGGCAAAAGAACGATGGATTTAACCCAGATCTCTTGACTGGGGGAGAATGTTTGAATCATTCAGCATTCCGTCCATCATTAATTGGTTGCAGTTACACTTTTTGCCCTAAGTGGGACGGGTATGCCCAGACGTTGGTCCCTTGCTCACTGTGCCACTGGATTCAAGCTAGCCTGGCTGATGAAGGGTGACATACCCTGAAACCAGTCCCAGGATGCTTGTTTCTGGTCCAGGGAGGACCTGGCTTGGCAGTTTGGACTGGACTGTTCCCATGAGGCACAGGGTCAAGACTGATTTGCATATGGCTGGGTCCAAACTGGGGTGGCGTAGTGGGCAAAAGAACAATGGATTTAACCCAGATCTCTTGACTGGGGGAGAATGTTTGAATCATTCAACATTCCGTCCATCATTTGTTGCAGTTATACTTTTTGCCCTAAGTGGGACGGCGTATGCCCAGACGTGGGTCCCTTGCTCACTGTGCCACTGGATTCAAGCTAGCCTGGCTGATGAAGGGTGACATACCCTTTAACCGGGCCCAAGATGCTTGTTTCCGGTCCAGGGAGGACCTGGCTTGGCAGTTCGGTCTGGACTGTTCCCATGAGGCACAGGGTCAAGACTGATTTGAATATGGCTGGGTCCAAACTGGGGTGTCATAGTGGGCAAAAGAACAATGGATTTAACCCAGATCTCTTGACTCAGGGAGAATGTTTGAATCATTCAGCATTCCGTCCATCATTTGTTGCAGTTACACTTTTCGCCCTAAGTGGGATGGGTATGTCCAGACGTGGGTCCCTTGCTCACTGTGTCACTGGATTCAAGCTAGCCTGGCTGATGAAGGGTGACATACCCTGAAACCTGTCCCAGGATGCTTGTTTCCTGTCCAGGGAGGACCTGGCTTGGCAGTTCGGTCTGGACTGTTCCCATGAGGCACAGGGTCAAGACTGATTTGCATATGGCTGGAACCAAACTGGGATGGTGTACTGGGCTAAAGAATGATGGATTTAACCCAGATCTCTTGACTGGGGGAGAATGATTGAATCATTCAGCATTCCGTCCATCATTTGTTGCAGTTACACTTTTCCCACTGAGTGGGACGGGTATGCCCAGACGTGGGTCCCTTGCTCACTGTGCCACTGGATTCAAGCTAGCCTGGCTGATGAAGGGTGACATACCCTGAAACCGGTCCCAGGATGCTTGTTTCTGGTCCAGGGAGGACCTGGCTTGGCAGTTTGGCATGGACTGTTCCCATGAGGCACAAGATCAAGACTGATTTGCATATGGCTGGGTCCAAACTGGGGTGGCGTTGTGGGCAAAAGAACAATGGATTTAACCCAGATCTCTTCACTGGAGGAGAATGTTTGAATCATTCAGCATTCCGTCCATCATTTGTTGCAGTTTCACTTTTCACCCTAAGTGGGACTGGTATGCCCAGACGTGGGTACCTTGCTTACTGTGCCACTGGATTCAAGCTAGCCTGGCTGATGAAGGGTGACATACCCTGAAACCGGTCCCAGGATGCTTGTTTCCGGTCCAGGGAGGACCTGGCTTGGCAATTCTGTCTGGACTGTTCCCATGAGGCACAGGGTCAAGACTGATTTGCATATGGCTGGGTCCAAACTGGGGTGGTGTAGTGGGCAAAAGAACAATGGATTTAACCCAGATCTCTTGACTGGAGAAGAATGTTTGAATCATTCAGCATTCCGTCCATCATTTGTTGCAGTTACACTTTTTCGCCTTAAGTGGGATGGGTATGCCCATACTTGGGTCCCTTGCCCACTGTGCCACTGGATTCAAGCTAGCCTGGCTGATGAAGGGTGACATACCCTGAAACCGGTCCCAGGATGCTTGCTTCCGGTCCAGGGAGGTCCTGGCTTGGCAGTTTGGTCTGGACTGGTTCCCATGAGGCACAGGGTCAAGACTGATTTGAATATGGCTGGGTCCAAACTGGGGTGGCATAGTGGGCAAAAGAAAGATGGATTTAACCCAGATCTCTTGACTCGGGAGAACGTTTGAATTATACAGCATTCCGTCCATCATTTATTGCAGTTACACTTTTCGTCCTAAGTGGGACGGGTATGTCCAGACGTGGGTCCCTTGCTCACTGTGCCACTGGATTCAAGCTAGCCTGGCTGATGAAGGGTGACATATCCTGAAACCGGTCCCAGGATGCTTGTTTCCGGTCCAGGGAGGACCTTGCTTGGCAGTTCAGTCTGGACTGTTCTCATGAGGCACAGGGTCAAGACTGATTTGCATATGGCTGGGTCCAAACTGGGATGAGGTAGTGGGCAAAAGAAAGATGGATTTAACCCAGATCTCTTGACTGGGGGAGAATGTTTGAATCATTCAGCATTCCGTCCATCATTTGTTCCAGTTACACTTTTCACCCTAAGTGGGACGGGTATGCCCAGTCGTGGGTCACTTGCTCACTGTGCCACTAGATTCAAGCTAGCCTGGCTGATGAAGGGTGACATACCATGAAACCGGTCCCAGGATGCTTGTTTCTGGTCCAGTGAGGAACTGGCTTGGCAGTTCGGTCTGGACTGTTCCCATGAGGCACAGGGTCAAGGCTGATTTGCATATGGCTGGGTCCAAACTGGGGTGGCGTAGTGGGCAAAAGAACGATGGATTTAACCCAGATCTCTTGACTGGGGAGACTGTTTGAATCATTCAGCATTCCGTCCATCATTTGTTGCAGTTACACTTTTCGCCCTAAGTGGGACGGGTATGCCCATACTTGGGTCCCTTGCTCACTGTGCCACTGGATTCAAGCTAGCCTGGCTGATGAAGGGTGACATATCCTGAAACCGGTCCCAGGATGCTTGTTTCCGGTCCAGGGAGGACCTGGCTTGGCAGTTCGGTCTGGACTGTTCTCATGAGGCACAGGGTCAAGACTGATTTGCATATGGCTGGGTCCAAACTGGGATGAGGTAGTGGGCAAAAGAAAGATGGATTTAACCCAGATCTCTTGACTGGGGGAGAATGTTTGAATCATTCAGCATTCCGTCCATCATTTGTTCCAGTTACACTTTTCACCCTAAGTGGGACGGGTATGCCCAGTCGTGGGTCCCTTGCTCACTGTGCCACTAAATTCAAGCTAGCCTGGCTGATGAAGGGTGACATACCATGAAACCGGTCCCAGGATGCTTGCTTCCGGTCCAGGGAGGACCTGGCTTGGCAGTTCGGTCTGGACTGTTACCATAAGGCAGAGGGTCAAGACTGATTTGCATATGGCTGGGTCCAAACCGGGGCTGCGTAGTGGGCAAAAGAACGATGGATTTAACCCAGATCTCTTGACTCGGAGAGAATGTTTGAATCATTCAGCATTACGTCCATCATTTGTTGCAGTTACACTTTTCGCCCTAAGTCGGACCGGTATGCCCAGACGTGGGTCCCTTGCTCACTGTGCCACTGGTTTCAAGCTAGCCTGGCTGATGAAGGGTGACATACACCTGAAACCGGTCCCAGGATGCTTGTTTCCGGTCCAGGGAGGACCTGGCTCGACAGTTCGGTCTGGACTGTTCCCATGAGCCACAGGGTCAAGACTGATTTGCATATGGCTGGGTCCAAACTGGGGTGGCGTAGTGGGCAAAAGAACAATGGATTTAACCCAGATCTCTTGACTGGGGAGAATGTTTGAATCATTCAGCATTCAGTCCATCATTTGTTGCAGTTACACTTTTTGTCCTAAGTTGGACGGGTATGCCCAGACGTGGGTCCCTTGCTCACTGTGCCACTGGATTCAAGCTAGCCTGGCTGATAAAGGGTGACATACCCTGAAACCGGTCCCAGGATGCTTGTTTCCGGTCCAGGGAGCACCTAGCTTGGCAATTCAGTCTGGACTGTTCCCATGAGGCACAGGGTCAAGACTGATTTGCATATGGCTGGGTCCAAACTGGGGTGGCATAGTGGGCAAAAAACGATGGATTTAACCCAGATCTCTTGACTCGGGGAGAATGTTTGAATCATTCAGCATTCCGTCTATCATTTATTGCAGTGACACTTTTCGCCCTAAGTGGGACGTGTATGTCCAGACGTTGGTCCCTTGCTCACTGTGCCACTGGATTCAAGCTAGCCTGGCTGATGAAGGGTGACATACCCTGAAACCGGTCCCAGGATGGTTGTTTCCGGTCCAGGGAGTACCTGGCTTGGCAGTTCGGTCTGGACTGTTCCCATGAGGCACAGGTTCAAGACTGATTTGAATATGACTGGGTCCAAACTGGGGTGGCATAGTGGGCAAAAGAAAGATGGATTTAACCCAGATCTCTTGACTTGGGGAGAATGTTTGAAACATACAGCATTCTGGCCATCATTTATTGCAGTTACACTTTTCGTCCTAAGTGGGACGGGTATGTCCAGACGTGGGTCCCTTGCTCACTGTGCCACTGGATTCAAGCTAGCCTGGCTGATGAAGGGTGACATATCCTGAAACCGGTCCCAGGATGGTTGTTTCCTGTCCAGGGAGGACCTGGCTTGGCAGTTCGTGTTGGACTGTTCCCATGAGGCACAGGGTCAAGACTGATTTGCATATGGCTGGGTCCAAACTAGGGTGGCGTAGTGGGCAAAAGAACGATGGATTTAACCCAGATCTCTTGACTGGGGGAGAATGTTGAATCATTCAGCATTCCGTCCATCATTAATTGGTTGCAGTTACACTTTTTGCCCTAAGTGGGACGGGTATGCCCAGACGTTGGTCCCTTGCTCACTGGGCCACTGGATTCAAGCTAGGCTGGCTGATGAAGGGTGACATACCCTGAAACCAGTCCCAGGATGCTTGTTTATGGTCCAGGGAGGACCTGGCTTGGCAGTTTGGACTGGACTGTTCCCATGAGGCACAGGGTCAAGACTGATTTGCATATGGCTGGGTCCAAACTGTGGTGGCGTAGTGGGCAAAAGAACAATGGATTTAACCCAGATCTCTTGACTGGGGGAGAATGTTTGAATCATTCAACATTCCGTCCATCATTTGTTGCAGTTACACTTTTTGCCCTAAGTGGGACGGGTATGCCCAGACGTGGGTCCCTTGCTCACTGTGCCACTGGATTCAAGCTAGCCTGGCTGATGAAGGGTGACATACCCTTTAACCGGGCCCACGATGCTTGTTTCCGGTCCAGGGAGGACCTGGCTTGGCAGTTCGGTCTGGACTGTTCCCATGAGGCACAGGGTCAAGACTGATTTGAATATGGCTGGGTCCAAACTGGGGTGTCATAGTGGGCAAAAGAACAATGGATTTAACCCAGATCTCTTGACTCAGGGAGAATGTTTGAATCATTCAGCATTCCGTCCATCATTTGTTGCAGTTACACTTTTCGTCCTAAGTGGGATGGGTATGTCCAGACGTGGGTCCCTTGCTCACTGTGCCACTGGATTCAAGCTAGCCTGGCTGATGAAGGGTGACATACCCTGAAACCTGTCCCAGGATGCTTGTTTCCTGTCCAGGGAGGACCTGGCTTGGCAGTTCGGTCTGGACTGTTCCCATGAGGCACAGGGTCAAGACTGATTTGCATATGGCTGGGTCCAAACTGGGATGGTGTACTGGGCTAAAGAATGATGGATTTAACCCAGATCTCTTGACTGGGGGAGAATGATTGAATCATTCAGCATTCCGTCCATCATTTGTTGCAGTTACACTTTTCCCACTGAGTGGGACGGGTATGCCCAGATGTGGGTCCCTTGCTCACTGTGCCACTGGATTCAAGCTAGCCTGGCTGATGAAGGGTGATATACCCTGAAACCGGTCCCAGGATGCTTGTTTCTGGTCCAGGGAGGACCTGGCTTGGCAGTTTGGCCTGGACTGTTCCCATGAGGCAGAGGATCAAGACTGATTTGCGTATGGCTGGGTCCAAACTGGGGTGGCGTAGTGGGCAAAAGAACGATGGATTTAACCCAGATCTCTTGACTGGGGGAGAATGTTTGAATCATTCAGCATTCCGTCCATCATTTGTTGCAGTTACACTTTTCACCCTAAGTGGAACGGGTATGCCCAGACGTGGGTCCCTTGCTCACTGTGCCACTGGAATCAAGCTAGCCTGGCTGATGAAGGGTGACATACCATGAAACCGGTCCCAGGATGCTTGTTTCCGGGTCCAGGGAGGACCTGGCTTGGCAGTTCGGTCTGGACTGTTCCCATGAGGCACAGGGTCAAGACTGATTTGCATATGGCTGGGTCCAAACTGGGATGGCGTAGTGGGCAAAAGAACAATGGATTTAACCCAGATCTCTTCACTGGAGGAGAATGTTTGAATCATTCAGCATTCCGTCCATCATTTGTTGCAGTTTCACTTTTCGCCCTAAGTGGGACTGGTATGCCCAGACGTGGGTCCCTTGCTTACTGTGCCACTGGATTCAAGCTAGCCTGGCTGATGAAGGGTGACATACCCTGATACCAGTCCCAGGATGCTTGTTTCCGGTCCAGGGAGGACCTGGCTTGGCAGTGCTGTCTGGACTGTTCCCATGAGGCACAGGGTCAAGACTGATTTGCATATGGCTGGGTCCAAACTGGGGTGGTGTAGTGGGCAAAAGAACAATGGATTTAACCCAGATCTCTTGACTGGAGGAGAATGTTTGAATCATTCATCATTCCGTCCATCATTTGTTGCAGTTACCCTTTTCACCTTAAGTGGGATGGGTATGCCCATACTTGGGTCCCTTGCTCACTGTGCCACTGGATTCAAGCTAGCCTGGCTGATGAAGGGTGACATACCCTGAAACCGGTCCCAGGATGCTTGCTTCCGGTCCAGGGAGGACCTGGCTTGGCAGTTCGGTCTTCACTGTTCCCATGAGGAACAGGGTCAAGACTGATTTGAATATGGCTGGGTCCAAACTGGGGTGGCATAGTGGGCAAAAGAAAGATGGATTTAACCCAGATCTCTTGACTCGGGGAGAACGTTTTAAACATACAGCATTCCGTCCATCATTTATTGCAGTTACACTTTTCGTCCTAAGTGGGACGGATATGTCCAGACGTGGGTCCCTTGCTCACTGTGCCACTGGATTCAAGCTAGCCTGGCTGATGAAGGGTGACATACCCTGAAACCAGTCCCAGGATGCTTGTTTCCGGTCCAGGGAGGACCTGGCTTGGCAGTTTGGTCTGGACTGTTCCCATGAGGCACAGGGTCAAGACTGATTTGCATATGGCTGGGTCCAAACTGGGGTGGCGTAGTGGGCAAAAGAACAATGGATTTAACCCAGATCTCTTGACTGGGGGAGAATGTTTGAATCATTCAACATTAAGTCCATCATTTGTTGCAGTTACACTTTTCGCCTAAGTTGGACGTGTATGCCCAGACGTGGGTCCCTTGCTCACTGTGCCACTGGATTCAAGCTAGCCTGGCTGATGAAGGGTGACATACCCTGAAACCGGGCCCAAGATGCTTGTTTCCGGTCCAGGGAGGACCTGGCTTGGCAGTTCGGTCTGGACTGTTCCCATGAGGCACGGGGTCAAGACTGATTTGAATATGGCTGGGTCCAAACTGGGGTGTCACAGTGGGCAAAAGAACAATGGATTTAACCCAGATCTCTTGACTCAGGGAGAATGTTTGAATCATTCAGCATTCCGTCCATCATTTGTTGCAGTTACACTTTTCGCCCTAAGTGGGACGGGTATGTCCAGACGTGGGTCCCTTGCTCACTGTGCCACTGGAATCAAGCTAGCCTGGCTGATGAAGGGTGACATACCCTGAAACCTGTCCCAGGAAGCTTGTTTCCTGTCCAGGGAGGACCTGGCTTGGCAGTTCGGTCTGGACTGTTCCCATGAGGCACAGGGTCAAGACTGATTTGCATATGGCTGGGTCCAAACTGGGGTGGCGTAGTGGGCAAAAGAACGATGGATTTAACCCAGATCTCTTGACTGGGGGAGAATGTTTGAATCATTCAGCATTCCGTCCATCATTTGTTGCAGTTACACTTTTCACCCTAAGTGGGACGGGTTTGCCCAGACGTGGGTCCCTTGCTCACTGTGCCACTGGAATCAAGCTAGCCTGGCTGATGAAGGGTGACATACCATGAAACCGGTCCCAGGATGCTTGTTTCCGGTCCAGGGAGGACCTGGCTTGGCAGTTCGGTCTGGACTGTTCCCATGAGGCACAGGGACAAGACTGATTTGCATATGGCTGGGTCCAAACTGGGGTGGCGTAGTGGGCAAAAGAACAATGGATTTAACCCAGATCTCTTGACTGGGGGAGAATGTTTGAATCATTCAACATTTCGTCCATCATTTGTTGCAGTTACACATTTCGCCCTAAGTCGGACCGGTATGCCCAGACGTGGGTCCCTTGCTCACTGTGCCACTGGTTTCAAGCTAGCCTGGCTGATGAAGGGTGACATACCCTGAAAACGGTCCCAGGATGCTTGTTTCCGGTCCAGGGAGGACCTGGCTCGACAGTTCGGTCTGGACTGTTCCCATGAGCCACAGGATCAAGACTGATTTGCATATGGCAGGGTCCAAACTGGGGTGGCGTAGTGGGCAAAAGAACAATGGATTTAACCCAGATCTCTTGACTGGGGGAGAATGTTTGAATCATTCAGCATTCAGTCCATCATTTGTTGCAGTTACACTTTTTGTCCTAAGTTGGACGGGTCTGCCCAGACGTGGGTCCCTTGCTCACTGTGCCACTGGATTCAAGCTAGCCTGGCTGATGAAGGGTGACATACCCTGAAACCGGTCCCAGGATGCTTGTTTCGGGTCCAGGGAGGACCTGGCTTGGCAGTTTGGTCTGGACTGTTCCCATGAGGCACAGGGTCAAGACTGATTTGCATATGGCTGGGTCCAAACTGGGGTGGCGTAGTGGGCAATAGAACGATGGATTTAACCCAGATCTCTTGACTTGGGGAGAATGTTTGAATCATTCAGCATTCCGTCCATCATTTGTTGCAGTTACACTTTTCGCCCTAAGTGGGACGGGTATGCCCAGACGTGGGTCCCTTGCTCACTGTGCCACTGGATTCAAGCTAGCCTGGCTGATAAAGGGTGACATACCCTGAAACCGGTCCCAGGATGCTTGTTTCCGGTCCAGGGAGTACCTGGCTTGGCAGTTCGGTCTGGACTGTTCCCATGAGGCACAGGTTCAAGACTGATTTGAATATGGCTGGGTCCAAACTGGGGTGGCATAGTGGGCAAAAGAAAGATGGATTTAACCCAGATCTCTTGACTTGGGGAGAATGTTTGAAACATACAGCATTCTGGCCATCATTTATTGCAGTTACACTTTTCGTCCTAAGTGGGACGGGTATGTCCAGACGTGGGTCCCTTGCTCACTGTGCCACTGGATTCAAGCTAGCCTGGCTGATGAAGGGTGACATATCCTGAAACCGGTCCCAGGATGGTTGTTTCCTGTCCAGGGAGGACCTGGCTTGGCAGTTCGTGTTGGACTGTTCCCATGAGGCACAGGGTCAAGACTGATTTGCATATGGCTGGGTCCAAACTAAGGAGGCGTAGTGGGCAAAAGAACGATGGATTTAACCCAGATCTCTTGACTGGGGGAGAATGTTTGAATCATTCAGCATTCCGTCCATCATTAATTGGTTGCAGTTACACTTTTTGCCCTAAGTGGGACGGGTATGCCCAGACGTTGGTCCCTTGCTCACTGTGCCACTGGATTCAAGCTAGCCTGGCTGATGAAGGGTGACATACCCTGAAACCAGTCCCAGGATGCTTGTTTCTGGTCCAGGGAGGACCTGGCTTGGCAGTTTGGACTGGACTGTTCCCATGAGGCACAGGGTCAAGACTGATTTGCATATGGCTGGGTCCAAACTGGGGTGGCGTAGTGGGCAAAAGAACAATGGATTTAACCCAGATCTCTTGACTGGGGGAGAATGTTTGAATCATTCAACATTCCGTCCATCATTTGTTGCAGTTATACTTTTTGCCCTAAGTGGGACGCGTATGCCCAGACGTGGGTCCCTTGCTCACTGTGCCACTGGATTCAAGCTAGCCTGGCTGATGAAGGGTGACATACCCTTTAACCGGGCCCAAGATGCTTGTTTCCGGTCCAGGGAGGACCTGGCTTGGCAGTTCGGTCTGGACTGTTCCCATGAGGCACAGGGTCAAGACTGATTTGAATATGGCTGGGTCCAAACTGGGGTGTCATAGTGGGCAAAAGAACAATGGATTTAACCCAGATCTCTTGACTCAGGGAGAATGTTTGAATCATTCAGCATTCCGTCCATCATTTGTTGCAGTTACACTTTTCGCCCTAAGTGGGATGGGTATGTCCAGACGTGGGTCCCTTGCTCACTGTGTCACTGGATTCAAGCTAGCCTGGCTGATGAAGGGTGACATACCCTGAAACCTGTCCCAGGATGCTTGTTTCCTGTCCAGGGAGGACCTGGCTTGGCAGTTCGGTCTGGACTGTTCCCATGAGGCACAGGGTCAAGACTGATTTGCATATGGCTGGAACCAAACTGGGATGGTGTACTGGGCTAAAGAATGATGGATTTAACCCAGATCTCTTGACTGGGGGAGAATGATTGAATCATTCAGCATTCCGTCCATCATTTGTTGCAGTTACACTTTTCCCACTGAGTGGGACGGGTATGCCCAGACGTGGGTCCCTTGCTCACTGTGCCACTGGATTCAAGCTAGCCTGGCTGATGAAGGGTGACATACCCTGAAACCGGTCCCAGGATGCTTGTTTCTGGTCCAGGGAGGACCTGGCTTGGCAGTTTGGCATGGACTGTTCCCATGAGGCACAAGATCAAGACTGATTTGCATATGGCTGGGTCCAAACTGGGGTGGCGTAGTGGGCAAAAGAACAATGGATTTAAAACAGATCTCTTGACTGGGGGAGAATGTTTGAATCATTCAGCATTCCGTCCATCATTTGTTGCAGTTACACTTTTCACCCTAAGTGGGACGGGTATGCCCAGACGTGGGTCCCTTGCTCACTGTGCCACTGGAATCAATCTAGCCTGGCTGATGAAGGGCGACATACCATGAAACCGGTCCCAGGATGCTTGTTTCCGGTCCAGGGAGGACCTGGCTTGGCAGTTCGGTCTGGACTGTTCCCATGAGCCACAGGGTCAAGACTGATTTGCATATGGCTGGGTCCAAACTGGGGTGGCGTAGTGGGCAAAAGAACAATGGATTTAACCCAGATCTCTTGACTCGGGGAGAACGTTTGAAACATACAGCATTTCGTCCATCATTTATTGCAGTTACACTTTTCGTCCTAAGTGGGACGGGTATGTCCAGACGTGGGTCCCTTGCTCACTGTGCCACTGGATTCAAGCTAGCCTGGCTGATGAAGGGTGACATATCCTGAAACCGGTCCCAGGATGGTTGTTTCCTGTCCAGGGAGGACCTGGCTTGGTAGTTCGGTCTGGACTGTTCCCATAAGGCACAGGGTCAAGACTGATTTGAATATATGGCTGGGTCCAAACTGGGGCTGCGTAGTGGGCAAAAGAACGAGGGATTTAACCCAGATCTCTTGACTCAGAGAGAATGTTTGAATCATTCAGCATAACGTCCATCATTTGTTGCAGTTACACTTTTCGCCCTAAGTGGGACCGGTATGCCCAGACGTGGGTCCCTTGCTCACTGTGCCACTGGTTTCAAGCTATCCTGGCTGATGAAGGGTGACATACCCTGAAACCGGTCCCAGGATGCTTGTTTCCGGTCCAGGGAGGACCTGGCTTGACAGTTCGGTCTGGACTGTTCCCATGAGCCACAGGGTCAAGGCTGATTTGCATATGGCTGGGTCCAAACTGGGGAGGCGTAGTGGGCAAAAGAACAATGGATTTAACCCAGATATCTTGACTCGGGGAGAATGTTTGAATCATTCAGCATTCCGTCTATCATTTATTGCAGTTACACTTTTCGCCTTAAGTGGGATGGGTATGCCCATACTTGGGTCCCTTGCTCACTGTGCCACTGGATTCAAGCTAGCCTGGCTGATGAAGGGTGACATACCCTGAAACCGGTCCAAGGATGCTTGCTTCCGGTCCAGGGAGGACCTGGCTTGGCAGTTCGGTCTGGACTGTTCCCATGAGGCACAGGGTCAAGACTGATTTGAATATGGCTGGGTCCAAACTGGGGTGGCATAGTGGGCAAAAGAAAGATGGATTTAACCCAGATCTCTTGACTCGGGGAGAACGTTTGAAACATACAGCATTCCGTCCATCATTTATTGCAGTTACACTTTTCGTCCTAAGTGGGACGGGTATGTCCAGACGTGGGTCCCTTGCTCACTGTGCCACTGGATTCAAGCTAGCCTGGCTGATGAAGGGTGACATACCCTGAAACCAGTCCCAGGAAGCTTGTTTCCGGTCCAGGGAGGACCTGGCTTGGCAGTTTAGTCTGAACTGTTCCCATGAGGCACAGGGTCAAGACTGATTTGCATATGGCTGGGTCCAAACTGGGGTGGCGTAGTGGGCAAAAGAACAATGGATTTAACCCAGATCTCTTGACTGGGGGAGAATGTTTGAATCATTCAACATTAAGTCCATCATTTGTTGCAGTTACACTTTTCGCCCTAAGTTGGACGGGTATGCCCAGACGTGGGTCCCTTGCTCACTGTGCCACTGGATTCAAGCTAGCCTGGCTGATGAAGGGTGACATACCCTGAAACCGGGCCCAAGATGCTTGATTCCGGTCTAGGGAGGACCTGGCTTGGCAGTTCGGTCTGGACTGTTCCCATGAGGCACAGGGTCAAGGCTGATTTGCGTATGGCTGGGTCCAAACTGGGGTGGCGTAGTGGGCAAAAGAACGATGGATTTAACCCAGATCTCTTGACTGGGGAGACTGTTTGAATCATTCAGCATTCCGTCCATCATTTGTTGCAGTTACACTTTTCGCCCTAAGTGGGACCGGTATGCCCAGACGTGGGTCCCTTGCTCACTGTGCCACTGGTTTCAAGCTATCCTGGCTGATGAAGGGTGACATACCCTGAAACCGGACCCAGGATGCTTGTTTCCGGTCCAGGGAGGACCTGGCTTGACAGTTCGGTCTGGACTGTTCCCATGAGCCACAGGGTCAAGGCTGATTTGCATATGGCTGGGTCCAAACTGGGGTGGCGTAGTGGGCAAAAGAACAATGGATTTAAACCAGATCTCTTGACTCGGGGAGAATGTTTGAATCATTCAGCATTCCGTCTATCATTTATTGCAGTTACACTTTTCACCTTAAGTGGGATGGGTATGCCCATACTTGGGTCCCTTGCTCACTGTGCCACTGGATTCAAGCTAGCCTGGCTGATGAAGGGTGACATACCCTGAAACTGGTCCCAGGATGCTTGCTTCCGGTCCAGGGAGGACCTGGCTTGGCAGTTCGGTCTGGACTGTTCCCATGAGGCACAGGGTCAAGACTGATTTGAATATGGCTGGTTCCAAACTGGGGTGGCATAGTGGGCAAAAGAAAGATGGATTTAACCCAGATCTCTTGACTTGGGGAGAACGTTTGAAACATACAGCATTCCGTCCATCATTTATTGCAGTTACACTTTTCGTCCTAAGTGGGACGGGTATGTCCAGACGTGGGTCCCTTGCTCACTGTGCCACTGGATTCAAGCTAGCCTGGCTGATGAAGGGTGACATACCCTGAAACCAGTCCCAGGATGCTTGTTTCCGGTCCAGGGAGGACCTGGCTTGGCAGTTTGGTCTGGACTGTTCCCATGAGGCACAGGGTCAAGACTGATTTGCATATGGCTGGGTCCAAACTGGGATGGCATAGTGGGCAAAAGAACAATGGATTTAACCCAGATCTCTTGACTGGGGGAGAATGTTTGAATCATTCAACATTAAGTCCATCATTTGTTGCAGTTACACTTTTCGCCCTAAGTTGGACGGGTATGCCCAGACGTGGGTCCCTTGCTCACTGTGCCACTGGATTCAAGCTAGCCTGGCTGATGAAGGGTGACATACCCTGAAACCGGGCCCAAGATGCTTGTTTCCGGTCCAGGGAGGACCTGGCTTGGCAGTTCGGTCTGGACTGTTCCCATGAGGCACAGGGTCAAGGCTGATTTGAATATGGCTGGGTCCAAACCGGGGCTGCGTAGTGGGCAAAAGAACGATGGATTTAACCCAGATCTCTTGACTCGGAGAGAATGTTTGAATCATTCAGCATTACGTCCATCATTTGTTGCAGTTACACTTTTCGCCCTAAGTCGGACCGGTATGCCCAGACGTGGGTCCCTTGCTCACTGTGCCACTGGTTTCAAGCTAGCCTGGCTGATGAAGGGTGACATACCCTGAAACCGGTCCCAGGATGCTTGTTTCCGGTCCAGGGAGGACCTGGCTCGACAGTTCGGTCTGGACTGTTCCCATGAGCCACAGGGTCAAGACTGATTTGCATATGGCTGGGTCCAAACTGGGGTGGCGTAGTGGGCAAAAGAACAATGGATTTAACCCAGATCTCTTGACTGGGTGAGAATGTTTGAATCATTCAGCATTCAGTCCATCATTTGTTGCAGTTACACTTTTTGTCCTAAGTTGGACGGGTATGCCCAGACGTGGGTCCCTTGCTCACTGTGCCACTGGATTCAAGCTAGCCTGGCTGATGAAGGGTGACATACCCTGAAACCGGTCCCAGGATGCTTGTTTCCGGTCCAGGGAGGACCTGGCTTGGGAGTTTGGTCTGGACTGTTCCCATGAGGCACAGGGTCAAGACTGATTTGCATATGGCTGGGTCCAAACTGGGGTGGCGTAGTGGGCAATAGAACGATGGATTTAACCCAGATCTCTTGACTTGGGGAGAATGTTTGAATCATTCAGCATTCCGTCCATCATTTGTTGCAGTTACACTTTTCGCCCTAAGTGGGACGGGTATGCCCAGACGTGGGTCCCTTGCTCACTGTGCCACTGGATTCAAGCTAGCCTGGCTGATAAAGGGTGACATACCCTGAAACCGGTCCCAGGATGCTTGTTTCCAGTCCAGGGAGCACCTAGCTTGGCAATTCAGTCGGGACTGTTCCCATGAGGCACAGGGTCAAGACTGATTTGCACATGGCTGGGTCCAAACTGGGGTGGCATAGTGGGCAAAAAACGATGGATTTAACCCAGATCTCTTGACTTGGGGAGAATGTTTGAATCATTCAGCATTCCGTCTATCATTTATTGCAGTTACACTTTTCGCCCTAAGTGGGACGTGTATGTCCAGACGTGGGTCCCTTGCTCACTGTGCCACTGGATTCAAGCTAGCCTGGCTGATGAAGGGTGACATATCCTGAAACCGGTCCCAGGATGGTTGTTTCCTGTCCAGGGAGGACCTGGATTGGCAGTTCATGTTGGACTGTTCCCATGAGGCACAGTGTCAAGACTGATTTGCATATGGCTGGGTGCAAACTAAGGTGGCGTAGTGGGCAAAAGAACGATGGATTTAACCCAGATCTCTTGACTGGGGGAGAATGTTTGAATCATTCAGCATTCCGTCCATCATTAATTGGTTGCACTTACACTTTTTGCCCTAAGTGGGACGGGTATGCCCAGACGTTGGTCCCTTGCTCACTGTGCTACTGGATTCAAGCTAGCCTGGCTGATGAAGGGTGACATACCCTGAAACAAGTCCCAGGATGCTTGTTTCCGGTCCAGGGAGGACCTGGCTTGGCAGTTTGGACTGGACTGTTCCCATGAGGCACAGGGTCAAGACTGATTTGCATATGGCTGGGTCCAAACTGAGGTGGCGTAGTGGGCAAAAAAACAATGGATTTAACCCAGATCTCTTGACTGGGGGAGAATGTTTGAATCATTCAGCATTCCGTACATCATTTGTTGCAGTTACACTTTTCACCCTAAGTGGGACGGGTATGCCCAGACGTGGGTCCCTTGCTCACTGTGCCACTGGAATCAATCTAGCCTGGCTGATGAAGGGTGACATACCATGAAACCGGTCCCAGGATGCTTGTTTCCGGTCCAGGGAGGACCTGGCTTGGCAGTTCGGTCTGGACTGTTCCCATGAGCCACAGGGTCAAGACTGATTTGCATATGGCTGGGTCCAAACTGGGGTGGCGTAGTGGGCAAAAGAACAATGGATTTAACCCAGATCTCTTGACTGGGGGAGAATGTTTGAATCATTCAACATTCCGTCCATCATTTGTTGCAGTTACACTTTTCGCCCTAAGTTGGACGGGTATGCCCAGACGTGGGTCCCTTGCTCACTGTGCCACTGGATTCAAGCTAGCCAGGCTGATGAAGGGTGACATACCCTGAAACCGGGCCCAAGATGCTTGTTTCCGGTCCAGGGAGGACCTGGCTTGGCAGTTCGGTCTGGACTGTTCCCATGAGGCACAGGGTCAAGACTGATTTGCATATGTCTGGGTCCAAACTGGGGTGGCATAGTGGGCAAAAGAACGATGGATTTAACCCAGATCTCTTAACTCGGGGAGAACGTTTGAAACATACAGCATTCCGTCCATCATTTATTGCAGTTACACTTTTCGTCCTAAGTGGGACGGGTATGTCCAGACGTGGGTCCCTTGCTCACTGTGCCACTGGATTCATGCTAGCCTGGCTGATGAAGGGTGACATATCCTGAAACCGGTCCCAGGATGGTTGTTTCCTGTCCAGGGAGGACCTGGCTTGGCAGTTCGGTCTGGACTGTTCCCATAAGGCACAGGGTCAAGACTGATTTGCATATGGCTGGGTCCAAACTGGGGCTGCGTAGTGGGCAAAAGAACGATGGATTTAACCCAGATCTCTTGACTCAGAGAGAATGTTTGAATCATTCAGCATACCGTCCATCCTTTGTTGCAGTTACACTTTTCGCCCTAAGTGGGACCGGTATGCCCAGACGTGGGTCCCTTGCTCACTGTGCCACTGGTTTCAAGCTATCCTGGCTGATGAAGGGTGACATACCCTGAAACCGGTCCCAGGATGCTTGTTTCCGGTCCAGGGAGGACCTGGCTTGACAGTTCGGTCTGGACTGTTCCCATGAGCCACAGGGTCAAGGCTGATTTGCATATGGCTGGGTCCAAACTGGGGTGGCGTAGTGGGCAAAAGAACGATGGATTTAACCCAGATCTCTTGACTCAGAGAGAATGTTTGACTCATTCAGCATTCCGTCTATCATTTATTGCAGTTACACTTTTCGCCTTAAGTGGGATGGGTATGCCCATACTTGGGTCCCTTGCTCACTGTGCCACTGGATTCAAGCTAGCCTGGCTGATGAAGGGTGACATACCCTGAAACCGGTCCCAGGATGCTTGCTTCCGGTCCAGGGAGGACCTGGCTTGGCAGTTCGGTCTGGACTGTTCCCATGAGGCACAGGGTCAAGACTGATTTAAATATGGCTGGGTCCAAACTGGGGTGGCATAGTGGGCAAAAGAAAGATGGATTTAACCCAGATCTCTTGACTCGGGGAGAACGTTTGAAACATACAGCATTCCGTCCATCATTTATTGCAGTTACACTTTTCGTCCTAAGTGGGACGGGTATGCCCATACTTGGGTCCCTTGCTCACTGTGCCACTGGATTCAAGCTAGCCTGGCTGATGAAGGGTGACATACCCTGAAACTGGTCCCAGGATGCTTGCTTCCGGTCCAGGGAGGACCTGGCTTGGCAGTTCGGTCTGGACTGTTCCCATAAGGCACAGGGTCAAGACTGATTTGCATATGGCTGGGTCCAAACCGGGGCTGCGTAGTGGGCAAAAGAACAATGGATTTAACCCAGATCTCTTGACTCGGGGAGAATGTTTGAATCATTCAGCATTCCGTCTATCATTTATTGCAGTTACACTTTTCGCCCTAAGTGGGACGTGTATGTCCAGACGTGGGTCCCTTGCTCACTGTGCCACTGGGTTCAAGCTAGCCTGGCTGATGAAGGGTGACATACCCTGAAACCAATCCCAGGATGCTTGTTTCCGGTCCAGGGAGTACCTGGCTTGGCAGTTCGGTCTGGACTGTTCCCATGAGGCACAGGTTCAAGGCTGATTTGAATATGGCTGGGTCCAAACTGGGGTGGCATAGTGGGCAAAAGAAAGATGGATTTAACCCAGATCTCTTGACTCGGGGAGAACGTTTGAAACATACAGCATTCCGTCCATCATTTATTGCAGTTACACTTTTCGTCCTAAGTGGGACGGGTATGTCCAGACGTGGGTCCCTTGCTCACTGTGCCACTGGATTCAAGCTAGCCTGGCTGATGAAGGGTGACATACCCTGAAACCAGTCCCAGGATGCTTGTTTCCGGTCCAGGGAGGACCTGGCTTGGCAGTTTGGTCTGGACTGTTCCCATGATGCACAGGGTCAAGACTGATTTGCATATGGCTGGGTCCAAACTGGGGTGGCATAGTGGGCAAAAGAACAATGGATTTAACCCAGATCTCTTGACTGGGGGAGAATGTTTGAATCATTCAACATTAAGTCCATCATTTGTTGCAGTTACACTTTTCGCCCTAAGTTGGACGGGTATGCCGAGACGTGGGTCCCTTGCTCACTGTGCCACTGGATTCAAGCTAGCCTGGCTGATGAAGGGTGACATACCCTGAAACCGGGCCCAAGATGCTTGTTTCTGGTCCAGGGAGGACCTGGCTTGGCAGTTCGGTCTGGACTGTTCCCATGAGGCACAGGGTCAAGGCTGATTTGAATATGGCTGGGTCCAAACCGGGGCTGCGTAGTGGGCAAAAGAACGATGGATTTAACCCAGATCTCTTGACTCGGAGAGAATGTTTGAATCATTCAGCATTACGTCCATCATTTGTTGCAGTTACACTTTTCGCCCTAAGTCGGACCGGTATGCCCAGACGTGGGTCCCTTGCTCACTGTGCCACTGGTTTCAAGCTAGCCTGGCTGATGAAGGGTGACATACCCTGAAACCGTTCCAAGGATGCTTGTTTCCGGTCCAGGGAGGACCTGGCTCGACAGTTCGGTCTGGACTGTTCCCATGAGCCACAGGGTCAAGACTGATTTGCATATGGCTGGGTCCAAACTGGGGTGGCGTAGTGGGCAAAAGAACAATGGATTTAACCCAGATCTCTTGACTGGGGGAGAATGTTTGAATCATTCAGCATTCAGTCCATCATTTGTTGCAGTTACACTTTTTGTCCTAAGTTGGACGGGTATGCCCAGACGTGGGTCCCTTGCTCACTGTGCCACTGGATTCAAGCTAGCCTGGCTGATGAAGGGTGACATACCCTGAAACCGGTCCCAGGATGCTTGTTTCCGGTCCAGGGAGGACCTGGCTTGGGAGTTTGGTCTGGACTGTTCCCATGAGGCACAGGGTCAAGACTGATTTGCATATGGCTGGGTCCAAACTGGGGTGGCGTAGTGGGCAATAGAACGATGGATTTAACCCAGATCTCTTGACTTGGGGAGAATGTTTGAATCATTCAGCATTCCGTCCATCATTTGTTGCAGTTACACTTTTCGCCCTAAGTGGGACGGGTATGCCCAGACGTGGGTCCCTTGCTCACTGTGCCACTGGATTCAAGCTAGCCTGGCTGATAAAGGGTGACATACCCTGAAACCGGTCCCAGGATGCTTGTTTCCAGTCCAGGGAGCACCTAGCTTGGCAATTCAGTCTGGACTGTTCCCATGAGGCACAGGGTCAAGACTGATTTGCACATGGCTGGGTCCAAACTGGGGTGGCATAATGGGCAAAAAACGATGGATTTAACCCAGATCTCTTGACTCGGGGAGAATGTTTGAATCATTCAGCATTCCGTCTATCATTTATTGCAGTTACACTTTTCGCCCTAAGTGGGACGTGTATGTCCAGACGTGGGTCCCTTGCTCACTGTGCCACTGGATTCAAGCTAGCCTGGCTGATGAAGGGTGACATATCCTGAAACCGGTCCCAGGATGGTTGTTTCCTGTCCAGGGAGGACCTGGCTTGGCAGTTCGTGTTGGACTGTTCCCATGAGGCACAGGGTCAAGACTGATTTGCATATGGCTGGGTCCAAACTAAGGTGGCGTAGTGGGCAAAAGAACGATGGATTTAACCCAGATCTCTTGACTGGGGGAGAATGTTTGAATCATTCAGCATTCCGTCCATCATTAATTGGTTGCAGTTACACTTTTTGCCCTAAGTGGGACGGGTATGCCCAGACGTTGGTCCCTTGCTCACTGTGCTACTGGATTCAAGCTAGCCTGGCTGATGAAGGGTGACATACCCTGAAACAAGTCCCAGGATGCTTGTTTCCGGTCCAGGGAGGACCTGGCTTGGCAGTTTGGACTGGACTGTTCCCATGAGGCACAGGGTCAAGACTGATTTGCATATGGCTGGGTCCAAACTGGGGTGGCGTAGTGGGCAAAAGAACAATGGATTTAACCCAGATCTCTTGACTGGGGGAGAATGTTTGAATCATTCAGCATTCCGTCCATCATTTGTTGCAGTTACACTTTTCACCCTAAGTGGGACGGGTATGCCCAGACGTGGGTCCCTTGCTCACTGTGCCACTGGAATCAATCTAGCCTGGCTGATGAAGGGTGACATACCATGAAACCGGTCCCAGGATGCTTGTTTCCGGTCCAGGGAGGACCTGGCTTGGCAGTTCGGTCTGGACTGTTCCCATGAGGCACAGGGTCAAGACTGATTTGCATATGGCTGGGTCAAACTGGGGTGGCATAGTGGGCAAAAGAACGATGGATTTAACCCAGATCTCTTGACTCGGGGAGAACGTTTGAAACATACAGCATTCCGTCCATCATTTATTGCAGTTACACTTTTCGTCCTAAGTGGGACGGGTATGTCCAGACGTGGGTCCCTTGCTCACTGTGCCACTGGATTCATGCTAGCCTGGCTGATGAAGGGTGACATATCCTGAAACCGGTCCCAGGATGGTTGTTTCCTGTCCAGGGAGGACCTGGCTTGGCAGTTCGGTCTGGACTGTTCCCATAAGGCGCAGGGTCAAGACTGATTTGCATATGGCTGGGTCCAAACTGGGGCTGCGTAGTGGGCAAAAGAACGATGGATTTAACCCAGATCTCTTGACTCAGAGAGAATGTTTGAATCATTCAGCATACCGTCCATCATTTGTTGCAGTTACACTTTTCGCCCTAAGTGGGACCGGTATGCCCAGACGTGGGTCCCTTGCTCACTGTGCCACTGGTTTCAAGCTATCCTGGCTGATGAAGGGTGACATACCCTGAAACCGGTCCCAGGATGCTTGTGTCCGGTCCAGGGAGGACCTGGCTTGACAGTTCGGTCTGGACTGTTCCCATGAGCCACAGGGTCAAGGCTGATTTGCATATGGCTGGGTCCAAACTGGGGTGGCGTAGTGGGCAAAAGAACAATGGATTTAACCCAGATCTCTTGACTTGGGAGAATGTTTGAATCATTCAGCATTCCGTCTATCATTTATTGCAGTTACACTTTTCGCCTTAAGTGGGATGGGTATGCCCATACTTGGGTCACTTGCTCACTGTGCCACTGGATTCAAGCTAGCCTGGCTGATGAAGGGTGACATACCCTGAAACCGGTCCCAGGATGCTTGCTTCCGGTCCAGGGAGGACCTGGCTTGGCAGTTCGGTCTGGACTGTTCCCATGAGGCACAGGGTCAAGACTGATTTAAATATGGCTGGGTCCAAACTGGGGTGGCATAGTGGGCAAAAGAAAGATGGATTTAACCCAGATCTCTTGACTCGGGGAGAACGTTTGAAACATACAGCATTCCGTCCATCATTTATTGCAGTTACACTTTTCATCCTAAGTGGGACGGGTATGCCCATACTTGGGTCCCTTGCTCACTGTGCCACTGGATTCAAGCTAGCCTGGCTGATGAAGGGTGACATACCCTGAAACCGGTCCCAGGATGCTTGCTTCCGGTCCAGGGAGGACCTGGCTTGGCAGTTCGGTCTGGACTGTTCCCATAAGGCACAGGGTCAAGACTGATTTGCATATGGCTGGGTCCAAACTGGGGTGGCGTAGTGGGCAAAAGAACAATGGATTTAACCCAGATCTCTTGACTGGGGGAGAATGTTTGAATCATTCAGCATTCCGTCCATCATTTGTTGCAGTTACACTTTTCGCCCTAAGTGGGACGGGTATGCCCAGACGTGGGTCCCTTGCTCACTGTGCCACTGGATTCAAGCTAGCCTGGCTGATAAAGGGTGACATACCCTGAAACCGGTCCCAGGATGCTTGTTTCCGGTCCAGGGAGTACCTGGCTTGGCAGTTCGGTCTGGACTGTTCCCATGAGGCACAGGTTCAAGACTGATTTGAATATGGCTGGGTCCAAACTGGGGTGGCATAGTGGGCAAAAGAAAGATGGATTTAACCCAGATCTCTTGACTTGGGGAGAATGTTTGAAACATACAGCATTCTGGCCATCATTTATTGCAGTTACACTTTTCGTCCTAAGTGGGACGGGTATGTCCAGACGTGGGTCCCTTGCTCACTGTGCCACTGGATTCAAGCTAGCCTCGCTGATGAAGGGCGACATATCCTGAAACCGGTCCCAGGATGGTTATTTCCTGTCCAGGGAGGACCTGGCTTGGCAGTTCTTGTTGGACTGTTCCCATGAGGCACAGGGTCAAGACTGATTTGCATATGGCTGGGTCCAAACTAGGGTGGCGTAGTGGGCAAAAGAACGATGGATTTAACCCAGATCTCTTGACTGGGGGAGAATGTTTGAATCATTCAGCATTCCGTCCATCATTAATTGGTTGCAGTTACACTTTTTGCCCTAAGTGGGACGGGTATGCCCAGACGTTGGTCCCTTGCTCACTGTGCCACTGGATTCAAGCTAGCCTGGCTGATGAAGGGTGACATACCCTGAAACCAGTCCCAGGATGCTTGTTTCCGGTCCAGGGAGGACATGGCTTGGCAGTTTGGACTGGAGTGTTCCCATGAGGCACAGGGTCAAGACTGATTTGAATATGGCTGGGTCCAAACTGGGGTGTCATAGTGGGCAAAAGAACAATGGATTTAACCCAGATCTCTTGACTGGGGGAGAATGTTTGAATCATTCAACATTCCGTCCATCATTTGTTGCAGTTACACTTTTTGCCCTAAGTGGGACGGGTATGCCCAGACGTGGGTCCCTTGCTCACTGTGCCACTGGATTCAAGCTAGCCTGGCTGATGAAGGGTGACATACCATTTAACCGGGCCCAAGATGCTTGTTTCCGGTCCAGGGAGGACCTGGCATGGCAGTTTGGCCTGGACTGTTCCCATGAGGCACAGTATCAAGACTGATTTGCATATGGCTGGGTCCAAACTGGGGTGGCGTAGTGGGCAAAAGAACGATGGATTTAACCCAGATCTCTTGACTGGGAGAGAATGTTTGAATCATTCAGCATTCCGTCCATCATTTGTTGCAGTTACACTTTTCACCCTAAGTGGGACGGGTATGCCCAGGCGTGGGTCCCTTGCTCACTGTGCCACTGGAATCAAGCTAGCCTGGCTGATGAAGGGTGACATACCATGAAACCGGTCCCAGGATGCTTGTTTCCGGTCCAGGGAGGACCTGGCTTGGCAGTTCGGTCTGGACTGTTCCCATGAGGCACAGGGTCAAGACTGATTTGCATATGGCTGGGTCCAAACTGGGGTGGCGTAGTGGGCAAAAGAACAATGGATTTAACCCAGATCTCTTCACTGGAGGAGAATGTTTGAATCCTTCAGCATTCCGTCCATCATTTGTTGCAGTTACACTTTTCGCCCTAAGTGGGACTGGTATGCCCAGATGTGGGTCCCTTGCTTACTGTGCCACTGGATTCAAGCTAGCCTGGCTGATGAAGGGTGACATACCCTGAAACCGGTCCCAGGATGCTTGTTTCCGGTCCAGGGAGGACCTGGCTTGGCAATTCTGTCTGGACTGTTCCCATGAGGCACAGGGTCAAGACTGATTTGCTAATGGCTGGGTCCAAACTGGGGTGGTGTAGTGGGCAAAAGAACAATGAATTTAACTCAGATCTCTTGACTGGAGGAGAATGTTTGAATCATTCATCATTCCGTCCATCATTTGTTGCAGTTACACTTTTCGCCTTAAGTGGGATGGGTATGCCCATACTTGGGTCCCTTGCTCACTGTGCCACTGGATTCAAGCTAGCCTGGCTGATGAAGGGTGACATACCCTGAAACCGGTCCCAGGATGCTTGCTTCCGGTCCAGGGAGGACCTGGCTTGGCAGTTCGGTCTGGACTGTTCCCATGAGGCACAGGGTCAAGACTGATTTGAATATGGCTGGGTCCAAACTGGGGTGGCATAGTGGGCAAAAGAAAGATGGATTTAACCCAGATCTCTTGACTCGGGGAGAACGTTTGAATCATTCAGCATTCCGTCCATCATTAATTGGTTGCAGTTACACTTTTCGCCCTAAGTGGGACGGGTATGCCCAGACGTTGGTCCCTTGCTCACTGTGCCACTGGATTCAAGCTAGCCTGGCTGATGAAGGGTGACATACCCTGAAACCAGTCCCAGGATGCTTGTTTCCGGTCCAGGGAGGACATGGCTTGGCAGTTTGGACTGGACTGTTCCCATGAGGCACAGGGTCAAGACTGATTTGCATATGGCTGGGTCCAAACTGGGGTGGCGTAGTGGGCAAAAGAACTATGGATTTAACCCAGATCTCTTGACTGGGGGAGAATGTTTGAATCATTCAACATTCCGTCCATCATTTGTTGCAGTTACACTTTTTGCCCTAAGTGGGACGGGTATGCCCAGACGTGGGTCCCTTGCTCACTGTGCCACTGGATTCAAGCTAGCCTGGCTGATGAAGGGTGACATACCATTTAACCGGGCCCAAGATGCTTGTTTCCGGTCCAGGGAGGACCTGGCATGGCAGTTCGGTCTGGACTGTTCCCATGAGGCACAGGGTCAAGACTGATTTGAATATGGCTGGGTCCAAACTGGGGTGTCATAGTGGGCAAAAGAACAATGGATTTAACCCAGATCTCTTGACTCAGGGAGAATGTTTGAATCATTCAGCATTCCGTCCATCATTTGTTGCAGTTACACTTTTCGCCCTAAGTGGGATGGGTATGTCCAGACGTGGGTCCCTTGCTCACTGTGCCACTGGATTCAAGCTAGCCTGGCTGATGAAGGGTGACATACCCTGAAACCTGTCCCAGGATGCTTGTTTCCTGTCCAGGGAGGACCTGGCTTGGCAGTTTGGTCTGGACTGTTCCCATGAGGCACAGGGTCAAGACTGATTTGCATATGGCTGGGTCCAAACTGGGATGGTGTACTGGGCTAAAGAATCATGGATTTAACCCAGATCTCTTGACTGGGAGAGAATGATTGAATCATTCAGCATTCCGTCCATCATTTGTTGCAGTTACAGTTTTCCCACTGAGTGGGACGGGTATGCCCAGACGTGGGTCCCTTGCTCACTGTGCCACTGGTTTCAAGCTAGCCTGGCTGATGAAGGGTGACATACCCTGAAACCGGTCCCAGGATGCTTGTTTCTGGTCCAGGGAGGACCTGGCTTGGCAGTTTGGCCTGGACTGTTCCCATGAGGCACAGTATCAAGACTGATTTGCATATGGCTGGGTCCAAACTGGGGTGGCGTAGTGGGCAAAAGAACGATGGATTTAACCCAGATCTCTTGACTGGGAGAGAATGTTTGAATCATTCAGCATTCCGTCCATCATTTGTTGCAGTTACACTTTTCACCCTAAGTGGGACGGGTATGCCCAGACGTGGGTCCCTTGCTCACTGTGCCACTGGAATCAAGCTAGCCTGGCTGATGAAGGGTGACATACCATGAAACCGGTCCCAGGATGCTTGTTTCCGGTCCAGGGAGGACCTGGCTTGGCAGTTCGGTCTGGACTGTTCCCATGAGGCACAGGGTCAAGACTGATTTGCATATGGCTGGGTCCAAACTGGGGTGGCGTAGTGGGCAAAAGAACAATGGATTTAACCCAGATTTCTTCACTGGAGGAGAATGTTTGAATCCTTCAGCATTCCGTCCATCATTTGTTGCAGTTACACTTTTCGCCCTAAGTGGGACTGGTATGCCCAGACGTGGGTCCCTTGCTTACTGTGCCACTGGATTCAAGCTAGCCTGGCTGATGAAGGGTGACATACCCTGAAACCGGTCCCAGGATGCTTGTTTCCGGTCCAGGGAGGACCTGGCTTGGCAATTCTGTCTGGACTGTTCCCATGAGGCACAGGGTCAAGACTGATTTGCATATGGCTGGGTCCAAACTGGGGTGGTGTAGTGGGCAAAAGAACAATGGATTTAACCCAGATCTCTTGACTGGAGGAGAATGTTTGAATCATTCATCATTCCGTCCATCATTTGTTGCAGTTACACTTTTCGCCTTAAGTGGGATGGGTATGCCCATACTTGGGTCCCTTGCTCACTGTGCCACTGGATTCAAGCTAGCCTGGCTGATGAAGGGTGACATACCCTGAAACCGGTCCCAGGATGCTTGCTTCCGGTCCAGGGAGGACCTGGCTTGGCAGTTCGGTCTGGACTGTTCCCATGAGGCACAGGGTCAAGACTGATTTGAATATGGCTGGGTCCAAACTGGGGTGGCATAGTGGTCAAAAGAAAGATGGATTTAACACAGATCTCTTGACTTGGGGAGAACGTTTGAAACATACAGCATTCCGTCCATCATTTATTGCAGTTACACTTTTCGTCCTAAGTGGGACGGGTATGCCCAGACGTGGGTCCCTTGCTCACTGTGCCACTGGATTCAAGCTAGCCTGGCTGATGAAGGGTGACATACCCTGAAACCAGGCCCAAGATGCTTGTTTCCGGTCCAGGGAGGACCTGGCTTGGCAGTTCGGTCTGGAGTGTTCCCATGAGGCACAGGGTCAAGACTGATTTGAATATGGCTGGGTCCAAACTGGGGTGTCACAGTGGGCAAAAGAACAATGGATTTAACCCAGATCTCTTGACTCAGGGAGAATGTTTGAATCATTCAGCATTCCGTCCATCATTTGTTGCAGTTACACTTTTCGCCCTAAGTGGGACGGGTATGTCCAGACGTGGGTCCCTTGCTCACTGTGCCACTGGATTCAAGCTAGCCTGGCTGATGAAGGGTGACATACCCTGAAACCTGTCCCAGGATGCTTGTTTCCTGTCCAGGGAGTACCTGGCTTGGCAGTTCGGTCTGGACTGTTCCCATGAGGCACAGGGTCAAGACTGATTTGCATATGGCTGGGTCCAAACTGGGGTGGTGTACTGGGCGAAAGAACGATGGATTTAACCCAGATCTCTTGACTGGGGGAGAATGTTTGAATCATTCAGCATTCCGTCCATCATTTGTTGCAGTTACACTTTTCCCACTGAGTGGGACGGGTATGCCCAGACGTGGGTCCCTTGCTCACTGTGCCACTGGATTCAAGCTAGCCTGGCTGATGAAGGGTGACATACCCTGAAACCGGTCCCAGGATGCTTGTTTCTGGTCCAGGGAGGACCTGGCTTGGCAGTTTGGCCTGGACTGTTCCCATGAGGCACAGGATCAAGACTGATTTGCATATGGCTGGGTCCAAACTGGGGTGGCGTAGTGGGCAAAAGAACGATGGATTTAACCCAGATCTCTTGACTGGGGGAGAATGTTTGAATCATTCAGCATTCCGTCCATCATTTGTTGCAGTTACACTTTTCACCCTAAGTGGGACGGGTATGCCCAGACGTGGGTCCCTTCCTCACTGTGCCACTGGAATCAAGCTAGCCTGGCTGATGAAGGGTGACATACCATGAAACCGGTCCCAGGATGCTTGTTTCCGGTCCAGGGAGGACCTGGCTTGGCAGTTCGGTCTGGACTGTTCCCATGAGGCACAGGGTCAAGACTGATTTGCATATGGCTGGGTCCAAACTGGGGTGGCGTAGTGGGCAAAAGAACAATGGATTTAACCCAGATCTCTTGACTGGGGGAGAATGTTTGAATCATTCAGCATTCAGTCCATCATTTGTTGCAGTTACACATTTCGCCCTAAGTTGGACGGGTATGCCCAGACGTGGGTCCCTTGCTCACTGTGCCACTGGATTCAAGCTTGCCTGGCTGATGAAGGGTGACATACCCTGAAACCGGGCCCAAGATGCTTGTTTCCGGTCCAGGGAGGACCTGGCTTGATAGTTCGGTCTGGACTGTTCCCATGAGGCACAGGGTCAAGACTGATTTGCATATGGCTGGGTCCAAACTGGGATGGCATAGTGGGCAAAAGAACGATGGATTTAACCCAGATATCTTGACTCGGGAGAACGTTTGAAACATACAGCATTCCGTCCATCATTTATTGCAGTTACACTTTTCGTCCTAAGTGGGACGGGTATGTCCAGACGTGGGTCCCTTGCTCACTGTGCCACTGGATTCAAGCTAGCCTGGCTGATGAAGGGTGACATATCCTGAAACCGGTCCCAGGATGGTTGTTTCCTGTCCAGGGAGGACCTGGCTTGGCAGTTCGGTCTGGACTGTTCCCATAAGGCACAGGGTCAAGACTGATTTGAAAATGGCTGGGTCCAAACTGGGGCTGCGTAGTGGGCAAAAGAAAGATGGATTTAACCCAGATCTCTTGACTCAGAGAGAATGTTTGAATCATTCAGCATAACGTCCATCATTTGTTGCAGTTACACTTTTCGCCCTAAGTCGGACCGGTATGCCCAGACGTGGGTCCCTTGCTCACTGTGCCACTGGTTTCAAGCTAGCCTGGCTGATGAAGGGTGACATACCCTGAAACCGGTCCCAGGATGCTTGTTTCCGGTCCAGGGAGGACCTGGCTTGACAGTTCGGTCTGGACTGTTCCCATGAGCCACAGGATCAAGACTGATTTGCATATGGCAGGGTCCAAACTGGGGTGGCGTAGTGGGCAAAAGAACAATGGATTTAACCCAGATCTCTTGACTGGGGGAGAATGTTTGAATCATTCAGCATTCAGTCCATCATTTGTTGCAGTTACACATTTCGCCCTAAGTTGGACGGGTATGCCCAGACGTGGGTCCCTTGCTCACTGTGCCACTGGATTCAAGCTTCCCTGGCTGATGAAGGGTGACATACCCTGAAACCGGGTCCAAGATGCTTGTTTCCGGTCCAGGGAGGACCTGGCTTGATAGTTCGGTCTGGACTGTTCCCATGAGGCACAGGGTCAAGACTGATTTGCATATGGCTGGGTCCAAACTGGGATGGCATAGTGGGCAAAAGAACGATGGATTTAACCCAGATATCTTGACTCGGGGAGAACGTTTGAAACATACAGCATTCCGTCCATCATTTATTGCAGTTACACTTTTCGTCCTAAGTGGGACGGGTATGTCCAGACGTGGGTCCCTTGCTCACTGTGCCACTGGATTCAAGCTAGCCTGGCTGATGAAGGGTGACATATCCTGAAACCGGTCCCAGGATGGTTGTTTCCTGTCCAGGGAGGACCTGGCTTGGCAGTTCGGTCTGGACTGTTCCCATAAGGCACAGGGTCAAGACTGATTTGAAAATGGCTGGGTCCAAACTGGGGCTGCGTAGTGGGCAAAAGAAAGATGGATTTAACCCAGATCTCTTGACTCAGAGAGAATGTTTGAATCATTCAGCATAACGTCCATCATTTGTTGCAGTTACACTTTTCGCCCTAAGTCGGACCGGTATGCCCAGACGTGGGTCCCTTGCTCACTGTGCCACTGGTTTCAAGCTAGCCTGGCTGATGAAGGGTGACATACCCTGAAACCGGTCCCAGGATGCTTGTTTCCGGTCCAGGGAGGACCTGGCTTGACAGTTCGGTCTGGACTGTTCCCATGAGCCACAGGATCAAGACTGATTTGCATATGGCAGGGTCCAAACTGGGGTGGCGTAGTGGGCAAAAGAACAATGGATTTAACCCAGATCTCTTGACTGGGGGAGAATGTTTGAATCATTCAGCATTCAGTCCATCATTTGTTGCAGTTACACTTTTTGTCCTAAGTTGGACGGGTATGCCCAGACGTGGGTCCCTTGCTCACTGTGCCACTGGATTCAAGCTAGCCTGGCTGATGAAGGGTGACATACCCTGAAACCGGTCCCAGGATGCTTGTTTCCGGTCCAGGGAGGACCTGGCTTGGCAGTTTGGTCTGGACTGTTCCCATGAGGCACAGGGTCAAGACTGATTTGCATATGGCTGGGTCCAAACTGGGGTGGCGTAGTGGGCAATAGAACGATGGATTTAACCCAGATCTCTTGACTTGGGGAGAATGTTTGAATCATTCAGCATTCCGTCCGTCATTTGTTGCAGTTACACTTTTCGCCCTAAGTGGGACGGGTATGCCCAGACGTGGGTCCCTTGCTCACTGTGCCACTGGATTCAAGCTAGCCTGGCTGATAAAGGGTGACATACCCTGAAATCGGTCCCAGGATGCTTGTTTCCGGTCCAGGGAGCACCTAGCTTGGCAATTCAGTCTGGACTGATCCCATGAGGCACAGGGTCAAGACTGATTTGCATATGGCTGGGTCCAAACTGGGGTGGCGTAGTGGGCAAAAGAACGATGGATTTAACCCAGATCTCTTGACTGGGGGAGAATGTTTGAATCATTCAGCATTCCGTCCATCATTTGTTGCAGTTACACTTTTCACCCTAAGTGGGACGGGTATGCCCAGACGTGGGTCCCTTCCTCACTGTGCCACTGGAATCAAGCTAGCCTGGCTGATGAAGGGTGACATACCATGAAACCGGTCCCAGGATGCTTGTTTCCGGTCCAGGGAGGACCTGGCTTGGCAGTTCGGTCTGGACTGTTCCCATGAGGCACAGGGTCAAGACTGATTTGCATATGGCTGGGTCCAAACTGGGGTGGCGTAGTGGGCAAAAGAACAATGGATTTAACCCAGATCTCTTGACTGGGGGAGAATGTTTGAATCATTCAGCATTCAGTCCATCATTTGTTGCAGTTACACATTTCGCCCTAAGTTGGACGGGTATGCCCAGACGTGGGTCCCTTGCTCACTGTGCCACTGGATTCAAGCTTGCCTGGCTGATGAAGGGTGACATACCCTGAAACCGGGCCCAAGATGCTTGTTTCCGGTCCAGGGAGGACCTGGCTTGATAGTTCGGTCTGGACTGTTCCCATGAGGCACAGGGTCAAGACTGATTTGCATATGGCTGGGTCCAAACTGGGATGGCATAGTGGGCAAAAGAACGATGGATTTAACCCAGATATCTTGACTCGGGGAGAACGTTTGAAACATACAGCATTCCGTCCATCATTTATTGCAGTTACACTTTTCGTCCTAAGTGGGACGGGTATGTCCAGACGTGGGTCCCTTGCTCACTGTGCCACTGGATTCAAGCTAGCCTGGCTGATGAAGGGTGACATATCCTGAAACCGGTCCCAGGATGGTTGTTTCCTGTCCAGGGAGGACCTGGCTTGGCAGTTCGGTCTGGACTGTTCCCATAAGGCACAGGGTCAAGACTGATTTGAAAATGGCTGGGTCCAAACTGGGGCTGCGTAGTGGGCAAAAGAAAGATGGATTTAACCCAGATCTCTTGACTCAGAGAGAATGTTTGAATCATTCAGCATAACGTCCATCATTTGTTGCAGTTACACTTTTCGCCCTAAGTCGGACCGGTATGCCCAGACGTGGGTCCCTTGCTCACTGTGCCACTGGTTTCAAGCTAGCCTGGCTGATGAAGGGTGACATACCCTGAAACCGGTCCCAGGATGCTTGTTTCCGGTCCAGGGAGGACCTGGCTTGACAGTTCGGTCTGGACTGTTCCCATGAGCCACAGGATCAAGACTGATTTGCATATGGCAGGGTCCAAACTGGGGTGGCGTAGTGGGCAAAAGAACAATGGATTTAACCCAGATCTCTTGACTGGGGGAGAATGTTTGAATCATTCAGCATTCAGTCCATCATTTGTTGCAGTTACACATTTCGCCCTAAGTTGGACGGGTATGCCCAGACGTGGGTCCCTTGCTCACTGTGCCACTGGATTCAAGCTTCCCTGGCTGATGAAGGGTGACATACCCTGAAACCGGGTCCAAGATGCTTGTTTCCGGTCCAGGGAGGACCTGGCTTGATAGTTCGGTCTGGACTGTTCCCATGAGGCGCAGGGTCAAGACTGATTTGCATATGGCTGGGTCCAAACTGGGATGGCATAGTGGGCAAAAGAACGATGGATTTAACCCAGATATCTTGACTCGGGAGAACGTTTGAAACATACAGCATTCCGTCCATCATTTATTGCAGTTACACTTTTCGTCCTAAGTGGGACGGGTATGTCCAGACGTGGGTCCCTTGCTCACTGTGCCACTGGATTCAAGCTAGCCTGGCTGATGAAGGGTGACATATCCTGAAACCGGTCCCAGGATGGTTGTTTCCTGTCCAGGGAGGACCTGGCTTGGCAGTTCGGTCTGGACTGTTCCCATAAGGCACAGGGTCAAGACTGATTTGAAAATGGCTGGGTCCAAACTGGGGCTGCGTAGTGGGCAAAAGAAAGATGGATTTAACCCAGATCTCTTGACTCAGAGAGAATGTTTGAATCATTCAGCATAACGTCCATCATTTGTTGCAGTTACACTTTTCGCCCTAAGTCGGACCGGTATGCCCAGACGTGGGTCCCTTGCTCACTGTGCCACTGGTTTCAAGCTAGCCTGGCTGATGAAGGGTGACATACCCTGAAACCGGTCCCAGGATGCTTGTTTCCGGTCCAGGGAGGACCTGGCTTGACAGTTCGGTCTGGACTGTTCCCATGAGCCACAGGATCAAGACTGATTTGCATATGGCAGGGTCCAAACTGGGGTGGCGTAGTGGGCAAAAGAACAATGGATTTAACCCAGATCTCTTGACTGGGGGAGAATGTTTGAATCATTCAGCATTCAGTCCATCATTTGTTGCAGTTACACTTTTTGTCCTAAGTTGGACGGGTATGCCCAGACGTGGGTCCCTTGCTCACTGTGCCACTGGATTCAAGCTAGCCTGGCTGATGAAGGGTGACATACCCTGAAACCGGTCCCAGGATGCTTGTTTCCGGTCCAGGGAGGACCTGGCTTGGCAGTTTGGTCTGGACTGTTCCCATGAGGCACAGGGTCAAGACTGATTTGCATATGGCTGGGTCCAAACTGGGGTGGCGTAGTGGGCAATAGAACGATGGATTTAACCCAGATCTCTTGACTTGGGGAGAATGTTTGAATCATTCAGCATTCCGTCCGTCATTTGTTGCAGTTACACTTTTCGCCCTAAGTGGGACGGGTATGCCCAGACGTGGGTCCCTTGCTCACTGTGCCACTGGATTCAAGCTAGCCTGGCTGATAAAGGGTGACATACCCTGAAATCGGTCCCAGGATGCTTGTTTCCGGTCCAGGGAGCACCTAGCTTGGCAATTCAGTCTGGACTGATCCCATGAGGCACAGGGTCAAGACTGATTTTCATATGGTTGGGTCCAAACTGGGGTGGCATAGTGGGCAAAAATCGATGGATTTAACCCAGATCTCTTGACTCGGGGAGAATGTTTGAATCATTCAGCATTCCGTCTATCATTTATTGCAGTTACACTTTTCGCCCTAAGTGGGACGTGTATGTCCAGACGTGGGTCCCTTGCTCACTGTGCCACTGGATTCAAGCTAGCCTGGCTGATGAAGGGTGACATACCCTGAAACCGGTCCCAGGATGCTTGTTTCCGGTCCAGGGAGTACCTGGCTTGGCAGTTCGGTCTGGACTGTTCCCATGAGGCACAGGTTCAAGACTGATTTGAATATGGCTGGGTCCAAACTGGGGTGGCATAGTGGGCAAAAGAAAGATGGATTTAACCCAGATCTCTTGACTTGGGGAGAATGTTTGAAACATACAGCATTCTGGCCATCATTTATTGCAGTTACACTTTTCGTCCTAAGTGGGACGGGTATGTCCAGGCGTGGGTCCCTTGCTCACTGTGCCACTGGATTCAAGCTAGCCTGGCTGATGAAGGGTAACATATCCTGAAACCGGTCCCAGGATGGTTGTTTCCTGTCCAGGGAGGACCTGGCTTGGCAGTTCGTGTTGGACTGTTCCCATGAGGCACAGGGTCAAGACTGATTTGCATATGGCTGGGGCCAAACTAAGGAGGCGTAGTGGGCAAAAGAACGATGGATTTAACCCAGATCTCTTGACTGGGGGAGAATGTTTGAATCATTCAGCATTCCGTCCATCATTAATTGGTTGCAGTTACACTTTTTGCCCTAAGTGGGACGGGTATGCCCAGACGTTGGTCCCTTGCTCACTGTGCCACTGGATTCAAGCTAGCCTGGCTGATGAAGGGTGACATACCCTGAAACCAGTCCCAGGATGCTTGTTTCCGGTCCAGGGAGGACCTGGCTTGGCAGTTTGGACTGGACTGTTCCCATGAGGCACAGGGTCAAGACTGATTTGCATATGTCTGGGTCCAAACTGGGGTGGCGTAGTGGGCAAAAGAACAATGGATTTAACCCAGATCTCTTGACTGGGGGAGAATGTTTGAATCATTCAACATTCCATCCATCATTTGTTGCAGTTACACTTTTTGCCCCAAGTGGGACGCGTATGCCCAGACGTGGGTCCCTTGCTCACTGTGCCACTGGATTCAAGCTAGCCTGGCTGATGAAGGGTGACATACCCTTTAACCGGGCCCAAGATGCTTGTTTCCGGTCCAGGGAGGACCTGGCTTGGCAGTTCGGTCTGGACTGTTCCCATGAGGCACAGGGTCAAGACTGATTTGAATATGGCTGGGTCCAAACTGGGGTGTCATAGTGGGCAAAAGAACAATGGATTTAACCCAGATCTCTTGACTCAGGGAGAATGTTTGAATCATTCAGCATTCCGTCCATCATTTGTTGCAGTTACACTTTTCGCCTAAGTGGGATGGGTATGTCCAGACGTGGGTCCCTTGCTCACTGTGCCACTGGATTCAAGCTAGCCTGGCTGATGAAGGGTGACATACCCTGAAACCTGTCCCAGGAGGCTTGTTTCCTGTCCAGGGAGGACCTGGCTTGGCAGTTCGGTCTGGACTGTTCCCATGAGGCACAGGGTCAAGACTGATTTGCATATGGCTGGGTCCAAACTGGGATGGTGTACTGGGCTAAAGAATGATGGATTTAACCCAGATCTCTTGACTGGGGGAGAATGATTGAATCATTCAGCATTCCGTCCATCATTTGTTGCAGTTACACTTTTCCCACTGAGTGGGACGGGTATGCCCAGACGTGGGTCCCTTGCTCACTGTGCCACTGGATTCAAGCTAGCCTGGCTGATGAAGGGTGACATACCCTGAAACCGGTCCCAGGATGCTTGTTTCTGGTCCAGGGAGGACCTGGCTTGGCAGTTTGGCCTGGACTGTTCCCATGAGGCACAAGATCAAGACTGATTTGCATATGGCTGGGTCCAAACTGGGGTGGCGTAGTGGGCAAAAGAACAATGGATTTAAAACAGATCTCTTGACTGGGGGAGAATGTTTGAATCATTCAGCATTCCGTCCATCATTTGTTGCAGTTATACTTTTCACCCTAAGTGGGACGGGTATGCCCAGACGTGGGTCCCTTGCTCACTGTGCCACTGGAATCAATCTAGCCGGGCTGATGAAGGGTGACATACCATGAAACCGGTCCCAGGATGCTTGTTTCCGGTCCAGGGAGGACCTGGCTTGGCAGTTCGGTCTGGACTGTTCCCATGAGCCACAGGGTCAAGACTGATTTGCATATGGCTGGGTCCAAACTGGGGTGGCGTAGTGGGCAAAAGAACCAGGTAGGTCGCTCCCCACCACACAGCTCCGCCTGTGTTGTCTGCCCGCTGCTTCTGCAGGTAAGATCGCCCTCCGCTTGTGGCCCCGGTGCCCGCTTTGTCTGCTTGTCTCCCCTTTTCCTCTCTGTGCCCCTCGCCGCCCCATTGTCGTTGTGCCCGTGATTTTGTCTGCTCTCCCCTTGTTTTCCTTTCTGTGCCCCTCGCTGCCCCACTGTCGTTGTGCCCGTAATTTTGTCTGCTCTCCCCTTGTTTTCCTTTCTGTGCCCCTCGCTGCCCCATTGACGCTGTGCCCGTGATTTTGTCTGCTCTCCCCTTGTTTTCCTTTCTGTGCCCCTCGCTGCCCCATTGACGCTGTGCCCGTGATTTTGTCTGCTCTCCCCTTGTTTTCCTTTCTGTGCCCCTCGCTGCCCCACTGTCGTTGTGCCCGTGATTTTGTCTGCTCTCCCCTTGTTTTCCTTTCTGTGCCCCTCGCTGCCCCATTGACGCTGTGCCCGTGATTTTGTCTGCTCTCCCCTTGTTTTCCTTTCTGTGCCCCTCGCCGCCCCATTGTCGTTGTGCCCGTGATTTTGTCTGCTCTCCCCTTGTTTTCCTTTCTGTGCCCCTCGCTGCCCCACTGTCGTTGTGCCCGTGATTTTGTCTGCTCTCCCCTTGTTTTCCTTTCTGTGCCCCTCGCTGCCCCACTGTCGTTGTGCCCGTAATTTTGTCTGCTCTCCCCTTGTTTTCCTTTCTGTGCCCCTCGCTGCCCCATTGACGCTGTGCCCGTGATTTTGTCTGCTCTCCCCTTGTTTTCCTTTCTGTGCCCCTCGCTGCCCCATTGACGCTGTGCCCGTGATTTTGTGTGCTCTCCCTTGTTTTCCTTTCTGTGCCCCTCGCTGCCCCACTGTCGTTGTGCCCGTGATTTTGTCTGCTCTCCCCTTGTTTTCCTTTCTGTGCCCCTCGCTGCCCCATTGACGCTGTGCCCGTGATTTTGTCTGCTCTCCCCTTGTTTTCCTTTCTGTGCCCCTCGCCGCCCCATTGTCGTTGTGCCCGTGATTTTGTCTGCTCTCCCCTTGTTTTCCTTTCTGTGCCCCTCGCTGCCCCACTGTCGTTGTGCCCGTGATTTTGTCTGCTCTCCCTTGTTTTCCTTTCTGTGCCCCTCGCTGCCCCACTGTCGTTGTGCCCGTAATTTTGTCTGCTCTCCCCTTGTTTTCCTTTCTGTGCCCCTCGCTGCCCCATTGACGCTGTGCCCGTGATTTTGTCTGCTCTCCCCTTGTTTTCCTTTCTGTGCCCCTCGCTGCCCCATTGACGCTGTGCCCGTGATTTTGTCTGCTCTCCCCTTGTTTTCCTTTCTGTGCCCCTCGCTGCCCCACTGTCGTTGTGCCCGTGATTTTGTCTGCTCTCCCCTTGTTTTCCTTTCTGTGCCCCTCGCTGCCCCATTGACGCTGTGCCCGTGATTTTGTCTGCTCTCCCCTTGTTTTCCTTTCTGTGCCCCTCGCTGCCCCATTGACGCTGTGCCCGTGATTTTGTCTGCTCTCCCCTTGTTTTCCTTTCTGTGCCCCTCGCTGCCCCACTGTCGTTGTGCCCGTGATTTTGTCTGCTCTCCCCTTGTTTTCCTTTCTGTGCCCCTCGCTGCCCCATTGACGCGGTGCCCGTGATTTTGTCTGCTCTCCCCTTGTTTTCCTTTCTGTGCCCCTCGCCGCCCCATTGTCGTTGTGCCCGTGATTTTGTCTGCTCTCCCCTTGTTTTCCTTTCTGTGCCCCTCGCTGCCCCACTGTCGTTGTGCCCGTGATTTTGTCTGCTCTCCCCTTGTTTTCCTTTCTGTGCCCCTCGCTGCCCCACTGTCGTTGTGCCCGTAATTTTGTCTGCTCTCCCCTTGTTTTCCTTTCTGTGCCCCTCGCTGCCCCATTGACGCTGTGCCCGTGATTTTGTCTGCTCTCCCCTTGTTTTCCTTTCTGTGCCCCTCGCTGCCCCATTGACGCTGTGCCCGTGATTTTGTGTGCTCTCCCCTTGTTTTCCTTTCTGTGCCCCTCGCTGCCCCACTGTCGTTGTGCCCGTGATTTTGTCTGCTCTCCCCTTGTTTTCCTTTCTGTGCCCCTCGCTGCCCCATTGACGCTGTGCCCGTGATTTTGTCTGCTCTCCCCTTGTTTTCCTTTCTGTGCCCCTCGCCGCCCCATTGTCGTTGTGCCCGTGATTTTGTCTGCTCTCCCCTTGTTTTCCTTTCTGTGCCCCTCGCTGCCCCACTGTCGTTGTGCCCGTGATTTTGTCTGCTCTCCCCTTGTTTTCCTTTCTGTGCCCCTCGCTGCCCCACTGTCGTTGTGCCCGTAATTTTGTCTGCTCTCCCCTTGTTTTCCTTTCTGTGCCCCTCGCTGCCCCATTGACGCTGTGCCCGTGATTTTGTCTGCTCTCCCCTTGTTTTCCTTTCTGTGCCCCTCGCTGCCCCATTGACGCTGTGCCCGTGATTTTGTCTGCTCTCCCCTTGTTTTCCTTTCTGTGCCCCTCGCTGCCCCACTGTCGTTGTGCCCGTGATTTTGTCTGCTCTCCCCTTGTTTTCCTTTCTGTGCCCCTCGCTGCCCCATTGACGCTGTGCCCGTGATTTTGTCTGCTCTCCCCTTGTTTTCCTTTCTGTGCCCCTCGCTGCCCCATTGACGCTGTGCCCGTGATTTTGTCTGCTCTCCCCTTGTTTTCCTTTCTGTGCCCCCGCTGCCTCTCGCCATTCCCGCCGCTGCGTCCCTGCGGCCCCGCCCCCTGACTGCCCATTCGCTGCCCCTGCTCCCGCCTCCCAGCTGCTCCTCCCTCCCACCTCCCCATAAATGGCGGCCGCTGCGCGCCACGCAGCGAGCAGCGCCGATGGCGCGCCGAAGGCGCGCCTAAGGCAAGCCCGTCTGCGCCCGTCCGCGACTGGACCGCGCCCAGCGCCAGAACCCCTGGATCCCACCAACGCAACACTACTCGACGGACCTACGACGCCGCCACACTCACCGCACTCAATGCCGGCCAGAACCCTGCCTGCTACCGAGCCTCACCGAGACGCACCCACGGACCCTTCACCTGCCAAACCTGCCGATTCACCTGCCCCCGGACGTGCACCACCTCCGCCAAGTCGAGCAACAGCAGCAACCACCTGAAATGCATCCTGCTGAACACCCGCTCCGTCCACAGGCACGCCGTGGAACTCTGGGACCTGCTCGACGCAACAGCACCGGACATCGCCTTCCTCACCGAAACCTGGATGAACGCCTCCTCAGCGCCCGACATCGCCATAGCCATCCCCGGACGGATACAAGATCACCCGGAGGGACCGCGTCAACCAGACGGGAGGAGGCATCGCCATCGTACACAAGAACACCATCCGCATCTCGACTAACTCCGGCGAGACCTTCTCCGCCGCCGAACACCTACACTTCCAGATACACACTGACCCCAAGACCACCCTCCGAGGCACCCTCATCTACAGACCCCCGGGACCACGCACACTATTCAGCGAAGACATCGCAGACTTCATCAGCCCGCACGCCATGCCCTCCGCCGACTACATCCTCCTAGGGGACCTCAACTTCCACCTGGAGAACAGCAACGACAGAAACACCACCGCCCTGCTGGACAACCTCGCCAACCTCGGACTCAAGCAACTGGTGAACACGCCCACCCACTACGCCGGCCACACGCTTGACCCGTCTTCTCGTCCAGCAAGCACATCTCCTTCAGCCACGCCACCGGACTCCACTGGACCGACCACAGCTGCGTCCACTTCAGCTTCAGAAAGACTGCAACCCACCACCACCCGCAACAGGCTCCCCGCCGGAGCTGGAGCAAGATCACCGCCGAGCAGCTCACCGCCTCCCTCAGCCAGAACACACCCACCAACACAACGGACCCAAACGAAGCAGCCAGCAACCTCGCCAAGTGGCTGACCGCCTGCGCCGACGACCTCGCACCACTAAAAAACCCTCCCAGCAGACCCGGAAGCAAGAAAACCCCTTGGTTCACCAACGAACACAAGGAATCCAAGAAGAACTGCCGCACTCTCGAGAAAACCTGGCGACTCGACCAGACCACAGACAACAGGACCGCCCTCAAGCACGCCACCCGCAAACACCACCAGCTGATCCGTGCCACCAAGAAGTCGGCACTCAAAGAACGACTGGACAACAACGCCCATGACAGCAAGGAACTTTTCAGCATCGTCAAAGAGTTCTCCAACCCCAGCGCCGGAAACAACGACATCACCCCCTCGCAAGACCTCTGCAACTCACTCTCCGCGTTCTTCCACCGCAAGATCACCGACATACACAACAGCTTCGACGCACAAACAACGCACCCTACCGCCGAACCAACGCCCGCCACCACCACCCTCTGCAACTGGACCCCGATCAGCACCGAAGACACCACCCGCACGATGAACTCCATCCACTCCGGATCACCAACCGACCCCTGCCCACACCACGTCTTCAACAAAGCCGACGCCACCATCGCACCCCATCTCCGGGACATCATCAACTCCTCCTTCCACACCACCACCTTCCCGGAGAGCTGGAAGCACGCCGAGCTTACCGCCCTCCTGAAGAAACCAACGGCGGACCCCACCGACCTCAAGAACTACCGTCCCATCTCGCTCCTTCCGTTTCCGGCCAAAGTCATCGAGAAGACCGTCAACAGACAGCTTGCCGCCTTCCTCGAGACGAATGGATCCCTCGACCCCTCGCAGTCCGGGTTTCGGGCCAACCACAGCACCAAGACCGCCCTTATCGCAGCCACCGACGACATCAGAACCCTAACCGACAACGGGGAAACAGCTGCCCTCATCCTCTTGGACCTCTCCGCGGCGTTCGACACCGTCTGCCACCGCACCCTAGTGAAGCGCCTCAGCAACATCGGAATCCGAGAGAAAGCACTGGAATGGATCATCTCGTTCCTCGCCGGAAGAACCCAGAGAGTCCGCCTCCCCCGTTCAGATCCGAAGCCACCGAAGTCATCTGCGGCGTTCCACAAGGATCCTCACTCAGCCCAACCCTCTTCAACGTCTACATGAGCCCCCTCGCAGCCATCGCACGCCGACACAACCTCAACATCATCTCCTACGCCGACGACACCCAGCTGATCCTCTCCCTCACCAACGACCCCACCACCGCCAGAGCCAACCTACACGACGGGATGAGAGACGTCGCCGACTGGATGAGGAACAGCCGCCTTAAACTGAACTCAGACAAGACGGAAGTCCTCATCCTGGGCTCATCACCCTCCGCCTGGGACGACTCCTGGTGGCCCCCGGCCCTGGGCACCGCGCCCAAGCCAACGGACCACGCACGCAACCTGGGCTTCATCCTGGACTCCTCCCTGTCGATGACCAGACAAGTCAACGCCGTCTCATCTTCATGCTTCAACACCCTGCGCATGCTCCGCAAGATCTTCAGATGGATCCCCACTGAAACCAGGAAGACCGTCACCCAGGCACTCGTCACCAGCCGACTGGACTATGGGAACACCTTCTACGCCGGAACCACAGCCAAACTTCAAAAGAGACTCCAGCGCATCCAGAACGCCTCCGCACGACTCATCCTGGACATCCCCCGACACAGCCACATCACCGGACACCTGAAAGACCTGCACTGGCTCCCCGTCAGCAAGAGAATCACGTTCAGACTCCTCACCCACGCACACAAGGCCCTCCACGACCTGGGCCCAAAGTACCTCAACGACCGCATGACCTTCTACACGCCCACACGCCAGCTACGATCAACCAGCCACGCCCTCGCCACCGTACCACGCATCCGCAGAACCACCGCCGGAGGAAGATCCTTCTCCTACCTGGCAGCCAAGACCTGGAACTCCCTCCCCACTCACCTTCGGCGAACCCAGGACCATCTCTCCTTCAGGAAGCAGCTCAAGACCTGGCTGTTCGAGCAGTAACTTACCCCCTCCCCCAGCGCCTTGAGACCCTCCCGGGTGAGTAGCGCGCTCTA